>JARHVA010000446.1:2112500-3312500 GCA_037957365.1 Torreya grandis | reverse complement strand
TATCATCAGCAACTACACATACACTATTATCCATAGATTTATCACTAGCTGAAAACAAAGGTATTTTCTCATCTACAACATCTCTATTTACCACAATTTTTTTTATAGAGACATCAATTAATCTATATGCCTTAGACTACTCACTATAGCCAACAAACATACATGTTGTGATTTTGGCATCTAATGCCTCTTTTCTTTAGGAATTAATGCAAAACAAATACCACTGAAAACAAGAAAATTACATACATTAGGGGTTTCACCTAAACATGCTTTCTCAAGAGAAACATCTTGCAGGGTTTTACAAGGGTTTTTGTTGAGAATGTAAAATGTTGTATTCAATGATTCTGCCTAGTACCTATAAGGTACATTTCAGCTCTACACCATGCATCATGCCATCTCCATAATTGTCTTCTTCCTCCTTTCCATAACTACATTTTGTTGTGGGGTGTATGGAGTAGTATACTGCATGTGTATACTTTATCGTTTGCAAAATACTTTAAATTGTTTTGTAACGAACAAGCCTCCATTATCTGTTTTGAGAGTTTTGACTTCTCTACTTGTTTGTTTCACTACCAAAGCTTTCCATGCAACAAAATTGGAGAAACAATTTGACTTTTGTTTACAAAATAGACCCACATTTTCTTAGAAAAATCAACTATTAGCAAAAAATATTGTGCTTCAAATATTGAAAGTGTTTCATTGGCCCATGCAAATCAGCATGTACAAGGTCGAAGACTCCTTTTGCTCGCCTTACATTATCAATATCAAAAGGATGTCAAATCTGTTTGCCCATCTGACACCCTCTCCACACATTTTGACCTTTTAGAATAGATGGAAGTCCATTCACCATATTAGTCTTATTTATTACATTTACATACTAATAATTTCGGTTACTATACCTCTCATGCCAAAGAACATTGGTACTTTCAACTGCAGCTAGTGCATGTGTTTTTTCTATTTTGAGATCAACCAATTTATACAACCCCTTTTTACCAATACCAATAAAAATTACCTTGTTATCATGAAGACTAGTGACCATACCTTTTCTTCACTAGAATTTTACATAAACACTAAGATTTGTAGTTATCGCACTTATAGATAGAAGATTTTTGCTCATATCCAACACATACCAAACATTTTTGAAATGTGTAATTCATAGAATTGTTCAATGTTACATGAACATCTCCACATCCTCTAACAAAGTGAGTCCAACCATCACCCAAATAAACAGATTCATTACTACTATTGTCTTCAATGAAATTAACATACTAGTCTCTGTGAAAAATAGTGTCAAGATACCCCCAAGTCAAAATACCATGATCTAGACCCCATTGACTAGTTCTAAGATGCCACAAATGAAAGATTCCCTATTGCCCCTTGTTCATCTCCTTCAAAAACATTTGTGTATCATGATTCCTTCGACCATTTTCTAGGTCACATTGTTTCTTCCAAAAATCTCTCTTGAAATGTTCAGGCTTATTACGATAATGACATTTCCATTGTGACTTGTTACTGCCTTTGAATGTATCATCATTTGATGAACTTAGCATTGTATTGTCTACCTCTGCCCCCAAAGTGACATGCATTGAATACACTCTCTCTAGAATCCGAAGTTGTTGCTTTTGTATCATTTTGTCTCCGCTCCTAAAAGAGAAGTGTTGACAACTTCTTGAAATCAAGTTTTTCAGTTTCTACAATCAGATGCAATTTATCTTGGTCAATTACTGGCTTCTCAATCGCAGTCAGTTGATCACTGAGATCCTTCAAACATAAGAGGTATTCAAAAATAAGACTTATTTCTTGCAGCGTAGTGGAAAACAAGTTCTTCAAATACAAAGCCCTCCAAGCTTCTAATACCTAATATTTAGTTTTCAAACTTTTCCATAATTAAGAAACTACAGTAGTTCTCAACAACTAACAATTTTAGTAGCATTAAGACTTTGCCTTTTATCATAATCTTCAAGTCTAGTTGCGGGTCTCTGTTCTTTATCTAGGATAATTTTATCTAAATCCTTGTACTCACCTATTGCCAAAATTTTATGACTCCGTATAATTTTTACTAGTAAACTTTCGAGACTCAGGGAACAACAAATGTCGTAAACTGACCATTTAAACCTTGCTAACAGGCCACTAAAACCCCAAGAAACAACTAAATATGAACGTTTACAAACTTTTTGACCAAAATTTCCCCACCACTATCTTTGGCTCACAAATGTGGACACTCCAGCAAATTTTTAAGCAAACACCCCCCTCCCCCCCCCCCTCAAAAACAAAATTAAATCCTTCCCAAGTTCATTTAAGGCAATAATTTGAAAAAATTATGAAGTTTATAAAATCATAAACTTTAAAAATATTAAAAAAAATTATTATTTTAAAAATGTAACCACTTGCTCTAAATTCGAATGGTTTTCCAACTATATCATTAAAAAAATCAAAACCTCCAATACGTTGGTGGTGCTCAAGTACACACCCCTCCATGCCTTTCAGTTAAATTTCAGAAGCCTTTTCAATCATTTTAGGCATGCTTTATCTAGAATAGTAAATACAGGGCAGCACTTTTCAAGAATTCAAGGCTGCACTTCAGCAAGAATATAGAGCAACGTTGAACCCTATTGGGATTCCCTTCTTAATACACTCTTGGTCTCAAAATAGATTATTCCTTAATCTTCTAATTTATGGTTGTGTTCAATACTTCATGCAAGGCCCCTCTTCTCTTCAGAAAATAGCTGCGCTTTCTTTGAAAATTGATAAAGCTTCTCATTTTAAAATAGCATACAAGTCTTTTCTTTCTTTCTTTTTTTCTGTATGAGCCACTCACTACAACAATCAAATCCTAGAGACTGTACCGCAGAGGGCTGGGCTTCCCAATCAAGACTATGCCCATGCTCCTCCAGGCTGTCCCCAAACTGTGTCACACCTCTCCGACAACTGGTTGCGCCCTCACTCTGCTCATGCTGCTTCACACTTGCAGCAAACACCCCCTACATCTAGCATGTTATTAAAACGCCACAAACAGTTTTTAAATAACACCTCCTCCTTCAGTCTTAAACGCCTTCTTCTAGATGGGCAGTGATTTCTTCAGGAACTTCACACCTCTACCAACCTTGTTGAGCCTCTATTTCTTCAGCCCTGCACTTTCTCATACTAGCAATGTCCTTTCTCTCCCTCTCTGTGCATTCAATTGTTTAATGTGCAACTATGCTTCCTCAGCTACACTCTATATCTCCCTTCTCCAACACAAACCTGCACAATAGTTACATTGTGCTCGTGCACAGACACAATCTCTTACATCGACGGCTCTAATACAATAAAATCATTCATATATAAGCCACCAGATTACAATGCAGAGTGGCTAATTAAATAGCCAGAGACAAACCTGTAATCAAGGAATCACTCCTATCGACTTAATAAACTACATGCTATCATTAGCACAAGCTAATCTAAGCTAATATGACAACCAAACCTAATCCATTCTTGGCATTATTGCATTTATACTAACTTTATCTAATATTCATTATTAGCTTATTACTTAATTATTCTAATACTTCATTTTTGACTAATATATCTTGTTAGGAGTATTTCATGGTGTTCTCAAGTTACATACTTCATCAATTTGACTAGTGAATGAGAACAATGACAGTCGAATTTTACTAGCTTTCATGATCTGATTCGGATCATCTTTAACTTTTTGACATACAAATAAATCAAATCAAATACCATAGATGCCACTTGGGCATTTATTATCAGTATTTTGTGGATATAAATACCTAAGATACAAGAGTATATATATATATACCTGCAATGCAATTCCAGACTCTAAGGTAGAGATGATTGCTATCTAATATTCCTCATAACACATAGCATTGGATGAAGTATGAACACTAAATTATAATGCTATGGAAAAAAAGCTGACAGCATCAAAAAAATGGTGAATCATTCAGCCTCAAAGCTATTAGCTCTAAAAACATCTTTACTGAATGATATTTCTCACCATGCAAGTGCAAACTGATGCTAAGTTCAAGATGTAGCCCATCTATTTCTTAACCACTAGGTTATAGAACAATCCAAATAATTGATTCCATTTGTATGCACAAAGTCTAACTATTTCCACAACATATGCAAATTGTATTGAGGGTATGAATGATATGATGGGATTATGTAATGTCCCCTTCTAGTTAGACATTGTACTGTCAACATGATTAGCCTATCGGTGGCCCTCGTAGGCTAATACGGCATGGTTTGAGGGTCCTCTCTGCAGTTACCCAAATGGTAGTTGGTTTCTTTGGGGAAGTTTCGACATATTCTGGAGCTTTTCTAATGATTTATTAGAATGTTTCTATTTTTAGAAACCTCATGTTACAAGATGATGTTATATTTGTACTTTATGATATAATTCATTATTTTATATTAAAGTGCAAATATAATATATTAAAAGGGAAAAATAATAATAAAATATTATGATGTTTCTAGAAGCTTCCCAAAAGAAAGAAAAAAAAAGTATAAAGGGAGGTGTGGGCTGCCATTATGAATTATCTCGATTTGATGTTGTCTTTGTTGTGGTATGCTGGTGGAGCCTAGAGTTTCCTACAGTGAATCAATTTGTCTTTGGGAACGATAACTCCCATTGATAGCATAACTGAGGGAGTGAAATATCTCCTGAAGGGTTGCATTTTGGAGGTGATATTTCAGTCATCTCAATTGGAGCAAAATTTGTGGCCATTGGCCAGTTTTGGAGAAATCGATTTGGTGAATTTGTGGAGGTTGAATAGCTATCTTTTGATGTTGGTTTCTATATAGCTTGGCATCGATTTTCCTTGGTTAAGAGAGCAAATTTCATTGTAGAGAAATCTAATATAAAAATCAGATATTTACAGTCAAGCAAGGATGCCATTAGGAGGGACGTTTTTGCTTGAGGGGGTTCCATTTTGCATCGATTCTCTGCTTGGCTTGGTGCACCCACGTCCTTGGAGCATGGAGATGATATTGGATGCTTGAGGCAATTCATATTCATTGCATATTATTTTAAATTTGAGATCAGACCAGAACAGGGGCGGCTAGCTTGGAAAATTCGATTTGGCTTGGGAGATCATCCTTTCGCTGGAAAATTGCTTGCTCCATCTATTCTCAAGGGCGCCTCAATCCCACCAGGGTTCATTGCATACAATTCATCCTTTAGTATAGTTTATATTTGCAGCCGTAGGTGTGCGTCCTTCATACCAGCATTCCATATAATTGTAATTCTTGTTTATGCCAAGAGTCTTGGCTAGTCTAGTGGAGCATTGTATCAAATCATCAATACAAATAAGAATCACAAGTTGCTGGTCATTTATAGTTATCTTTTGAGATTTTGAATTGAGATAATAGGTTGCATGCCAACTGTTCGACTAAATGTCCATTGGCTGTAAGTGATTAGTTTGCTTTGTGAATTCATCTAATTGCATAAAAAAAAAAGTCATTCTTGCATCTAGAACTTAGCATTGTCATTCTTGCATTGCTCTATAAACACTTGAAGCTTTAATTCATCGTCATTCAAACAAATCATCAAAATTGTGACAAAAACCATCAAGAAGCACTTTGCTTACAAAGTGTTTGAAAAAATTACAAGGCAGCAAATTGAGACAATTAAGGGCAGATTGGGCAATGATTGTTACAGTGGTATCAGAGCACTGATCCTGCCATCCTGGAGGGTTAAAATATCACATGAGAGGTCATCACAGGTATTATACCTACAGAAGAGTAGAATAGGAGGGGAATTGGCAAGAAGATCCATTTACAAAGGTACCTTTGGCTGAAATGGGTGACAGAGCAAACATGGGTCCACACAAAGATGAGAGAAGAGACAATGATAGAATCAGTGACAGAGAAGTGAGAGACACTCTGAGAGATTTACGAGTTGGTCTGCAACAGATAGCTAGGGCCTTACAGCAGTTGGCAAATACTTTGCAGCAGTTGAATTTACCTAGAAGACAGCCTTAGGTCTAGGAAGATGATAGGAGTGTAGCTGGGTCCCGAAGAGTGCAAAGGGCACCCTCCTGCAATGTAGATAGGCCTACTCGGCCCACATTCCTGAGAAATGAACCAACTGAGGAGAATATTGAAGAGGTTGAGAATCCAACCTATGTTGACGCATACATGGCTGCCCATGATGAATGGCAGCAATTGACACTTGAAGCACAAGGGCTTATGCATTTTGATCAGTTTATACAGTCAAGGATGGATTACTATAGGTCTCGATAGGGGAGAAGACCTAGGAATCAGAATAAGGAACTCCAGAACACTACTAATAAGCTTACAATACCCATGTTTGATTCTGATTCGAAACGCTCAATCGGTCTATGCATAGACCGATTGAGCGTTTCGATAGGAAGGATCCATAATCATACTTTAGGGATTTGGCCCAACTCAAGCAAGTTGGTAGTTTGGAAAGCTATATTGGAGACTTCCAGAAACTATCAGTAATGGTGCCCAACATCTCAGAGAGACGATTGGTGGTGCTATTCATTGAGGGGTTATTGGAGCCTATGCGAAGATGGATTAAAGCATTTGATCCTCCCACACTTCAGGAGGCAATGAAGAAGGCTAGGAGCATGGAACTTGCAGCCCTGCAAAGCAAGTATTCATCAAAGGAATCTTCTTCATATCGAGACAATAAATCTTTCTCTAAAAAGAAGAACAACCAAATTTTAAGGGCAAATCATCAGCATCTCTAGATAGGGATACACTTAATGATTTGCGCAAAAAGAAGTTATGTTTCTACTGCAAAGGGCCCTATGATGCAAACCATGATTGTCCCTTAAGACCTAAAGGAAAAGCTAATAGAGTGATGTGGGCATATTATGAGGACTGAGTCGGAGAAATCAGATCAACAATATGATCCTAAGGATTCAGGTACGGAGCACGAGGAAGATAAGCATAAAAGAGGAGAGCATGAAGGGGCAGTGAGGCAATGTGATGCGCACATCACTAGCATCCAGCAAGAGGGATTATTTAGAATGCATGGAGTTCTAGTAGGGCAAAAGATTATCACTCTTCTTGACACAGGGGCCACTCATAATTTTATTGATGCCCGATTGGTTGAGAGGCATGGAATCAGGACAGAGGAATTTGAGGGAATAAGAGTTAAGGTGGCAGATGGTTATACCCTCAAGTGCGAAAGGAGGATATCATTTTTGCTTATGCATTTGAACAACTATGAGTTCAAGATCGAATTCTATGTGGTGAATATGGGTGATACAAATATGGTACTTGGCATGAGATGGTTACATGACATAGGGAAATTCACCCTGGATCTCAGAGAGATGGAAATGACATTCCAGGTAGATGGAAAAACTCATGTCCTCAAGGCTATTCGAGATTCCAATTTCAGGATGATTTCTTTTAGGAGGATGGAGAGACTTATGAGGCATGACATGGTTGAGTGGGCAGCTGAGTGTGTTTTGATGCTTACATAGGGTGAGCAACAGAAGCCAGTTTACCATCCAGACATTTAGGGGTTAAAAATTAAGCACACTCAAGTATTCAGTGATATTTCACCAGGAAGACCACCAAACAGAGGGATTGAGCATATCATTGAGTTGGAGGAGGGCGCTAAGCCCATGATGGTCACCCCATATAGGCACCCCAAGAGGCTGAAGGATGAAATAGAGAAAACTATTAAGGAGTTGCTGGCCATGGGACACATTAGACCAAGTAAGTCACCTTTTGCATCATCAGTAGTCTTGGTCAAGAAAAATGATGGTACATTCTGGATGTGTATTGATTATAGGCTCCTAAATAAAAGAACAATCAAGAACTGTTACCCCATCCTTAGAATTGATGAGTTGATAGATGAGTTACATGGTGCCTGTTACTTCTCCAAAATTGACTTGAGGTCGGGGTATCATCAGAGTCGTGTCAGGGAGCAGGACATAGAGAAGGCGGCTTTCAGATGCCATTGTGGACATTTTGAGTTCATGGTTATGCCATTTGGACTAACCAATGCTCCGACGACATTTCAGTCTACGATGAACAGGGTCTTCCATTCACAGTTAAGGAGGTATGTGTTGGTATTCTTTGATGATATCTTGGTATATAGCAGAACATGGGAGCATCACAATGCACATCTTGATGCGGTTTTGGGTATTCTTGGAGGTAAATCCTTGTATGCCAAGGAATCCAAGTGTGACTTGGGAATGACAAAATTATTGTATCTTGGGCACATCATCAGTGTTGAGGGGGTACGTATGGACCCAGAGAAGATCAAGGCGATTGTTAAATGGCCTACTCCAGAGAACCTTACTCATCTTAGAGTATTTTTGAGATTGTGTGGTTTCTACCGCTGGTTTGTTAATGGATATTCATGGCATGCGGCACCATTCATTGATTTGATGAAGAAAGAGGCATTTGTTTGGACTCCTGAGGCACAGGATTGTTTTGAGATGTTCAAACTAATTATGACTTCTTTCCCAGTTCTTGCATTGCCAGATTTCTCCAAACCCTTTGAGCTATAGTGTGATGCATCAGGCGAGGGGATAGGTGCAGTCCTTATGCAGGACAAGCATCCAAATGCTTTTGAGAGTCGGAAGCTTCGCGGTCCAGAGAGAGGGTACAACATATATGACAAGGAGATGTTGGCCATCATGCATGCATTGGCTAAATTCAGGCAGTATTTGGTAGGTAGCAAGTTTGTGGTGAAAATAGACCATAACAGTTTGAGGCATTTCCTTGAACAGAGAGATCTTAATGATCGATAGCAGAAATGGGTTAGCAAGCTGCAATCATATGATTTTGACATCTCCTTTGTCAAGGGGACACAGAATGTGGTTGTTGATGCTTTATCTTGACGTTCACACTTGAGTTCTATGATTGGGATAGCAGATGATTGGTGACACTTGATAGTTGCAGAGTATGCCAAGGACAGTTGGACTGCAGGTATTGTTGAGGGGTCAGTACAGGATACCAGATATACAGTTGTAAATGATTTAATCATTTACAAAGGAAGGATTTATTTGATCTCAGGATAGGAGATGAACATTATTTTGAGGACCTTTCATGATACACCCATGGCAGGTCATCCCAGGGGTTTCAAGACTTACAAGCAGATTTGGGAGAGGTTCACTTGGAAGGGCCTCAAATTAGATGTTCTACGATATGTTAGAGAGTGTCCTGTTTGTCAGTAAAATAACAAGAACACACATATCCAGCAGGTTTACTTCAGCCACTTCTGATTCTTGATAGGAAGTGGGAATGCTTATCTATGGATTTCATTACTGGATTACCCAGAGCCCAGGGACTGGATTGAATATATGTGGTTGTGGATCATTTGACTAAATATGCTCACTTTCTTCTGATCTCAGCTACTTACTCAGCTATGCAGGGGGCAAAATTGTTCTTCCATGAGGTATTTAGGTTGCATGGGTTACCTAGAGCATAATCAGTGACAGAGACAACCGGTTTATCAGTCATTTCTGGCAAGAGCTATTCAGACTGTGTGGGACAGAACTCACACCGAGTACTAGTTACCACCCGCAGACGGATGGACAAACGAAGATTGTGAATAAATGGGTGGAAGGCTACCTCAGGAACTACATAGCAAGTCAGCATAAGGGTTGGATTAAGTGGTTATATTTATGTGAGTATTGTTACAATACCACTTACCATCTCTCCATTCAGATAACACCATTCATGGCGTTGTATGGGTATGATGCGCTGAGCTTTTTGGATTTGTTATTTGGAGATAGCCGAGTCCCTGGTGCTGGTGATTTATTGCAGGAGAACCAGGGCATTATGATAGCATTACAGGAAAACATACATAAGGCTCAGAACCAACAAAAGATGTAGATCAGAAGCAAGTTGAATGCTCGTTTGAGGTGGGTGATATGGTGTATTTGATGCTACAACCACAAGACAATCTTCTCTTAAGAAAAACAGAGCCGAGAAGCTTAAGCCAGGATACTATGGGCCATTCAGGATTATCAGGAGAGTGGGCGAGGTGGCTTATGAGTTGGAGTTGTTAGCCAACAATAGAGTACACAATGTCTTCCATGTGTCATGCCTCAAGAAGGTGTTAGGACATCATGTGGTTCCTTCCATGACTTTTCCACCCCTAGACGATGAGGGGAAATTGATACTAGTGACTGAAGCCATCTTGGATGTTCGAGAGAGGACTTTGCGGAGACAGGTCATCAAGGAATACTTAATTAAATGGAGGGACTTGCCAGTTGAGAATGCTACTTGGGAGAATGAGGAGATTCTATAGCATCTAGATTTGAGATTGCTTGGGGACAAGCAATTTTAGGAGGGGCGAACTGTAATGTCCCCTTCTAGTTAGACATTGTACTTTCAACATGATTAGCCTATCAGTGGCCTTCGTAGGCTAATACGACATGGTTTGAGGGTCCTATCTACAATTACCCAAATGGCAATTGGTTTCTTTGGGAAAGTTTTGACATATTCTGGAGGTTTTCTAATGATTTATTAGAATGTTTCTATTTTTAGAAACCTCATGATACAAGATGATGTTATATTTGTACTTTATGACATAATTCTTTATTTTATATTAAAGTGCAAATATAATATATTAAAATGGAAAAATAATAATAAAATATTATGATGTTTCTAGAAGCTTCCCAAATGAAGGGAAAAAAAAGAGTATAAAGGGAGGTGTGGGCTGCCATTATGAATTATCCCGATTTGATGTTGTCTTTGTTGTGGTACGCTGGTGGAGCCTAGAGTTTCCTGCAGTGAATCAATTTGTCTTTGGGAACGATAACTCCCATTGATAACATAATTGAGGGAGTGAAATATCTCTTGAAGGGTTGAATTTTGGAGGTGATATTTCAGTCATCTCAATTGGAGCAAAATTTGTGGCCACTGGCCAATTTTAGAGAAATCGATTTGGTGAATTTATGGAGGTTGCATAGCTATCTTTTCGTGTTGGTTTCTATATAGCTTGGCATCAATTTTCCTTGGTTAAGAGAGCAAATTGCATTGTATAGAAATCTGATATAACAATCAGATATTTACAGTCAAGGAAGGATGCCATTAGGAGGGACGTTTTTGCTTGAGGGGGTTCCATTTTGCATCGATTCTCTACTTGGCTTGGTGCGCCCACTTCCTTGGAGCATGGAGATGATATTAGATGCTTGAGGCAGCACATATTCATTGCATATTATTTTAAATTTGAGATCAGACCAGAACAGGGGCGGCTAGCTTGGAAAATTCGATTTGGCTTGGGAGATCATCCTTTCGCTGGAAAATTGCTTGCTCCATCTATTCTCAAGGGCGCCTCAATCCCACCAGGGTTCATTGCATACAATTCATCCTTTAGTATAGTTTATATTTGCATCTGTAGGTGTGCATCCTTCATACCAACATACCATATAATTGTAATTCTTGTTTATGCCAAGAGTCTTGGCTAGTCTAGTGGAGCATTGTATCAAATCATCAATACAAATAAGAATCACAAGTTGCTGGTCATTTATAGTTATCTTTTGAGCATTTGAATTGAGATAATAGGTTGCATGCCAACTATTCGACTAAATGTCCATTGGCTGTAAGTGATTAGTTTGCTTTGTGAATTCATCTAATTGCATAGAAAAGAACCAAACAAAAAAAAAGTCATTCTTGCATCTAGAACTTAGCATTGTCATTCTTGCATTGTTCTATAAACCCTTGAAGCTTTAATCCATTGTCATTCAAACAAATCATCAAAATTGTGACAAAAACCAAGAAGAAGCACTTTGCTTACAAAATGTTTGAAAAACTTACAAGGCAGCAAATTGAGACAATTAAGGGCAGATGGGCAAGGATTGTTACAGATTAGACCAAAATGAATCAAATAGAAATGATATTCACAAAAGTATATCCACCATTGATTAAATTGTTTCACAAAAAAAGGGACAAAAGAAATGACTCGGATATAAAACCACACACAATATCTATACACCCTCTATTTTAAAACTCACAAGTAACCTCAAATAAACAGCAAGTAACCTAATTTTTTTGACCTGCCAAGTAATTGGCAAACTTATCGCGAGCCAAGTGGTAGGCTCAGAATCGCAAGTAATTGCTGAGTACTTGCCGAGTAATCGCCTGCTACTAGGCTACAACCTTCTAATAACCTCCCATGGATTTTTAAAAACATCATTTTTTGCATACCATCGCAATTTTCTGCTGTTTTTGATCGAAAATTGGTAGAAAATTTACTTATGTGTTCTCTACATTCATTTCTCATGTCGTTTAAGTGATTTACGTGTTATTTAAGTTTATTTTATGAATTTATATATTTTTAAGTGGCGATAAAGTTTCTTGAGTAATTGCCGAGTCTCGAGACTGAGTCAAAATTTTGGGCTGTCGAGTACAAGTTTTTGAACTATGTATACGACAATTACTTTTTTTTTTAATGAAAAAAGAAGCATGTTGAGAAGGAAGATACAATGCCACACTAAAACCAGAATTAAATGCATGTTCCAATATCAAGAGATGTAGCTCACCTTAATAATGTTATCAATTGCCTTGTATGCAACACCTACTGGACCAGTTCCACTAGCACACGCAAAATGCTCTTTTCCATCTGGACCTAGTAGTTTTACAGACACTTGGGAGAGGCTCAATGTTCCACAAGTAACCTGCATTTCGAAACCCATCATAACCATTGCAAGCTTTGGCACTCACACATCTCTAATAATGACTAGCTACCACATTCCAATTTAACAAGAAAAAGTATTAATAAATGAAAACTTCCTTGAAACAAAGAATACCTACCTGCAAATCAATGAGTGACCAGGTAACTCTAGGTCGGAGAACTTCATCCAATACCAGTTCCTTTGGGTCATCATCAAAATGTGACTACAAAAAATAAAGAAACTAAGAATCAATTTGAGTATTATTATTCAATGAAGTCCTAACCCTCTTATAATTCTATTCTAAAAGACTAATACCCAAATCAAAGTAAGAGTCGAAGATGGAACCTAATAATAAAAAAATCAGAAAAGAGATATGACCATCAAGAATGTTGACAGGAACATTTTAATTATAAATCAGTAATAGTTTAATTCTTGCCAAGAGTAACAAAGGACTTGAGATAAAAACTATCTAAAAAATTAAAAGAACCTCAAAACATGCTCCAAAAGCTGAAAGATAACAACGAAGATAAGTTATATGCCTTAAATAATAATGACCACATAATTGAAAACTTTATGGACTAATTTTTTAAATAAGTATATTATAGTTTGTGAATCTTTATATTTCATCAAATAAGAAATATAAACATAATATCCTTGTATTTTAATAATTGTAAAACATCATAGAAATAACTATTAATTCTCATATGTAAGATAGAAAATCCAGTAAATTGGAATCTCAACTCTGAAAATTTGAGAAATATAGGGCAAGAGAAGCTAGAATCAGGGGGTGTCTTTTCATTGGATTGTGGAAGGCGATATGCCCTCCAAATTTTACTTCCAATACCTAAAACGAAAGCATAATGCGAAAATAATTATTGTGATTTGAGACTTTAATGAAAATCTTTCAAAATATGAACTACAAATCTGAGAGATTTTTCAAGGCTGCTTTTAGAAGATTTTTACATCTGTAGGTACTGACCCTTTATGCAATATTTGCATGGATCTTGTCAAGAAAGTGGTTCCTAAAAAAGTCGAAAGCTATGAGAAGCATTTTCTATCTAGAGAACTGGAGTTAGAGGAGCTAGAGGCAACAATGAAAAACATGAAGAATGACAAATCTCTAGGACCTTATGGTCTCCCAGTGGAGTTCTATAAGAAGATGTGGCCTATTGTTGGACCAACTTATTTAAAATTGTACCAATAATCCATCAAAAGGGGAGTCATGTGGGACCTAGTCAATAGAGAATTGATCAAACTCATTCCAAAGGGCTCCAAAAGGACATGGGTGAGTTGTTGGAGACCAACTACCCTCCTTAATGTTTCGATATTTGTTCCGGTTGTCTCGTTGGAAAACCACAGAGAGCTCTGTTTGGCAAAAGTGAATAGACTGCTGGTCCATTGGATCAGGTGCCCAATCAGTATGGACACGACTCCTAGCCACATAGGATAAAAGTATTTTAAGCTCTTTGTTGATGACCAGGAATACACCAGTACAAAGTTCTCAACATATATAAAAGTGAATTAAATATGTTGTCAATTGACTGCTCCATATACACCACAACAAAATGGGGTTGCAAAACAATGTAATCATGTAATTGTAGAGATGTTTCGCAACATGGTTGAGGACGCACAACTATCTCGTTCATTTTGGGCAGAAGCATGCCACACAATGGTCTACCTGTTGAACATGTCACCCACCAAAGCTCTTGATGGGATCACACCACATGAAGCTTATACTGTGAACAAATTGAAACTTTCACATTTTCGAGTTTTATGTTGCAAGGCATACATGCATGTCCCGAAAAATAAAAGAAATAAATTGAATAAAAAAACCAAGGAATGCATTTTTGTAGGATACAATAAAGAGTCGAAGGCATATCAGCTCCTTGACCCAAAGACTAGGAAGAAGCTCATTAGTAGGGATGTTGTGTTTGATGAGAAGAGTGGAAATAGTCCACCTTCCACACAGGCATGTCATACAAGCAATAGCCTTGTAACTTTTTCAAATGGCGATAGTGGTAGTGACATTGATGATGGTCAACCAAGACCTCTAGAACCACCACCCATTGCTCAATGTATGCCCAAGTGGCAAGCTAGTAAAATACGAGATGCTAAATTAGATGGAGTACCTGACACATCTAGTTCAAGACTGAGGACTTGCAGCATGACTACGAAGAGGTAAACGTGGCCCTTATTAGCATAGTTGTAGAAACATATCATCCCTCTATAGTAAGAGAAGCCTAACAGTGAAAACTTTGGAAAGATGCCATGGATGCAGAATATCAGTCATTGATGAAGAATAACACTTGACATCTTGTTGATCTTCCACTAGGAAAGAAGCCCATACGATGCAAATAGATATTTAAGACCAAGTACAAGACATATGGAAACATAGATAAGTACAAGGCGAGACTTGTAGTACAGGGCTACGCTCAGAAAGAAGACATTGACTATGAGGATACTTTTGCTCCCACAACTAAGATTAAAACAATTAGAATGATATTTGTTATGGTTGCATAGTTTGGATGGAATGTTCATCATATGGATGTCAAAAGTGCTTTCTTGAATTGAGATCTACAAAAAGAATTATTCATGATCTAACTAGAAGGACATGTCAAATAGGATCATGATCAGAAAGTATGCAGACTTATCAAGCCACTATATGCTCTCAAACAGGGTCTTAGAGCCTGGTATATAAAAATAGATGAGCATCTCATACAACATGGATTCCAAAGGAGTCCATCTTATCCCAATCTCTAACTCAAACAAGGGCCGAGATTGTTATAATCATTGTTTATGTCGATGATCTAGTCATCGTTGGCAGCTTAGTGAAGATTATTGATGCTACAAAGATTACCCTGAAGGGATTGTTGGACATGATATATCTTGGGTTACTGCACTACTGCCTTGGATTGAAAGCTTGGCAAAAAGGGTATAGTATCTTTGTGTCATAGATGAAATATATGAAGACATTGATTGAGAAGTTTTAGATGATGGATTGTAAACCAATGGCCACACCTATGGAGACAAGACTAAAACTATCTCATGCAAATCCATCAGCACCAGTAGATGCCACTATCAACAGTGGATTGGGAATCTCATCTATCTCTTATACACTAGGCCAGATATCAGGTATGTTGTTATCTATCTTTCACGGTTCATGTAGGAACCCAAAGTAAGCCACTGGAAAGCAACTACATGGATATTGAGATATATTCGAGGAACAATGGAATATAGTCTAGAATACAAGAAGAATGACAAATTCCTCTTGATGGTATATGTTGACGCAGTGGATTGCACACTTGACAGGACGCTGAGCTCCTGTCTTCCACGCATCACAATGAAAACTCCCCTCTTGCCTGTGGGTCTGGTAAAACTGGGGGAAGAGTCTCTAGATAAGGGCTAGCTCCCTTTGATGTATCTCTGTGGTCCTAGATTTCTTACTGCTAACAATGGGGGAGGTGAAAAGAGAGAAGGATACTGAAAATGAAACCTAAACTAAACGATAATACACCAAAAAAGTTGATCTACTTAGCTTGAATATACACTTTCCACCAAGAACAAGCTGACATAAACTTCATTTGATATGAGAAACTCTTCTACATCAGTGAGCTAGGGGTCCTCTTGAGATACAGGGAGGAAGAACTACCAGAGGTGTTCTAAAACACACTATGGCAATCTGTTCACATGCGCCTATACTCTGTTGTAAACACTTCTAACAGACCTGCAAAAGAAGAAACTTCACAATACACTAGACATGCTGGAATCGTTCTGTGAAAGCATAAAAGAAAAATGACTTAACACAAAACAAAGCCATAGACATATGCAAAAGTGTAAACTCAAATGGAGGTAAAAATGTTGTCTTGATTCAAGGTAAAATCGGGAAAAGCTCCGCCTTACAAGCCAAGAGATATTTTCTCAAATGAGAAGTTTACAATATATAGAGGAAGAAAAGGCCTTTTGGCGCCCTTTTACAAGTGGCCCATGTGCGTTCCGAGCATTGGGAAGAGGAAGCCAATTGATAGATAATGTTGTGTCAGCTCCTATTTTGAATTTAGGCATTTAAGATATATTAAATGTCATATGTGAAATTAAGGGTCGCGTCGTTTGTCTGCAAACAAGACTACTCCTTCAAGGCACTCACGGTCTGTCTGCCCATCAATACAAAGTGAAGAAAACGGGTCGCGTCGTTCATTGTTTGCACTCCTTGATGACCACTTGGCAGATATTGTGTCAACCACTGGAGTAACTCCTTGAGTCGACACCTTCCTTTGGCACTTGGACTATTTTGTCCATTTTTGCACTTTGTCTCTTTCTGGGTCCTTCAGCCCTCAGGGGATATCTTCTGCTAATTCGGTGGTCTCTTCCTTTTGGCCTTAAGCCTTTGAATTCCTTTGGGTTTGCGCCTTTCATTAAAAAACCAACATTTATTTCATTTCTGCAAAGTTGACGTCTGCGCGCCCGTTGCCATTTGAAAGCCAATGGCTAGTCTATTGCCCTGAATTTGACGTCTTCGAGGACGTCATCGGACGTCTAGATTCTAGCGGCTAGTCCATGATGCTCAACTTTGATGTTCATGGGCGCGTCACCCCTTGGTCAATTCCTTTGGCTTTGTCTTTGGAACCTCCCGAAGGGAAGGTGTCCCTTCAAGCCTTGAGAAAGATCCTCTTTTGGCAGCCGAGAGTCCCCCGCAAGGGCACTTGCCCTTCGGGTTCCTTGGTCCTCAAATCCTTCAGACATTTTGTCCGAAGGATTCCTTCCTTTGTCTTTCCCGCTTGTTCCCTTGGGCTTTTTCTTTCGGGCAAATTCCTTCAGACAAAAGTCCGAAGGAATTCCTTCGGACCTTTTGTCCGAAAGAATTCGTCTTGTCTTTTGCCGCGGAAAATCTTCCCGAAAGACATTGTTTTTTGCCTTATGAATTTCTTCGGACAAAATGTCTGAAGGAATTCCTTCGGGCATTTTGTCCGAAGAAATTCTCCATCTCTTGCCTTGAACAAATCTGAAGGAATTCCAACTTTTCTGCCTTGTTCACTTTTCCGAAGAAAAACTTACCCTTTCGGCCTTCTCTTTGATCCCTTTGCAAGTGTTCCCTGCCCTCTGCAAGGGCACTTGTCCTTCGGGCTTTGGGAGACTCCCTTGAACCTTCCGATTGAACTGTTCGATTGAACCAACCTATTGAACTGACCGATTGAACCAACAATGGTTCAACGGTTCAATGGTTCAATACCGTGTTCTGCTCATTCAATTGACCACTTGAACCAACCGCTTTGAACCATTTGATTGAACCAAGCCGACTGAACCAACACTTTGAACCAAGTCGTTGAATCAAGCCGACTGAACCAAGAGATTGAATAAACTGATTGAACCAACTGAGTGAACCATTTCTTTGAACCAAGCCGACTGAACCCAATCGTTGAACCAAACCGACTAAACCAACAATGGTTCAAAGTTCAAGTTCAAAGTTCTTGGAAAGCTCATGGCATTGGACCCCGACGTCGAACCATTTTTTCCAACCTTAAAGAAAAGTGTCTTGTATCATTTTAGCTCTCTTTCCTTGTGAATTTCTTCGGACAAAATGTCCAAAGAAGGTTTGTAAAACCCCTTGCATTCTTTGAACTGGTTCATCATTTGCTGAAAAACTTGTGCAACCAAATTTGAACTAGCTCAAAACAGCAGGGAAAGAAGGAGACCGATTTTGGCCTGAAGGACCAAAATGGTCAACAGTATACATGTACGTAGATCACACAGGGCCTATTGATGACAAAACATCCACTTCTGGATTCTTTTTGGGATCTAGTCCAATCTCATGGGGGAGCAAGAAGCAAAATTGTGTTTCACGTTCTTGCACAAACAAAATCACATTGTAGCAAGACATAGCTGTGAAACAATATGGATGTCATATTCTTGCAAGATTCAGAGTATCACAAGCTCAATCTTCATTTCCGTACTGAGACAACCAAGGTGTTTTGCAACTTTTCGTAACCCGATGTTTCATAAGTGCTCGAAACACATTGAAGTTAATATACATTTAATATGCAGACATGTTTAGTAGCACAACATAAAGCTCCAGTATTTCCCCATTCAAGCTCAGTGTGCAGATGTATTCACAAAGTCACTTGCATGTGACAAGCTTGAGGCATTCAAAAAATATCTCTTTTACCATTAATACTATGATCCATTAAGGGGGGTAATGTTATAATCATGGTTTCAAATCTTGGCGATTTCTCATTGTTTCTTGACAAATATTGATGTATACCTAGCATACAAGATATCGAACTATTTCTCATGAGACGAGAAGCCTTAGTTTTCTCAGCGATTTTCACTGAGAAATCTCAATGATTTCTTGGCAAAAATTGCCAAGAAACTCCTGTTTCTCGACTAGTTAAACAAGGGCCAATGCATTAAATTTTTAAAGTAAATTGCGGATTATTTTATCATGATTTTCTCATTCCATGGTTAATATTCACTCGTAATTCATCATTCTTCTTTTGCACAGGCCATAAATAGTAGACTGTTAAGTGAAAACCAAAAAATGTGCCCTCATATTAGTATTTTACAGTCATACATATTACAGTGCACTCATTGCAGTTTGCAGTTCGCCGCCCGACACCATTATTGCACTGTGCATAGCCTACACAATTTGGTAGTTTGGGGGCCATTAAAAGTTTGAACTTTGAACTTTGTAATAGTATTTTGAAGCTTGCCCCAAAACTAGAGAATCGGTTGACTGTTGACACTTCACAATGATAGTTATTACTATTAAGATAATATGTATATTTGATATTTCATGAATCTATGAGCATTGCGGATTGTAAGTTTGTAGTTTGTAGTTTGTAGTTTGCAACTTTGTAGTATTGTTACTATTGTACTCTTTTTTGATCTCACCTTAATAGAAAATATACTTATGGGCCTATGGCATTCTTTGCATTCATTTCTCATGTCCTTTAACAATGTTTTACATTTAATTTAAGTTTATTTTATGAATTTATATGTTTTTAAAGTAGCGATAAAGTTGTCAAAAAAGGCCGAAAAATTCTTGATGAATTCTCGAGATCTGAGATCTTGTTCAAATTTTTCCCTCCTGAGAAATCACCGAGAACGAGATTTTGAACTATGGCTGGAAAAATAGCTTCCTAGCTCATAGTCTAGGAAGTTGTTCATGCACCCAATATTAAATAATTGGTGCATTAGTAAATGAGGGTAGTTGTAGGGTGTTGTAGACATTTAATATTTTCTTCCACCAAGATGTGTTAGGTGCGATGGGCTATGGCTCATGAAGCCTATATATGTAACCTTCATGTTTGATCAATGTTAATGAGCATATTGCATCTTTCATACACATCAATGTAGGCACTAACAAGATATGATATAATAAATTTAAGTAGCTCTATATGATAAATGGAAAGCAAGAGAGATATCATTGTAAAATCCACTCTATAAATATGCCCTCGATATAAGGCATACCACCAATGTGATAATGCCCCCCAAGTTGTGGCATGAAAGTAGCCACATATCATCTGAAAGTTTATGATTATATGGAACCTGTATATTATGAATCACACCCACTCAAAAAATACCTTGAGAAGTACATGTGTAAAACATTTATATGAAAAACCTCTAGCATAGGTAGATAAACATGATAAAACAATTTTTCATTTTTATGTTTTATAATGTTTTTGCCTTTACATTTTTTTAAAAGTAGTTAGATGATGTAGCAAGAAAGCCAAGGGGCATGCTCAATAAGCAAAAGAAGTCAACCAAGCGAAAAAAACGAAGCCAAGGGGCACAAGTGTATAGAACACAAAATAGGCAGGCAAAGGGGTGCAAACATGAGGAGGAAGAAGAGGAAGATTCCAAACAATCTAAATCTAAATCTAATGAATGCATGAAGTTAGAAGTAGAGATAGTGGCTTCGTGAAAAGAACTTAAAAAAGCTAAAGAACATATAGACAAAGGTCTGAAGTTGAAAAGAGGATCAATAATTCTTGATGAGTTGATCAACTCTCAAAAGCCATCACAAGAGAAATTTGGTCTTGGTTTTGAAAAAAGGAAAAGTCCCATAACCAGTACATCTGCAAACTTATATGACAACTTCAAAGCAGAAGGAGAATCATGAACAAAGAATGAAAAAGCTTGCGACAATGCATCCAGAGATACAAAGAAAGACACAAACACAACTGAAGTAAAGAAAGTTAAAGAAAAGAAGACAAAGGTAGTTGACGCAAATGGTTACACAAGAGTGAGACTTGCAGCAGCCAAAGTTTAGAAGAACTCATCATCCTGCACAAAGAAATACTATGACCATATTCCTTATCTATCTATGGTTATTGTTATACCTGTAATCAGTTTGGTCATAAGACTATTGATTGTAGAGTTGTACGTAAAAGAACATATTTGTAAGCAAAAATTCATTTGCTCCCCTGTTAGATACAAATGTAATATGCTATAATTGCAATAATTTTGGTCACATCACTAAACAATGTAGAACAAACTTTGTAAGATCAAAAATACAAAGTGAAAAGAAAGTCATGCCTCCTAGTGTAAACAAAGGTTCACAAGTCTCTGAAAAAGGGGAAAAGAGGCCAAATAAGAAACCCAAAGATGTGTGGAAAGTGAGAGATCAATCTATGATTGTTCAAACTGCACTCCATGCCAAAAAGTAGAATTTGTGGGTAATAGATAGTGGTTGCTCAAAACACATGATCGGTGACAAGAGCAAGTTCATCAAATTGAGTAAATATAAAGATGGATCTGTCAACTTGGGAGATAATATTGCAGTAAAGATCTGAGATAAAGGAACCTTGAACATAGATGGAAAACTGCCTACACATGATGTCCTTTATGTTGAAGGACTGAAACATAATCTGCTAAGTGTCAACCAAATGTGTGACAATAGATATAATGTCACATTTAATGTGTAAAACTATAAATTAAGGAGATCTAGAAGAGTAGTTGCTGAAGAAAAAAGAACTGAAAGCAACATTTACAATCTTAGTGAAGTGAATGGAAATAGCTACCTTATAGGAAAGATTGATGAGATTTGGTTATGGCATAGAAGAATGGGCCATGTCAATTTTGACAACCTGGTAAAGATGAGCTCAAGTAAGTGTGTTAGACACATGCCTAGGACAACCAAACCCACAAACACTACTTGCAAGGAATGTCAACAAGGCAAACAGACGAGTCAGATTTCAAATAAGGAGTATGCAACTACAAAGCCTTTAGAATTAGTTCACACTGATCTTTGTAGTCCTACTAAGACAAGATGTAATATCCTCTGCTAAAACTGACCTTGAAATGCTAATTAGAGGCTCAAGGAATATTGTCGAACAACTTCCATACAATCTCTTTACTTGCTGATTCTGTATTTCAGTCTGATTGGTTCTTGATTGAATAAGTTTTGAATGCTGTAATTAGTGTTTTTAATGCTTCTAACAATGCAAGATGGATTGACAATGTTATAAGAATGATATATTAACTGTTCTTGAAATTTTTCATACATATAGGTGACTGAAATTGACTTGTACAGCTAGTAGACATAATATCAAACACTTGGCATGAATCCTAAGTGACATAGAAATGTTTCAAAGAATAGCTACAAACCATTGACAATCAAACAAACAATTCTTATGCAAATTTCATATGCCAATAATCACCTACAGATGCAAGGTATTTTCACAAGCAATTGTCCCACAAACTGAATATGCAATAAGATCATCTACATCCAATGACAAATTGTCAAACAATTGGCAATCAAAGTAATAACTGAAGCAATGACCAAGGAATAACCTTATAACTCCTTTAATTGACTGAAATATAAAATGATTACAATGCTGATAACAATTGCCAAGAATCTTGGCTTATACTGACATGCAAGTCTGAAAATCTGAATATCAATGGCAGCCTATTACAATTAATTTGTATAATCAGAAATGGATGTAAAATGCATGAAAACCTGGTATGATTGGAGCGCCTATGATAGAAGATGAGATAGCAACCAAAAAGAGATCCAACTGTGCTCTCCACAATGCCAATCAATGCCCTTATACAGCCGCCCCTGTTCTAGAATAAAATGCAGATATAAAGTCATACACAGTGTTTCAGATCCTCCTCTAGCATGGAACATGATGGCATTGACCTCAAGAATGGAGCGCCCAAGCTAGGTGATGAAATCGATGCCTCAAGAGACTTCCATGAATAAAATCGTGCTCCTCAATATGGCTGGTGATAAAGTTTGAAAACTATATCAAATTGATGATATCTCCAAATGCTCCTCAATGATTGATATCGATGCAATCATCAAACTATAAATGTATGCAAACCGTTCTCCCAAATTAAAGTCCAAAATTTTGGCCAAAGGCCACTAAAATTTTGCCTCAGAAGCACAATAGAAAAACTGAAGTATCTTTCTCTCAGCTGCAACCCTTCGAAGGAATCTTTCACCATCTCAGTTATGCCAATCAATGGGAGGTATCGTTCCCAAAGATCACAATCAGAAATCTGCAGAAACCCTTGGCTCTACAAATGAACATATCAAGTAAATGTCAACACTGAATGTCTAAGAATGAGCTCTTAAGTTCCTTTTATTCTTTTCTTGTGAGAGCTCAAACACTTTCCTGGCCAATGTGGGATAAAAGATATATTCCCACTTTTAATTTTCACTTAACGCACTTTATAAAATTAAAGTGACTTTATTATTATAAAGTTACATTATAACTTTATAATAACATTTAAATATTTTAATTATTCCTTAGTCGCTTTAAAAATCACTTAAATGAGGGTCATGGCCCCATTGCTCATTATAATTGCACTTTATATTTAATTATTAATAAAGTATTACTTTATTAATAATTAAAATAACATAACTCCATAAATACTCATTTTTCAATTCCGTTTGAACCAGGGAGTTAACCACTGCATCCACTGTGCATCCAATTGTCTTACTAAAAGTAGTAAGGGTCCTTTATCAAACACTGATTTCTTATGAATAGTAAATCTCTCATTATCTGATCAAACCAATGGTGTAAAGAATTGGCACTGCAAATGAAGTCTATTCAGGTGCCCTGCTATAGATAGAAATTATGACTGTCCTGAAATAGTCACTTACTATAAATAGTAAGTGTGCCAAACTGAGTCCAACGAAAGTCAAATCTGAACTCTCACTGATCACTAGAGGTGAAGCCATACCAAATACTGCCAAATAAGATCCTCTAATCAAACCGTATTAGCCTACGAGAGCCAGGAATAAGCTAAACCCTCTACGAATCGATGCTCATGAAAATGGGGACATTACACAAGAGGATCTAAAGGAGAAAGATACTTCATGTTATTTGTAGATGATTACTCAAGAATGACATGGGTAACCTTTTTGAAGCATAAGTCTCAAGGATTTAAAAGATTCAAGATCTTTATGGCCATGGTAGAGAATGAAATTGAACAAAAATCAAATGCTTAAGATCTGATAGAGGTAGAGAATTCACCTCAAATGAGCTCATAGATTACTGTGAGAAGCATGGTATCAAAAGGCATTACTCTACAGCAAGGACTCCACAGCAAAATGGAGTTGTTGAAAGAAAGAACAGGACAGTCAAGGAGATGGCCAGAACAATGCTAAAAGAGGCCAAGTTACTAGATAGATACTGGAGAGAAGCAGTTCAAACAACAGTATATATCTTGGACAGAGTTTAACTAAGGGTAAACAATGATAAAACTCCCTGTGAAATATCATATGGAAAACCTGCCTCTGTAAAATATTTCAGTGTTTGGTAGCAAATGCTACATCAGGAGAAAAGAAGACAAATTGGGAAGCTTTGAATCAAGATGTGATGAAGAAATATTTCTTGGTTATTCCACCCAAAGCAGAGCCTATATATGTTACAACAAAAGACTACATAAGATTGTAGAGAGCATCAATGTCAAGGTTGAAGACGGCTTGAAACAAGTTAAACCTGATAGAGAAATTTGTATTAAAGAATCAGATTTTGAAGAAGCAACAACTAATGAAGAGGTTGAGGAAGTAAATGAAAAAGCACCTACAAGATTTGTTAAAAAGGATCATCCTATAGTGCAGATCATTGGCAATAAAAATGAAGGAGTTTCAGCAAGGAGAAGAGTTGCAATGAACAAGGACCAAGGAAGTTTTGCTCTAATGTCTAAAATCAAACCTAAGAGCTATGTTGAAGCTAGCAAGGATGAGAATTAGCTAAAGGTCATGGAAGAAGAACTAAGCCAAATTGAAAAAAACAAAATTTGAAAATTAGTTCCAAGACCTTCAAACAAAAATGTAATAGGTACAAAATGAGTCTTTAAAAACAAGCTCAATGAGGATGGAACTGTTATAAAGAATAAGGCAAGATTGGTGTGCAAATGAGAGGCACACGTTGAGGGAATAGATTTTGAAAAAACATTTGCTCCAATTGCTTGATTGGAAGCCATAAGCATGTTTCTAGCAATCTCTGTTTATATGAAGTTCAAAGTCTATCAAATGGATGTTAAGTCTGTTTTCTTGAATGGGAACCTAGAAGAGGAAGTCTACATAGAACAACCTAAAGGTTTTCAGCTGTCAAAGGAAGAAGATTATGTCTGCAGACTAAAGAAAGATTTGTATGGTCAAGAACAGGCACTTAGAACATGGTAGTCAAGATTAGACCAATACCTGCAAAAACAAGGATTCAATAAAGGTTGTGCAGAAAGCAATATGTACTTCAAATCAGAAGGTGAGCATATGTTGATTGTTGTTTATGTAGATGATATCATTTTTGGTGGCAACAACAATAGAATGTGTAAAGAATTTGCTACTCAAATGCAAAATGAATTTGAAATGTCTATGCTTGGAGAACTTTCGTTTTTCCTTGGACTACAGATAGCACAAATTGATGAAGGGATATTTATATCTCAAACCAAATATGCTAAGAAAATGCGCAAGAAGTTTGGGATGAAAGACAACAAACCAATAAGTACTCCCATGATAATTGGTTGTAAGTTGAGAAAAAATGATGAGTCTCTTGATGCAAATTAGACTATGTACAAATCAATGATAGGTAGCTTTTTATACCTAACTTCATCAAAACCTGATATCATGCAAGCAGTGTACATGGTTGCAAGATTTCAAGCTGCTCCTAAAAAGCCACATGTCAATGCAATGAAAAGAATCTTTAGATATATCAACAGCACAATTGACTATGGCCTATGGTATCCTAAAAGTGAAGATTTCACTTTGACAACATATACAGATGATGATTGAGCAGGAAGTGTGGATGATAGAAGAAGTATTAGTGTTGGTGCATTTTTCTTTGGAAACAAACTTGTTTCATGGCTGGGCAAAAAGCAAGAGTCAGTTACTCTTTTTATAGGAGAAGCAGAGTATGTAGCAGCAGTGGCATGTTGTACTCAAGTCTTGTGGATGAAGCAAACACTCTAAGACATCAAAGTAGAATACAAATAACCTATCTCTATTCTTTGTGACAATTCAAGTTCTATTAACATATCAAAGAATCCAGTGATGCATTCTAGAACTAAGCATATATCAATCAAGTATTACTTCTTAAGAGAAAAGGTTGCAGATCAAGAGGCCATAGTGGAGTATGTGCGAACTCAGGATCAAGTTGCAGACATATTCACCAAACCTCTTCCCAAGAAACACTTTGAGTATCTATGACAAAAGTTGGGAGTGGTGGCTCCTACATCACATCACTAGATTTTGGTGATAGGGCATGGGTCCAGGGAGAGGATCATAAAAGCTTTGTTAATCCCTGGACGAAGAGAGAAAAGGCAACTCAGGTATGCATAATTTTGCAAATTTTTAATGAGTTGATGGTTGTAGATTCTTGGACAAACTCATTTATCTAATAAAGAGGGAGAAGAAAATTTGGACAAAATGTGAGAAAGTTGGAGTCCCTTTGCCATTGATGTCAAAGGGGGAGAAAAAGTGCAAATTCTCTCTATAAAAGTTTGAAAGAACAGAGCATATGTCCAAGTTGAGTTTAGGCAAATGTTCCATTGCCTAAGGGTGAACAAGTTTGGTATGAACAGTTTTAGCTCAAGTTCATCAAAAACCAATGCAAACAATGTCAGAGGAGCGGAGTATTATAAGATTAGAGCATTTAGTTTTCCATCAATGCCAAATGGGGAGATTGTTGGCCATGTGATTGTCAATGATGTCAAAAGGGGCATTATGGATGTCATTGATGTCGGAGGATCAGGCAAGATTAATAGAGAGAACATGTTTTAAAGTTGCTTAGTGCAAAGTTGTCATGCTTTTATAGAGACCATTTTTTGAACCACTTGAAGAGCAATTAATAGATCTGTTATGGGTTTTTCAAAAACATCTTAAATATATGGTCTACAAGTTCAATTGAGAAGAAATGAGCTCAGAATTGATTTATCTTACTCTCAGAGATTACAGGGTTTCTCAGTTAAACCCTAAGGGTTTAAGCCATAGCGTTCACAAGCAGGGTCTATTTTTATGTTGACTAGCTATAGACAGGAACTAGTTACTTAAATTATAACTTCAATCTTTCTCGTCATTGTGCAACCGGCCCCTTCGACCTAGTAATTACCGGTTCAAGCAATGTTCTAAGACTTTATATTTCATATGTCCTCGACTTAAGATTTGTCCCAAATCGATCAACGGTTGGTACTTAATCGTATGTTGAAGATCCAACGAAGCGTAGCAAAGTCAATTTGTCAAAAGCACCTTCGAGTAAATGCGCCATTAACAACCGTCACAATCATAGATCTTGCACAGTAAATCTACGGAGCAGTTTAAAGTCAAATGGTCAAGGATTAACACAAGGGTGCTAAGTGTCACAAGTGAAGACACTGACATCAAGTATACAAAAGGCATGTGAGGGTGCCAAGTGTCACATTTAGGGAGCTTGTTAGAGATAAAGTTCGAGCTTGTCAGAAGATTGAACAATGAGCTTGTGATCGTGCAATGAATTTCTAACGGAGCAAGTGAACTCAATGGGATCAAATGCTTGATGTTTAATGACACAGAGACAAGTTAAAGACCGATCTAGTTTGACGAGATCGACGGAGCGTATTTGTTCCAAAGACTCAAGAAGCAACGAGATTAGACCAAGTACTCGAGCTTTAACGTTAGACAAAGGTAAATTTCATGCAATTATGAAGATCTAATGGCATGCAGCAGTTTGGATCAAAAGATCCAACGGATGCGTTTTAAAGTTGGAACATTAAAGCTCAGAAGCGTACAAGGATCCAACAGAGAGCGTGAGCCTATCAGAACTTGATCTAATGAACGTGTTTTAAAGTTGAGCAAATTGCATGAGGATCATCAGATCATGGCACGAAACTTAAGATCAATGGTCAGTATTCAAAGGTTTACTCATTACAACGGTCAAGCAGAGGAACATGCAGTTAAGCCGTAAATTACGACACAGACAATGAAATTGCGAAGATCGATCAAATTTATGCAATATGGCATGTGCATCAAAACTAGAGCCTAGTATATGCTAAAAATAGTAATGAGACCAAGACTCATGGTGGTGGAGTACGAGTTCAAGACGCAGGAAACTTGTTCAATAAATATGAACCGAGTCCAGAATTGGCATGATGTGTTAACAAACAAGTGTGAACATAGAGAAGAAGTGAACCCTAGATCAAATGCTTATATGTGTGTGTGTGTGTGTGTGTGTGTGTCATCTAAGATAGAGAAAATGTTGTTGGTGCTTAATAGAGTTTAATTGAGTGAAAGAGTCAGAGAGCAAGAGATTGCTGAAGTAGTTGAATTATGTCAAATAGAAAATATAAAGACATAGAAGAAGAGGGGCAAAGTGGAAGAGAAGAGAAAGATGAAGAGCAGAGTTTGAGTAGTTACAAAATAGACTTGTAACAAAGAACTGGCGTTGGATTCATTTATGAATCAATATTGAAATTTGGAGTTGTACCTCCATATTTTGAATTTAGATCTAATTGGTGGGTGCCATCAGATACGCTGAGTTGGTGCTTCCTTAGAGTAGGTGCTCTTAAATCAGGGGATTGGTGTCTCCTTAAAGTAGGTGCCCTTAAACATTGTAACCAGTGAGGCTCTTAATTGTGAGACTGGATTAGAATAGTAGATTCTAGCAACTATTTTCATGGTGGTTTTCTCCTTATTGGGTTTTTCACAGTTTATCTAGTGTTATGCATTTTTGTGTGTGATCTCTGCATATATGTTTTAATCTGCATTAAAAGTTTTAAAAAGGACTAAGTCAATCTATTGATTCATCCCCCTCTCAGTAGATAGTTGTGTTCCAACAACTTTGGAGTCCACACATTCACCTAGGCACAAGCAAAACATAGCATAAGTTACTTGATGATGTAATCAAACTGTAAAATCTAAAGCAAAAATTGAGAAGACAAGTCCTATGATAATTTGAAGAAGACACGTGGCATTTGTTGGGTGGTTATGGAGTCAAGGAATCACGGGATCACAAAATTTGAAATTTGTTGGCTTAACTGATCTCCATGAAGTTTACAAGTACATGGATTTTGAATTCCAACTAAATAAATGATTGCATCCGCTTCTTTCTACAAAACTCATAAAAACTTGTGATCACATACTTAGATAAAACAAGAGATGTGAAAACTCAAAGGAGAGTAACTCCATGGATCCATGGAAGTTGTGAAACTTGGAATCTTAAACGCTCAATGTGATCACTTAGTATTAGAATGAGAGATCATGAGGGTACATCAAAACTTAGGGGTAATGAACTTTTGGGCCTAAACTAAGTTTTGGAAACACCTTGAAAACCTCATAGATTGACCAAGAAAGAGGAATTGAATTCATGTCTCTTTTCAATCCGATGAGGGTCTTGATTTCTTGTAAAGGAATGGGACGTGTTGGTCACAACACTCTCTAATAATTACCTCAACCAAAAACTTCTTGTATTGCAAGGTTCATAAAATTGAGCAAAAGGAAAAATCCAAATACTTGAGGTTGTCATTTCATGAATCTTGCATAGCAAGTTATATCACATCAAAGATAATAAACAATGCAATAGACATCTGGATTGGCATCACCCAAATGGCATGAATACTTATGATCATCTTTGTTATTGAATATACATCAAAAAATATATAGTTTACAACTTTTCTATTTCATGCTTTGCCTAGCAAAGTGTGAGGAAACAAACACTTTTTGATTGACTATGGTTACCAATGATGACCTCAAAAACAAGCTATATTAGCAACAAAAAAAGTTATGTTGAAGAATCAATAACCACTTCAAATAACTTTTCTAGAAACATTAAAGATGCAAGTGTAACTCCACTGTACTGCAAAGCTTCTTTCTTTTCTTTCTAATGGAATGCTTTACTAGAAGGGAACCCACATACATAACAAATAATTTTAAAGGGCCAAAATACAAATCAAGTTTAATTGCTGCTACAACACTTTGAACTTTGTCAATCCATTTAAAATTGGGGTTTTTTACGTCCCATAGTCAAGTATACATGTATACAAAAGAAACGACACGAGAAATGTTTTGTCTCATAAATATGTTTCTATAACCATAAGAATTACTTAATTGATGAATAACCCTATTGTCTATAAAAGTATTAGCTCCAACAACAGCCTTATGTGGTTGTACATACATTCAAGTACGCTTTGATACCTGATCTCAAAAGTTTTATATATGTTAAGAATGTAAATAAGAGTAAACCAACCAAATCACTTGTACATAAAATTGATATATAACAATGACTATGAAAATAAAGCCTAGGAATACCATTTTGCTTGCCATGGCAATATGTTTTGTACTGATTCCTGTGTAAATCCCCCCTAATTGTTCTTCACCACGACATTTTATGGCCATGACCACCTACAAAATACCAATATAAAAATAAGAAAATGCATTGTTATATGAAAGGATAATGAATGCAAGACATAATTTAAATCCTTCAACAATGGCCATTAACATCTAGTACATAACTAGAGGAAAATATTTTCCACAATTTTATAGCATTTCAAACATAAATTTCTAAAGGGATCAATAACAACATGGCTTATTTGGGAACTATTGACCAATTTTAGAGGTAGAATAAAAATATGAATGATTCCTTTTGATGCAAGAGCATCCAAGTAAGGTTGGCAATCTTGCATCACCAAAAACAGTGATCAATTCTAATGTATGGACTATGTCTTCAAACATCAAGAAAATCACCATACGGGGAATGAGGTATTAGACCATTGGTTGTTTCATTATTTTCCTTTGTTTCCATAATAATTACTTGCAGTTGCAGAAGTCAAGTTGTTAAGCACCACGGAGTCTTCAAGGACATCCTGTCACTATGGTTATCGCTCCTTGAGGTTGGACAAGTGGAAACAATTCCGAAAAGGCATCCTATGTTTGTTTGTCCTCACATGGCTCATAGTGGTCAAGTCAATGATACGAAGAGCTAGAGCTTGCCAACAAAAACCGAGCATACCTTCGTTATAGGTTTCTGTTCTTGAAGGTGCATGCATCATCATAGATTGATATTAAATAATATTTTCTCCAAATTTTAGAGTGTTTTTGCCTCCATGAAGAACAAAACATGGGGTAGTTGAAGAAAATAGAAGGAGAACTAATCTTGGCAGCATATATGGCTGATTTCTCTAATGATATTTGCTGGTATAAATGTGCTCCATGAAAAAAAACCCATACCCATTCAAGATAAATCATTTTTTAGCCCTTTTCCCCATTTAAAGCCATGTTTTGAGAATTTGTTAAATAAAACATGGAGAAAACAATGCAGAGATGATAGGAAAGTATGGATAGCTCAATTGCATCATCTGACATTTGGAAAAACGCCCTAAAAAGAAAATAAAAAAGGGTTGCATCAAGAAAAACAGGTTTTACACGCTTGGGAGTTGTTTTTGGAAGAAAAGGCAGAAAATTATGAAAAAGACAGGAGGGCAAGAGATGGATGTAAAACGTCCCTTAGGGACCCAAGAAGACACAACAAAGTTAATCCATGTTGTAGATACCAAAAAAACCAGCATAAAATAAAAGGAAAAAAAAGACCTTTTTAAACCCCATTTTGGCTTAAAGGCATGGGTGTGAAGGTTGGAGAATCTGGAAAAGTATCAAAGGGTGCCCAATGTACCAAAATAAAGCTCTCAGCATGGAGAACATGACAGAATTAAAAAAATCAGTTTGGGTCATCCTCCTGTGTGCAGGCCTGTTTTAGAAAAACAAGGGCGTTTTGGTGACTAGAAGGATAAAAAGTTTGGAAAGCTTCTGAGAAAAATAGGGAAAATTCCATCTAAGTTTTTCATTTTATTGAGGAATCCACCTTCAAAAATAGACCAGCAATTTGTTTAGTACTGAATTTTAATTTTTCAATTTAAGGCTGTGTTTGCAAAATTTCAAATTCATGTTTCTGTCTAGTCTTGTGAGAGGGCTGAAAGGAACTGTTGGTAGATTGTTTTGATGGTTACAAGCATGGAGAATGCCAAGGAATTAGTCTAGAACTTGTTCAACATGTTTTTGCTCATTTCAAGCCTCTTTCTATGCATTGGAATGTGGCTAAAACAATCCTAACTGGCCATTAAAGACAAATTTCTTTCAAGTGAAGGGCGTAGCAGCTGTTCATGAGTGATTGATAGGCTGTGATTGATTAGACGTTAAGTCTTCTCATGGGTAGAGATAGCTGGAGTGTGAAGATGGTGAAGGAGCATTCATGCTCATCTTTGTAATTGTTATTCTGCTGATTAATTAAAGGGGAAAGTCTTGTTGACAATTCTTCCACAAGTCAGATTGTCTCTTGCTATTTAGAAAGTTCACATTGTTTTCCTTGACCAGAGCAGGATTTCTACGGACTCTGTAGGTCATTTCTACGGACTCTGCAGGTCATTTCTACAGACTCTCCCGACACTTAGGCAACAAAAGGGCATTTCCAATTTTTCCGAAAGGCAATTTTTAGAGGTCAAACAGCCCTTGCGGAGGGCAGAAAAGACAGAAAGAGCTGATGACAAAGTCCGAAGAAATTCGGAAAAGTTGCAAAAGGCAAGGAAAATTTCATTTCAAGAATTCCGAAGGGCACCTACCCTTCAGAAGGGTCACTTTCAATATTCCCGAAGAGCATCTACCCTTCGGGAAGGCACAAGACCAAATTCAAGGACCTTTGCAAAAAGCCCGGGTGCCCTCCAATTTTTCCGAAGGACACGGGCGGAGGACACTTGGTCGGTAGCGGATGGCACTTGGTCAGTGCCGAAGGGCACTTGGTCGGCGGAAGGGCACATTTGAAATCCAGAAGGGCACATTTCGAAAGGAAAGGCAAGGTAAGGAATCCTTCAGACTTTTTGTCCGAAGGAATTCGAAAATATATATACAGAGAAGACCAAGGACCTTTCAAAGAGCAAAGACAAAACAAATGAATTCTTTCGGACTTTTTGTCCGAAGGAATTCCTTCGGACAAAAAGTCCGAAGAAATTGGGGAGGCTTGCAAAGAGACAAAGTCCAAAGAAAACAAAGACTAAGACAAAAAGACCGTGGGAAAAAACCCGAGGAAATATAGCCGAAGGAAATACGACAACTTCTGGTGACGTCCTGCAAGCCGTCAATTTTTGACCGCGGGAAGTAACTGTTGAGACCAAAGAGACAAGAGATCCGAAATAAATGGAGGCCGACTGTGCAAAAGAGAATAGAAAACAGATAATCCGATGGAGTTGAATACGGAATCCTGCCAGAAATAGACACGATCAGAATTAGAACAGAATACATGCAAGAGCTATTTTCGAACATAAGAGCTATTTTTGAGTAAATGGTCAAAGTTTAGTTGACTGATTATTAAAGTCCTGTTCGTCTCCAATCAGCGCATGCATCCGAAGGTCTAATCCAACTTCAGCAGGAGTTCCGAATTCAAACGACGAGTTGACTATCCCAGATTTAGAGTTAACTAATTGATTAAAAAGCTGCTTCACTAGAAGCTTTCCATGCGAAGGAGAATGATCTTTTCGTCCAACTTAGCTTAAATAACTGTTAACTCAGTTTTCAAACGCTACAACTCGACAATCAAACAACTCACATGGAGTTCTAAATTTGACATTTGCGTAGATTTTCATGCAAAAAAAGAGGTGGGCAGTTCATAACAAAGATAAGTGCACTTCATCAAGCGAAGAAGCTTCATGCAAGGACAAAAGGAAAAATATATTTTATTGAAAGGCCAAGTAAAGCCTTGAGTTAACCAAAGTGAATCTTCTCTTCAAGTTTTCTACGCCAATCTTTGGCCTCTTGTAATTTTCTATATAATGGCTTTCAGCCTTGATTAAAAATCATCCAATCTCTCTTGGTGAGACTAGACTCTGCCATTGGTGTGTTGTGTAACCTCTTCGATAAATAAGGACTGTAATTTCAGATTTCAAGATTGGCATAGTGTATATTTCTTCAGCAATTTGCATAAATGGTAGAGTTCTCTCCCTTCCCAAATTCTGTTTCATACCTAGTTGCTATGTTATCCTTGTGCAGGTCATGTTAAAGTGTTATTTATTGTCTTTTGCTGAAACTTTAAGTGGATGTTAGGTGGCCGCAATTATCAGACCTCTCTCCACCGTATTCCCTCAGGTTTTAGTTATTGGATCAAACCTCTGCATAAAATACTTATGCATAAGTGATTAATTGAAGTCTAAGGTCTTCCTTCTCCCTTGCTCGTTCAGTGTTCAAGGTTCCAAATTGAGTGGATCAAAATCTTGGTGTATCACCCCCTTTAGGTAGGATTTCCCCTTTAAGTTTTCTTTCTCCCTTTTCCACGGTAGTCAGCAGCATAGAGTAGGAATCTTCATTGATACATCATATAGGAACCAGCCTTCTCTGGAGGTTCTTCTCACTATTGAGGCACCCACCCTTGTGAGAAGATCCCATTGTTTCAGCCGGATAGAGGACTCACCGTCTCGAGCACGTCTTCGAATCAGGGCGCAGCTCCAGGTTAACAAGTATGTAATCAGCTGTGTCTATGTATTTAAGCTTCTCTTGTTGCTGCACACCATGATCCTTTGCTATGAGAATTAGGCGGTTGTTCATTTGACCCCCAGTCCTCAATTGAATCATATTATATTAGAGCAGGTTAAGATATTGTGTGGGGGGGTGAAGGTAGGTCAATGAAAAAAGCCAAAAATTTCAGTGACAGTCTGCAGAGCAACCTGCAGGTTGTTACAAGAATTTGACATGGGTAGGATTGCAACCAGGGAGAGTTGTGGCTGTGGGTTGGGGTTGAGTAAGAGATGGTTAAAAAAGTGAGTGTGAGAAAGTTGAAAGGAGTCCAGTAGGAAGCAGAGAGTGTGAGAGAGATAGCTCAGAAAAAAGTGAAGATAGAGAAATGTGGTCAATAGGAACCACTAATTGCCGATTTGGACAAGTTGGAGCATGTGCTCAAGGAGATGCAAGCAAAGGTGGATGCCATGCAGGCAAGCAAGCCAAAGAGCCAAGTGAAGAGAATTGGTGTGGAGAAAAAGTCTGTGGAAAAGAGAAAAGCAGAGTCCATGAAAGAGAACAAACTAGCATATAGAAGGTGGACTATGAGCCCAAACTGGAAGCCCATTTTTTTCAGGAAGAAATCCCATAAAATTTGTGGAGATTGGTTATGGAGTTGGAGTTTTATTTTGAAGAAGGGAGGATTGAAGACCCCAAACAGGTAAATTTTTCAAGCACAAGGTTGTGCGGATATGCTGCTATATGTTGGGAAGATCAACAAAAGAGACGAGAGAAGGGGGAAAAGAAAGTGAAGGCTGGGATTGATGGTGTCTAAGATGATGGGTGTTGTTGGACACCCAAGAGAGCAGTCAAGATGGTTGAGTAGGCTGCATGAGATGAGGCTGAGGAGGAAGCTAAAGATTGTTGTGGTAGATTTGACATGTGGGCAACTAGAATCTGCTCAAGGAAGCATAAGAGAGGAGATGGAAAGTTTCAAGCAGCCAATAATAGAAGCAGAAATCCTCATGGAGGAGGATATGGAAGTTATAGTTACTATGCCTAAAGAAGGGGAGACTCTAGAAGATTTTTTTTCCTAGGCATAGCTTCCTTGGAGGGAGAGGGAGAATTGTGTAGAGGAGATGATCCATAAACAGGTAGCGTCCAAAACTACACCAATTGCTCTGTTTTTATGGATGCTTTGTAAGTTCTCAATTTCTCGTTAATTAACTTGAAATTGGCATAATAATTAAAATCAACATTCAAAACTGATAATAAACCAAAAGCATGAGCCACAAAGACAATATGCAAACCAGGGTTGATAACGCAGTTCACCCAATCTGGGCTACGTCTTCGGGTCTTGCTCAAAGGTGAAACTGATCAATTATGGATACAAAATCACTTTGTAGATCAGTTATCCACAGTAGGGGTTCTTGATCTACAAATAAATGTTTTGACATCCTCTGGCTCTAGCTCTGGCTACTGGCTCTCACTCTAGCTATACTTGTCTTTCACAAGTTTGATGTAATGTCTCTGTGAAAAGAGGTCTATGCAATATATCTAGGCCTGTAATTTCTACTCCAGCAGTGAAGATATACAAACTTGCTTACTCACTATGCAAAGGGCTAAGCTATAAGCTTTCTTACTCTTTATGCAAAGGGCTAAGCTATAAGCTTTATTACTCTTTGTTACAAATAGAGCTCTCACCAAATTCCTTTGAAGAGCTCTCAATCAAAACCCTTTCTCCTCCTGGATGGACACTTGGCTCGAAAACCTTGGAATGGAAGAGTTGCAGAGCTTGCTTCTCAAATACTTTCAATGTAAATGAAAACTTGGAGTGCTTTTAGAATTCTCTTGGAATCAGTTTACAAATGAGGTTCATGGGTTTAAATAGTTTTTCAAAACCCACCAATTATGGATTTCTTCATTATACATCCCCATGTACAAGCCTTTATTTAAGATTCTTAGCCTTATCTCCCAAAATGGGGCGTGGCAAGTTGATGAGGGTTAATGGGTCGAACCACCCTTCATATCTTTCTCTTTGAATAAACCTCTTGTTGGCCATTTTTGGTCCAACAGGCCAAAAATCGGTCCCCTTCTTCCCCTACTGTTCTGGGCCAATTCATTTTTTGATTTTGCACAAGTCTGGAAATTTCTACGGACTCTGCAGGTGAAGTTTCTACGGATTCTGCAAGGAAGATTTTTTCTACGAACTCTGCAGGTGTAGTCTTTTGGTAGATGAAGAACCAGTTCAGAGAGTGCAAGGTTTTACAAAGCTTCTTCGGACTCTTGTCTGAAGAAATTCATAAGGAAAGAGAGCTAAAATGGTTCAAAGACACTTTTCCTTAAGGTTGGAAGAGTGGTTCAATGACATAATCTTTCCAAGAGTTAGCACCTTTGAACCGTTGAACCATTGAACCGGTTCAATGCCTTGGTTCAACGCCTTGGTTCAACGATTCGGTTCAACGCCTTGGTTCAATCGGCAAGTTCATCGCTTCGGTTCAAAGCCTTGGTTCAATCGGCAAGTTCATCGCTTTGGTTCAATCAAACGGTTCATCAGCTTGGTTCAACGCGTTGGTTCAACGCCTTGGTTCAATGTTTCGGTTCAATCAGATGGTTCAATCACTCGGTTCACTCAGTCGGTTCATCGGCTTGGTTCAATGGCTTGGTTCAATGCGTTGGTTCAACGTTTTTGGTTCAATGTTAAAGTTCATCGACAAAGTTCAATGCAAAGTTCATCGGCAGGTTCAATCAAACGGTTCGATGCCTTGGTTCAACAATTGTTTGAACTGTTGAACCAGTTCAATGGATTGGTTCAAAGGAGCGGTTCAACATAAAAGGTTCAAGCCTCCCAAAGCAGAAAGCCGAAGGAAGGTCCAAGGGTGACGGGCCCGAGGACATCAAAGTTGAACACGGCAAACTAGCCGTTGGGTATTCAAACGCAGTGACGGGTGCGCGGACGTCAAAATTAAGATGGTGAAATAGCTGTTTGTTTTCAAAATGTCTGAGCGCCAACCAGAAAAGAGCCAAGGAGCCAGCGACTCGCCAAGAAGATAGCCCGAAGGCCGAAGGAGCTAGAAAGCGACAAAACCAGGGAAAGCCAGAGCGCAGAAAGCACCAAGTGGCAACCGCGGAAGCTTTGACATGTTTTCTCTAAAAGAAGCGGAACGCGCCACGTATTCCCTGCAAGGCTCGGCGGAAGCCGACAAGTGTCAACACCCGCCATCCCTTCCTTTTTGTCCCGTGAAGCACTGTGGTGGGCCCCGACGAACTGCTAAAGAGAGCGGAAGCCGCCACGCGTCATTTTCTGCATAACTCTCCAAAGGTGTTTGAAGCTTCTATAAATTCAGCAGACGCTACCACGTGTCCTGCCAGTTTCAACGACGGAACACGCCATGTGTCACTTATTGGAATCAGCAAAAAATAGCCAAGGCAAGCGGGAGAGACACAAATGAATTGTCAAGAAGAGCACAAACTTGAAGGAATTCAAAGGCTTAAAGGCAGAAAAAAGACCAAGTGCAGAAATAGACAAGCAGTCCAAGTGGCGAAGGAAGGCGTCTAGTCAAGCAGTTACTCCAGCAGGTGATAGTGTCTGCAAATTGATCATCAAGAGGTGCAAACGGCTAACGACGCGACCCAATTTTTTCATTTTGCATTAATGAGCAGACAAGCCGCGTAATTGTCTTGAAGGAGCGGTCTTGTTTACAGACAAACGACGCGGCCCATAAATTCTCATATGATGTTTAAGCGGCCGGGTTTTCCCAATGATCGGAATGCACATGGGTCATTTGTAAAAAGGGCACCAAAAGGCCTCCTTTCTTCCTCTATATATTGCAGACTTGTCATTTGGAAAAGGATCTGTCACATTTGTAAGGCGAAGCCCTGGCAAATTTTCACCTAAAATCAATAAATGCATTTTTACCTCTATTCTAGTTAGATATCTCTGTGTGTGTCTGAGTGTTAGTTTTGTGTTTAGTCATTGCTTTCTAATGCTTTCATAGGGTTAACACCAACACACCTAGTGTCTATAAGGTTCCATTCCTGCAAGTGACAAGGAGAGCTGCACCTGGAAGCGCAGAGATGGAAGAAGCTACTATACAGTGTGCCCTTTCCACAGCGCCTATGGTGAGTCCCTATTTTCTGTGTCCCATTAAAGCCTCCCTGTTAAGTTTCCTGCAGCCTGGTCCTTTTGCCAAATTAACGTGTACGTGTTTGTATGGTTTCAAGTGTGAGTGTGAGTAGGTCGAATCATTTGGTGCATCGCCTCTTTTAGAGTAGTTTTGTTTTCCTGCAATCTTTCTCCCTTTCCATCCCCCCCCCCCATTATATATCTATATATATGTATTAGCACTTATTGGAACAACTCAGATGCATCAAAGGGAGCTAGCCCTTACCTAGAGACTCTCCCCTCCAACTTTGCCAGTCCCACAGGCGAGAAGGGCGTTTCTATTTTGACGTGTGGAAGGCAGGAGCTAGGCGTCCTGCCCCGGGTGCAATCCACTGCATCAACACCTCCCATGCATTTCTATGGGAGATATCCCAATTTTTATGGGAAATATCCCACATTTGTGGGGAAAGAGATATTCATGGAGTTAATCCCATTTCTCAAGCCTTAAGAAGTGGGATTTGTCTAGAATATTTTGGAGCTATTGTGGACACTCCAAATTTGAGGATTTCATTGGTCCACATGTCAAGAATATATTGGACCACATGCATGTCCAGTCATCGTATCTACACATTTTTTCCTTGTTGCCTGAAAACTTCAATAGACCATAACTTCTGCATACGAAGTCCAATTTTCAAACCATAAAATGCATTGGAAAGCTCTTAACGAGCTCTTCACTGTGCAAATAGTTTAGGGAAAATTTAAGACCATATAATTTGGTCACTATTGGAAATACTCTCGGATCACACCTCCCCAGTAAAGAACTTTTGGTTCACCAAAAGTCTACTTCTCGGAAACAAGTGAATGTATCACTTCTTCACCCTTTTGCTTTCCATTTGTGCTTGTCCTGGATGCATTTATTCTCTGGGGGCCAATTTTTGTAATCTCCTTGCTCTTCAATATTAACACAAGGACAAAAAACTATGTTGGATGTTAAGTGATGTTATAACAAGTCATCACTTTTACATTTTTTCCCTTCTTGGGGTCTTACATGCAACTAATGTATTGTCTTTCTTGGGGTCTTACATACTGTTGACCATTTTTAGTCCAACAGGCCAAAAATCGGTCCCCCTTTTTCCCCTTGCTGTTCTGAGCCAGTACACTTTGATTTTTGCACAAGTCTAGAAATTTCTACGGACTCTGCAGGTTTTCTACGGACTCTGCAGGTATTTCTACGGACTCTGCAGGTATTTCTACGGACTCTGTAGGAATTTCTATGGACTCCACAAGCATTTCTACGAACTCTGCAGGTCTAGTTTCTATGGACTCTGCAAGTCCATTTCTACGGACTCTGCAGGTAGAGACAAATTCGACACTTAACGCAAAATGGACCATTTCAAGTGCTCTTGTGGAGGGTAGGGAACCCTTTCAAAAGAGGCCACAGAGAAAAGCCGGAAAGGTAATTTTCCTTTAGAATTTTGTTCAAGACAAAGAAAGTACCATTCGGAAGGGTCATTTTCAATTTTTTCGAAGGGCACTTTCAAAGGCAGTCGAAGAGGCAAAGGAAGAAATCCTTCGGACTTTTTGTCCGATGGAATTCCTTTGGACAAAAAGTCCGAAGGATTTCGGAAGGGCCACAAACAAAAATCCCGCGAAAAGACTAAGGCAAAGGCTAGAATAATTTCTTCAGACTTTTTGTCCGAAGGAATTCCTTCGGACAAAAGTTCGAAGAAATTCGGGGAAGTTGCGAGAGAAAAACCCCGAAAAAGAATTTCCGAAGGAAAGCAAAGTGGCCGCGGAAATCTTGAAGGAAAGCAAAGTGCTCAAAGCAATTCTTGTGGATTTTTTCTCTGCAGGGAAAAAGTCCGCGAAAAAAGTCCGCGGGAAAATAACAAAGGGAGTCGAAGGACCCCGAAGGGCAGGTGCCCTTGCGGGGGACTCTCGGCCAAAACGAAGGGTACTTCCCCAAAAGCCGAAGGGTCACCTTCCCTTCGGGAAGGTTCAAAGCAAGAAGTCCGAAGGAAAGGAAGCAACTAGAAGCTGAAAGAAAGAGAAAGGCTGAAGAAAGTCCAAGGGGTGACAGGCCCGAGGACGTCAAAGTCAAGCACGACGAACTAGCCGTTGGAAGTTCAAACGTAGTGACAGGTGCACGAACGTCAATTTCAAGGCTCGTGAAATAGTCGTTGATTTTGAAAAGAACAAGATGAGCCCAAGGAATGCAGCGACCCGCCAAAAAAAAGCCCCGAGGGCCGAAGGAGCCAGAAAGAGACAAAACTAGGAAGAAAGTGCAGAAACAGACAAACAGTCCAGGTGGCCAAAGGGAGGCAAGTTATTGCCAGGTGGTCATCAAACGGCGCAAACAGTAAATGGCGCAGCCTATCTTCTCCATTTTGCATTTATAAGGGGACAAACCGCGTGAATATCTGGAAAGAGCAGTCTGTTTGTAGAAAAGAGGCGCGGCCCGTGCTTTCACATTAATGTTTGAATGCCAAAGTCAAGACTGGCAATTACGCAGCATGGTTCCAATAGGCCTCTTCTAGAAGAATGACATCAGCAATAGTGACTTCCTCTTCCCGATGCTCTCAGCGCACATGGGCCAACTTGTCAAAGAGCGCCAAAGTCTTTTCGAAAGCGGTGCCTTCTCCTCTTTCTATATATTGTAAAACTTCTCATTTTGAGATGGATCCATTCTTTGAGCCCGTAAGGCAAAGCTCTGCCCAAAAATCTCTTAGGCTCATAAGGCAGAACTCGGCCGAATTTTACCTTGAATCAAGACTCAGCATTTTTACCTCCATTTGGACTTGCACTCATGCATATGTCTATGTTTTTTTTTTGGGTTAAGTCATTTTCTTTTAAGCTTTTCACAGATCGATTCAAGCATGTCTAGTGCATTGTGAAGTTTCTTCTTTTGCAGGTCTACCAGAAGTGTCTATAGCTGAAATATAGGCGCATGTGAATAGGTTGCCAAAGTGTGTCTCAGAACACCTTTGATAGTTCTTCCTCCCTGTATCTCTACGGACCCCTGACTCACTGATACAGAAGAGTTTCCCACATCAGATGAAGTGTATGGGCGCTTCTTGGTGAAAAGTGTATGTTCAGGCTGAGTGGGTCATTTTTTTTGGTGTATCACCTTTTTAAGTTTAGGTTTAGGTTCTATTTTCAGCATCTTTCTCCCTTTTCATCCCCCCCCTTTTTTTCATTTTTTTTTAGCAGTAGGAAGTCCAAGACCTAAAGGATACATCAGAGGGAGCTAGCCCTATCTAGAGACTCTCCCCTCTAGCTTCCCCGGTCCCACAGGCGAGAGGGGAGTTTCTATTTTGACGTGTGGAAGGTCAAGAGCTCAGCCTCCTGCCCAGGGTGCAATCCACTGCGTCAACACATACAACACACGTGTTACAAACATTGCCCTTCTTGGGGTCTAATATGCAACATACATGTTTTACAAACGTTGCAATAATTACAAACATTGCCCAATTTGAGTCTTTTACAAATGCGCATACAATGATTACATACATACGTCGAAAGAACACACTTCAAAAATGGATGGCCACATACATTCATAAACAACAATGCTTTAATTGAGTGTTACTCACCATGAAAGCACCTTTCACATTAATGCCACTTTGTCTCCCTCTTGGAAGTACACCTCAACTCATGGGCATGCTAATGATGCCTATCAACATGTCTATTGTTGTCCTATTCCAAATGTGTTGGGCTACTCATGCATGCTTCTCAACTTGGATGGTTGCTCCATATTCACTCTCCATGAGTGATCTACCTACTCTGAAAATTTTACTTATTGGATCCTTATAGACGGATTAGTTTTAATGTCAAAATTCAACTCCAAAAATATAATCAACTGAAAAGAATGCAATGCAAGTAATAATGAACACTACACACAAATTGATAACAGAGTTCGGCATATGCCTACGTCTCTGGATTCTCTAAACGATGAACTGATTCATTATAAAAATCCGTTTATAAGTACAAATTGTTATCACTTTGGAGTGCACCCTACTTAAAGGTAGGCAAGCACACCCTCACTCCAGTTGATACAATTGGAACTTCTCTAAGCGTGGGTGACTCTTTCATGAGAAGAACCTCCAGAGAGGGCTAGTTCCCTTTTGATTTTTCAATAAAATTGACTACTGTGATTTTTGTGATTTTGGGGGTGAAAAGGGAGAAAGAAACTGAAAAGGGAAATCTAATTAAAGGGGGGGTGATACACCTGAATTGTCTAAACCCTCTAAAGTTATTGAAATCAATAAACACATATAACCAAATGAAATCTATAATTTTGTCCTTAAGCATAAATATTTCAGATGAAGGGTTGAAAACCACTTCAAATGACTTGCAAAATATTTGAGATAGAGAAAGATAGGTGAGGAAGGGACCTACAAAAGGAGAAAAGTCTCACTTATACGCTGATGCACAATCAAATACACACTATATTCTATCAAAACTCAAATTCAGAACAAAAATTTCTTTATTGACTACTGGTCCAACTTACAATTTATTCTCTCCAAACTTTAGGGATCCCTTTCAATGGCTTGATTAAGCAAATAAATAGACTTTTCCAAACCCTGAAATAGCCTTAAGTGCAGTTCTAAAAGAGGAAAGGGTTAGTCTTGGTTAATTTAACATCTTTTTACAATACAGAATATTCAATAAAACTTTTTTTTACAAAAATGCATTCCTTTTCAAACATTGGCATAGAAGTATCACGGTGAGGCCAAGTTTGAAAGTTAACTCTTAAAATAACCAAGACATTCTTCAAAATCTTCAAACATGCATGAATCCAAGGTGGCGTGGAAGTGTGGATGGTAGGCCCTTTGAAAGTCAACTTCTCCTTTAAATGGAAGATTACGCCAAATTTCTAAATAAGGAACTCCATCTGATTCATTTGAAAGCTGAGCTGGAGAAAGATATTCCTATTTGCATGTAAAACTAGGAATATATGCAATGAATTTGTCCAATCGAATCCAAATTAAGACTAGTCAAACCCTAATGGTCTCCACTTGCATGAAAAGCTACGTCAAAAGCCAAGAGAGGAACTCCACTTGGACTACAAGAACGTTGAAAGCTTTGGAACGTGAGAACACCAAAACTAAAATTAGAGCTCAAACTTGAAGCTGAGCTAGAAGTTGAGTTGGAACATTTGAAAATCCTTTATTTGCATGAAATCAACGCCAAACTTGGATTGAGAACTCAACTTGACGCTGAGTTGGACCTTCAGATGCATGAGAGTGACTAGTCAAACCATGAATAAAACAAATAGTCAATCGAAACTTAGCAATCTGCTATAAATAGCCCTTGCTTGCATGGGCAAGGATCTTGCTAAGTGAGATATATTCAAATTGAATTTATTTCCCAACTTTCTGTTCACGGTTTCTTTATTTATGTGCATGCATTTCTTCGGGCCATTTGCCTATTTGTGGCTTTTTTGTCTCTATTTCCCTTGGCTTGTCTTTCCGATCATCTTCTTTCCGACAATTCCCTCGGACTTTTTTGTTTCCTTTGCTCGGACTTTGTTTATTTCTGGGGTAATATCTTCTGAAAGAATCCTTTCGGACAATTTGTCCGAAAGAATTCTTTCAGACATTATGTCCATCTTATTTCATTCGGCATTTTTCTGCAGACTTTTGTCTTGTCCAAGTCTCCTAAATGAATCCCTCAGACTTTTGTCCATGTAAAATTTTCCATGGGCACTTTCTTCTTTGGCCTGTTTCTTTTCCAAAGGGCAATTGTGCTTCCGAAGGGCACTATACCCTTCAGGTTTCTTGCTTTAGGCCCTTCGGACTTTTCGAAAAGTCCTTTGTCCCTTCGAATGGTCCTTCAGAGTCCTCAAAATTTTTGCAAAGTGTTTGTTTCGGATTTTCTGTAATGGTCTTTCGCAAAGGACAAATACCCTTCGGGTCTTCTAGAAGTGTACCTTTTTCCTTGAGATGGCTTTTTCCGAAAGGCAATCGCCCTTCGGCTTTCTTGCAATGGTCCCTTTTCCGAAGGAAATAACCCTTTGGATTTCCTATCTTGAACTTTCCCAAAGGGTAGATACCCTTCGGGATTATTGGATGTCTCCTTTTCCGCAGGGCACAATCCTTCGGATTTCTTCAAATGGTCATTTCCGAAGGACAGGTGCCCTTCGGATTTTTTCGAAGTGTCCCATTTCCTTGAGAAATGCCTTTGGATTTTTTGAAAACTATCCTTTGGATAGCCAAGTGACCCTTTGGGCTTTATGAAAAGAACCCTTTGGGTTTCTGAAATAGCCTTTTTCTGAAAGAAAGAGCCGTTCAGATTTCTTCGTTTTGAACTTTCTTCCTTTGGCAAAGATAAATGAACCTTTGTCCTTCGGATTTCTTTTCCCTCGGACAAAAAGTCCGAGGAAATTGTTTCTATAGTTGGCCTGAAATAATTCCAAGAAAGACAACACTTGGGAACTAAAACACTCGGGAAAGAGTCCCCTTGGTAAAAAAAGTCCGAGAAAATAAACCTGTATGCTGCTTCTGATCCCGTGCTTTCATTTAAAATGAAATTAAAAGCATGTAGGCTAATGTTAAAACTGTATGTGACGCTTTGAAGGAGATGTACTTTTTTTTAAAAACCTGTTGTAGGTGTCTTGTTCTTGAATGGACTGTAGCTCATTAATGACCCCAATGAAGGCTCAAAAACAGACTTGATCTTCACTTTTCTATATAATTGCTTGATCAATCCATTTGTAAACACACTAAATCTTGATAAAGACCCTTCTTACTTGGTTGTGAAATGTTGTTGTAGGTCCTCATCATGACCGTATTTGATACTTTACTATCCACATTTCCCTTTACTCATGCTTTTAGACTATAGTTTGATTAGCTGTATGGGAAAATTGATTGTTCTGAGAATGTTTTGAATATTAGGGGTAGTAATTTGGCCTTGACAGGCCAAATTAGTAACAATTCCGGCGACTCTCGGGGTTTGACAAACCTGTTGGTCAAAGAACTCAGAAACTCTAGAATAAAAAACTTGGATGTATACTGAAACTTGGATAAGTTGGAGACCAAAACACAAAATAAAAACTGACTCAACAACATGTGCATATGTGCACCTAGAGGAAAGGACAACGACTGAAAGGGAAAACAACTATTACGTAAGCATGTGCTGTGAAGCACTTAGAGGAAAGAAACTACGACTATGTACAAAGGAGAGACTCTCCTAATAGAAGTATTTAAGAAACATCCCATTCACAGGAATGGAAAGTTCTCCACTTAATCTGGGTAATTGAAAAGCATTGTTCTTCTTGCAATCAACGATAATATAAGGTCCACTTCAAAGGCTATCAAATTTGGAGTGCCTACCTGGTTTTGCACATTCTTCATCCCATTTGAGAACTATGTCTCCTTGCTGAAATGTTTTTGATGAAGCTCTCTTGTCTAAAGGCTTCTTAACTTGTTTCTGATTTGACCACATGGTATACATAGCTTCATCTCTTATCTCTTCCAATTCTCTCAATTCATTCATTCTTACCTCCATTGCATCAATTTCCATAAGCTCTTGCTGATATGCAAGCTGAAAGCTCCAATGAAATAGGCAACGTTGCTTCTTTTCCATAAACTAGGAGATAACGTGAATGACCAATGGCTTTCTTAGGAGTGATCCTATCAGCTCATAAAGCAGTCTTCAACTTTGTATGCCAAGATCTTTGATTATCCTCCATTGTTCTTTTGATGATCCAAATCAAATTCTTATTAGTAGATTCGGCTAGTCCATTACTCTGTGGATAGTACTTGGATGAAGTTGTCAAATAAATATTATGTTCAAGAGCCCATTCTCATATATTTGTATTGCTGAATGCCAAAGCATTATCTGATATGAAGTAGAAGATGCTCCAAAACGAGTGACTAGACTCTCATAGAACTCAAGAACGGAGTTCTCATTTGCTTCTTTCAAAGGTACTTCCTCTACCCACCTGGTGAATTAATCTGTAGCAATCAAAACCCACTTATGACTAGTATTGGATGGAGGATGAATCATGGCAATGAAGTCTAAACCCCATTGCATGAAAGGCTGATCAATTTGAATTGACTTTAGTGGCATGGCTGCTAATCTCTGTTTTTCTACAAACATTGCACACTTTGAACATTTCCGAACCCATGCATGTGCATCTCTGAATAAATTAGGCCAAAAACAACCAGCCTTAATGATTTTTGCAGTGTGGTCTTGGCTGCAAAATGACCTCCAGAAGGACTATTATGAAATTGTTCAAAAAGCTTGTCAAATTGACTAGTTTCAACACACCTTAGAAGCATACCTCCAATGTCTTTTTTGAAGAGCACTCTGTCGATCAGAATATAGGGAACTGATTGTAAATTGAAGTGTCTTTTTTGTGATGCATTCAAATTTCTTGGATACTCCAGTTTGAAAAAATCTAGCAATGTTTTGTGTCTAGCTTGTGGGAGGTGTATTTTCAGCTTCTTGCTGAGTGTTTTGAATTGTTAAAATTACTTCTTTTTCTTCTTTTACATCTTCAGCAAGATATTCACATAATCCTTTGCCTCGGACCAGCTTTGTAACTTTGACCTCAATGTCATATTCCATACATTTAGTGACCCATTCAGCTCTCTTTTTGTTCAAGTCTCTATTGAGAATGAAGTCCTTCACACTTGGATGAGCAACCATTACTATAATCTTGTTATTTGAAACCAAATGTCTAAATTTTTTCAAACCTCTTATAACAACAAGAACATGCTTTTATACAAAATAATATCTTTCCTCATAACCTTCTAAAGATTGACTAAAGAAAGCAATGGGCTGTTCCAAACCTTCATCATTCTACTACATAAGCATGGCTGAAATAGTGCTAGGAGTAGAAAATGCATAAAAGAAAAAATCCTTACTGAAATCCAGATTGAGCAAAGTAGGAGCTTGGTTGATTGCTTCTTTGATAGATTCAAAACTTCTTTTACCTTCCTTAATCCAAGTGAACTCTTGATGTTTCTTTAGCATTTGAGTAAGTGGCTTTACTAGCTCTGCAAAACCAGGAATGAATCTTCTAATAAAATTAATCTTACCCAAAAAGCTTTTGCAATCCTTTCTTGTGTTTATGCAATGATAGAGCAAGGATTGCTTCTATTCTCTCTGGATCACTGGAAAGACCAGTTTTGAACACTACATGCCCAAGAAGTCTCCCCTCATGCACTGAAAAAATGCATTTCTTTGGATTCAAAGAGACTCCAAATTCTCTACATCTATCAAAAACAATCTTCAAATGAGTTAAATAATCATTAGGGTCCTTTGAAAATACTGTAATATCATCAAGATAGACTAAAACCATTTCACTCAAAAGACCATGAAAAACAACATCCATTGCCCTTTGAAAGGTAGCTCCATCATTGGATAGTCCAAAAGACATCTTCTAGTAAGCAAAAGTACCCCATTTAGTGGTGAAAGCGGTTTTATACTGATCTTGCTCTTTCACCAGTATCTGGTTGTAACCTAAGTACCCATCCAATAAAGAAAACCTTTGTGAACTTGAAACTCACTGCAAGATTTGATCCATGGAAGGAAGTGGATAATGATTTTTCAATGATACTCTATTCAAATCTCTAAAATCAACACAAAGTCTTATCTCTCCATTCTTTTTCCTCACTGGAACAAGATTTGCAACCTATATTGAATGATTAATAGGAAAAATAATCTCTGATTCAATCAGCTTTGTAAGCTCCTTTCTCATGAGAATCTCAACCTTGAGGTTGATTGGCCTTTGCTTTTGTCTTACTGGTTTTCCATCGTGTTTCAATTCAATAGTATGTTCTGCTAATTTGGGATCAAAACCTTTCAAATCATGGTATTCCCAAGCAAAAACATCAATAAACTCTTGGCATAACGAAATGAAATTTACTCTCTCAAAATCAATATTCACTTTACCCAACTTGAGTTGCTTACCTTCAGCTATGCTAATTGGCTCATAATGCTCTTTCTTGGAAGACATACTCACTTTGTCTTTTCTTAGTTGATCATCTTCATTGAAAATGTTCTCTAAAGTCATCAAACCTTTAGGCATTTTTTTACTTTAATTGCATAATCTGATTTCCATATTGATCCTGCAATTTATCATGATTTATTTGGCAAAATTCTACCTCATTCTGTAGAAAATATGCTATTTGTTTATCAGAATCAAAAACTTGCCAACTTACATCATTATTTGGAACTGAAGCCTTGCATACCACTTTAATTTGAGTCTGATTTTTGTTGTCCTTAATCTGATCCGGAATATCACACTATGCACCTATGGTAGCAAGTCTATCAGCATGTTGATTTGCTCCTCTAGAAATAGAGAGAATGTCAAATGCAAAGAAATTTTGCATTAGATCCCAAAATCTATGTTTGTAAACCTTCAAAAGAGGATTCTTTGTTGCACTTAAACCTCTAACTTGTTGGACTACCAATTCATTGTCACCTTTCACCTGCAAGAGCTTAATATCCCTCTTTCTAGCCCACTGAAGACCATAAATAAGAACTTCATATTTTGTAGTATTGGAAGTACAACTGAACTGAAATCTAACAAAAGAATAATACCTTTGATTTTGTGGAGAAACCAACATAACACCAGTGCCACTACCATTCATTGTTCTGGATCCATCAAAGAATAGATTCCAAATTCCTTCGTGATCCTACAATGAGCTAGTGAAACTAGGCTATAAGTTACCTTCTTCGTGCATACAGTAAACTCCAAAACCAGCATCTTCAATACTTTTGTAAGGGTCACGTCCATGATTATCAATAGCCCATTCATCAAGGAGAAGATCCGGAATACCTTCAAGAGGCTTAGAAGGCTCTTGATCAATGGTGTTATCATCTTCTTCTGAAATACTGCAATTTATATTTGACATATATGGCTTAAGGTGAATGTAACAATCCTTGCCCAATCTGCCCTTAGTTGTCTCAATTTGCTGCCTTGTAATTTTTTCAAACACCTTGTAAGCAAAGTGCTTCTTACTGGTTTTTGTCACAGTTTTGATGATTTGTTTGAATGACGATGGATTAAAGCTTCAAGTGTTTATAGAACAATGCAAGAATGACAATGCTAAGTTCTAGATGTAAGAATGACTTCTTTTTTGTTATTTTCTATGCAATTAGATGATTTCGCAAAGCAAACTAATCACCTACAATGAATGCAAATTTAGTCAAACAGTTGGCATGCAACCTCCTATCTCAATTCAAATTCTCCAAAGATAACTATAAATGACCAGCAACTTGTGATTCTTATTTGTATTGATGATTTGATACAATGCTCCACTAGACTAGCCAAGACTCTTGGCATAAACAAGAATTACAATTATATGGTATGCTAGTATGAAGGATGCACACCTACAGTTGCAAATATAAACTATACTAAAGGACGAATTGTATGTAATGACCCCTGGTGGGATTGAGGCGCCCTCGAGAATAGATGGAGCAAGCAATTTCCAAGTGAAAGGATGATCTCCCAAGCCAAATCAATTTTTCCAAGCTAGCCGCCCCTGTTCTGGTCTGATCTCAAATTTAAAATAATATGCAATGAATATGCGTTGTCTCAAGCATCTAATATCATCTCCATGCTCCAAGGAAGTGGGCGCACCAAGCCAAGCAAATAATTGATGCAAATTGGAACCCCCACAAGCAAAAGTGTCCCTCCTAATGGCGACTTTGACTGTAAATATCTAATTTTTATGTCAAATTTCTATACAATGCAATCTGCTCTCTTAACCAAGGAAAATCGATGCCAAGCTATATAGAAACCAACACCAAAAGATAGCTATGCAACCTCCACAAATTCACCAAATCGATTTCTCCAAAATTGGCCAATGGCCACAAATTTTGCTCCAATTGAGATGACTGAAATATCACCTCCAAAATGCAACCCTTCAAGAGATATTTCACTCTCTCAGTTATGCTATCAATGGGAGTTATCTTTCTCAAAGACAAATTGATTCACTATAGAAAACTCTAGGCTCCACAAGCATACCACAACAAAGACAACATTAAATCAGGATCATTCATAATGGCAGCCCACACCTCCCTTTATACTTTTTTTTCTTTCTTTTATTTGGGAAGCTTCTAGAAACATCATAATATTTTATTATTATTTTTTCCTTTTAATATATTATATTTGCACTTTAATATAAAATAATGAATTATAACATAAAGCACAAATATAACATCTTGTAACATGAGGTTTCTAAAAATAGAAACATTCTAATAAATCATTAGAAAACCTCCAAAATATGTTGAAACTTCCCCAAAGAAACCAACTGCCATTTGGGTAACTGCGGAGAAGACCCTCTAACCATGCCATATTAGCCTACGAGGGCCACTGATAGGCTAATCATGTTAAAAGTACAATGTCTAGCTAGAAGGGGACATTACAGTGAAATCTGGGAATAGGCTCTGATCTAATAGTTACTTTGGTTCCATACCTGGTTCTAAAAACTATATATGACCAATCTGAAGAAAGATAGCCTCCTATTTTGGCAGTGAAATCTTTGGATAGACATAGTGCAAAATATGGAGGTAAATCCACATCCTGTAAAATGGTGAAGTTTGGACAAGCAACAAGTATAACTTTCAGATTTTTCAACACACCTATAGTCTTGGTAGGAGACCCATCTAATTGCAAGACACCTTTCTCATGGGGTTCATACTGCAATCTTGTTGACGCTGTGGATTGCACCCTCTGAAATGATACTCAGATCACTTCCTCCACGCGGCACAATGGAGACATTCCTCTTGCTGTGGGTGGCAAATTTGAGGAATAAATCTCTAGATTAGGGGCTAGCTCCACTTGATGCACCTTGAGACCTTGAATTTGTTACTGCTAACAATGAGGGGTGAAAAGAGAGACATGTACTATAAGAAAAAATAGAACCTGTGATGCACCAAAACTGATCGGTCTACTCAGCTTTCACCTATATTTTACACCAAAAGAAGCAAACAGACACTTCATTCGAATAAGAAACTAACTGCATCAATGTTTCAACAGTGGGTTCTATGGAGGTATAAGGAGGAAGAAACTACCAGAGGTGTTCTCAAGACACACTGTTGGACAGTTGCTCACCTACACCTATACTTCAATCTGGACACTTCTTGTTGACCTGCAAAAAAGGATTTACAATACACTAGATATGTTGGTATAAACTTATGAAAGCATTAGAAGAAATCACTGAACATAAGACAAGACCATAGGCATATGCAAAATTGCAAGCTCAAATGGAGGTAAAACACTTCTTTTGATTAAAGGTAAATTTATTTAGGGCTTCACCATACAATGTTGAGAGATATTTTCTCAAAATGAGAAGTTACAATATATAGAGAACTTGAAAAAAGATCATTGACCGGTCAAGAAAATGAGGCCCATGTTGCATTAATCAACCCTCCGGCAACCATCAACCCACGCTTCTGCCGTCTCTCCTTAAATGGATATGTGAAAGCCATGTTGTAGGTGCTTGAGTCGTTGCCCTTATTGTCCAGGCCTGTAAGAACATGGGTTACTTCTCTTAGCAACCGACAAGGCCATCCCTCCTTATGTTGACTGGGCCATGCTCTCTTGAATGCTCACGCAACTGGCTACTCATTAATGTCAAAATAAGGAAACACAGGCCGCTCTCTTCAATGTTCACAACCAACTCTTTTAATGGTTTTTTGGTGGAGACTATTCCACCTAAAAGCATTTACTTCTCCTGTTGACGACTCCTGTGCCACCTGCCCTGTCTGGTTCATCCATGCGCTTGACTTGCTACGCCACCTGGAGCGCTTTGAGCTTGTCTTATATACGCATGGCCATGTCCTGGATTATCCACTTTGCTTTTCTCTTTCCTTGCTATTTCTTGTCCTTTTCTTGGCAATTCGAGCTCTCAAGGCTTACGAATTTTCTTTTGGGCTCCTTTCTTTGGCGGATCGTTGAGTCTTCCCTTGAGCTCTTGAATTCCTTCAGACAAAATGTCCGAAAGAATTCATTCGGATATTTTGTTCGAAGGAAATCTTCTTTTTGATCTTTTACAATGGCCTAACTCACCACCTTAAATTCGACATTCGCGAATTTGTCACCCCCTTTTGAATTCCAACGGCTAGCTTATCACCTTGAAATTGACGTTCGCGGACCTATCACCCCTTTTGGCAATTCCTTTGGCTTTTTTGAAAAAGAGCTTTTGCTAAGGGCAAGTGACCCTTCGAAAAAGTTGAAAAGGTCCTGCTTGCCGCCTAAGTGCCCTCCGCAAGGGTACCTACCCTTCGGGCTTTTTGTCTTCCGAATTCTTTCGAACTTTCTTCAACCATTGAATTTCTTCGGACAAAATGTCCAAAGGAATTCCTTCGAAAATTTTGTCCGAAAGAATTCACTCTTTGGGTTTTCCTCGTTGGATTTCCTTCGGACAAAATGTCTGAAGGAATTCTCTCTTTGGATTTCCAACTTTTTTGAAGGGCAAGTCCTTCTCGGGCTTTTTACTTTGCCCCTTTGCTTCGACCATTTGCTCTCTGTAAGGACATCTCGAGCTCAAAGTTGCCCTTTGAGTTTTGTAAAGGTCCATTTTGCTGATTCCCTGCCTCCCGCAAGGGCTTCTTGGCCTCTAAGTCGCCTTTCGGAAGAATTGCAAAGGCCCTGTTTGGCACCTAAGTGCCCTCTACAAGGGTACTTACCCTTCAGACTTTTGTAAATGACTCCTGGCCCTTTGAACTTGGTTTGTTTTGCCGATAAAAAGCCCTCCGAAGTAACTTACGTACCCTGTTAAGTATCCAAGATCAAAATGAGTTTCAAATCGACTCATGCTTGCCAGACCCAAAGCATTTGGCAACTAGAAGAAGAAAACACTTGGTTTTTTCATGGAAAAAGGCCTGTCAAAGAAAAGTCTACACAAGGCAGCTGCAGGATGAACTTGTCAGAACCTGGGTAAAAAGACCCTGCAAGGAAAAGGAAAGAGGGGTGCCCAACTTTGGCTTGCAAGACCAAAATTGGTCAACACATTTGGCGATTCACAGAGGAAACATGCCTGCTATGCTTTGAGAAGACTGGTGGCTTAAAAGATCCATTGGGCATGGAGTTAGGATGCAGCTTGAAAAGCTGGCCACAACCTTGAAAAGACCTAAGAACCAATAAAGATTTCACCCCAAACGATAAAGAAAACATACACAAAGCTAAAAAAACTACAGCCGTACATAAAAGCACTTAGGGAAAATGAAGAAAAGACAAGGAAACTATGTACATGGCAAAAGAAAGCTAGTGACAATGTTTAAGATATATCCCATTGACTGGGATATGTAGTTCTTGACCATCCAACTTGGAGAGTTGGAAAGCATTATGTTGCTTGCATTGGGTGATGACATATGGGCCACTCCACAAGGCATCAAACTTCGTGTGCCTTCCAGGTTTGGCTCGATCTTCATCCCACTTCAAGACAATATCACCTTCTGAGAACCCTTTTGGCGTAGATCTCTTGTCAAAATATTTCTTTGTTTGTTGTGGCGACTGGTCATTGCATCCATGGCTTGGTCTCTTGCCTCTTTAAGCTCCATTAGTTCACAGTACCTGACCTCCAGGCTGTCACTCTCCACCAATTGCAGCTGATGGGCAAGATCCAAGGCTGGTAACTCAAGTGAAATAGGAAGTCTAGCTTCCCTTCCATACACAAGTGTGTATGGTCAATTTCCAATCGCCCTCTTTGGAGTGATCTTGTCTACCCAAAGAGCTATCTTCAACTTGGCATGCCAAGACCTTTGATTTTCCTCCATTGTCCTTTTCATGATCCTAATTAGGTTCTTATTTGTGGACTCAGCTAACCCATTCCCTTGTGGGTAGTAGTTGGAAGAAGTGTTGAGATAGATGCCACATCTTAATGCCCACTCACTTATCTTTGCTCCCAAGAAAGCCAATGCATTGTCTAAAATGATTGTGGCTAGGACCCCAAATCTCGTCACTATGCCTTCCTAGAAGTCTAGGACTGCGCTCTCATTGGCTTCCTTCAAAGCAACGGCTTCTACCCATCTTGTGAAATAATTTTTAGCAGTCAAGACCCACCTGTGGCCAGCACTAGGAGGGTTGATCATTCCTATGAAGTCCAAACCCCATTGCATGAACGACTGTTCCAATTGATTAAGATGTAGAGGCATTGCAGCCAATCGTTGCTTCCCATCAAATAAAGCGCATTTTGACATTTCCTCAACCAAGCATGAGTGTCTCTAAAAAAAGTGGGTCAAAAGTAGCCAACCCTCATAATCCTTGCAACTGTGGCATTGAGAGCAAAGAGGCCACTAGCTGGTCCATAATAGAACTCGGACAGTACCCTATCGACTTGGTCTAAGTCAATGCATCTCAAGAGTACCCCTGAAAGGTTCTTTCTAATTAGCAATCCATCAACCAGGACATAAGGAAAAGATTGGAGCTTGAAATACCTTCTCCTGGTCCTATCAAGACTTTGTGGACACTCACCAGTTTGGAGGAAATGGACCATGTCTTGTGCCCAGCTCTTCATGATTGTAGGTATTTCTATTGCAGCTTGATCATGGAGTACCCAAACGTCCTCCTTTGGCTCTTTGTAGTCTATAACGAGGTGTTTACACAGCCCTCTTCCCCTTACCATCTTGGTGGTCTTGATCTCTACATCATACTCTATTACTTTGGTGATCCACCTTGCCCTTTTCTTATTCAAGTCTCGGCTCAGAGAGAAGTCCTTTACACTAGGATGTGGCACCATGATGTGAATCTTGCTATTAGACAACATATGTCTGAATTTCTTCAGGCTTCGTATGACTGCAAGCGCTTGCTTCTCAACATACGTGTACCTAATCACGTAGCCTTCTAAACCATGGCTAAAAAAGCGAGAGGGTGTTCTAAATTCTCACCATTTGCTTGAGTGAGCATAGCCGAAATTACCTCTTTATTTTCAAAGGTTTATGAATTGAAGTCCTTGGAGAAGTCTGGACTTGTCAGGGTAGGAGCTTTGGCAATAGCTTGCTTAATGCCTTCGAAACTTTCTCTCCTTGCCGTCCATGTGAATGTCTCATCCTTCCTCAGCATGGAAGTTAGTGGCTTGACCAGTTCAACAAATTTAGGAATGAATCTCCTAATGAAATTTATTTTTCTAAAACAACTTTGTAGGCCCTTCTTGTGCTTATGCAAGGACAATACTACGATGGCATGCACTCTTTCTCGGTCAATGGACAAGCCTTCTTTTGAAATGACATGGCCCAAGAGTTTGCCTTTGTGGACAACAAACACATATTTTTTAGGGTTGAGAGAGATGCCAAACTCTCTACACCTCTCAAAAATGCTTCAAATGTTAGCTTGCTTTCTTGGAGAAGACTGTCACATCATCAAGATAAACCAGTACAATGTCCTTTATCAATCCTTGAAAAGCCATATCCATAACGCGTTGGAAGGTAGCTCCAGCATTTGACAATCCGAATGGCATCTTCCTGTAGGCGAAAGTTCCCCACTTGGTGAAGGTTGTCTTGTACTAGTCGCAATCTTGCACCAGATTTGATTGTATCCGAAGTAGCCATCCAGGAGGGAAAATCTTTCACTGCCTGTCACCATTTGAAGAATCTACTCCATATTTGGAAGGGGGTAGCGATCTCTTAATAAGACTCTGTTCAGATCTCTGAAATCTACACACAATCTGATCTCCCCATTCTTCTTCCTAACAGGGACCAAATTGGCCAGCCAAGAAGAGTGTTTGATAGGAAAGATAATCTTGGACTCAATCAGCTTGGTGAGTTCCTTCCTAATGAGAGGCTCAATCTTTGGATTGATTGGCCTTTTTTTTTGCTTGATGGGTTTGGCACCTTCTTCCAGCTCAATTGTGTGTTGGGCCAGGCTTGGGTCAAACCCTTTCAAATCGCCATACTCCCAAGCAAAGACATCTGCAAATTCTTGGCATAACATGATAAAAGCATGCTTTTCTTCATTGGTACATACCTTTCCAAAGTGTGAGCAGTTTATCCTTGTAGATATCTACCTTTTCATAATTTTATTTCTCGGTTGGCGTGCTTGCTTTGTCCTTCTTGAGTTGTTCATCATCATTGAAGATGCTCTCAAGAGTGACCAAACTTTTAGGAAGTCTGTTGGTCTTTAGCTGAACAATCTGCCCATCATACTGCTGCTGCAGCTTGGATTGATTCCTAGAAGTGAACTCAGCTTTCTCCTGTAAGAAAAGTGTTATTTGCTGGTCACTGTCAAACACCTGCTAATTGGTGACATTGTTTGGTACGGAGGGCCTCACTATCACCTTTAAATGGTGTTGATTCTTGTCTTGTCTCAGCCCCTTTGGAATATCAAACTGAGCACCAACTGCTGCTAGTTTGTCTGCATGCTTGTTCTCCTCTATTGGGATGGAAGTGATGTTGAAAGTAGTGAAACTCCCCATTAGGTCCCACACCTTGTGCTTGTAAGACTTGAGTCGGGAGTTCTTGGTCAAGTTTTGACCCCTCACCTGGTTCACAATCAACCCGTAGTCTCCAAACACTTGCAATTCTTTGATTCCTCTTTTCCTTGCCCACTCTAGACCATGAACAAAAGCTTCATACTCTGCTACGTTGCAAGTGAAGGAGAATTGGAACCTGAAAGCTGAGAAGTATTTCTCCTTTGAAAGTGAAACCAGCATTGCTCCACCACCAGCTCCCAACTTGCTTCTAGATCCGTCAAAGAAAAACTGCCACAAACCACAGTTCTCTTGGTTTGCCTTCACCAAATTTGGCATGAAAGCATCTTTCTCATGCATGCAGTAAACTCCAAAGCCTGCCTCTTCAATGAACTTGTAAGGATCATGCTCAAAATTGTCATTTCCCCATTCATCTAGGAGCAGGTCAGCAACTCCTATAAGGGAGGATGAAGGAGATTGGTCTATCTAGAGTTCTTCTTCATCAATGATGGCGTAGCTGACATTTGATGCTTTGGGCGAGTAAGGCTCCAGGTGATCTTTGTGGATGGACTCCGACTCAATCTTCACCTTAGTTCCATACTTCGTCTTAAAAACCATGTAAGACCAATTAACTGCCAAGTACCCACCTATCTTGGACGTGAAATCCCTGGAAAAGCAAAAAGCAAAATAAGGGGGAACATTTGCCACTACCACGTCATGGGGAATTGAGAAAGTCGGACGGGCATGGAGAGTTAGATTCAAGCCTCTTACCACTCCCAAGGTCTTGCCTGGTGATCCATCCAACTGCAGAACTCCTTTGGTCATTTCCTCATATTTAAGTCCTAGCTTATTAGCTATGCATTTGGGCATAACTGAGGTGCTTGCTCCACTATCAATAATGCAATTGTGGACCAAGAAATCACCAATAATCAAGGACAGATTAAAAGGAGAAACCTTTTCATCCTTTTTTGCTTGACCTCCCATGGGAGGAGCCCCATTCACTATCAACACATTATCATCCTTCGCTTGGACAGCTCGCTCACCTAGCCCGTGCAATTCTTTTTGGAGTATATCCTTTTGCCCTAGTAGTGCTAAGAAATCCCACAATGAGATGTTCAGGTGCAGCTTCTTCATTTGGTCCACTACATTGATTGAAGGATTGCCCCCCTTGGAGGTCTCTTTGGGGACATTTGTAACTTGTGGTGCAACTCGAGGAGTTGAAGCTGCAACTGGCAGTCTGTAATTGGGAAACTTTTGATTTTCTTGTGATGAAAAAGATGTTGCAGGTGCTTGAGCAGTTGCTTGAGCTTCATCCATAGCTCTCTTCTTGGACCTGGTGTTTGCTATAACACAATCATCCTGATTATTTGTGCTTCCCACATAGTTGACTATGTAGAACTCCCCTTCCAGGTGGTTCATAAGAGTGGAATCAGATTGAGCATGTCTACTATCCATCCCAAGTTGTGTTGACACCTCAAAACTTGAGAATTGGGTTGCTTGATCACCTTGTGTGGTCATACTTTGATTTGGTAGCTCATTTGCATAAGCAACATGTTCTTGACCATGCCCCAAGGGTGGATAATTAGGCTGCTCCTGCACCAAATTATTTTGAGTGGGGACAAGAGCCTTGGAAGATGAAGGGGCATTCGGATTATATCTCTGATAAGGCCTGACTTGCATAATCTAACCCTGCCCTTGATTATAATTCTGGAAGGGAGGCCTATTTGTCTACCCGAACTACGAGTAGCCTTGATTTGGCATATAACTCTGAGCTTGCTGCCTCTTGAGGGCAACTAGTTCGTTGGTAACACTCTACAACAGGCTCTTAACTTCGTGGAGATCACTTTCAAGGGTAGCAGCAGGTCTCTATACACTAGGTAGAGGAGCTAGAGTGGGCGCAGCAAGCTAAACTGAGGGCTGCAAATCAAGAAAGAGTGGCATATGAGGTCTGGGAGCTATCTTCCCTGCTTGAACCACAATTTTTAGCAACTATGGCTATTTCATAAGAAGCGGGTAAAACATGTCCATCCATGGACTGTATCATCAAAGCGATGTCACTATTCAAGGCCTTCAAGTAGTAAAGGAAGGCATAGCTTGGGGTTGGCCTCATTAGAATTGGGATTCTGTCCCAAGTCTTTTGGAACCTAGTGTTAAAATCTTGCATAAATTCATGTGGAGCTCTCTTCATAGTGGTCAATTGCTCAGCTAGAGACAAATGGTCACTTTTCTCCCCAAACCTATTTGTTAAGAGGGTCCTTAATTCATTCCATGAGCCAACTAAATTCATAGGCAAGGTCCCATACCAATCCAAAACTTTCCCTTTGAAGGACAAGGCCAGCAATCTGATGGCTACATTTTCCTCAGTGATATTATGGATGTTGTAGAGGTTGGCTATGTTTCTAATATGCTCAATAGTAGTGATTGGGCCCTCTCCACTAAAGGGAGGAACACTCTTGAGAGTTGTCCCTAGAATTGGGTCATACTGCAGAAGGTTCAAGGTAATCTGACCATTGAAGGCCACAAAAGGTAAAGCCATGGCTGTGAAAAGATTCAACCAGGGTCTCCTTGTGTAGGTATATTTACGGCTGGTCTAAGAAAGTGGCTTGCTACGTAAGGATGAGTAGTTGCAGACCTTAGCCTCTTTGCTGAGTTCAGAGGCAACGCAACAAATTCAAAAGGGACACCCTTTGAAGAAGATCTTGTGGTGACCTTAGGAATGGGATGCCAAGTTGATCACTAACCAAAGACTGAGTTCTTGAAATGGAGTTGCCAGATGTTGGATTATAGCTCTTTTTTTTTATTTTTTATAGTAATAGGACCAACACCAATCTTGAAACTCACAGGACGCAAATTTCGTCCCACTAGACATGCCAAAAACTGTTGATGCTGTGGATTACACCCTCTAAAAGGATACTCAGCTCCCTCCACGTGGCACAACAGAGACATTCCTCTTGCTGTGGGTCGCAAATTTGAGGAATGAATCTCTAGATTAGGGGCTAGCTCCCCTTGATAAACGTTGAGGCCCTGAATTTTTTACTGCTAACAATAGGGGGGGTGAAAAGAGACATGTACTATAAGAAAAAATAGAACCTAACTAAAGTGATGATGCACCAAAACTGATTGGTCTACTCAGCTTTCACCTATATTTTACACCAAAAGAAGCAAATAGACACTTCATTCGAATGAGAAACTGATTGCATCAATGTTTCAACAATGGGTTCTATGGAGGTATAAGGAGGAAGAAACTACTAGAGGTGTTCTAAAGACACACTGTTGGACAGCTACTCACCTACACCTATACTTCAATCTGGACACTTCTTGTTGACCTGCAAAAAAAGATTTACATTAAACTAGATATGTTGGTATAAACTTATGAAAGCATTAGAAGAAATCACTGAACATAAGACAAAACCATAGGCATATGTAAAAGTGCAAGCTCAAATGGAGGTAAAACACTTCTTTTGATTAAAGGTAAATTTCTTCAGGGCTTCGCCATACAATGTTGAAAGATGCTTTCTCAAAATGAGAAGTTACAATATATAGAGAACTTGAAAAAAGATCATTGACCGGTCAAGGAAATGAGGCCCATGTTGCATTAATCAATCCTGCAGTGACCATCAGCGCATGCTGCTGCCGTCTCTCTTTAAATGAGTCTGTGAAAGCCATGTTCTAGGTGCTTAAGTCGTTGCCCTTGTTGTCTAGGCTTGCAAGATCATGGGTTACTTCTCTTAGCAACCGACAAGGCCATCCCTCCTTATGTTGACTGGGCCATGCTCTTTTGAATGATTGGACAACTAGCTACTCATTAATGTCAAAACAAGGAAACACAAGCCGCTCCCTTCAATGTTCGCAATCAACCCTTTTAATGGTTTTTTGGTGGAGACTATTCCACCTACAAGCATTTACTTCTCCCGCTAACAACTCCTATGCCACCTGCCCTAGTCTGGTTCATCCTTGCGCTTGACTTGCTACACCACCTAGAGCGCTTTGAGCTTTTGTCTTATATGTGCATGGCCATGTCCTGGGTTACCCGCTTTGCTTTTCTCTTTCCTTGCTATTTCTTGTCCTTTCCCTAGCAATTCGGGCTCTCGAGGCTTACGAATTTTCTTCCAGGCTCCTTTCTTTGGCGGGTCACTGAGTCTTCCCTTGGGCTCTTGAATTCCTTTAGACAAAATGTCGAAAGGAATTCCTTCAGACATTTTGTCCGAAGAAAATCTTCTTTTTGATCTTTTACAACGGCTAACTCACCACCTTAAATTTGACGTTTGCGGACTTTTCACCCCCTTTTGAATTCCAACAGCTAGCTTATCACCTTGAAATTGACGTTCGAGGGCCTATCACCCCTTTTGGCAATTCCTTTGGCTTTTTTGAAAATGAGCTTTTCCGAAGGGTAAGTGACCCTTCAAAAAAGTTGAAAAGATCCTGCTTGCCGCCTAAGTGCCCTCTGCAAGGGTACCTACCCTTCGGGCTTTTTGTCTTCCGAATTCTTTCAGATTTTCTTCACCCGTTGAATTTATTCCTTCAGACATTTTGTGCGAAAGAATTTGCTCTTTGGGTTTTTCTCTTTGGATTTTCTTTGGACAAAATGTCCGAAGGAATTCTCTCTTTGGATTTCCAACTTTTTCGAAGGGCGAGTCCTTCTCGGGCTTTTTGCTTTGCCCTTTTGCTTCTACCATCTGCGCTCCACAAGGACATCTCAAGCTCAAAGTTGCCCTTCGGGCTTTTGTAAAGGTCCATTTTGCTGATTCCCTGCCTCCTGCAAGGGCTTCTTGGCCTCTAAGTTGCCTTTTGAAAAAATTGCAAAGGTTCGGTTTGGCACCAAGTGCCCTCTGCAAGGGTACCTACACTTCGGACTTTTGTAAATGACCCCTAGCCCTTTGAACTTGGTCTGTTTTGCCGATAAAAATCCCTCCAAAGTAACGTACTTGCCCTGTTAAGTATCTAAGATCAAAATGAGTTTCAAATCAACTCATGCTTGCCAGACCCAAAGCACTTGGCAACTAGAAGAAGAAAACACTTGATTTTTTCATGGAAAAAGCCCTGTCAAAGAAAAGTCTACACAAGGCAGCTGCAAGATGAACTTGTTAGAACTTGGGTAAAAAGACCCTGCAAGGAAAAGGAAAAAGGGGTGCCCAACTTTGACCTGCAGGTCCAAAATTGGTCAACAAATCCTAACTTATCAGCTATTGATTTGGGCATAACAAAAGTACTAGCCCCACTATCAATCATACAGTTATGAACTAGACAATCTCCAATGATAACAAAAAGGTAAAATGGAGGAGGTTTAGTCACCTTAAGAGGTTGAGACTCAACAGCTGAATTTGAATTAGTTAAGACAACATTTACTCTTTCTTTTTCAGGTGATTTCTCAGAGATATTGAGCTCTGAAAGCTCTTCTTGTAAGTACTCCTTTTGTCCTGGGATTAGTAGAGTATCCCACATCGACATTGAGACTGTAGTCTTCTTCATATAATTCACAATACTGAGTGTAGTGGTTGTCGTTGACTGTGATTTAGGAGCTACAGAATCTCCCAAGTTTTGTGTAAATTGAGGAATATAAGGCCCTTTCACATTCTTATCTTTTGGATCCTGAACTTGCTGATTTGAACTTTTCTAAGGCAGCTCATTTGTGGTTGTCTTTTGTTGTGGTTGGGAAGTAGAAGGGGCTGCCCTTTCAGATCCGGAACCTTCTCCAATTGCTCTTTTCTTGGATCTACTATAGGTTGCAAATGGATTATCAACATTAGATAAATTTTGACTTTGATTTATAGCCAAGTGCTCAAAAGTATTCTCACCTTCTTGGAAATTGACAAATGTAGTTTCAGTAGGTGCTTTACCACTACCTTCTCCTTATTGATTTGGCACTTCTGCTTTAGTGAATGAAGGAATGTCTCCATAGGGTAGAGAGGCTTCCTTATTCTGAGAAGGTGGCTGGTTTTCAAATGAAGGAAAAACTGAACTTTGTTGCATGAAAGATTGATGAGAACTCTCACCAGTTGAAGCCATTGCCATGTTGTTTGATTGATCCCATTGATTGTTCCATTGTCCTTCTTGGGCATAATTGTTCTGAGTTGGCACCATCATTCTTGAATTGCTTGGAACATTAGGATTATATTGCCTTGATTGAGAATTATGTCCTTGACCTTGCTGATTGGATTGATAGGATGGCCTATTGGGCTGATAACTCTGATTAGTGTTCTGATAAAACCTACATGGTAGAGCTTGTTGCCTCTCCAATGCAACCAATTTGTTATTTTGAGCTTTAAGAAGACTCTCTATCTTCCCCAATCTATCAATTTGATCACCTTCTATTTGATGAAACATTGATGACTCAGGAATTGGAGCAATAGTTGGATCAGGTGGATGAATCTCTAGAAAAAGAGGCATTGGAGGTCTTGGAGATAACTTGCTTGCTTGTATAAGGCAATTTTCAGCCTTGATTACTATTTCATAAGCTTGAGGTAAAATATTACCTCCCATGAATTGGATCATTACAGCCACATCTGAATTAAGAGCCTTCAAATAGTACAGAAAAGCATAGTTGGGTGTAGGATTGATCACTGCTGGAATTATGTTCCAAGTCTTCTGGTATTTGTAGTTAAAATCCACCATGAGTTCATGATTGAATCTCTTGATTGTTGTAAGCTATTCCACAAGTGAAAGATGATCACTTTTATCTTCAAAATGTTTGCACATAAAGTCTCCAAATTCATCCCAGTTGTTGATTGATGTGGGAACCAAACCTCTGTACCACTGAAGTGCCTTCCCTTTGAAAGAAGTTGCCAACAACCTCATTGTTACATTTCCCTATGTTACATGATGCACTGAACAAAGATTAGCAATACCTACAATATGCTCTATAAGAGTTGTTGGATTTTCTCCTGTAAAATATGAAAGAGCCTTCAAAGCTGAAACTGGAATATCATCCCATTGAGTGATATTTAGAGGACTACCACCATTGAATGCAACAAAAGCCTGTCTTTTGGGAATAGCCATCTGAGGAATAGGATTTAAAACAATATTTAGCTTAACAGTATTGGCTTGAACAGGAGGATTTTGTGCGATAGCAGGGACAACAGAGGGTGTAGGATTTGGATTTGGCTTAGGTCTCCTCTTCTTTGGTTGATAAGACAACTCAGAAAAATCTGCTTTGTTGCCTTTTATAGATGATCTTGTGACAACTTTTAGGGGCATAAAAAATATACAGATCTAAACATGAAAATCTGAAAATGAATATAATACTCAAATACATAGATAACAATTCAAAAATGTTAGTAAACGTGTCCCACCGAGCATGCCAGAAACTATTATCACTCTGGAGTGCACCCTGCTTGAAGGTAGGCAAGCACACCCTCACTCCAGTTGATACAATTGAAACTTCTCTGAGCATGGATGACTCATTAATGAGAAGAACCTCTAGAGAGGGTTGGTTCCCTTTTGATTTTTCAATAAACTTGACTACTGTGATTTTTGTGATTTTTGGGAGAAGGAAATTGAAAAGGAAAATCTAAATAAAAGAGGGGAGGTGATACCCCTGAATTGTCTAAACCCTCTGAAGTTATTGAAATCAATACACACATATAACCAAATGAAATCTATAATTTTGTCCTTAAGCATAAATATTTCAGATGAAGGGTTGAAAACCACTTCAAATGACCTGCAAAAGATTTGAGATAGAGAAAAATAGGTGAAGAAGGGACCTGCAAAAGGAGAAAGTCTCACTTATACGTTGATGCACAATCAAATACACACTATCTTTTGTCAAAACTCGGATTCAGAACAAAAACTTCTTTATTGACTACTGGTCTAGCTTACAATTTCTGTCTTTCCAAACTTCAGGGATCCCTTTCAATGTCTTGATTAAGCCAATAAATAGACTTTTTCAAAACCTGAATAGCCTTAAGTGCAGTTCTAAAAGAGGAAAGGGTTAGTCTTGGTTAATTAACCAAGACTTAACATCTATTTACAATACAAAATATTCAATAAAACTTTCTTTTACAAAAATGCATGCCTTTTCAAACATTGGTGTAGAAGTATCACGGTGAGGCCAAGTTTGAAAGGTTAACTCTTAAAATAAACAAGACATTCTTCAAAATCTTCAAACATGCATGAATCCAAGGTGGCATGGAAGTGTGGATGGTAGGCCCTTTGAAAGTCAACTTCTCCTTTGCATGGAAGATTACTCCAAATTTCTAAATAAGGAACTCCATCTGATTCATTTGAAAGCTAAGCTGGAGAAAGATATTCCTGTTTGCATGAAAAACCATGAAGATATGCAATGAATTTGTCCGGTCAAATCCAAATTAAGACTAGTCAAACCCTAATGGTCTCCACTTGCATGATAAGCTACGTCAAAAGCCAAGAGAGGAACTCCACTTGGACTGTTAGAACGTTGAAAGCTTTGAAACGTGAGAAGAGCGCCAAAACTAAAATTAGAGCTCAAACTTGAAACTGAGCTGGAAGTTGACGTTTGAAAATATTTTATTTGCATTAAATCAACACCAAACTTGGACTGAGAACTCGGATTGAAGCTGAGTTGGACCTTCGGATGCATGAGAGTGACTAGTCAAACCATGAATAAAACAAATGGTCAACTGAAACTTAGCAATCAGCTATAAATAGCCCTTGCTTGCATGGCCAAGGATCTTGCTGAGTGAGATATTTAGATTGAATTTATTTTCCGACTTTCTGTTCTCAGTTTCTTTATTTCTGTGATGCATTTCTTCGGGCCATTTTCTTGTTTGTGGCTTTTCTATCTCTATTTCCCTTGGCTTGTCTTTCTGGGCATCTTCTTTCTGACAATTCCCTCAGACTTTTTTGTATCCTTTGCTCGGACTTTGTTTACTTTTGCAGTAATATCCTCTGAAAGAATCCTTTCGGACATTATGTCTATCTCCTCATTTCTTTTGGCATTTTTTTGTGGACTTTTGTCTTGTCCAAGTTTCCCGAAGGAATCCTTCGAACAAATTGTCCTAAGGAATTCCTTCGGACTTTTTGAAAAGTCCTTCATCCCTTCGAATGGTCCTTCAAAGTCCTCAGAATTTTTGCAAAGTGTCTGTTTCAAAGTTTTTGTAATGGTCTTTCTCGAAGGCAAAATACCTTTGGGTCTTGTGGAACTGTACCTTTTTCCTTGAGATGGCTTTTTCCAAAAGGCAATTGCCTTTCAGCTTTCTTGCAATGGTCCCTTTTCCGAAGGAAATAACCCTTTGGATTTCCTGTCTTGAACTTTCCTGAAGGGCAGATACCCTTCAGGATTATTGGATGTCTCCTTTTCCACAGGGCACAATCCTTCAGATTTTTTCAAATGGTCATTTTCGAAGGGCAGGTGCCCTTCAAATTTTTTCGAAGTGTCCCATTTCCTTGAGAAATGCCTTTGGCTTTTTTGAAAACTATCCTTCGGATAGCCAAGTGACCCTTTGGGCTTTATGAAAAGAACCCTTTGGGTTTCTGAAATAGCCTTTTTCTGAAAGAAAGAGCCGTTTAGATTTCTTCGTTTTGAACTTTCTTCCTTTGGCAAAGATAAATGAACCTTTGTCCTTCGGATTTCTTTTCCCTCGGACAAAAAGTCCGAGGAAATTGTTTCTACAGTTAGCCTGAAATAATTCCAAGAGAGACAACACTTGGGAACTAAAACACTCGGGAAAGAGTCTCCTTGGGAAAAAATTCCGAGAAAATAAGCTTGTATGCTGCTTCTGATCCCGTGCTTTCATTGAAAGTGGAATTACAAACCTGTAGGCTAATGCTAAAAATGTATGTGACGCTTTGAAGGAGATGTGCTTTTTTTTTCAAACCTATTGTAGGTGTCTTGTTCTTGAATGCACTGTAACTCGTTAATGACCCCAATGAAGGCTCAAAAACAGACTTGATCTTCACTCTTCTATATAATTGCTTGATCAATGCATTTGTAAACACACTAAATCTTGATAAAGACCCTTCTTACTTGGTTGTGAAACGTTGTTGTAGGTCCTCATCATCACTGTATTTGATACTTTACTGTCCACATTCCCCTTTACTCATGCTTTTAGACTATAGTTTGACCAATGGTATGGGGAAATTGACTGTTCTGGGAAAGTTTTGAATAGTAGGGGTAGTAATTTGGCCTTGATAGGCCAAATTATGAACACAAATTTAAAACTTACAAAACTATAATGAATCCATCACGAACTCAATTGCCAATTGGTCCTACCAAGACCTAGATTAGTCTTGAAAGGCTTACACAATGTTTTGACATGGCCTCCCTGCTTCACACCTCCATGTTGACTTTTCCTCTATTGCATGGCCTCCAAGAGCCTCTACACAGAGCTAAGTCAGAATAGGCGTCAGTTGTCGGCTCTGTAAAACGATCCTCCTTTGTGGCCTCCAAGTAGTGCTAACTCCTCCAATAGAGCTATTATTACAATACTCGACTTAATAACACCCTGCGAATAATAGAGAATCGAAGCTTCCGTAGTCCCGTACAATGCTCCTCCAGTGTTTCAAAAAAAATCTCTGCTCTTTTCTTGAGCTTCGAGTAATGAACACCAGAATTAGGCTTGAGTGTGAATTCCTAGAATTTCAATCAAGTTCTGCTTCCTCAAATGAACCTCCACCCCCTTTATATACTTGTGGAGGGTCCACTTTTTGAGGTTTGGATAGTAATCCCTTTACAATATTTGTGGGATTTAACATTATCCCCCCACTTATCCCATATATGTGGGATTCACCATTATCTATGCCTTTAAATAAGGCTCATATGTGGGATGGAGGGAAATAATAATTTATTTATCTATTTAAATGCCCCGCATTTTGAATAGTCTATGCCATGTGTCCTCTGCAAATTTGTCCACATGTCCCATGCTAATTTTTCCATGTGCCAACATTTAATTGGTCCATGTTGCCACGTCATTACTTTTACCGAGTTTGACCACAACTTTAACTGGCCATAACTTTCGCATACGGACTCGAAATTGGTCCGTTCAAAATGCGTCGAAAAGCTTGTGACAAGTTCTACACCATGGAACTGGTTCAGAAACATTCCAAGACCATCAATTTTTTCAATTTCACCAGTTTTGACCGCTTGTTGACAAACTTTGACCAATGATAACTGGAGCATACAATGTCCCTTTTTGGCATACAAACAGTTGTCAAAAAGCTCTTGATGATCTCTACACAGTGGACCACATTTAATGAAAATCAAGGAATATCTAAAAATATCCTCCGGATTAAGAGAAGTGCTAGTGTATGTGGAGGTACCTGAAAACTGTCTCAAGGCAAGGGATATAAAGAAGTAACGCAAATATGTCCTTTAGGAGGCATGGAAGTGAAGGTGGAGGTGCAAGTGAACACACATGATGAGGATTTTGAGGGAGTTGAGAAGGAAAAGACTCTTGTGAGTCTTAGGATGAAGAATCGTGAAAGTAGAGGGAGTGCAAGATTCTTTGCGCATGGCATGCACATAATGCCAAGGAGGATGAAATGAAGAGAAGTGGCAGTCATCTTGAAGCCAATGAAAGAAAGAAGAAATAGGAGAGGAGGGAGAAAGAATAAGAGAGTTGATGGAGCTGATGCAAATATCATCACAAAATTGTTTAACAAATAAAGTTGGAGCCTTAGAAGCTCAAGAGAAGTTAAATGAAGACATAAAGAATGGAAAAGTTTAAGTTCATCATGTATCTGATGATGCTATAAGAGAAGACTAAAAAAATGAAAGACGTGTTGAGCTTAGGCTGATGTCATCAGTTCACAGCTAGTGAAAGTTGGAAGAGAGAGATTAGACAAAGTGGGGCAGAGAAGAAAGATATGATGATGGGAAGCATGTGGACCTTTGAGGGACGCGGTTGGTATAGAAGTCCAGCAGTATACTAGCAAAGGAAGGAGAAATGTAGGTGTGAAGGAGGAAGAGGTAGCATCTAAGTGGAGGACAAAATACTATGGTCTAGCAGTTGGACGAAAAAGATGAAATAAGTTGAAACAAATCTTGCTGAGGTACCTAACATGGTGGAAGGGCACGCCATGACTTTGTTGGCTAGATTTATTGCACAGCGTAAAACCTAGGCAGTCATGAGATAAATCTCCTTCATTTAACGATGAAGCACCTGTGTAAGATGTTTATCTATCAAGGTTGTGAATACTAATAACTAATTTCGGGGGTATTACTTTAATCGCCTCAACTCGTGAACCATGGCTAGGTAATTTGGCAGCAAGTAAGCAGCTGTGTTTGAGAATATTGCAAAAAAGGGGAACATATAGCAATGGTTACAGAAAGAGGAAACATGCTTAGCAATAAATAGATTTCAGAGTTTACGGCATCCACACAATCATAAATAAACAAGAAAATCACACTTTCAGCAAGAAAGAGAGAATAAATTCTACCTCAGATCCAAAATAACAAAAATTTCATCCCAAGATCTTAATAGAATGTTCAACAAAATTCCGTAGACACAAAGTTCACCAGAAATCTACTTCCCTTTATTCAATCCATACTAGTTCACAAAATCACATCCAAGAGTTTCAACACGAAGTTTGAAATCTTAAAAATGCACAAGTTACAATAGCTTTTGCCAAAATGTTCTCCTCTTTAGCCCATAGGCTTCTTCCTATATTTATAGTGTCTAGAAGACAAACACAAATAGGAAACATTAATTACTTTTCCCATATGTGCAAGCTACAAAACTAGAGACAATTGAGAGTCTTTCTCCTAAATTCCCTCATTGTATGGCATAGATGATTTTCAACTTAAAATAGAATCTCCCATTTTGCATGTTTGCCACCTATTTCCAAGTAATTGACTTTTTCAAACAACTTGAAGTAATGGCTTTTAAACCAATTACTTAAGATTTTACAACTCAACTTAATTACTCAATTACTTTGTCGGAGAGAAGAAGAGGGAAAGAAGAATAAGAAGAAAGAAGAAAAAGTTAATCCAACTGCACGGCCTCAATCTTGTTCTTATTCTAGTATTGGATGTACCTATCAAATATGTATTGCACCACTGTGTCCCTGACTATTTTAGTTAGAGGATTGTAAAATTTGGCACATTGTAAAACAAACTTTGGCAGTTGGGCAATACTTGGAAACCCTGCAGCTTGAATGATCCCATTATTGGCCATAGCTTGCATAGGGGATGTCTTGCGGGTTGCCTTGGATCTGTCAATTAGTTCACTTACAGACAAATGCCCCATTTCAGTATCATTTATTTTAGCAAGTTTAGACATTATACACGATTCCACTGGATAGCCCCTGTACTCATATCTCATATTGTCTGGATGCTTTTCCCTGAGATTTTCCTTTTCCTTTTTCTTGAAGCTTTTGCAGTTGCAAGACTGGAATCTTCTTGTGTGAAAATTACTTCTCCTGACCTTCTTGCCTCTTCTGTCTCTAAAGATATCTCTTGTATGTGAGACATTTGCCACATCTTCCCTCTCATAAATATGTGCACAACTTAAAATGTTCCTGTAAAAAATTTGAACAAACGTATAACTCAACATTTGTTAAGTTCATTTATGCATATGATCAATTTTAGTTTCCCAGGAATCATGCTATTATGAAATTTCAGGTAAACTTTCAGCGCACATAATGAGAAGTGGGCTCAACTGGGAGAGCACAAAGAGTTGCTTTGGTCTACTTGCCTTTGCATGGCGGATTTGGAGGGCTGTCTTACTCATTTTAGAGTCATAAAAATTTTGGTTAATCTTTCTCTTTGCATTGAGGACTTTTGGGGGTACATTACTTACTTTATAGAAGAGAAATAAGTAATGACTTTAAAAAGTTCCCTTTGTATCGAGGACTTTTGGGGGTGCATTACTTTATAAAAGAGAAATAAGTAATGACTTAAAAAAGTTCCATATGAACTTTCCTTTGTATTGAGGACTTTTTAAAGTCACTTGCTTCACAAAAGAAGTAATCACTTAAGCCAATCCTGATTTACACTTCAATCTAAAAATAAAGGACTTTTTGGAAGCATCGGCTTATTAAATCAAGGAATAAGTGATGACTACAAAAATGTTCGATTTACTCTTGCTATGGACTGCAAAAGTTTTAAGAGGAAAGACTTGATAAGAAGTGAAATAATGCAGTCCTAAAAATTCGATTTGGTTTATAAGGTTAAAATAACGGATTTTTGAAAGCCTCGACTTGTTTGTGAATGGAAGCAAAGGAAAAAGTAATGAGGGTTTATAAACCCGAGCTAGCTTGAAAGGACTGCGGAATTTTTGATGACTTCGACTTACTTATTTTGCAAATAAGTAAAGACTAAATAAAACTATGAATTGGTTTTTGAGTGGGCTGCGGTTATGGAATGAAGGCTCGACTCATTTGTTGTTTTAGAAGCAATAAATTTCTTGGAGCTGCATATGAATGGACCCAGATTTAAGCACTTCACTCACATCCAATCTATATTGAAACGGCGATGGAAAAGCATCAACAGGTTTTTTTTTTGGCAAAGGAAATAAAATTATTTTTAGAAAATTACAAACCAAATCTGCAGTTGATGTAATGGCCATTCAAAACCCTAAGTAGAGAAAAGATCAAACAATGGAGGCAATTGTCCATAATGGAAAGAACGATTAGGGCTTGGGTTTTCCACAAAATTTGGGAAAAAAGATTACGGCAAAATACACAAAACCAAAACCAAAAAAAAAAAACATACCTGAAAGCAAGAAGAAATTGCAGGAAGAAATCTGCTCAAAATTACTCCATAAGCCAATCCTAGGAAACTCTTACTGGGTTAGTTGCTCCAAAGTGACGTGGAGATGACTTGGAATGAATCTTTTAGTTTCTCAACTCATTACTTTATATTGCAGGGTTGAATAACTGCCTTGCTTATTTTAGGAAATAAAGTGAAGTTCCCTTGTAAACCCGATTTACATTGAGTTATAACAAGCAAGATTTTTAGACAACTTTACTCAATTAAAACAAGTAAAGCATTTTAGGAAACCACTCGGGTCTATGATGAATGAGCTTTTGGCTTTATTAATGATATCAGTGATTTCATGTCTATGGGTATTTAGCGAATGTGACCCAAGTATCTTTTATGACTTCCTGGAGAGAATTTTGAGCAAATCTGCAAACGAAAGCGTTAAAGCAAAACCAAAAATTTAAACTAAACGAGAAAGTGACAACATGACCCACAATTAACACAAGTCAAAAAGACCAAAATTTTTTAAAGGGGTACTCCAAAATTTCCAGGGGAATTCTTGGGAACACCAAGCTTTACTCTCTGAGTTAAAAGGGTGGTTCTACCACTCAGTCTTCTTTGTGAGCACTATGCTCACAAACCAATTCACCTGGCCAGTCTGATGCAGAAGCATTCGTGTAAGGTTGGCAAACATGTATCATCAAAAACAAGTTTGTGTTTGTAAATAAAATGGTGATCAATTCTAGTGTATGGACTTTGCCTTCAAACTCTTAAGAAAATATCCATGTAGGGAATGAGTTATGAGACCATTGGCTGTTGTTTTCATTTTTTTTGTTTCCATAATAATTACTTGCAGTTGCAGAAGTCAAGTTGTTCAATGCCACAAAGTCTTCAAGGACATCATGTCACTATGTTCATCCCTCCTTGAGGTTGGACAAGCAAAACTAATTCCAGAAAGGCATCCTGCACTATGTTCATCCCTCCTTAAGGTTGGGCAAGAAAAAACAGTTCTAGAAAGGCAACGTAAGTTTTTCTTCCCTTGCATGGCTCATAGTGGGAAAGTCAAGGATCGAAGATCGAGAGCTCACCAACAGAAACCAAGCATACCTTTGTGATAGGTTTTTGTTCCTCGAGGCGTATGCATCATCATAGTTTGAAATTAAACAATGTTTTCTCCAAATCTTAGATTTTTTTTTGCCTCCACAAAACCCAAAACAAGGGGCAGTAGTGGTTGAATAAAATGGAAGGAGAATCAGTCTTGGCAACATTTGAGGCTGATTTCTCTAATAATATTTGTTGGTATAAATGTGCTCCATGAAGGTGTTGGTTCCCAGTTGTACACCTCACGCTCGACCTTGCACACTTGAATAAAATGGCAAACAAAGATGAAAAACCCGTTAGTATGTCATTATAGCCTGGGAAGGGTTTGGCATATAGAATGGACCAGACGTATAAAATGATTGAGAGGCACCGATAAATGGTATGGTCAGCTCTTTCCTACTTTTGGCTCTGCTTGGACCAAGATGACAGGACCTAAGGGGTAGCTTGTTCACATGGAGAGATTCTGCAATTCAATCTCCATAGGGATTATTAGCACAAGAAAACACAAATGCGACCAGGGCACAACCAAACTTGTTCAATACACCCAAGAAGGGTTGTCACACGGAATGAACAAATGCACTAAGTCACATACAAGCTACTGAAGACAGATGGGGATGTGCATGCAACCTTCATTCTAAAGAATTTTTCAACAAGGGGCTGAAAGGAAGACTACAATGCTGGGCTTTAAAGCACAGGATGCAGACACATGTTAAGTATGCAAGATTTTATGAATCTGCAGAGCAAATAGCACTTATAGTATGCAAAGGGTGTATTATCTGCAGGGTAGGATAGTTATATAATAATAAAAATGGGTGGTGTGCTGGTGGTTTTCAAACAACAGGGTTTCTTTCAACAGACATGACATCACCTATTGCAAAGATGTAGAAAAACTAAAATGCAAGCCATAAAAACTACAAGGAGAAATTTGCATCCATTGGTGCCAATAGAATGCAAATGCCCAAATGAACCCTGAAACCCTAGAACATACCCTGAAACTAGAATCTCAAATACTTTCTCCTGCTAAATTCATGAACCCAGGGTACCCTAATGAGGTATTCAACAAAATATTTCAAAATCTCTATGCAAAAAGGGGTTTATAACCCAGATCTATGCCCAAGATGACAACCTTACATAAGCACAAAGCTAGATATCCAATCAGCATAGCATGTAAAACATCTCATTGCATTTCATTAACAGGATACAATAAAGAACCACAAGTATTTCCCATTAACTTGAAAGAAAATCTTACATACACCAATGTTGCCATGGGGATAAGCATGGTGGATTTGCTCCATGTTGGATAGAGGAGACATATAGAGATGCTCTCAGAACTTACTAATGGTTCTACAGCTGCAACCACCTTAGCAAGAGAGGCAAAATACACACACAGCCATGATCCCAAAATTTGGAAGAGCCTATCCTTGGAGAGAAAAACAAAGACCAATAACCCACCCTTTGAAGAGAAGAAAAGCCCTCTATTTATACATTTCTTTACCCTTCTTTTCAAATCCGGAAATGAGGGTTGCAATTTGCAAAAGTGCAAAACACCCCTCCCGGTTCCGCCAAGATGCTCCCAACTAGGATATCCCCTTTGCCACACCTAGAATCTTCATGTATTTGCAAGGAAAATGATTGTTGCAACTGCTTTTACAAGGAATGATGAATATTTGCAACAAACCCCTTTGATTTCTTGACTGGAGATGCCATTTTTCATGATCTGGAAGGTGACACTTGTGGTGGAGTCCGAACAAACTTTGTCCTCATGTGTAACCGCATGAAGATGCCCTCGACCACTTGCTTTCACAGCTGGAACCTTCTGGACAGCTCCCCTTCCTCTTTTGCATGCCTTGGAACAACCTGCTCTTGCAATGATGACTGCATTGGAATGCTTGAGCTGTGGTAGAGGCAGAAAATTATCCACGGCCATCATTGAAAACATGCTCTAGAATGGCCCACAACGCCTCTTCTGCATTGTGATTTCTTGCTCGTCCATTAAGGAATTGTCAATTTTAGCTCCTGGGCCAAAGTTTGCCACATATATACATGTGGCACTCCACATCAGATCCAACTAGGCACTTCTGGGGCTCAAAAGTGACTAAGCTGCTTAATTGGCTCAATTCTGACACATGTCATGTTCTCATGCCATCTTGGAGCTTTATCAAATACGCACCATTGATCTTTTTTAGAGTCCTTATCCTTGACCTTTATCGTGGACCGTCAATCTAGATCCGGGCAATCGAACGTTATTGGTCGATGTTTGCACCTGGCAGTTGAGACCATGCCATTTGGCAGCTCCGTGGGCTTCCTGCACTCTACAAAGTCAGTCTCTATTGGGGTAGTGCCCTTTCACCATGTGGCAGCTTCTTATTTCACCTGAGTTCTTTGAAAAGTCAACTCTCCTTTCACACCGTCGGATCTTGGATGCACAGATCGATTCACTCTGTTGGATCTTCTTACCAAGTACCCAAGGTGGTGACACTTGTCACCACCTCGCTCGTCCCAGGGCTTTGTTGAAACAATGACCTTCTATACACCATCAGTTGGGATCTGTACACTTTGCAACATACCATCGATCGACGAGAACATGCTTGAGCTTTAAATTGTGCCCCGCAAGCTTGACACTTGGCACATCCACTTTTGTTTTGAGCTCTGTTGCAAAGTCCACCCTCGTCTCGCACCAGTGATCATATTTGCATGGATCAAATGCTGACCTTTGATGTCCATCCACAAGGCTCAATCCTTTGCTCCGAGTTCCATTGGATTTCTAACAGGGTTCCTACAATGGTGACACTTGTCACCTTCGCGCTTGTCCTAGGGCTTTATTGAAACATTGACCTTCTATGCATCATTGATTGGGATCTATACGCTTTGCCACGTACTGTAGATCAACGGGAACGTGCTTGAGCTTTAAATCATGCTCTGCAAGCTTGACACTTGGCACATCCACACTCGTCCTGAGTCCCTTTGACTATTCAGCATTGATCACGCACCGTCGGATCATATTGCTCCGCGTTAACGTGCACCGTTAGATTGCAATCCACTAGGTCGGACATGATTGGCTCAAAATTAACATGAAAAACAATTAAGTCAGAGCTCAGGGAACAAATAACTTATTATAAAGTCTTAGCCTTAGGTTTTTGGGTGCATAAATAAATACGACATAGGCTTTAGGATAGGAATTTGAGCTCAGTTAAAACAAAGGAACCAAGCATTACTTAGACCACGCTAATAGATAAAAAGGGACCAAGGGCCATGGGAAATAAAAAGGGACCAAACATGAATTTTAGACTAAGGTTTGGTCGTATTAATAAACACGACCAAACCTTAGCATAAAATTTAAAATAAGTCCATAGCATATTAAAAGCGTTCCCACTTAAATTGCTCCCACCAATTTGAAATTTAATCAAAGGGCTTAAGCCAGGGAAATTGGAACAAGGGTCTTAACGTGCTTAGACATGAATTCAACTCGGCTTTTGATAGACCAAAGGCTAGTAAAGACCAAATTAATAGGACACTTGACCTCTGATGAACACTTCAAAACAGGAATTGGGCAAAATAAACTAGGCATCTATGCTTAACAAGGGCTCAATTGCTTCCGTGCAATTTTGGGCACTAACACTGGGTTTCGCCTGGGGATGTACACCCTTGTGGATGTGCAAAGAACCCCAGAACATAAGACTAGGTGCCAACCATTGGGCCAAGGAGTCAACACTTAGAACAAATTATATCAATAGAGACTCATGAAAGCTCAACAAAAAAGGACAGACTGACAAAAACAGATCAGGAGGATTTGAAAACAAACACATGACAAAAAACATGAAAGGAAACTGTACAAGCAAGTCCCATAGCAAAGGGGCAACAAAGCAACAAAACACTATACAATATGTACACAATTACAGGCTCAATCGAGGACGTGTTTCAGATATTTGCCATTAACCGGCGGCTCCAGAATCTTATCATCCCTTAATTCTTGAACTTTTCCAGCAGCTTGGTGGCCAAGGTGAAGTAAACCAATCTTTGCACATGCCTGAAAGGTCTGCTGCTAGGTTGTGATAGGATGACAAGTTGAAACAAATCTTCTTTACATGATCTCAAATCTAGATAAGACCATGCTAAAATATTTTGATACTCCATCAGCAGCTGTAAATAAACTTGCTTCTCGCCTGCAATCAAATGAGTACCAAGCAAGAGTGTTTCAGGGTCAGCAATGTCATTCGTGCACTCAAAGTACTAATTGAAATAAGTCTTAAAACATTCATCCTCAGGGGCATAAAAGATAACCCCATCTTCATTAAATGACATTTTCCAAACATCACCATTATTGTCAAACACAACGTCAAGAATAGATGGTTGCTCAACAACATCCACATTCCCAACGAGGTTACCCAATTCCACATTTGTGTGTGGCACTTCGGTTAGAGCACACTTCAGATATTCAATTACATCATGATTAGGTAATTCGTATGCTTGTGTCATATTATCATCACAAGCAAATTCATACATTAGGGCACATACCTTATTGACTGCACTCCAAAACTAATCTGCAGTAGTATCATACATCATTTATGTGGAGGCAGAAAACTTACAATGGGAGTCTTGATAATTGAACATCAAAATATCATCATCATCAAACGCAGACTCAAGATCATCCGCATCTTCATCACTTGGTTCAACAGTATCACAAGAGGGATGTGGAAGGAAGCACTTGTCACACCAATCGATTTTGAAATCACAAATTCACAAAATTTACTTTGGCGTGCAAGGGATCAGGCACTTCTCTTCCAACTTCCCTTTTCTGATTTCTATCATCATGTGTAGGCCTGTTTGGTGCTTGATTCAAATTTGGAGCTCTTTCCTGACTTGCAGACCTGTGAGGTAGCCCCTTCTCAGCCCTGACTAGCTTGTAGGACATCTCTTTGGCAGTGGAGGCCAAAGTCTTAACAGTCTCTTCAAGGTTGGTGTTGACACAGTGGATTGCACCTTGGGCAGGAGGTCGAGCTCCTGCCTTCCACACGCAACAATGGAAACTCCCCCCTCGCCTGTGGGACCGGCGAAGCTGGGGTGAAGAGTCTCTAGATAAGGGCTAGCTCCCTCTGATGTATCTTTTAGGCCCTAGATTCCCTACTGCTAACAAATAAATGAAAAAGGGGGGGGATGAAAAGGGAGAAGGATGCTGAAAACAGAACCTAAACCTATAAAATAAAAAGGTGATACACCAAAAAAGATGACCCACTCAGCCCAAACATACACTTTTCACCAAGAAGAAGCGCCCATAAACTTCATTTGATGTGGGAAACTCTTCTATATCAGTGAGTCAGGGGTCCGTAGAGATACAGGGAGGAAGAACTATCAAAGGTGTTCTGAGACACACTTTGGCACCCTGTTCACATGCGCTTATATTTCTGCTGTAGACACTTCTGGCAGACCTGCAGAAGAAGAGACTTCACAATGCACTAGACATGTTGGAATCAATCTGTGAAAAGCATAAAAGAGAATGACTCAACACAAAAAGAAAACATAGACATATGTGTGAGTGCAAGTCCAAATGGAGGTAAAAATTGCTAAGTCTTGATTCAAGGTAAAATCTGGCAGAGTTCTGCCTTACAAACCTGAGAGATTTTTGGGTAGAGCTTTGCCTTACGGGCTCAAAAAATGGATCCTCTCAAAAATGAGAAGTTTACAATATATAAAAAGAGAAGAGAACTTGGCTCTTTTTTGGAAAAGACTTTGGCACTCCTTTTGCAAGTGGCCCATGTGTGTTTGTGAGCCTCGGGAAGAGGAAGTCACTATTGTTGATGTCATTCTTATAGAAAAGGCCTACTGGAACCATGTTGTGTAATCGTCGGTTTTGACTTTGGCGTTCAAACATTAATGTGAAAGCACGGGCTGCGCCTCTTTTCTGCAGACAAAACTACTCCTTCCAGATATTCACGCGGTTTGTCTGCTTATAAATGCAAAATGGAGAAAACAGGTCACGCCACTTACTATTTGCATCGTTTGATGACCACCTGGCAATAACTTGCCTCCCTTTTGCCACCTGGACTATTTGTCCATTTCTGCACTTTGTCTTCTTCCTAGTTTTGTCTCTTTCTGGCTCCTTCAGCCCTCAGGGCTATCTTTTGGTGGGTCGCTGGGTTCCTTGGGCTCTCCTTTAAGCTTTTCAAAATCAAAGACTATTTCACAAGCCTTGAATTTGACGTCTGCGCACCCGTCACTGCATTTGAATTTCCAACGGCTAGTTCGTCGTGCTTGACTTTGACGTCTTCGGGCCCGTCACCCCTTGGACTTTCTTCGGCTTTCTCTTGATTTGGCCTTTTCTATCGCTCCCTTTCCTTCGGACTTCTTGTTTTGAACCTTCCCGAAGGGAAGGTGACCCTTCGTCTTATGGAGAAGTGTCCTTCATTTTGGCCGAGAGTCCCCTGCAAGGGCACCTGCCCTTCGGGGTCCTTCGGCGGCTTTTTCTCCTTGGCTATTTTCCCGCAAGAATTGTCTCGAGCACTTTGCCTTTGTCCTTCGGAATTTCTCTTTCGGGCTTTTCTCCCGTAGCTTCCCTGAATTTCTTCAGACTTTTTGTCCGAAGGAATTCCTTCGGACAAAAAGTCCGAAGAAATTATTCTAGCCTTTGCCTTAGTCTTTTTGCAAGATTTTTGTTTGCCCTTCCGAATTCCTTCGGACAAAAATTCCGAAGGATTTCTTCCTTTGCTTCTTCGATTGCCTTGAAAAGTGCCCTTTGGAAAAATTGGAAACGACCCTTCTGAAGGGTACTTCCTTTGCCTTAAGCAAATTTCTGGCTTTTCTCTGTGGCCTCTTTTGAAAGTGTTCCCTGCCCTCCGCAAGGGCTCTTGAGTCCCGAACTACCCTCCACAAGGGCACTTGAAATGGTCCGTTTTGCGCCTAAGTGTCGGGAACTCATTTCTGCTTGCAGAGTCCGTAGAGAAAATACCTGCAGAGTTCCTAGAAAACCTACAGAGTCCGTAGAAATTTCCAGACTTGTGAAAAATCAAGAAATGAACTGGCTCAGAATAGCAGGGAAAGAAGGGGACCGATTTTTGGCCTGTTGGACCAAAAATGGTCAACAGTTGGCATCCTTAGTGAACTGCATTTTTCTAGATTAACCAATTTTACATCAGCCTGCTTGTTCATGGGCTTTCCCACAGCCTTTACATTGTTCTCATTTTGGATGGCCATACTGAATGCCAATCACAGGTTCGTGGGAGCCTTGTCCCTCAAGTAATACGCAGCCTTATTATCAAAGGCATCACAATATTTTATCAAGCACATTGTATCACTACGCCTTATGTTCTCAGGCAGTTGTATCATAGTATTGTTGAACCGTGTGTTGAAGTCTTGCATGCACTCATTGGGGTTCTTGATATTTTCAAATTTGGCCAAAAGAAACCTTAGATCAACACTATCATCGTACTGGATTCTAAAAAAGCATTCTTCATTCCTTCCCATGAATCAATGCATCCATGGGGAAGAGAATTGAACCACTCACATGCATCTTCTAGCGTGTACACAAACAACTTGATGCAAACATCCTCGTGCTCAACCTCATAGTCTTCAATGATATTGTGAAAGGCCCTCAAGTTCTAATCACCACTTACTGCATTGTTCCCTTGAAACTTCGGAAGGCATTTCCTTACCTCATTTGGGACTTCATTAAGATAACCTTCCATGTCATCAAAATTGATAGCCTTGAATCTGGGAATTCGGAATGTAGGACGCTCATTCTCATGTTGATCCCTTTGCCTCATGATTGGTTCAATGGTAGGTTCACAAACAAATGGCAAAGGGTTGTGAGGGGGTGAATGAGGTGGACTTGGTGGATCAAACTTAGGAGGCAATTCAACTGGTTGAGGAGATGGATAGTAAATGGGGTTGCATGATTTTGAATCACTAAAAGAACTATGATAATATTGAATAATAGGAATTTCAACAAAAATTTTAGGATTACCAAAATCTTGACAGCCCAAACAGTCCTTTGCAGCTGCACTTTACTCTTCAACAAGCCTCCAAACTTGTCTCCTTTCTTGATGAACACTTAAGGGCAAGACAGGTTTCTTTGATGGGTCTCTTTTGAGAGAGGACCTTAGTCCTTCCAGCTTTGCAAGCAAGAGAACTCTTAAAGCTGAAGTTAATCGAAGCAGGCACTAATCTTTCTTTGAAACTAGATGATGTTTTGGAGTCGCCACTAAAAGCAAACTTCTAGAATATAACCATTTACAAATTTGAAGTGATACATACTGAACCATATTTTTCTGAAATTAGTGATGATGTATGAAAGCAAAGACAATGAAATTTTTAGACTCGTGTTCAGAGGGGGAAACCACCTCAGAACATGACAAATTTCCAGCTCTTTGCAACAAATTCAGCAGATCAAATCTCTCAATTGTTGGCACATCTCTCAATTCTTGGCACATCCCCAATGGAGTGTTGTAGTGTTGACGGCCAAGATAACAAAGCAGCAAATAATAACCTCAACTTTCAAACCATGAGATAACATGAATAAACCTTATCTGAAAACGCAATTGAGATTACTTGCATCAAAATAATGACAGAGAACATTTTTCAAACCTGAACTTGTGCAATCAGCTCTCTACAAGAGTCCTTAGTAACACGGGTGACAAGAAGTATCCCCAGTAATGGCGCCAATAGAGTGGTGACATTGACAAACCAAAGATAATCAGATTGCAGCAAATGATAGGCAGAGAACTTTTCAAACAAGCACTTACAACTCTCTGCAAGAGTCCCTGGCAACACAAGTGGCATGGGCTTCAATTTAATCCCGGGAAACAACTACAACAAAGTGTTAGTTTCCAGTTGTACACCTCGTATGCTCGACCTTGCACCCTTGAAGAAAATGGCAAACAAAGATGAAAACCATGCTAGTATGTCGTTGTAGTCGGGGAAGGGTTTGGCATCTAGAACAGACCGAACATAGACAATGACTGAGAGGCATCGATAGAGGGTATGGTCAGTGCCCTGCTACTTCTGACTCTGCCTGGACCAAGGCGAGAGGACCTAAGTGGTAGCTTGCTCACATGGAGAGATTCTGCAATTCAATCTCCATGGGGTTTATTAGCACAAGAAAACACAAATACAACCAGGGCACAACCAAACTCATTCAATCCACCCGAGAAGGGTTGTCACGCGGAATGAACAAATGCACTAAGTCACATACAAGCTACTGAATACAAATAGGGATGTGCATGCAACTTTCATTCTAAATTTTTTTTCAACAAGGGGCTAAAAAGAAGACTGCAATGCTTAGCTTTAAAGCACAAGATGTAGACACATGTTAATTATGCAAGATTTTATGCATCTACAGGGCAAATAACACTTATAGTATGCAAAAGGTGTATTATCTGCAGGGTATGATAGATAATAATAAAAAGGGGTGGTGTGCTAATGGTTTTCAAACAGCAAGGTTTCTTTCAACATACATGACATCACCTATTGCAAAGATGTAGGAAAACCAAAATGCAAGCCATGAAAACTACAAGGAAAAATTTGCGTCCATTGGTGCCAATAGAATGCAAATGCCCAAATGATCCCTGAAGCCCTAGAACATACACTGAAACTAGAATCTCAAATACTTTTCCCTGCTAAATTCATGATCCCAGGGTGCCCTAATGAGGTATTCAACAAAATATTTCAAAATCGCTATGCAAAAAGGGGTTTATAACCCAGATCTATGCCCAAGATGACAACCATACATAAGCACAAAGCTAGATATCCAATCAGCATAGCATGTAAAACATCTCATTGGTTGCTAATGGTTGTATAGCTGCAACCACCTTAGCAAGAGAGGCAAAATACACACACAGCCACGATCCCAAAATTTGAAAGAGCCTATACTCGGAGAGAAAAACAAAGACCAACAACCCACCCCTTGAATAGAAGAGAAGTGCTCTATTTATATATTTATTTACCCATCATTTCAAATCCAGCAATAAGGGTTGCAATTTGCAAAAGTGCAAAACACCCCTCCCAGTTCCACAAAGATGCTCCCAGCTAGGATATGCCCTTTGCCACACCTAGAATCTTCATGTGTTTGCAAGGAAAATGATTGTTGCAATTGCCTTTACAAGGATGATGAAGATTTGCAACAAACCCCTTTGAATTCTTGATTGGAGATGCCTTTTTTCATGATCTGGAAGGTGACACTCTATGGTGGAGGCCAAACAAACTTTGTCCTCATGTATAACCCCCTAAAGATGCCCTTGACCACTTGCATGCACAACTGGAACCTTCTGGACAGCTCCCCTTCCTCTTTTGCACGCCATGGAACAACCTGTTCTTGCAATGATGGCTGCATTGTAATGCTCAAGCTGTGGTAGAGGCAGAAAATAATCCGCGGCCATCATTGAAAAAATGCTCTGGAATGGCCCACAGACCCTCTTCTACGCTAATTTCTTGCTCGTCCATGAAGGAACCATCAATTTTAGCTCCTAGGCCAAACTATGCCACATTTTGACACATGGAACTCCACATCAGATCCAACTAGACACTTGTGGAGCTCAAAAGTGACTAGGTCGCTTAATTGGCTCAATCCGAACATGTGTTATGTTCTCGTGCCATCTTGGAGCTTTATCAAATATGCACCATTGATCTTTTTTAGAGTCCTTAGCCCTGACCTTTACCACGGATCGTCAATCTAGATCCAGCCAGTTGAACATTATTGCTCGATGTTTGCACCTGGCATCTGAGACCATGCCATTTGGCAGCTCCATGGGCTTCTTGCACTTCGCACAATTAGTCTCTGTAGGGCTAGCGCCCTTTCACCACATGGCAATTTCTCATTTGGCCTAAGTTCTTTGAAAAGTCAACTTTCCTTTCGCACCGTCAGATCTTGGCTGCACAAATCGACTCGCTCCGTTGGATCTTCTTACCGAGTTCTCATGGTGGTGACACTTTTCACCACCTCGCTCACCCTGGGGCTTTGTTGAAACATTGACCTTCTACGCACTGTCGATTTGGATCTGTACGCTTTGCCACGTACTGTCAATCGACAAGAACATGCTTGAGCTTTAAATTGTACCCCGCGAGCTTGACACTTGGCACATCCACGTTTGTTATAAGCTCTGTTGAAAATTCCACCCTCGTCTCATGTCATTGATCATATTTGCATGGATCAAACGCTGACCTTCGATCTCCATCCATAGGGCTCGGTCCTTTGCTCTACGTTTGGTTGGATTTTTGACAAGGTTCCCATGATGGTCACCTTTGCGCTCGTCCTGGGGCTTTGTTGAAACATTGAAATTCTATGCACCATCGATCAGGATCCATACACTTGGTCGCATACCGTTGGTCGATGAGAACATGCTTGAGCTTTAAATCGTGCCTCGCGAGTTTGACACTTGGCACATCCATGCTCATCTCGAGTCCCTTTGACTATTCAGCATTGATCACGCACCGTCATATCATCTTGATCCGCGTTAACACACACCGTCCCATTGCGATCCACTAGGTCGGACATGATTGGCTCAAAATCAACATGAAAAACAATTAAGTTAGAGCTCGGGGAACAAAGAACTTATTATAAAGTCTTAGCCTTAGGTTTTTGGGTGCATAAATAAATACGACATAGGCTTTAGGATAGGACTTTGAGTTCAGTTTACAACAAAGGGACCAAGCATTACTTAGACCAAGCTAATAGATAAAAAGGGACCAAGGGCCACGGGAAATAAAAAGGGACCAAACAAGAATTTTAGACTAAGATTTGGTCGTGTTAATAAATACAACCAAACCTTAGTATAAAATTTAAAATAAGTCCATAGCATATTAAAAGCGTTCCTGCTTAAATTGCTCCCACCGATTTGAAATTAAATCAAAGGGCTTAAGCCAAGGAAATTGAAACAAGGGTCTTAAGGTGCTCAGACATGAATTCAACTCGGCTTTTGACAAACCAAAGACTAGTAAAGACCATATCAATAGGACACTTGACCTCTGATGAACACTTGAAAACAAGACGTGGGAAAAACAAACTAGGCAACTATGCTTAACAAGGGCTCAATTGCTTCAGTGCAATTTTGGGAACTAACAGAATGAAACCCCATACTCATTTAAGACACTGTTTTTTATCCAATTTTGCCCGTTTAGAGCCATTTTTTGGGGGAGTTGTTAAATGAAACGTGGAGAAACAATGTAGATATGTTACAAACTATTGGATAGCTTAGTTGCAAGGTCTAACACTTGAAAAAAAAACTCAAAAAAAGGAATAATAGAGCTGCATCAAGAAAAACAAATTTTACATGATTGGGAGTTATTTATTTAAGAAAAGACAGAAAAAAACATGGAAAAGGCATGGGAGGGCAAGACATGGATGGAAAACATCACTTAGGAACCCAAGAAGACATGTTATTTTGGCTTTAGGGTAGGTGTGAAAGTTGGAGAGTTTGTAAAGTAACTGAAGGGCGCCAAAGGTACCAAAAGAAAGGTCTCAACACAGAGAACATGACAAAACAAAAAAATCAGTTTGGGTCATCCTCCTATGTGTGCGGGCCTGTTTTAGAAAAATAGGGGTGTCTTGGTGAGTTGAAGGATACAGAGTCTAGGGAGGTTCCGAGACAAACATAGGGCATATTCCATTTGGATTTTTCATTTTATTGAAGAATCCACCTTCTAAACTAGAACAACAATTTGATTCATAGTGAATTTTGATTGTTGAATTTGAGGCTAAGAGTTTGTGAACATGCCAAACTCATGTTTCTTGCTGTCTAGTCTTGTGAGAGGGATGAAAGGAACTGTTGATAGATTGTTTTAATGGTTGCAAGCCTGGAGAATTTCAAGGAATTAGTTAGAACTTGTTCAACAAGTTTTTGCTTCATTTAAGCCTCTTTGTATGCATTGGAATGGATAAAACAATACAAACTTGCCATTGAAGACAAATTTATTTCAAGTGAAGGTTGTAGGAGTTGAACATGATCATTCATGAGTTGTTGACAGTCTGCGATTGATTAGATGTTGGCTCTTCTCGTTGGTAGAGATAGCTGTAGTGTGTAAGATGGTGAAGGAGCATTCATGCTCATCTTTGTAATTGTCATTCTACTGATTAATGGAGGAAATTCTATAAGCGGTTGTCCATGTGTTTAAGCTTCCATTGCTGCTACACACTCTGATCCTTTGCTGCAAGTATTAGGTGGTTGTTCATTTGACCCAATCCTCACCTGCATCACCTTTACGAGTCTAGCATGCTTAGTAAAAAAATACAAGTCGAAAGCTTCATTCAGATGTAACATCCATTACTTAATGTGGAAAACACAAATCGAAGAATTAAACCAGATGTAATATCCATTATTTGACGTTAATCAAGAAAATATGATATGCAAGAAATCAAATACAATGTTGATTTTAACAATTTAAAGAAAATGAAAATACACGAAAGATTTGTAGAATTGTTTTTTAAACTGCTAGAATTAGTGATAATTAGTGCTGATAGAAAAGGCAAGGTCGAATGATAAATGAGGCTCTTGTTTTTCTGTCAGAAGTGTGAGCAACAAACGTATCTCATGGGATTAGCGGCGTCTTTTCTCATTACTTTCTAAAGTGACCTAATATGGAAAAGTGGATCCAACCCTTTGGTAGTAGCCAGCATCTCACATTCCCATTTGCACTCTGTAAACCAAGTTAGTGAGGATGGCAAAGATCAAAGTCCTCCACAAGGTAAACATGCTGATATAAAGTTTAGTCGACAAAAATCTTTAAAATATCTTACTTCCTAAATCAAACTCCACTAGAACCAGTTGTGTTTGTGAGTGAAAGTGAATTGGAAATGGCATGGCCTAGAACTACCTGCCATGTGCAGTCTAAAAAAGGGTTAGCTCTTGTTTCAGTTTGAAGTATTATCTCGGATCACCTCAATGGTCACTTAAGCATTTGCATGTACTCATAAACTCTAACATACCTACATGGCTACTCATTTGTGCTACTATAGGTCATCTAAGATACCTATATGGCTACTAGGTCATCTGGCATACCTATTTGTGCTACTAGGTGTACATGTGGTCAAAGTTTTTGGCTGCATTTACACAAGTTGATGTGCATTAAGCACAAGGGTTTTTTCAAGGCTCAACATGGAGTTGGCCTACTCCTCAATACGACCTACACATGAGAGGCCAATTTCACTGGAGAAAGTTCAGCACCTACTATTTATAGGTGGGGACATATAGAGCTTCAATTACCTAGACAAAAGATAGAAAATAAGGAATAAGGAAAACAAGCCTTCTCCAACAGTCATGTTTTCCTTTGCAACCAAGTCGTCCCCATTGTTGAAGTAGTCCATCGAGGCCAAGTCCTCTCCCTCATCGAAGCCAAAGGGCCAAGTGTAGAAGAAGAAGATGGTTATCGATATATTGGACAATAAGTGCCATAGTATTTTACAGTAATACTACGAGCAGGATAGGTTGAATTATGAAAAGCTTCAGCTGAGCATGGCATCGGCAACCACCACACCAATACACATGTAACCCTTGAGGAACCTCTTTCCTCAAGGGGCATCCCCTCCTATTGCTCATGTTAATAGTTCAACTAACACATGTACTTGTGTCTACATTACTACAAAACCACCCATCACCATACTAACTAGTACATAAGTCATTGCATCCTTCTTGTCATGCAATTTCCATTGCCTAGACAAAAAGACAATAAATAAGGAATAAGGAAAACAAGCCTTTTGCAGTGGCCACATTTTTCTTTGCAGCTAAGTCCTCCCCATCCCTCACCCAAGCCAAAGGGCCAAGTGTAGAAAAAGAAGAAGATGGTTAGTAATATATTGGAAAACAATAAGTACTGTAGTATTTCACACTACGAGTAGAATGAGGAGGAGGATAGCTTCAATTCAGAAAAGCATTAGATAAGCATGGCTTTGGTGATGACCACACCAATACAAGGGTACCCCTTGATCAATCTCTTTCTTCAAAGGACATCCTCGCCTATTGACCATGTTAATAGTTCAACAGACACATGTACTTGTGTTTGTGTTACTATAATACCACCCATCACTATACCATTTAGTACATAAGTCATCATATGCTCCTTGTCTATAGATCTACCAGTTAGTTACTCATTTTCATATTCCTTGTCTATAGACCTACCAATTACTAAACATGTCATTCTCTTTGTCTATTTGATCACCCTTACCCTCAACCCCTATGTCATTGGAGTCAGTCAAGGTCACCAGAAAGTCCCCCTACTAAGATGACATACACTCACTAAGGGAGATAGCAGGTGAAGTTGCTAGTGAGGATGTCCAAATGTCGGTTGTAGATACTTTTCAATTTGTATGTCCCAAACATAGAGTTTATACCTCCCACCCAAGAATTGGGGGGCTTGAGGACAAACGCATGGAAACTTAGGCAGACCAATTAGAGGCCCTCCACGAGGATATTGGGAGTAACCGACTTGAGAGTAATGATGACTTAGAGACATTGTATGAGTCTTGCAAGGAGGATGTTGGCAGCAAGGATGAGTGATAGGAGGAGTAGGGCTAGAGAACAAAAAGTTGGCAATAGGCAAAAATGGATGAGGACAATATCCATATTCATATTCCACCATCTCATAGACATAGATCTTAAGATACTTTACACAATTTTATTGCACATATATTACCACTTAGTTGAGCTTTGCAAGAGGGCTCAGTCTAGATTGGTTGGGCAAACTTGTCTGTACTAATGGTGCATGAGATTGATAGACTCTATGATTTTGTTGGGCTTGGTCTAAATTGGTTTGAACATTAGGTTTGTAATATTGATGCAAGTGATCGACAAACCCAATGAGTTTGTTATTCAATGGAAAGAGACCCATTTTTGTGAAAGGCTCAAAAGGACTAATTGGGAACCCAGATTGGCTCAAAGGCCCAAGAACAGTGGGTTCCCCCACTTCATCAAGTTGCATTCCATCAATCCATTCAACAAACAATGGACAAGATTCACCTATTAGATATAAATTGTAGACATATATATGTCAAGTCTAGATGTGTGGAGGAGAGGATAGATCAGACCAACATTGACTCAACACATGGTAAGGAGGACTTGGCAAAGCCCCAAACATAGTTTACCACCCAGCAAGAACAATTTCTTATTGAGAGAGAGAATAGGTTGAAGAAGAGGGATGCATTACTGGCAAAGAGACAACAATTACAGGAGGAATTACATCAACAAAGAGAAGAAAACCAATATTGTGACCTTGGGGCAGATTCTTGCAATGATTGTCAATGGTATCAAGGAGAGTTGGATCAACTCCAGGGGCAGATTGTTGCAGAGAAATAGAGTTCAGATGTCCAAATTCAAGAGGTCTGCAATAGGCTACTAAGAGTCGCAAAATCAGCATTGTGGTTTGACACAACAAGAGCAAGGCTGGAAGAGGATTTAAAAATTCCAATAGGCTGGATAACAGGCTTTACTTTGATCAAAAGACTACCAAGATGAATTATATTTTTATCTTTCTCCTTTGCCTCTAACTCTACCATGTGAACTAATCACGGTCCTTAAAGTGAAGTTTTAAATTATGAAGGAAGAAAAACCACTCAACTAACATAAAGAAGGTTAAACATGAGCTTACTACTGCATTTTGAAATTATAGACCAAATTTGAATATTAGGAATTTGCACGCTTTTAAGAAAGTGTTGGCTACATAAGAATTGTATTTTAAATATTTCATTTTTCAACACAACATTTTGGAGCAACAACTTTGGCAGCTACTTTCACTTAAATTCTTGTGTTGACGCAGTGGATTGCATTCTTTAAAAGAAAACTTGGCTTTTTTCTTCCATGCGGCACAATGGAAACACTCCTCTCGCTGTGGGTAGCAAAACTGAGGAGTGAATCTCTAGATCAGGGGCTAGCTCCCCTTGATGCACCTTAAAGTCTTGAATTTCTACTGCTAACAATGGGGGGGGTGAAAAGAGAGATGGATGCTGTTAAAACAGAAACTAACTAAGATGGTGATGCACCAAAATTGATTGATCTACTCATTTTTTATCTATGCTTTGTAGGAAAAGGAGCAAACAGACACTTCATTCGAATAAGAAACTAGACTACATCAATGTTTCAATAAGGGGTTTGATGGAAGTATGATGGATAAGAACCTATCGTAGGTGCTCTAGGGGCACACTGTTGGATAATTGCTCACCTGCACCTGTACTTCAACCTGGACGCTTCTTGTTGACCTACAGAATAAGATCTTGGATACACTAGATACACTGACATAGACTTATAAAAGCATTAAAATAAATGACCTAACATAAGGCAATACGCAGACATATGCAGAAGTGTAAAAAATCATATGGAGGTAAAACGCTTCTTTTGATTAAAGGCAAATTTTGTTAGGGCTTCGCCATACAAAAGTGAGAGATATCTTTCAAAGCTGAGAGGTTACAATATATATAGAAATTGGAGAAAGACTCTTGACTAATCAAGAACAAGATGCCCATATTACTGTCGCTTCTCATTAAATGTGCCTGTGAAAGCCATGTTGTAGGTGTCTCATTTATTGACTTTGTTGCCTAGGCATATTAAACACTCCTGCAAAAGTACGGGTCAATTCTCTCCATGACCGACAAAGCCATCTCTCCATGAAAGTTCGTGCAGCTGTCCGCCTATTAATGCCAAACAAAGAAAAAATGGGCTGCTCTCTTGAATGCTCATGCAGCTCTCTTAATGGTTGTTCGATAGAGACTATTCCATCTGCAAGCAATTACTTCTGCCGACGCCCCCTGTGCCACCTAGACTGATCTAGTTCGTTCCTACGCTTGGTTGGCTATCACCTAGAACGTTTCAAGTGTTTGTCTTATATGTGCATGGCTATGTTCTGAGCCATGCTCTCTCTCTCTTTTCTTTTCTCATTATTTCTTGTCTTTTCTCAGCAGTTCAGGCCCCTAGGGCTATCCTTTTCTTTTTCGGGCTCCTTTCTTGGTGGGTCACTGAGTTTTCCTTTTGGCCTTATGCCTTTGAATTCCTTTGGGCTTGCGCTCATGAGTTCTTTTAGACAAAATGTCCGAAAGAACTTGTTTTGTGGCTTCTCTCCAACGGCTAACACATCCCATCAAAATTGATGTCTGCAAGCCTGTCACCATTTGAAAACCAATGGCTATTTCGATATCTTGAATTTGACGTTTGCGGGCCCGTCACTAGATATTTTAATTTCCAACAGCCAGCTTACCATGTTAAAGTTGACGTCCATGGGCCCGTCACTACCCTTCAGTAATTTTCTTGGCCTTTTGTAAATGGACTTTTCCAAAGGGAAAGTGACCCTTCGGAAAATGGGAAGGTCTTTTTTGATGGTCAAGTGTCCCTCGAAAGGGCACCTACCCTTCAGATTTTTTGTCTTGTCAAATTTCTTTGGACAAAATGTCCAAAGGAATTCCTTCGGACGTTTTGTCTGAAGGAATTCGTGCCTTTAGCGTCCTTTCTTGGATTTCCTTGGTGAATTTCTTCGGACAATTTTGTCCGAAGAAATTCATTTATTGGCTTGTCACTTTTTCCAAAGGAAATCTTCCTTAGAGCTTTCTGGCCTGGCCTTTGCAAATGGACCTTCTGCCCTCCGTGAGGGTACTTTGGGTCCAAGGTTGTCCTTCGAAGCTTTTGTAAAGTCCCATTTGTCGCTTTCTTGCCCTCCGCAAGGGTACCTGACCTTCGGAGCTTTTGTAAAAGACTTCTGCCCCCTTTGAAATTGGCCCATTTTGCCGATAAAGGCTCGCCCAAGGTAATTTGTTTGCCCTGCTAAAAACCTAGGATCAAAATGAGTTCCAAATCAACCCAAGCACTTGCAAGACTCAAAACACTTGGTTTTTCATGGAAATGGGCCTGTTATAGACAAAAACCATAAAATTGTAGTGGGGTTAACTTATCAGAAACTGGCTAACAGGCCTTGCAAAGGAAGGGAAAAAAGGGGGGTGCTCAATTTGGTCTACAAGACCAAAATTGGTCAACATCTTGGACGTTCAATGCAGGGATTTGGCATCAGACGCTTTGTATCTGGTTTCAGTAGGCAAAGGGGATGTTTTGGTGAGGTGAAATTACAGGGGAACATTCCCTAATCAACTTCCTTTTATATTTCAGGCCAGCAACAAATTGAGTGGTGGAAAAAATATTTTTCTGCAAGGTTTACCTAAGTTTTTCCTTAGATAGCAGTTGGTTGTACTTGGGCCTATGCATTGGAGTTGTTTGAATAGAATTGCCCTATTCAATAGGGTCTATTCTAAATTTTCTCAAGCTTCCTGTCTTTTGTCCACTTGTAGAGATGTTCTATTGATCCGTAAGCTAGGTGGATATTCTACTCTAAGCTTCACCAATACGGATGCTAAAAAGTTAATTGATTAACAATTGGCTTTATGACAGTTATATGATGTTAAACATGTCAAAACAAAAATGTATAAGTACAGAAAATTAAATGTACAACTTGTTAAATATGAACATGAAATAAAGGAATTCGTAAAGCACACAATAGACACAAATTTATCTTGGAGAACCCAAGGTGGGAAAAACTCCAGTGGGTGAGGCAACTTGCACTCCCCTTCCACTATCAACTGTAACAAGTATACAAGCTTACTACCAACAATGGCCTTTATGGATAGAATATTTACTACTCTTCTATCCATCACTCATATACAAATGTTTTGCACTTTCAAGACACTTCTCTGCACTCAACACCTGAGCCAATCATCGACAACAAACAGAAATAAGAAACTGAGAACCAAGACTCAAACTTGCCAAAAAAACAATGTGAATCTAACTTCCCTTTATTTCCCTTATTTATGTTTCTTCCCCCTTCTTTTTTGATTGTTAGGGCTTGTATTTATGCTCTTACATCCTTAGAAACCCTCAAGAAATGGAAACGAACCATCAAGAAGTCAAAACATCAACAAAACGCTTCAACTCCCACATTCTCAATTAGCTCTAGAGTTCAACAGTCCAGAGCTTCGGACCAACTTAAAATGGCTATAACTTTTGCATACGACCTCAAAAATGAGTGCCATTTTTTTTTTAACTTGTCTATTTTTTCGAGAGGAATTTGAATATGGAATCAAAATATAATTTTGATACAAATAAAATACTGTTTTAACCCTTGCAACAGAAACAGTCTTTTTCCAAGAGCATGCAACTTACCGACTCGTCACCATGGAGATGTTTGGATTACCACAAAAGCATGTCTGATATTGATATTTTGAGTACATTAAATGTCTTAGAACATTGTAATAAGAACATAACTTAAATATAATTGGGCATAGTGGAAACTTAGTACACATGACTTAGTATACTAGGATCCACATTTGGATCATCTATCATTAAAACCATATTTTTATTTGAAGCTACAACCAAGTGCACTGGTTTTGATTTATTTTTCTGTACCTAGAAGTTTGATCATAACTAGCATAAAAAGGTATAAATTTAAAAAGTTGTCGTTAAATATCTTTCTCCAACTAGATGTTTTATTTAAAAGAAGTATTAGTATTATGTATTAGGTTTATGTGCCTTCAAACGAAATATAGTGTTATATTATAGGTTTTTGTGCCTTCATGGTCTCTGTACTGCTTCATGGAAATTTTTACTCCCTTTTCAGTGTCAATCGTGTTCCTCAGATTTGGAACATAATTTTGAAGTTTTCTAATAACCTTTTTTTCTGATATATAAAAAAGATATTTTTTATGAAAAAAGGGTTACATGAGGATCTAAGAGATTGGTGCAACAGGTCAAGTGGACTTCTCTTACATGAACAACCTGAATTTAAATCCACAGTCATGCTAAAAGAGGCTTTCCCTGGCTACATTCAAGTGTGTTTGTCCCTTCCCCACGTTGTGTTGGAAAAAAAAAAAAACTAAATGAATAAATCCAAGGGTTTGTTGTGTAATAGTAAGAGAAGTGCTACCCAATTCAAATTACCCTCACTGTCATACTACGGCTCATAACACCACATTCATCAACAAGGTTGTGACATAATGAATATGGATACCTTTGAGTGGGAATCAGGTTTAAATCTTAAAAATGTGGACCAGTATTAGGTGGCTTTTAGCCCACATGGGCTAGAAGCCATCTTAACAACACGCAAGATTTACCCAGGGAAAAAAAATGTTTAAATAAAAGAACAATTCACAATTGTAGATATCTAATGATTACCTATCTGCGAGTTGATAGAATTTAAACAACCAAATGAAGTTCAAATTGCAAATACAATATATGCATGGGCTAATCAACATTAGAATTACCTCTTCTAGTGAAGCATTCCCTGCTCTTTCCCCAATGCCATTAACAGTCATCTCTACCTGAGTTACTCCTGCCTGTGCAGCCTGTAATTCATATAATATGAAATCATAAATTTAACACCCAATACCGCAAATTTGAAAAAGATGAAAGCAGTGAGTACGAGTAGAAGAGGAATATTACAGCTAAGGTGTTGGCAGTTGCAAGACCAAGGTCATTGTGGCAATGGATTGAAATAATTGCATTGTCAATGCCTGGAGTATTGACTTTGATGCCTTCAATTAATTTGTAGCATTCGGAAGGGAATATGTATCCCACCGTATCCCCAATGCCTACAGTGGTTGCACCTGCCTTAATCACCTCTCCCAGTATCTCGTACAGAAATTCCGGATCAGACCTGATAGCCATAAATACGTCAAATTGTGGATAATTTCTTTGTTATTTTTAAGCCTAATGCTTCCCCTTTTATGTATCACAGATTCACAAGGTACGCCGATCCGTCGCTAAACATGCTTTCGTAACAATGCTGACCTTAACCTTAAATATCCACTCTACACGTGATAAAAAATCCCAGCCAGTGAAGCACGCGCCTTTGATGCAGTGTTTAGGGCCAGGGTGCCCACATTATTCAAAATTTGAACTGTATTTTTGGTACCGGCACCAGCAATTGGAAGGAAGCAATCTTTTTTAAGTACAGCTACATAAATTTTTAAAAACACACTTTTTATAACCAGTACTACAAACTTCACTAACAAACATTTTAGTGAACATGAAGATTTATGTATAAGCTTTAACAAACTTAATGGTGAACATGAAGATTTATGGAATTATGGGGTGGACTGCATCGTCCTGAAAACGCTTTTATGTATTTGATAGATTAAACCGAAAAAACAAGAGCTGTGCAGCAGTTTTAGTATTTGTTGGTAGGTAGGAAAATAAAATTTGTTTTTTTTTTTTTTTTTTTCTGGATATATTTTATTTGTCATTGTCATAATTAATTTGTGGGGTTAAGATTTGTATTAGTATAATATATAATTTGAGCAAGTTATAAATACATTATGTATCTTTATTTTTATATTGACGAGGTTTATTGAAATGAACGTTACATGTATTGAGTCATCAAATTATATATAAAAATTACCAATCTCTATATATATTGGAGAGTCCAAAGTTTTGGAAGTACGAGCCTCAACAATTTTTGAGAGGTTAAATATTGATTAATTTGCTTATAGACAATAATTAATTATGAGAAGTTTTTGTTAACATAACCTTAATATTTATAGGGTTTTTATTTTATTTTATTTTACGTCATATAAAAGAAATAAAATTAAAACTATTAATTGTCTCTGAGGTGCAAGTCATGTCACAAAGTATTTCATATCAAATATTCAATTATGAAGGGATGCAAAAACTATACTATAAAAAATAATAATTTGATATTTCTAATACAATTTATGATGAAAAACAAAATGAGGTCTCGTATTCCAGTCTCTCTTATCATTGGTAGTTGACTCTTCAAATAGCATTGCTTCCCGCAAGTTTAGAAGATTTTGCCAAATAAAAAAAATCGATTATCGATTTTTTTTATTTTTTATTATATATATATATATATATATATATATATATATATATATATATATATATATATAATAATGATATATATTATTATTTATATATTCATATTAATATATTATATGTAGTATAATAACATCATAAATTATATTATCCATGTGTATGTAATGTTATTATGTATATTAAATATTATAAATATAGATTATTTATTAAATAAGACAATCGACGTAATTTAAAGTTGTTATGTGATTAATAAACCAACATGTGTCTTTAATCTATAAAGAGACTTATTTAAACTACCAAACAAAATATGGAAGCATACACAAGAAGTAACGGGCCTCCCAAAAGTTGTTTTTGCTTTGAAATTTTTTCTATGTTTGGTAGGGTTTAAAGCATTTGGCATCCCTATAAAAAATTGTGGTGAAAATGTCAAAAAAGCAGACGAAAAAAGTTGAAAACCCTAATTGATGAAAATGTCATCGAATCAAAAGCAAAAAAATTTAAAACCCTAACGGAATCGTTGTTGTAGGGCTTGTGCAAATGCAATGTGTAGAAGTGGTTCCATACAATGCTATGGTTATAAGTCTAATGCATTTTTAATAGAAGTATTTGAGTTTTGCAAATTAGCAAGAGATAGGTGGTGGTTGTACAAATGTATTTTTCATTTTTTATTGTAACAGTTAACATGCCATGAAGCTACAACGTCAATTATTTTTTGTTTTGATCTGGTTTGTTATTGAATAGCTAGAGTATAATATAATAGCTAATGTGTTGATAATTATGAAAAATATGTTATGTATAACATATGTTATAAGTATCCGATTTGACTTTGTTGTATAAATTTCTAAAAATTTCCATTTTTTGTCTTTGTTGATGCATTAAGTAGTACTAGAAAGGTGTCATGTTAATTATTTTTAAAACTTTGTTTTTCTAATGGCTATTTGTGATAAGGTCAACCATTATGTCATTTAAATCCTAAAAGAGTTTTGCATCTTTTTTTGAGGTGCTTAGACATAGATCATATGTGATGCTTCAAATTTATTGTGTTCTAAAGTCTCCTCATCTCCACAAAGATGCCTGTGAGCATTTTGATAAATGGACTCACTAAATGCTAATTGATGTGGAGAGTCAAGCTCCCGAGGACCTCGAGTCCTTGAGATCATGCCATGTGGCACGATCTCTAAACTTGGGGGACCTTCGAGAAGCTCAATGCTTGAAATAGCTCGATGACTGTAGTAGGTCTAATCATATTATAATAAATAGTTAATGTACGCTCCCAATAAATAGATCGTATATTTTTTTATATTCCTTCCCCGACATAACATACACATGTACGGACGAATCTTGAGTTTATTTTTTGTAATTGTGTTTTTTAATGCTATAGTTCACTATCAAGTCCTTTTAACATGTAAATACAATCAAATTTAAATATAGTTTTATGTTTATTTGTTCTGTAGGAATTAACTTTTATGTCATTGAGCATAGTGCAGTTTAATTGCCATGTATGCCCACTAATTTACAAACACTAAATGCATGGTGAGGTTCGATTCAGGCCACTGGTCATTTCAATGTCCCATCACTGATAGCTAATCATGAAAATAGACTATAATCTATGTTCAATTTTTTTGAATTACTGCAATTTTATTGGACAATGTAAGTATTTTATCAAAATTTAATTTGAATATAGAACATTTCCCCTAAAAAATAGTCCCATCATTCTACTTTAATGAATAGGAAAGTAATAAATTATTTTATTCTGAATTTATTAAATTATAAATATTACGAACCTAATGTTAATGGGAAAAAGTGCTTGAATTTTATTCATTGCACATTTTCCTTTGCAAAATAAATAGCTCAACCGATTACAATAGATACATGTTACGTATGTACTAATAATTAAATTTATGTTAGTGTTTGTATTTTGAACCCGTGTTTGTCCTTGCATTTTTATTGAAAATTATTTATGGTTGAATTTATGTATAAATTTACAATGTAAATTCAACAAAACAATGAAAGATACTTAGGTATTAAGTATGATTAGTTAGAGAAATAATATTATTGATTAGGGTGAAAGATATACCATCCCAACTTTAACAGGGATTAGAAGATGTTTGTAAGTTTTTATAGTATATCAACTTGTTCAAAACTAAATTCAAATATAATTTGCATCTAGTTTAAAATGAAAAACATAAGACATAAAGAAACCACATTAAAAAATCTCATATATTCATTGAGTTATGGGTATGTAGCGCTCCACATATAATTTAAAAGTTATAAGGTTATTAGAATAGAAATATCTAAATAAAATAAGTTGTATAATAAATATCACCTTTTTTATAGAACATATATTATATTTAAATATTTTTAAGTATTAAAAAGAAAAAAATATTAATTAATAATTATATATGTTAGATATTTTTTCCTCCAATAAATATAATTAGTATAATAAATATAATCTTTTTTATTTAGTTAGTGTTATGTGTAATAAATATAATTTTTATAATATTTTATTTTACTAATTTTTTTTTTAAAACATATTTTTACAAATACTAAAAATAAATTATTTTTAGGTGGTTACTCAATTAATCGTAAAATGATGTAGAAGGACATTGATTTTTTGCAATGGCTTCAATAATCATTGACATGTCATGCACCCTTATCAACTCATTATAGGTTTTGTTTGAGAAGAAAATATAACATGACCTTGGGAGAAGGTCTCCCTTACTAGCACAACAAGGGAAGGTCATACAATAAAGGATTAAACATAGGTTTGATTTGCAATGCTCTTAGACTCTTATAATAATTTGGAAACAAAATTATTTATAATTTTTTCTTCTTGTTGAAAAAAATAAACTTAAGAATGGGTATGGTTGCATTTTATTTTCACACAATAATTTGAATGTCAAATTTTGGCTTGCCATTAGCTATAATTGTGGTTTTTTTTCAAAAAGTTTGAAATGTCTCCAACACTCGGCTATGTGACTAGATTCTTTTTAAATTATTTTTAATATGTAAAAATAGAATATCATATGCATAGAAATTAGAACCAATGATACAAAACAAACTCAAAAATAACTATTGAAACAATGGAATACAATAATGCTCTAATGTTGAAAGATTCAGATTTTACAACCCTTATTTTATCTTCAAAGTTTTACAAAATAAATATTTATGACTCCCACAAACAAAGCTACTTGTGATGGAAACCAAAATATAAATAAATAGAAACTTTATTGTTTATAACAATAATTTCATTTACTTGAAGAGATGTGAGTGGGTTACTTAAGTGGATTGTTTGTGTCCAACTTCACCCAAGTTCAAATCTAACTAGGTGAAGACCATTAAATTGTATATTTGGTAATTAAGAGAGATTTTGAGCCCCCATTTGTATCTCATTTTGATTCATAACTCCGATTAAAAAAAATTGACGATTTTTTTTAATTTTATTAAAAAAATATTCATGTAAAGATTTGAACTTAAACCCACTAAATTTTACTCCCAGGTCTTAAACATCTCCCATATACTTAGAAACATGATCTTCCAAAATTTAACAAGGGTCGCATAACAACTAGTCCTTACCTTTGTATTAAAAAATATTTATAGTTGAATTTGCATATAAATTTGTAATGTAAGCTTTACATAATAATGAATGATACCTAGGGATTGCTTATGAATAGTTAGAGTCAAGATATTATTCATTAGGGTAAAAACTATACTATCCATGCTTTGGCGAGGACTAACAAGATGTTTGTAAGCCTTTTTAGTTTGTTAACTTGTTCAAAACTAAAATCGAATGTAACCTACATCTAGTTTAAAATAAAAAAATAGGAAAATATTAACTTGAAATAGGGTAGATAAAATTATACATGTGTTGGACTAAATATGGTAATAATTATATTTGAAAGTGATTGCGACAATTATTAGAATATAGAGAAACTTCATACAAAGGTATTAGACACTTGTTGGATGATGAGCATGTAGGCCCTTACATATGATTAATAGCTTTGTATTAGTTATATGTAAATTTTATAAATATTTAACATTAAGGAAGGATAAAGGATTATATGGTAGTTAGTTAAGAAGTTATTTAGTAGTTAGAATATAATTATCGCAATAGTATAAGTTGTATCATAAATGTCCCTTTTTCTAAGACATATATCATATTTTTAAATTTTTAAGAAGAAAAAAATCTTAACCAATAAAATTATATATGCTGAATATTTTCTCTCCAATAAACATAATCAAGTATAATTAGTATAATTTTTTTGAGTTAGACAAATATCTTGTCTAAAAATCCTTAAATATTAAAAATATAAAAAATAATAATAATGTTATATTTCCAATCAATGTTATTTTCATTCATAATTCATATTTTAATGAATAAATATTATCATATTTATTACTTTCAAAATCAATTTCTAATTAATACATTAATATAAATGGAATATTTCATAAGAACATGTAGAAGAATATTCATTAATATTTAAATACTAAATATTATAATCACTCCATCAACAATGAAAATTTTGAAAGGATTAAACTCTAATCTTCACACTTATTTACTTCCACTTCTAGTGCTTCTTCTATTTAGATTTCATATCTATACTAGGCGACTTCCAATATTTGTTTTATCTCAATATTTTCTTTACTGGGCTTTAGTATAAAGATATTGATCTTCACGTTGTGACATGTCACCTTCTTTTACTACAACATTGAAGGTGGCTTGATATTACTCTAGGACTATCATCACTTTCCTCTTGGTTTGATGGTGTTTGCCTTAATTACTTTATTTAGTGTATCTTTTATTTTTTTGCCCAATTGCTTGCTTAATTCTACAGATTCATCCATGCTATGTCGTATCTCACTTCGACTCCACGTAGTCAAAGATGAACGACCACAAAGTATCCAAATGTTGCTACTTTGCATTGAGATTCAGCAAAGTTGGAGCCTCATATCTAAATACACAAGGATGAGAATGAGGGAAAATTTGGCATTAACATAAACAATGACATAGGTTGTCAAATAGCTTCCCTTATTGCTTATGTTTAATTATTGGACGTGTTACTTCTTGTAATTACAATTATCATGCCTTGAGCCCTTAGTTATGGTTCAGAAGGATTCTTCAAAAGTGGCTCAGTGATGCTATTGTGACCATTCTCACAACATGCAGTAATTGTGGATCTTGTGTTACGGTTTGTAATACTCAAGAACCACATTTAAAGGTTTACAATATCTCTAATATCACTAATCTATATCCATGAGATGTCACACATACTTATATAATGGCACAAGATAATTTGAAAATATCTGACCTAATGTCATCACATGTGCCAAACTTTATGCGATTTCTATGAATACCTTCCTTAGAGCGGAGATACCTACATGCCACATTGTTGAGTGAGTCAACTTATACCATATAGTACTCCAAGGTTTTGACAAGATTGTTGCCTCCGATCTAATAAGGGTGGAGTCTCTAAAATAAATTAAAGGCATAGTCTTTATGGTATTGAGAGATAGCACCCTATTTTGTAAAACAACAGTTTGCAACAAATTTTTTGATCTTAAAATTTTAATATCAATCAATATAATCTAAAATAAAGAATCACACATGAAAACTCAACCATTTTATTTTCATAACACATATTTAATATTATAAAACAAAACAATTAATTTTTTTAATTTACTATAACCTCTCTCGATTGAAATTTTAAACTTATTGACCATAAAACATATCAATTATCTATTAATAGGCTGTGAACTCAGATCTTAAACTTACTAAAAATAGAACATGTTGCAATCAATGCGATTAATGTAAGCGGATTAGATATATTGAAATGGACAGTCGTATTGGCCTTTTCAACCCACGTGACACTTTACTCATGGGTTATTTAATGGGATGGTCTTGCAAACTTTAATTGTTACTTTTAAATATAATAAAAATAATTTATTTATTTTTTCCTTTTTTTTTTATTTAGTTCTACGCTAACTGGTCAAGATATAGAGCATTTTCTTATACTCAGATCCAAAAAGTATAAAAATATCAATTTAACATAATTAAACTCAGAAAAGCCTTACTCGTTTTTATACTGCAAAGAGATTAATAGTAAAACTTCCGAAAATAACGCTCGCAGACCTGGCCGCATCCTCTGCACCGAAATGCACATCTGGAAATCCGAGGATGCGAGCATATGCCACCATATCTCTCTGGCATTCGCAGCGCCTCCTGTCTGGACTTATGCAGGTTATGCTTCAGGTGAGTATCGCTCAGTTCACTGCTTCCATGTCACCGGCAGAGCGAAGGGGCAACCAAAACGCGCAGAGTAGCCGCCCTCCTGGATTCTATTTGGCACGGACTCGGCTCTCCGTTTTGCATTTGAACAGACGATTAACAGGTTCCGCCCACAATTTTTCGATGAAACTGAAGAGTAGCTCAAGCGTCGTTGCCGAAGTGCTGAAAAACGGGACACAGGCACGATCGCTGCGCCATTGACTGTACACTGACAACTTTTGCATTCATGCTGATTGTAATGTTTCCGTAGTATTGCAGACCAAATTGTTCACAGGTGCACCGTGGCAAGGTTGTAGGAATTTGGAAAAAAAAAACCCTCCCCAATGTGTGGTCGGCCGTCGTCCATCACAAATGCGTGGCATCACAAAGTACAGAAAGATAAAAAGATAATGACATTGACGACTCGTCCGACCGTCCTTTTAAAAAGCAGATATGGAAATCTTCGGTAATTTCTATCGACCTCTTCAAATGCTATATACAGTAATTTGAAACACGTTATAAGAGGAATATACGATGGTAGCTAATCAAGGCTCCTATTTAAATTCAGTGTACTTTTATACATATTTTAAATGTATTAATTTTTTATTTAAATTCAGTGTACTTTTAAATGTATTAAAAAAAAATTAAGAGTTATTAATATTTATCTTATTAACAACTGTCATTATAGATAATTTCTATTGATGTCATGAATAGTATTAATTACCAATTTTTTTTATTTTAATGGCTTACAAAAAATGAAAGTACAAATATGTTTCTTTTTTATATCTACTATTTTATATTATTATATTCTAATCAATCTAATCTTGTAGAAATTTTATACAAATACAAAGTATCCAATTGATGCTACTTTGCAACAAACCTCTTTAAATTGGGAGCTCGGTATCTAAACACATAAAGATGAGAATGAGAGCAATATTGACATTAACATAAACTGTGGCATAGGTTGTCAAATAGTTTTTTTTGTTGGTTCTGTTTAATTCTTGTCATAATTACAAATATGATGCCTTGAGCCCTTAATTGTATTCAAGAGGATTCATGTGAAGTGGTTCCAATGATACCACCATGACCATCCTCATAACATGCAATAATTTTGGATCTTGTGCTAAGGTTTGTGATACTCTTAAAACCAAATTTAAAAGTTTATGGTACTTCCAAGATCATTAATCTATTTTTATCAGAAATTGCACATATTTTTACAATGACACAATGTAATCCAAACATATTTGACATAACATTATTGTGCACGCTAAATTTTATACAGTTTCTACCAATAATTGCTTAAAAGCCCAAATACCTACATGCTACATTGCTAAGTGAGTCAACTTACACCATACAATACTGCAAGGTTCCAACAACATTGTTGCCTCTAATCCAATTGAGATGAAGTTTCCAAAATAAGTTAATGGTATAATTCTTATAATATTGAAGGGTAGCACTCTATTTTGTAAGACAATAACGTACGATAAATTTTTTGACCCTAAAATTTTGATGGCCTTTCAACTTCCATAATAATTATTTATACCTACATGACATTGTAATATATGTATATACATATAAGACATTAAAAAATATTATTAAAAAAATATATCTTTTAAAAAAAAATTATATATAATAAATTTATTTGACAAAAATATTACCAATTTTTTAAATTTATTATAACCTCTTTTAAACTAAAATTTTAAGTTTTTATTTATTATTTATTTTGAACCGGACCTTAAACTTGCTTCAATACCATTTTGCCATCATTGGAGAGTTAAGATTTTGATTGTTCCGTCTAGGACTAATTCTCATCAATTTTGATGTGAAATGGGAAGGTGGAAAAGGTCTACAGAAACTTGGGAAGAAAGAGTTTGTGGATTCTGCAATGTGAGGGCAGTTGAATTTGAAAAGCACTTTATTTTAGATTATGACGCTTACATGGACATCATGATAAAATATACAGACTTCTTGACAGCAACTTCTTAACATAATTTGTTTATAGAAAGGTCTTTGGAGAAAATTGAAGAACTGATTCTATCTTTAAATAAATAAATAAATATAGAACAGAAGCAAATATAACTGAACTGGTTATCTCATAAACTATTTATTTGATTTTGTGAACGTTAAAAATCACCTTGTTCTTCTTCCAAACCCTGATAAAAAAAGCAGAACAGCTATTTTAAAATGGACGGCCGTTTTGGCCTTTTTGAGAGTCTACTTATTAGTTGCTTAATTGGACGTTGTTGCAAACTTTGACTGTTATTCTAAAATATAGTAAATTATTGTATGGAAATAACACAAAAAAATAAAAATAAGTTAATTAACTGGCCAGAGTTTATAATGAAAATATAGAGTTAATTATAAAGAATTGGCTTCAATCTCTCTTCTCTTCTGGAGATGGATCCTGCACTCAGATCTGAACAGTAAGAAAATAACAATTTTACATAGTTAAATAAAAAAAACACCTGACTCATTTTTATACTGCATAGAATCAAATCGTGAAACTTCTTCAAAAAAAAAAATTATGCTCAGGTACAGATACCTGGTGGCATCCTCTGCGCCGAAATGCACATCTGGACATCCGAGGCTGCGCGCATACGCCACCATCTCTGTGGCAATTCGCAGCGTTTCCTGTCTGGACTTATTGAGTTTATGCTTCAGGTGGATATCGCTGGTGGCCAAAAACGGAAGGATCCTCGGGCGACGCGCATACCGAACGGCCTCCCACGCAGCATCAATGTCCGCCTTATTACACCTCGCCAGAGCACATATCACCGGCACGTACCCTTCCTCGTCCACCTCTTTACCCACTTCCTGCGCAATCATTTTCACAGCTTCCATGTCACCGGCAGAGGCGAAGGGGTAGCCTGCGTCGATGACGTCGACCCGCAATAAGCGCAGCTGCCGCGCAATTTCCAGCTTTTGCGTGCAGGTCATCGACGCGCCGGGCGACTGCTCGCCGTGGCGCAGAGTGGTGTCCAAAACGCGCAAGTATCCTTTCTCCTCGATTCTGTTCGGCACGTACTCGGCTCTCCGTTTTGCAGTTGAACAGAAGATTAACCCACATTTATTTGATGAAACCGAAGAGCAGCACAAGCGTCGTTGCCGACTTGCTGCTAATCTCAGCTGGAAAACGGGACACGGAGAAAATCGCTGCGCCATTGACTGTAAACTAACAGCTTCTGCTTTCATTATGATTGTAATGTTTCCGTAGTAATGCTAATGCGGGCCAAATTGTAATTGAGAGATGCTCCGTGCGCTTGAACCGGCAAGGTGTGTGGGAATTTAGAAGAAAACAATCTCTATAATGCGTGGTTGAACTTGTCCTTCGTCCTCTCACAAATGCGTGGCAGCTATGACATCGTGCAATGTACTTAAATATAAATAATAATGAGCATCGACGACTCGTCCATCCTCCACAGTAGCTTTGAATCATACGACGTACGGAAAGATAACCGATAATGACATTGACGACTCGTCCGGCGGCTGCCATGGAATGGGACTCTCCCCTTGCATTTACCAGTCAGTAGGGATTTGATTTGTGGGCCATCCCCTTGAAAGTTGCATGCGTTCAAACCTTGTTCGGTCTTCTTGTGCTCCCAGTGGTTATTTACAGGTGTGAATTATGGGCCAGCAGCACTACTATAGCACAATGGAAACAAATTGAAGGAATCCAAAAGCGCTTGATTACAAGCAAGATTAAAATCAAAAGCACGGTTCCATATGACATCATGCTAAGTGAAATGGGCGCTATTCCTATCGAGGCATTTGCTATGGTTCGCCTTTTAAGCTATTTAAAAAGAATCGAAAAAATGGAAGAGGATAGATGGCCTAAAGTTGTTTTTAGTGAAACACTATGTAAGCGAAAAAGGACATGGATGCAACAAAACATCACATGGATGAGTGAATGGAATATTCAATTCAATATGTGCCCCACAAATAATAAAGAAATAAAAGTCTTTGTTATGGAGAAATTTTACAAGAGAAATTGGGGAAGCGAGATCGGGAGGAAGAAACTATATTATATAAATGAGTTCAACCCCATTTGTGATCAACTCCAAAAAGCGTATATAGGAGCCAACATTTCTTGGAGGGCTAAAATTCTTATTGCTCAGCTGAGAACCAACTCTCACCAACTTCGTTGTAAGACCGGGCGTTGGAAGAGGCCAAAGGAGGCTTGGGAAGAGAGAATTTGCAGATTTTGCAATTCTGGAAAAGTGGAAACTGAACATCACTTTATTCTAGAATGTGAGGCCAACAAAGATAGTAGAGATAAATTTGCGGATACTATATGTGACAGTTCTTGGCATAACTTATTCAACGAAGAGCACATTGAGCAATTAGGGGGGCTCATCATCAGCCTACACAAGAAGCAAACATTGCTACTTAAATCTGTTTGAGTTGTCTTGCTGTCCCATAGGCTATTTTTAGTCTCGTGGACGTTAAAATTTTTATTATTATTATTATTACTATAAACGATGACTTTAACGTATGCCGACACCAAATTGGTCACGACAATGTGGAACGAGCCAAACGACCCATCCTTTTAAAAACCTCTTCGAATGCTACCTATGTAAGGTAATTTCACACATGTTATAAGAGAAATATATACAATGATAGCTAGTCGCGACTCCTACTTAAATTCAATGTACTTTTACAGATATTTTAAATGTACTTATATTCAATGTATTTTTACAGATATCTTAAATATACAATTAAAAAATATTAAGAGATATTAATTGTTTTTATTTTGATTTGGAATATAAGTTAAGATAGCAGTTTTCGTATTTCAATTTTACTAATTTGTCAAGTTTATGTTTTTTGTTGTAATTAATTTGATCGTTGGTGTGATTTGACCCTAAGTCGCTTTGATATAAATAAATCCACTTTTTGAGATTTGTTATATAGCATATTAATTAACGTCTCTATTAATTTCTTCACAAATTTTTCACAGATTGATGATATGTGGCTGTAATCTAGTTGCACCATAATATCAAGTTCGAAAACAACTATTTGAAAAAAAACAACAAATTCCAAATTCTAGTATATGCCCAATATTTCAATCACCTTCTCCAAACAATAAGAAAAACTCATATAAATCAAATAAGTATCAAATTTTGGGTGGAAACCTTTCAAATAAACATTTAAAATTACCCATTTTTATTAACATCTCATACTTTTACAATATATCATCACCCACAATATCATTATAAAGTATACCATTCAAAACAATTAAATCTATTAATTACCACTTTCCTTTATTAGTCCCTGTCATAGGTGGTACTATTGTTTTCACCTTCGGCAATTAAATTCGTTTGACAGTTTTTGACTACCAATTAAATGTTGTTACCAAGTATAAACCAATTTCATTTTACAATGTTTGAAGATAGCTCCGAATAATTTATTAATTTCCTAGTTACCATTAATCAGTGATTAATTGATTGGGCGAAGAGCCAATCAAGTGTAGCAGTATGTACATTTTGTTAGGGCAATGAGAATGTAGAACGGAGGTGTTTAGCAGGTGCAATGGAGCCCTGTTTAAAGCAGGTGTCATTATCCTTGACACATTAAAGACACTTGTTTCGTGCTGCAATTCACAATGTAGAGGGGTAAGGTGTCCCAGGCGAGCAAGAGAAGAAACTCAGGAAAACTAAATGTAAAGAGAAAAATAGAAAAGGAAAGCGGCATATCCACAGAGACGTTTGGAGGAGACCATAATAAGAAGCGAGAAGGTCGTTTAGGATTTGAAAATAGTAATATTATTTGGCTTTTCCAGTTTCACCTTTGTGCCCCATCGCCATTATGGTTGAGTGGTATTTCCCTTATCTTTTCTGGTTATTAGCTATACTATTTATGACAAATACGATAAATGAATATAAATTCTTTGGCCCTTAGTTTATCGCATTAGTAGCACTTACAGAGTGTCAAAAATTTGAATAGAAGTGTTTTTATTTGTGTTTATAACTTGTTTCACTGAGTATCATAAATAATTTTCAAAATCTTTTTTTTGCATTTTAAAAACGAGTGAAATCATTTTCATCTATCACAATAGTGTCTCTTGGAATATTTTTGGGGATAAAATAGGTGCCATTTTTGTAGTGACCACGTTACAGTTATTGATCCCCATAGATCATATTCAAGCTATACTCCTTGCATGGGAACCTGCCTAAAAATGAAATTAAATAAGTTAAACATTACAAGTAAATGAAATTACTACACATGTTACTTATGACTCCTCTGCAATTTCATCTATGGCATTGATTCCATTCTCGTCATTACCATTTAGCTTTTGAGTACCCCATCTCAACAAGTTGAGATTTCCCATAAAATTCTTCACTAACACCGTAATAAAGCCAACAATTGAACAAATAAACATCATGAATTCAACTGTCAAAATATACACCTACAATATTTAAACACTTTGTAGAGAGAATCGATTGGAGAAAGCTATGTTCATCTTGCATGATCTGGATAAGTGTGCCATTCTAGTATACTCTGCTATTTATTCATGTCTATTGTAGGCCTGTACCAACAAAAAATCTCTAAAAAAGGTAAGAATCTCCATGACCACATGCTTTTAACTAGATTTCAACTAAGTGATGACTCCATAGGCACTAAACTCTTGATTATGTATTCAAATTACAAATTTTTTGAGGATGCATGCCAATTGTTTGAAAAAATGCCTAACCAAATATTGTACCATGGAATGTTATGATAAGATGTGTCATTCTTGGATTATATGATTGTGCCCTTACAATATATTATGAAATGTAGAGGGAAGGCGTTTATCTAGACATGTTTCTATTCCCCCTCGTTCTCAAGGCATATGGTAGCTTGGGGTTTCTTCACCAAGGTAAGCATATCCATGACTTTATGGTGAAGTGTGGGTTTGAGTCTGATGTTTTTGTGGGGAGTGCTCTTATAGTCATGTATGCAAAATGTAGTATCGTTGAGTATGCACGTCAAGTGTTTGACAAAATGTCTCAAAGAGATGTGGTCTTTTGGATTTCCATGACAGGAGGGTATGTCCATAATGGGTAGGTTAACAAAGCCATGGCTATTTTTTTTTGTATGCAACTTCCAAGTGTGAATCCTAATTTTATTACTATTGTCATCATTCTTCTTGTTTGTGGCCACTTAGCTGATTTGCGGAAGGGAAAGGAAATTCATGATTATGAACTAAAAGAGGAATTTAGCTTGATGTTTTTGTTTCTAGCTCCCTCGTTCACATGTATGAAAAATGTGGTGCAATGGATTTTACAGGTCGTATGTTTGACGAAATGTCTCAAAGAAATGTAGTTTCATGGAATTCAATAATTACAGGTTTACTCATAATTAAAATTGTGATGGTGCTTCTAAATTATTCCATCGAATATAAAGTACAAGCATTAAACCCAATTTGGTTACATGGAATACAATGATTGTGGGATATGCATAAAATGGCCTTCTGAATGAAGCTATAGAACTTCTTTATCAAATGCGGCTAGCTGGAGTTGAATGGGATCCAGTTACCCTTGCAACTATGATCCCAACATGTGTTGCTTTAGCATCTTTGCACAAGGTAAGGAAATCCATGCTCAAACAATAAAAAATGGATTTGATTCAAATGGTTTTATGGGGAGTGCCCTGCTAGATATGTATTGCAAGTGGGGAACATAAAGATTGCATGAAGAGTGTTTGTTAACATTTTGGAAAGAGATGAAATTTCATGAAATGCAATGATGGTGGGGTATGGAGTGTATGGTCATGGCGAGGAGGTTATTGCACTTTTTGAAAAAATGCAACATGAAGGCATGAAGCTAAACCAGATCACTTTCATTGTTATTCTATGTGCATGTAACCATTCAAGACTAGTAGTTAAATGCATGCAGTTCTTTAACCAGATGTTTCATGAATTTCATTTTGTCCCTATAATGGAGCACTATGCATCAGTGGTTGACCTTTTTGGTCATGTTAGTTAGTTGGAAAACACTGAAGACTTCATAAAAAACATGCCAACAAAACCAAGTGTTGAAGTGTGGAGGATCTTACTTAATGCATGCAAAGTCCATCAAAATATTAATCTAGGAGAATGCATGGTAGAAAATCTCTTTGAGTTAGATCCTGAAAATATCGGATACTATGTACTACTATCAAATATATGTTGAGGCTGGCAAGTGGGATGATGTAGCAAAAGTGATGGAAAAGATGAAAAGCATGGGATTGAATAAAAGTCTAGGATACAGCTAGATTGAAGTTAATAACAAAAGTGTACGAGATGGGTCAAATCTCGCTTCTAGGTTAAATCTTTGTCCTCTATAGTAATTTGTATGCTTGAAAGCAAGTCAAAGCCAAACAGGTAAAAGCAACAACCAAACAAAAAAATTATTTTTCCTTCTCTCTCATCTAGACAAATTTTATGAATATGGCTTGGTTGTTCATTTCCCCAAATACAGAAGCAGCTCCATAATCATAAAGGGCATGAGGAATATTTACTACATCCAAATTTAATTTTTAAATATGCAATCAAAACATACCCCATACCAAGTCCATATTTAAAGAAAGCAAACAACAACTTCAACTCCAAAAGCTAACAATAGTAGATCATGGTTGTACCTCTCAATCATCTGTGTGCTCAAGTCAAGGCCACTCACAGCCTCCTACCTACTATTACAATTACAATCTGCATCTGCTAGAATTGCAGAGATCTATTCCTATTCTTGTTCCTGTTCCTATTCTAGCTGAGTGTGTAGAAGCCCTTATAAAGCAGTCTCCAGTCTCCAAATTCAATATAGCATATGTACTCAAGCTATTCACAATACTTGTTTTAATATGTACTTAAAAAAAACCTTTATTTTACTACATACTTCAAAAAAGTGAAGGTACCAATATGTTACATTCTAATCTTATTATATTAAAAATTATATATTAATCAATATAATCTTTGCATTTATAGAACCTCTAAAAATAATCCACGTCATCATATATAACATTTTAACCTAACTAATGTAATATTTACACTAACAGAGAGCCTCTAAAAGTAATTTGAGTACATAATTGAATGTGAAAAGGTCATTTGAGAATAAAGGAAGAGCTTTAAAAGTTATTTTTAAAAGTCTTGACCATCAAACAAAAACTTATTCAAGTTACATAATTATTTATTAATATTATTATTTTATGCTTAAATAATAATAAATGAAATTAAATCATAACATTTTGGATATAATTGTATCTCTACTTTCAACTATATAATTCAAGATATAAAATAAATAGTGTTAGATTTCATTAAAATTGATTTTTATTATATATTATTAGATCAAACAACACGATGGTTGATTTCATTATTAATATCATCATTGATACGTTGACATGGAAATATGAACACAAAAATATTTGAAACTTGTATAATGTTTTATCATAATTTGCAATTAGTTTGGTGATTAACTCTAATTAAGATAAAATGATTTGAAAGATAGTAAATGTTTTAAAATAGCTTGAAATTAGTAGAATTAAAGTGAAGTATTGAAATCGACAAAGCTTGAAAGGTTAACTGTGAAAATAATAAAGACAACAAATAAGACCTATTTATTTTCTATCTGTAATCTAAATGTGTATGATTGATTGACGGTTAGAAGTGATCAAATTTAACACTACTTCTACAAGTGCCACATGAGTTATGACTATAACTGTTTAGGGTTAGGATTGTCGAGAAGGGAACAAGATTGACTAGTACTATTGTCTTCTCCTAGTTGATTATGTCCTCTACTAAAAATCATGAAAATAGAGGAATAATCACCTATTTCTACTTGAAATGTGTATGTGTAATATAATTTGACCTTTGGATGTGCATGAATGACCTGCAAATAACTTCCTCAGAGTTGAAACCCTAATAGAGATTACAATAACTAAAAACCTGAAACGAGAAATGGGAGAGTGTAATGTAATGTCCCATTTTCTATATTAAAATAATATCATTATTAAAATAAAAAGTAATTATAAATATTTAAAATATAAAATAGTGATATGTTCAAGTTACCAAAAAAGTGAATATATCGATAACTTATTTTAACTTGAGTTGTGACTTAATAAGGGGACCTTTTTAAAAGATAACCCTTAAGTGAATTATAATAAAAAGATACTTTCAAATATTTGAATCCCGTCCCCTGCTCCCTCGCCTTGCAAAGTGAAGTACCCCACTTTGAAAAGATAATTGGCAGGAAAAGGGTATTTAAGGAGGATAAGGGATCATTTTGTTGGTTGAATATTTTGTCTATCAGCGTACTGGTAAACAAAATAGGTCTTATAAGCCAAAGCAAGAAGATTAGTCATCCTAATGTGTAAGTTTATCACATCAGAAGGAGACTGCTCTCTCCTCTCATCAAGGGGAGGTTCCCTATGGATATGTTATGTATATGTATGAACAAAAAATAATACTCAAGGGTAGGACCAGACATCCATCTCTCTTTCTTCAGAGATGATGTAAACAAAACAAAGGAAAAACTCAAGAGAATGACAGATAACACTCCTCTTCTTTCAGAAGAACTGTTGAACCAGCCACAAGAATATTCCTGGAAATAAAAGTAGAATATGACTAAAAGTATGGTAACTAGCAAATCAAGACGCAGCACAAAGTCTGCACCTGAAATACTCAAGAGTGATAATACGAAGGGCAATGAAAGCTCAAAGTCTTCACAAAGTCCTTTACACAGCAATGAAAAAGCAAACACACTGAAGGTAGCTATGGGGGCACAAAGTCTCTCCACAGTTGATTCTTCAAGACACCTTCTTGACAAATTTACTAATCCTGCTTATTAGATTAATGAAACAAAAAAGATATCACATCACAAAGTTTGAAAAAGTCCCTTGTTTTCATTAACAGAATATGATAAACAGACTGAGCATAAAGTCTCAATAATGCCTCTCAATTTCAGCAGAGTTTTGTTCAGATTATCAAAAAGAAGATGATTTTACAATGAAAGAAAGTCCCTTATATAGCCACTTCAAAAAGGACTCGAGAACAGTAATACATCATGATGTGTTGGGAAATGTTAGGAAGGCAAGCTAGAATTTTGGGGCCTTTTACCCATTTGATCTTCTCAATGTAGATAAATAAGTCATGCAATTGAAAGTTTACAACTTTCAATGTCTGCCTAGCAGTCTGATCTTATCTTCATTGTTCCTCCTTTTCTGATTAATTGAATCAGGTCTTAGATTCAACTTGTTGTTCTATTCTTTCCCCTCTTTCTACTGGTCTTGGCCTTGAAATCTATGAATGTATTATGTTTTGTATGTTCAAAAGATCAACAGTGATTTTGTTGTCTTAAATTTGACGTTCGCATGCCCGTCACTATGTTTCCAATGGCTAGTTGACTGTGTTGAATTTGACGTCTTCAGGCACGTCACCCCTTGGTCTTCTTTTGGCTTTCCGCTTGGCACTTTTCCAGATTGGGCTTGCCCTTTCAGGCTTTGATAAATGATCCTTTGGCTTCAGGAAATGTCTTCAAATTGATGGCTGAGAGTTCCCCGCAAGGGCACCTGCCCTTCGAGGTCCTTCGTTGGCCCTTCACAAATCCCCCTGGGCTATTCCCTGTGGATGTTTCCCGCAGACATTTTCCCCAGAGAAAATTCCCGTAGACTATTTGAACAAGTGTTTGAACAAGCCTTTGAAAATTCGAAGGGTGTTTTGGTCGATGAAGTGTCCTCCACAAGGGCACTTGTCCTTCAAAAAAGTTATTTTTAGCATTGAACCACCCCTTTGAACTTGGACGTTGAACCATTTGTTGAACTGGTTCAAAGGTTCAATGAAGCGCGCTAAGCGCCTTTGAACCAAAAAGTCAACGAACCGTTGAATGAACTTTGCCGTTGAACCAATACATTGAACTAATCGGTTGAACCAAGGATTTGAACCAAAATGGTTCAAGCCAATGGTTCAATGAATAAAATAGGCCAATAAATTAAGCATTGAACCAAATATTTGTACTTGCCTTTGAATCGACAGTTGAACCATTTGATTGAACCTATCTGTTGAACTGGTTCAACGGTTCAACGAAGCGCACCAAGTGCTTTTTGAAAAAAGCTGATGAATTGTTCAATGTTGAAACAAAGCGTTGAACCACTTGATTGAACCCACCTTTGAACCATTTGATGTTGAACCAAAGGATGAACCAAACGTTGAACCTGCTACTGATGTTTGCCGATGGAAATTCCTATAGAAGTCGTGAAGCCCGTTGAACTTGGACATTGAACCAAAATTTGGTTCAACAGTTCAACGAAAGCCTTGAACCGACTGATGAACCAAATGGTTGAACTAAAAGACATTGAAACAAAGGAAATGAACCATCTGAGTGATATAAAGCATTGAACTGCTTGGTTAAAATGAGCAATTAAACGATTCCTTTGGTTGAACCGGTTGTTGAACCTTGAACCCGTTGAACCTTTGAACCAAATTGGTTCAATGGTTCAATGGTTCAAGCCACTTTGATTTGACCAAATGTTTGGAAGATGATGAACCATTTGAAGCGATTGAACTTTGAACCTTGATGAAGTGCTAAACTCTTGCTAAAGACATTTAACTTGTTGAACTTTGAACCCGTTGAACCTTTGAACCAAATTGGTTCAATGGTTTAGTGGTTCAATGATTCAGGTTTCCTTCTGTGCTCGGATGCTTGCAAATGAAGATTTTTAATTGAACCAAAGCTCTGAACTAATCCTGTAAAATGATCAAGTGTTAAAAATTGATCTTTTGACTGAAAATGCCTGCAGGAGCCTTTGAACTTGTATCAAAGAACTTGCCTATAAAATCTGAAGATACAAAGTCTGTAGAAATCATCATGTAAAATCTATTGAACTTGACTAGCAAAGTCTATAGATTTTTTGAGAAGCCTTGAAAATGAGGAATCTGAAAGTCTAAGATAAAATTTTGAAAATGGAAGATACAATTTTGGTTTGTAAAACCAAAATAATTTAAATGTTGTCCAAAAAATGAGTGATATTTTTGGGGGACAACAGCTGGCTCCAGTTGGGGAACTTCTGTCAATTGCAAAACGAATTGAAAGGAGTAGAATTTAGAATCTCTAGTGTCTTCAAGTGTACCATTGGGCTTCAGAGTCATGCTTTCTAGAAATGAAAGGCATAAAAAATGAAAACAAACAAAACAAAATAGAAATTAAAACTGTAGAAATATACATATATACAGAGGCAATGATCTGATGCTTCAAGAATTGAAGTGTTTTAGATGCTACCCATTATGGGGCAGAGAAAAGAGCGTGCCATCTTGGTATTTCAACAAAAAACTATTTTCACCCATGTTCTAATGAATTATGAATGGACCTCTCCAAAGGGAGTCAAACTTTCCATGCATTCCTTTTGGTTCTCTTCTTTTGCCCCACAGCAGGACTTTATCCCCAATCTGGGAATCACGATTTTTGGCCTTCTGATCAAAAAGTTTCTTTATCAGATTTTGATGAACAACAATTCTGTCCACCACCATGGTTCTTTGTTCTTCTAGCTAAGTCAGGCACATGATTCTTTTGTCAAGAGAAATCTCATATGTCTGATCTTCAATGGCCTTTGCCAATTTCAAGGTTGGTAACTCTAAAGTAATTAGTATCTCAGCATTAATACCATAGAGAAGTTGAAAAGGAGACATACCAATTGCCCTTTTTAGCGTGATCCTATCAGTCCACAGAGCATCCACCAATGCTTTGTGCCACGTCCTTTGATTATCATCTGCAAGTTTCTTGATAATAGTTACCAAATTTTAATTGCTAGACTCAGCTTGTCCATTCCCTTGCAGAAAATAATCAGAAGAATGAGAGAGCGTAATTCCATAATTAAAATAAAATTATGTGATTTCTTGAGAGGTGAAACAAGCTGCATTATCAGTAACAATTTTGAGTGGGACTCCAAATCTGGAAATGATATTCTCTTTCAAGAAGTTGCATAAAACTTCTGAAGTAGCATGCTTTGTCAGGATTGCTTCTACCCACTTAGTGAAGTAATCAGTCGTTGTAAGGACATAATCATGTCCAGCAATTGAAGATGGATTTATTGTCCCAATAAAATTGAGTCCCCACTGTTGGAAAGGTTCTTATATGATTATTGGCTTGAGAGTCAAAGCAACCAACTTGGGTCTTCCAACAAATTACTGACAAAGTTCACATTTCCTTACCCATTTATGTGCATCTTGGAAAAGAGTCGGCCAATAATACCTGGCTCTCAAAATTTTGTGACCAGTCACAGAGGCAGAAAAATGTCCTCCACAAGCTAGATTATGGAAAGATTTCAAGAGTTGGGTCTGTTGTTCTTTGTCTACACAGCGAAGAAAAACTCCATCTATGCTTCTTTTGTACAGGCTATTGTCCTAAAGGACGAAATTGGCAGCTTTCAATCTGATAGTTCTCCTCTCTTTGTAAGACAAGTGAGTAGGACATTCTCCATAAGTCAAAAATAGGCAATATCTAAATACCATTCATTGGTAGTAGAAACAAAAAAGGCTGTTGGTATATTGTCTACTTCAGCTTCTTCAAGCTGTGTATCTTCTGGCTTATTGTCAGCCATTAATTGATAAAGACCTTTACCTCTGACCAACTTTGTGTTAGGATCCTCCTACTCTGCTAAGAGTACAATTGATTACTTTTGTATAAGCAACTAAACACAGAATTAAACCAGAAGTAACAAGTAACTAGAATTCAGAAATAGCAAAGAATAGATGATACGAGAAACAATTCAATCTGTATTAACACTCTTCCAGAAGGAAATACAATGAAGAAATCTCACTCTTCCCACACCTCTTGGGTGTACAGTAATTCTCCCTCAATAGTTCTCTCTCTCAATCAATTACAACCAACTCAACATTGATTTGTTCCCTCCAGTGACAATCAACCCAATGGTTGTTGTTGCCTACTCTGATTGTGACAATCAACCCAATTGTTGTTGCCTCCAATACTCCACAGACCTTCTTGATCTTGCACCATACAAATCTAATTGGTCTTGCTTGACCACAGATCTTCTTGATCTTGGACCCTGCAGATCTAATTGGTCTTGCTTTTAATAGATCTTCTTGATCTTACTTACTTTACTTAATTACAATACAGCCCCATGGGTCTCTTAAATAGATCCCAAACCAAACAATAATTAGAAATGCAGACTCAAGACTAAAATTAGTCTTTACATGCAAACTAATTGTTCGTCTAAAATTAGAACAGTTCTAGAATGCATAGATGACCAACGTCGATCTCTGTCTGTTTGGAGATGACCGACGTCGGTTCCTGTTTGATCGATGTTAGCCGACGCCTAACCGATGCCAATTGTTGTGTAACTAAACATTGCCAACATCGGTTTGCCTGATCGACGTCGGTTACTGTGACACTCAGTAACCTCCACATTTGCATAACAGTGAAGCTTTTAGGTCCATAACTTAACAATCTCCCACTTGGAGATAAACAACTGCACCTGTACCTGTACCTATACAACAACATCCTCTAATTTGTTTATGGCTTGTATTCCATCTTCAAGTTCAATCTTGAAGACCAACAGAAGTTGAATGAAGATTCAACTTCTCCTTTGTTCTTGGGTTAGTTAACATATCTGCAGGGTTTTTATCCTTGCTAGCCTCTGTGACTGCAATAACCTACTATAACTCTGATATCCAGCTAATCGTTGTTCCACCAACAATGAACACATATCCTGTGGTGCTTCTCTTGTCATCCAAGTAACCTGCCATATCTGAATCTACAAACCCATGTAGAGAAGTGCTTGACCCTGAATAGCATAAATACCTGTTGGTGGTCCCTCTTAGATACTTGAGAATCCACTGAACTGCTTTCCAGTGCTCCTTTCTTGGATTGGCCATAAACTTGTTGACAACTCCCACTATTTGGGCAATATCAAGTCTAGTACATATCATGTACTCAACCTCATCATATGATTTAGGACATTATTCATAGCTCAACTTGAACTGTCTAACCATAGGTGTGCTAACCGGTTTTGCATCATGTAAATTGAACCTCTCCACTACCTTATTCACATAATCCTCTGGAGACAAAATCAGCCTGTGATTTTTCCTATCTCTAGAAATACTCATGCCAAGGATTTTTGCTCCTAAATCCTTCCTGGCACATGTCTGAACTACTTTTACCTTTAGCTCAGCAATTTCCTGCATGTGTGACCCTACAACAAACATATACACTACATACTGTAACAGGATAATGTAACTATCATTATCCAACTTGGTAAAATAAATACAATAGTCACACTGACATTGACTAAGGCCATGTTTTGTCATAAACCTGTCAAACCTTAAATACCACTGTCCTGGAGCTTGCTCAAGACCATATAACCTAGCCTTCTGTCTCACCTGTCCTTTCTCTCCTTTCTTTAATATGTGAATCCATTCATCTTTCAGTGCTTTCTTTCTGACTGGCAACTCAACCAAATCTCCTATTTGGTTCTTTTCCAAGGAATCAATTTCCTCATTCATGCCATGCTCCCACTGTTTCCTAGATTCTACCTGCATTGCCTCTTCAAAACTTCCTAATTTTTCACCATCAGTGAGCAACAAGTAGTATAAAGAAGGGGAATAATGAATTTGAGGCTTACCCTTTTAGACCTCCACATGGGCATTTGAGACTCCTTGACAGCTTGCTATCTGCCCAAATTTTATTCTAATAGTAACCGATCCCGGTCATTTCTCAGTCTACACCCGACCGACGTCGATTTCATGTGACTGACCTGACTGTCGTCAGTTGCCATTTGATCGATGTCAGTTTCTGCATGACTGATGTCAGTTCCTACCTGACCGACGTCGGTATCCACCTGCCTAACATCACCAACTTTGGTCTCCACTGGACTGACGTCGGTTCCTGCCTGATCGACGTCAGTTGTCCCTTGACCAATGTCGGTAACTGTGTTTTCCTATGAGTGATGATTTTTACCCGCAAGCTCACTTTAGATCATAACCTTGTCCAAACTGCCCTACTCAAAATTATTTAGCCTCTTAAGATGATCTCTGTCCACCATCTTCTCCTTGAAAACCAAGGCTTTCCAGTTCTTAAATATGTCAAAAACATCAGATTTCCTCTTTATGCAATAAACCCAATCCTTTCTTGTAGCATCATCAATAAAAGAAACATCATACTGTGATCCTCTAATAGAAGCTCCCTGAGCTGGTCCCCACATGTCTGCAAGAACAAGCTCCAACTTGTGCTTCTTCTTTGTTGACCCAGTTGTGAGAAACTTCACTTTCTCCTGTTTCCCAAAAATATAATGCTCACAGAAATCTCGGTCTATCAAATTTGAAAGCATACATTTTGACTTAAGAACATCCATTCCCTTCTCACTCATGTGACCAAGCGTACAGAGCCACATCTTTGCATCTACATTTTAAGTAGATAAAACATAAGGAGAATCAGTAATACAAATAGATAGATAAAGTGTACCTACTTTCTTAGCTCTAGCTAATACAAGTGCACCCTTGGAAACTTTCCAAGATTCCACTGTGAGAGTTACTATGCAACCCTCATCACCCAACTTCCCTACAGAAATCAGATTTCTCTTCAAGATGGGTACATGCATGACATCCTTCAACACCCATGTGTTGCCAGTCTGCAACTTCAACTGCACTTCCCCTTTGCCAACCATTTGACAAGGCTCACCATACAGATAATCCTCTATCTGCATCCTCCATAATTGATAATTCTTGCTATTGAATTTCTCCATTCTTAGCTTACTTTCTTCTGCCATTGCTTTACTCCCACTCAAACAGAACCCCTATGAGTGACCTGTAATCAACAAACACTAACACGCTTCTGATACCACCTATTAGTGAACCAAGCTTTGATACCAACTGTTAGTGATCCTAGCTTTGATACCAACTGTTAGGATCCTCCTACTCTACTGAGAGTACAATTGATTACTTTTGTATAAGCAACTAAACACAGAATTAAACCAAAAGTAATAAGTAACTAAAATTTAGAAATAACAAAGAATAGATGATACGAGAAACAATACAATCTGTATTAACACTCTTCCAGAAGGAAATACAATGAAGAAATCTCACTCTTCCCACACCTCTTGGGTGTACAGTAATTCTCCCTCAAGAGTTCTCTCTCTCAATCAATTACAACCAACTCAACACTGAGTTGTTCCCTCCAGTGAAAATCAACCCAATGGTTGTTGTTGCCTACTCTGATTGTGACAATCAACCCAATTGTTGTTGCCTCCAATACTCCACAGACCTTCTTGATCTTGCACCCTGCAGATTTAATTGGTCTTGCTTGACCACAGACCTTCTTGATCTTGCACCCTACAGATCTAATTGGTCTTGCTTTCAGTAGATCTTCTTGATCTTACTTACTTTACTTAATTACAATACAGCCCCATGGGTCTCTTAAATAGATCCCAAACCAAACACTAATTATAAATATAGACTCAAGACTAAAATTAGTCTTTACATGTAAACTAACTGTCTGTCTAAAATTAGAACAGTTCTGGAACGCACAGACAATCGACATCAGTCTCTGTCTGTCTGGAGATGACCGACGTCGGTTCCTGTCTGACCGATGTCGACCGATGCCTAATCGATGTCAGTTGCTATGTAACTGAACATTGCCAATGTTGGTTTGCTTGACTGACGTCAGTTATTGTGACACTCAACAACCTCCACATTTGCATAATAGTGAAGCTTTTGGCTCCACAACTTAACACTTTGTTGGCTTGATATCTAGATCAAATTCTTGGATTTTTTCAATCCAATTACCTCTCTTTGTGTCAAACTCCTGCTAAGTTAATATAGACTTGACTGTACTGTCAGGAACTAAGGTAGTAGTATGTCAATTCTGAATATAGAAGCGAAAGTGTTTGACTACTTTTATCAAGGCATAGGTGTGCTTCTCTATATTTGAATACTTTAATTCATGAGTTTTCAGAGGGCAGATCATGAAAGAGATGGGAGATTCCATACCTTCTTTGTCTTATTAGACAAGAATCACTGAAAGAGTATGCTTAAATGCATAACTGTATATAATGAAATCTCTGTGGTAATCTAAGCAGACCAAGGTAGGGGCATGAGTAATAGCGACCTTGATATCTTGAAATGTTGCTTTGCCTTCTTTGGTCCAGCTGAAAGTAGTCTTTCCTTTCATCGTGTTTACAATGTGTCTTGTCTTCTCAGCAAATTTGAGGATGAATCTCCGTAATAAATTCACTTTTCTGAAGAAAGAGTGAACATCATTCTTACTTGCAGGCAAATTCAGCTCTTCAATAGACTTGACTCTGTTTGAGTCAATTTTTATGCCTTTTTTTTGGACACAATGTGTCTAAGGAGTTTCCCTTCTGTCACTCCAAAAATAGACTTTTTAGGATTCAAAGAAATACCATTCTACCGGCAGCACTCCAACACTTGTTGTAAGTTGCGCATGTGATCAGATCGGTGCTTTTAAAAGATAGTTAAATCATCAAGATATACAACTATGAATTTGCCAATTTCATCTTTAAAAGCCATGTCCATAGCTCTCTAGAAGGTAGCACCAGCATTTATTAATCCAAAAGGCATTCTTTTGTATGCAAATGTACCCCAAGGCGTGATGAATGCAGTCTTGTGTTGATCAGCTTCAGCAACTTCAACTTGGTTATAGCCTGAGAAGCCATCCAGCATTGATAACATTTTTTATCCTGTTACTGTTTGAAGCACTTGGTCCATGATTGGCAAAAGGTAATTGTCTTTCAGAGATGAGTAATTCAGATTTTGGAAATCAACACAAATGTGGATTTTGCCATTTTTCTTCCTTATAGGAACTATATTCACAATCCATGTAGAATGATGGATTGGAAAAATAATTCTAGAATTTAACATTTTATGAATCTCAGACATAATTGTACTTGAAATTTTTGGATTGTATTGTCTGGATTTTTGCTTGTAAGGCGTTGAATCAGCCTTGAGGGGAATATGATGACAGATTTCATCAAGATTGAGAGACTTCAGATCTTCATATGAATATGCCAAGACATCAATGTATTGATGAAGCAAAGAAGTAAATTTGAATTTTTCTTCAGGTGTACAGAACTTACCAATGTTGACCATTTTTGGATTTTCTTTGTTGGTCAGATTCACTTGGTCAAATCCTTGAGAGAAATTTGAATCTGTCTGTTGTTCTTTGACAAATCTATCATGCTTTTCAAACAGCTTTTCAAGAGAAACCAAGCCTTTAGGAATTTTATTTTCTTTCAACTGTATAAACTCTTCATTTACATCTGAACTAGATTCAAAAATTAATTCAGATTTCTGAGATTCGCTGCCTTCAAAATATAGCTATTCAAAATTATCTTTTCATTCCAAAAAGACAATGATCTAATTATCATCATTGAAAATTTGCCAATGATCAAAATTGTTAGGAACACTCAGCTTATAGACCAGCTCAATGGTATATTTGGCTTCTTTAAAATCAGAATGTGGAACTAAAAAAGTTCCTAAAATAGCAAGTGCATTAGCTCTATCATTGGATTCTTTTAGAATGGAAGAAATGTTGAAAGCATCAAAGCTTTTAATTTGATCCCAAACAAGATTACGATAATGGCGCAGCCTTTCATTCTTGGTCTGATATGAATTTCTCACTTGGCAGACCACTAATTTGGCATCTCCTTTATCATGAAGACACTTGATGCCTCTTTTTTGAGCAGCCTTCATGCCCAGCAATATCAATTCATATTCAGTTGTATTATTTGTATTATTGAACTGTAACTTATAGGATGAAGGGAACATATCTCCTTGAGGAGATATCAAGACAATTCCAGCTCTAGAACCAGTAGAAGAACAACTACCATCAAATTCTAGAGTCCAAATCTCATCAGACACTGTCTTCACTTTAGACTTTTCATCATCAGAGATGGAGGGTCTTTTTTCATGATCTGTATATAAAAAGTAATTACCCATACCTGCAGATTCAAAGAGGATTTCAGCTTCAGGAGCTGACGTCTTGGTAACTACATACTTTGCTTCCTTTTTAGGAAGTAATCTCTTCATCATGCCTTGGATAGGGATCCTTGCCTCAGATAGATCCATGTTTAGTTCTCCTCCCACGTCTTTATAGAAATTTTGTCCAAGCAAAATACCATAAGATGCTGGGACGTCAGCGACTAATACAATCATTTTAATCCTCTTGTCTGAAAAGGCTGCGAATGCAAATTGGGCATCTTTGATTTGTCCCAGCAATGGCACTTGCTTGTTCTCCATGGAGAAGCATCTGCCAAATGTCTTGGTCAATGTGAGACCAAGAGACTCAGTGACTTTGGCAGGCATGACATTGTTAGATGCGCCTGAGTCTATTATATAATTACTCGGCTTGTGGCCATTGATTAACAGGGAAACATAGAAGGGTTCTATTTTTCTAGAAATAGCTAAAGGAGTAATAATCAAATTATTTGGAATAGGCGTATTTATTGGAGAATCAAAAGTCACTTTTTTGGCCTTTTGTCCTGCAGGGACGGTCTGATTTTTAACATATTGGACTAGCTTATTCAATTGATCTAGATTGGACTGCAAGTACTCAAATTCAGACATCTGTATTTTTGTCTTTTTGACATGATCAATTATGTCAAATGGCTGAATCGAGCTAGGTACAGAGAAAGGTACTTCAGCTTTCTGAGTTTTAGTAGGGATGAGAGGTGGACTGGTTTACGAATTAGAAGTAGAAGGGGAAGGCACAATAGATGTATTTACCTTTTGAGTGATTACCAGATCTTTTGGTTGAAAGGGCAGAGCTGTCCCATGCTTGGCAATTGTGACTGCTGGCTGTGATTGCTCTTCTATCTTTTTTTATCAGTCTGTTGGACTAATTGGTTCTTAGACTTGGTAAACACTGCATATGATCCATTTGAAGTTTTTTCTTTGCTTTTGGATTCATCCTGATAATTTAAGAAACCAATATGGGAGTCGCCAATTGATTCTTCTTGACTATCTTCAATGATATCAGCATCATTTTCTTGATTTAATTCTAGCTAATAAGAAAATTTTGATTCTGTCTCAAGATATCTGATTGTTGAATTAGTTGGAGGAGCTTCTAAGGAAAGTTTTCCTTGTGGAGGAGGAAGGTGATTTTGTTGTCCTTGGTTTCTGGCAACATTGCCCTGATATGACTGATTTGGGAATGTCCTTCTGTATGTAGGAGCAGAAGACATTCCTTGAGCCATTTACTTTTTGAGTGTAAGGAGCTCATTCGCTAATTTCTGTACCATTGGATCTGTGGTGCTTGTAGATGCAAATTCGAAAGATGATGAAGCTCTGTTTCTATTGGGATTTCTTCTTATTTTCCCTGCTAAGATGAGATCATCTTCTACTTCAGTGGCTAAAAGCTGGGCTATAGCTAGATCTATTTGGCCAGCACGTCTCAAGAGGAAACTAACTTCAGGTAGCTGAGAATTAATGAAAAAGCATTTGAGATTCTTAGTTGTAGGTCTGGCAATCATAGGAATTATGTTTCTCAATTTGTCAAATTTGGCTATGAAGTCTCTCATAGGCTTATGCAGCTCTTTTTTCATTTGTGTAAGTTGAGCTAGAAGTGTATGTGCATTTTCTGTAGGTTTGAATCTGGCTTCAAACTTAGCTTTCAAAGTTTTCCAATCAGTCACAGATCAAGCCTGTAAATGGTAAAACCAATTTTCAGCAGGACCTTGAAGAGTTTTAATAAAAAGCCTGACTGCTACATCTTCAAACTCTACCCCAATTACTCCACAAGCTATACTGAATGCTGAAATATGTTCATCAGGATGAACTTTCCCATCACCGTAGAATTTAGGAAAATTCTTCCTAGAACTGCGTGGAAGTTCATGTAGAGGAATTCTTCCTAGAACCAGCGTCGGCAGCATGACCGACATCGGTCACAGACAGTGGAGAAGGAGAACTCTAACTACTAAAATTAGACACACAGCCCGCGACTTAAATTATCCCCTTAGCATGCAAACACTCAGTTCAACTAACTAACTGTTCGTCAACAGCAGTTTCAAAAATACACAGGCGATCGACGTCGGTCCCTGCTAGTCTGGTGCTGCCGACGTCGGCCGACTACCTGCCATCGCCGGTCTCCTTCTCCACTGTCTGTGACCGATGTCGGTCATGCTGCCGACGCTGGTTCCTCTGGTTCTTCAGCATCCTTCCTCTTGTGTCTGCAAACAGTTGAAGTTTTTAGCTCCACACCACAACAGTTTATTCATTCCATTCACCTCCACACCACAAGAAAAGAATGCACAGTTTAAAGCCTCAAGCTTCAACTGAAGCAAAGTTAAATCTTTTCCAATTTTGTTTTACAATCTGGTAGATTCAAGGTATACACGAAGCCAAAGGGCTAAAGGTGTCATTGATCCTGTGTTTGAGCTGGTACAAAAAAGTGATTTTGATTTGTTTCTTTCACCATCTCATCTACAAAGAACCAAGAGCTTCCCTCCTACTAAAGCCAGATCTCCATTACCAAATGAAGTATCTACTTTTGCTGTTGATAAAGCTGTGCCTGTAATTACCCCTTTAAGATTTGTTAGCCCTCCTTTTCAGAATCTTATAATGGTAGTTCAAGGTCTCTGGGGTAATGCTTTTGGCCCTCATCGGTCACAGACAGTGGAGAAGGAGACCGGCGATGGCAGGTAGTCGGCCGACGTCGGCAGCACCAGACTAGCAGGGACCGACGTCGATCGCCTGTGTATTTTTGAAATTGCTGTTGACGAACAGTTAGTTAGTTGAACTGAGTGTTTGCATGCTAAGGGGATAATTTAAGTCGCGGGCTGTGTGTCTAATTTTAGTAGTTAGAGTTCTATTTTTGTAAGCATGGAATCTTATTTATAGACCCATAAAGCATGTATTGTAATTATTCTAATGCAAGTAAAAGCATTGAAGCTAGCAAGGTCAAGGAGATCTACAGGTGTAAGGTCAAGGAGATCAGCTGAAGCATTCAAGGAGGGATAACAACTCAGGCTTTAGAGTTGTTGTGTTGAGCAAGAGAGAGAGGGAAGAAGGTCTTGAGGTGTGGCAAGCCTTTGAGGTGGAGGAAGAAGTGGCATCTTCCTTATTGTATTTTCTTCTAGTAGTATTTAATACAAGAGTGTGTATTGTCTCTCAAATTCTTTGTTGTCTCAAGTTTCTAGCTACTTTATCATTCTAGTATAATTCCGTGTTTAATTGCATATAAGAAAGTAATCAATTATGCTTTAATTGGTAGAGCTACAGATCCCCTGACAAGTGGTATCAGAGCTACGGTTTGCAGGAAGCAGGGTATTGTTTTTGATTACAGGTCATTCACAAGGTTTTCTGATTGAGTGAGAGTTCAGCAATGGCAGAAGAAAGTAGGCTACGAATGGAGAAGTTTAACGGCAAGAATTATCAACATTGGAGGATGCAGATTGAGGACTATTTGTATCAGAAGGATTTGTACTTACCATTGGGTGGGGTTGCATCCAAGCCCACAGATATGAAGGATGAAGAATGGAACGTTCTTGATCGGAAGGCTCTCGGTTCCATAAGGTTGAGCCTTGCATCGTCTGTGATTTCCAGCTTATCACAGTGCAAGACAACAAAAGAGTTGATAAAGTCCTTGGCAAATTTATACGAAAAGCCCTCTGCTTCTAATAAGGTATATCTTATGAAGCAGCTATTTACTTTGCAAATGCAGGAAGGTGGATCGGTACATACTCATCTCAGTGATTTCCATGGTTTGGTAAACCAATTAGCTTCAGTCAATATTGTTTTTGATGATGAGGTAAAGGCTCTCTTGATTTTATGTCCTTTGCCTGAAAGTTGGGACGGTATGGTTATGGCAGTAAGTAATTCTGCATCTGCTTCTAAAATCTTAAAAGTTGATGATGTTGTGAGTGTGATCTTGAATGAAGAAATACGCAGGAGAAGCACAGGTGAATCATCAGGGAATGCTCTAAGTGCAGAAAGCAGGTCAAGTGTAGTGGAGAAGGTTGAGCAAGGGAAATCAAGGTCGGGAAGGAGATCCGAGTCCAAAGGTATTACCTGCTGGTTTTGTGGAAAGAAAGGACATACAAAGGAGTGTTGGTTGAGAGATAAAGAGAATCAACATGCAGGTATGGAAGAAGCAAAGGATGCAAATATTGTGATGCAGGATGCTCTCATACTTTCTTCAGATAGTCAGGTAGGATCATGGATTTTAGATTCTGGTTCATCTTTTCATGCATCCCCAAACAGAGATTTGTTCTACGAGTATGAATAGGGAGACTTTGGAGTTCTTTATTTAGGGGATGGTACGCCTTGTCAGATAGTTGGCAAAGGGAAAGTGCAGCTGAGATTGCAGATTGACAACACGTGGGTGTTGAAAGAGGTCATGCATGTTCCAATTCTGAAGTAGAGTCTGATTTCTGTAGGAAGGTTGGGAGATGAGGGATGCACAATAACCCTCACAGCGGATTCTTGGAAGGTTACCAAGGGAGCACTTGTTCTAGCAAGAGGTAAGAAAGTAGATACTCTTTATCTGTCTACTTGTATTACTGATTCTACTTCTGGTGTAGATTCGAAGATGTGGCCTAATAGGCTTGGTCACAAGAACAAGAAGAGAATGGAAGTTCTTGATTCAAAAGGTATGTGTTCAAATTTGGAAAGCACAGATACAGTTCATTACAGAAAGAGGAAATTTGATGCTTTTGACAGGAACAAAGAAGCCTTGGTGTTTATGGAGGAGATGAAGGACAGAGATCAGTCACAGGGGCTGAATAAATCTAAGCAGGGCAGCATGGACAGAGGTTTGATCCAAGAAGAGCTCACGGATGAAAATTTCATCACTTACAGGAACACACAGACACCGATCTCAGTAGCTTGGCACCGACGTCAGTCATCCAGATACCGACATTGGTCATGTGCAGACCAGCAGGGTCGGTAGGTTGGACAGGAGAAGTCTGACGTCGGTCATAAGGACCGACGTCGGTAGGAGGGACACCGGCGTCGGCCAGGGAAACGACGTCGGTAGTCAGGATCAGTGCAGGGAACCGACATCAGTCGGGAGCAGAATGGGAGATGGCCTAGATCGATCACTGAAACGGATGTTTGGTGAATTACTAAGTCTCAAACACCCATGTAGAGGTCAAGAAAGGTATGTGAACCTCATATTCGTTGTTCACCTTCTTTATATTGCTTACTGATAGTCATGAACTAGGAAGATGGAAGAAGCAATGCAGGTAGAATCCAGAAATAGTGGGAGCTTGGCATGGATGAGGAGTGTGAGTCCTTGGAGAACCAAACAGGTATTTGTTGGTAGTGTTGTCAGCTGGAAGGAAGCACTGGATAGAGGGATGGATTCTCGTTTTAGAGAAGAGAGTGGATGGATACATGAGACAGAAGGCTATGGTATATGGTCTTGATTATGCTGCAGAACAATGGAGGTTTGACCATTGTATTTTATATTTACCAGGTTGGATAATATTAGCTACATTATCCTATTAATGTATTGTGTTACTTGTTGCAGGGTTTCATATACAGGGAGTTTTCTGAGCTAAGGGTAGAGTTGGTTCAGAAGTATGTCATGGAGAATTTGGGAGCAGCGAAATTCTTGCGGCATAAGAGACGAACCAGAGGAACCGACGTCGGTAGCATGACCGACGTTGGTCACAGACAGTGGAGAAGGAGACCGGCGACGGCAGGTAGTCGGCTGACGTCAGCAGCACCAGACTAGCAGGGACCGGCGTCGATCGCCTGTGTATTTTTGGAACTGCTGTTGACGAACAGTTAGTTAGATGCAAGTAAAAGCATTGAAGCTAGCAAGGTCAAGGAGATCTACAGGTGTAAGGTCAAGGAGATCAGCTGAAGCATTCAAGGAGGGATAGCAACTCAGGCTTTAGAGTTGTTGTGTTGAGCAAGAGAGAGAGGGAAGAAGGTCTTGAGGTGTGGCAAGCCTTTGAGGTGGAGGAAGAAGTGGCATCTTCTTTATTGTATTTTCTTCTAGTAGTATTTAATACAAGAGTGTGTATTGTCTCTCAAATTCTTTGTTGTCTCAAGTTTCTAGCTACTTTATCATTCTGGTATAATTCCATGTTTAATTGCATATAAGAAAGTAATCAATTATGCTCTAATTGGTAGAGCTACAGATCCCCTGACATAAACTATAAATGGATAATGAGTATATCCCAAGCAGAGTCGCCAAAAACTGTTGGTTGAATATTTTGTCTATTAGCGTACTAGTAAACAAAATAGGTCTTATCAACCAAAGCAAGAAGATTAGTCATCCTAATGTGTAAGTTTATCACATCAGAAAGAGACTACTCTCTCCTCTCATCAAGGGGAGGTTCCCTATGGATATGCTATGTATACGTATGAATAGAAAATAATACTCAAGGGTAGGACTAGACATCCATCTCTCTTTCTTCAGAGATGATGTAAACAAAACAAAGGAAAAACTCAAGAGAATGACAGACAACACTCCTCTTCTTTCAGAAGAACTGTTGAACCAGCCACAAGAATATTCTTGGAAATAAAATTAGAATATGACTAAAAGTATGGTAACCAGCAAATCAAGACACAGCACAAAGTTTGCACCTGAAATACTCAAGAGTGATATACGAAGGGCAATGAAAGCTCAAAGTCTTCTCAAAGTCCTTTACACATCAATGAAAAAGCAAACACACTGAAGGCAGCTATGGGGGCACAAAGTCTCTCCACAGTTGATTCTTCAGGACACCTTCTTGACAAATTTACTAATCCTGCTTATTAGATTAATGAAACAAAAAAGATATCACAGCACAAAGTCTGAAAAAGTCCCTTGTTTTCATTAACAGAATATGATAAACAAACTGAGCACAAAGTCTCAATAATGCCTCTCAATTTTGGCAGAGTTTTGGTCAGATTATCCAAAAGAAGATGATTTTACAATGAAAGAAAGTCCCTTATATAGCCACTTCAAAAAGGACTCGGGCATAGTAATACATCATGATGTGTTGGGAAATGTTAGGAAGGTAAGCTGGAATTTTGGGGCCTTTTACCCATTTGATATTCTCAATGTAGATAAACAAGTCATGCAATTGAAAGTTTACAACTTTCAATGTCTGCTTGGCAGTCTGATCTTATCTTCGTTGTTCCTCCTTTTCTGATTAATTGAATTGGGTCCTGGATTCAGCGTGCTGTTTTGTTCTTTCCCCTCTTTCTACTGGTCTTGGCCTTGAAATCTGTGAATGTATTCTATTCTGTATGTTCAAAAGATCAATAGTTATTTTGTTGTCTTCAATTTTATGTTTGCACGCCCATCACTATGTTTCCAATGGCTAGTTGACTGTGTTGAATTTGACGTCTTCGGGCGCGTCACCCCTGTGTTCAAGCCGATGGTTCAATGAATAAAATAGGCCAATAAATTAAGCATTGAACCAAATATTTGTACTTGCCTTTGAACTTACAGTTAAACCATTTGATTGAACCTATCCATTGAACTGGTTCAATGGTTCAACGAAGCGCGCCAAACGCTTTTTGAACAAAGTTGATGAACTGTTCAATGCTGAAACAAAGCGTTGAACCGCTTGATTGAACCCACCTTTGAACCATTTGACGTTGAACCAAAGGATGAACCAAATGTTGAACCTGTTGTTGATGTTTGCCAATGGAAATTCTTGTAGAAGTCATGAAGCCCATTGAACTTGGACGTTGAACCAAAATTTGGTTCAATAGTTCAATGAAAGCCTTGAACTGACTGATGAACCAAATGGTTGAACTAAAAGATGCTAAAACAAAGGAAATGAACCATCTGAGTGAAATAAAGCATTGAACTACTTGGTTGAAATGAGCGATTGAACTGTTCCTTTGGTTGAACCAGTTGTTGAACCTTGAACCCGTTGAACCTTTGAACCAAATTGGTTCAATGGTTCAATGGTTCAAGTCACTTTGATTTGACCAAATGTTTGAAGCTGATGAACCATTTGAAGCGATTGAACTTTGAACCTTGATGAAGCACTTAAGTCTTGCCAAAGACATTAAACTTGTTGAACTTTGAACCCATTGAACCTTTGAACCAAATTGGTTAAATGGTTCAATGGTTTAATGATTCAGGTCTCCTTTTGTGCTCGGATGCTTGCCAATGAAGATTTTTAATTGAACCAAAGCTCTGAACTAATCTTGGAAAATGATCGAGTGTTGAAAACTGATTTTTTGATTGAAAATGCCTGCAGGAGCCTTTGAACTTGTATAAAAGAACTTGCCTGTAGAATCTGAAGATACAAAGTCTGTATAAATCATCATGTAAAATCTATTGAGCTTGACTAGTAAAGTCTGTAGATTTTCTGAGAAGCCTTGAAAATGAGGAATCTGAAAGTCTAAGATAAAATTTTGAAAATGGAAGATACAATTTTGGTTTGTAAAACCAAAATAATTCAAATGTTGTCCTAAAAATGAGTGATATTTTTCGGGGACAACACATTTGGAAAGCATGCTAATTTGGATAATTGGAATTTTATGAGTTTAAGCACGTAAAAACTTGACTATTGCTTTGGAGATAAAAACCTTTAAAGGTGACTGAAATTAAGGATGAAATCCCTTAATAACTTGTTAGGGAAACTTCATAAAGGATTTGTAATGAGCGTATTTATCAATCAATGGTGTTTTAAACACCATTATGTTTGTAACAGGTGTGGCAACTAGGGTTTGGAGGTAATAATAGGGCAGTGATTGAGTTTTGAGGACTGTTGATTATATTTTGAAGGTTATGTTTAACATTGGAGGCAACAATCTATGTTTGGGAGTTGGGTGACCCATTTTTGGGGTTTGATTTAGCCTTTTGAAGGGTTGTTTAAGGTTGAATTTTATGTATAAGGGTTTGAATAATAAACTATTATTTATTTAAAATTTTCTAACCATCTATTGGTTCATAAAAATTAGAATTTGAGGTATTATTCATGTTTGTAACATTCTAAAATTTGTGGTGAATATTTGATTCAAAAAGGGTTAATAATTGTGCCCTAGATGTTCATTTCCAAAAATCTAAAATTTATAATAACAGTTTGAATTTTTATAAATAAAAAAATTGAATTTTGTGTTAGGGTTTTGTTTTAGTATTCCAAGGGTTTGTTTGAAAACCCAAATATTTTTAATTCATCCCTAAAGGGGACATTACATGTGATGGATTGAGCTAACCCCAATCACCTCTGTGATGATTGATATCTAACTACGTATCTTATACTCTGAAAATGGAAAACAAACCCATGTACTTCTCCTACTTAGAGTGTTTTTTAGATTTGTAATCTAACTTTACATGACCAACTAATGGATGGAAGTGATCAACTATGGCTAATTCTACAAGTTCCACAAGAACTATTCAGGGTCATGATCATCAAGAAGGGAGCATGATTGATTGACACTATTGTCTTCTATTGGTCAATTTTGTTATATGCTAAAAATCATGAAAATCAGAGCATAGTCACATGCACCTACTTGAAACACATGTGTGCTAGAATTTGGCCTTTGGATGCATGTGAATGAACTGTAAATGACTTATACAAAATTTAAACCCTAATAAGGCTTACAATAACTAGAAACATGCAAAGAGAAATGGTGAAGTGTAATGGGTTGAGCTAACCCCAATCATCCCATGATGATTGATCATTACCTATGTATCCAATAGCTTAGGGAATGGTTTTAGGAGATGGTTAGATTGGCAATATTATGGCAATAAGGGACAAAAAGCCTACAAAGCACCAATGGTCTGTCTACCCCTTTCCTAGTGTACCCCTTAAGGCATGCACTCAAAGAGATTGAGTCTCGATGGCTTCCTATAAGATGTACATCATCAATATTTGATAAAAGTTGAAACTATTATGTGTATACAATAACCACATGAAAAATGAGGGACCCATTGTGCACTGCTTCAAACATGGTGACACTATCACAAAAAGAACCTTGTGAGTACAAAAAGTTTGTGAGCTTGAGACCACATGACTATGACACATGGAAGGCCCATATTATCTCATTTTTTTATAACATATTTTATTATAAATAATGATAGGCCAAGAATTAAATTGTGAGCGATGTTCGTTTGGTGGCCATATGGAGATACAAATCTAGTGATTTGTTCATCTCAAACCTAGTGCCCAATTCCCATTGGGAAATTATGAACTATCTCTCTTATAGTTGTGAATTGATTATATGTTGAACCCAGACTATACATGGGTTGTGTTTGTGGAAAGTAAGTTTCGGTATCCACATAGAGATATAAGTCACATTATTCATTGATATGATCACAACCACTCCCTTATTTGCATTAAGTGACCATACCCAACCAACACATGTAAAATGTCACACTTTCATTAGAATTCAACAAGGCCATAATGAAATCCATGATTGATGTCATCCTGTGACTAATGACCCACTATCACATGTCACATGCTCATTGAATGTAATGAGAAGATCACAAAGAACTGTGTGAGCCCAAAGTAATTGAGGGTAGACATATAGATCACTGCTCATAAAATATAGAGGTTGAATCTAGTGAAGAGATGGACCCTATGAATGTGCATTTTCACATGATGATTGCCACATGACCAAGAGAATAAGCTAAAAATGATAGAAGGATAGAGCCAAAATGAAAAAAGTAATTAAAATAATAGATCTTCAAATCCATTAAAGCGATTGTGAAAAAAATGGAACCATGTGAACTTGTTATCCCAAAAAAAGGAGTTCACAAGAAGTCACAGATAAATCCAAAGGTGAAGAAAAATGTGATTATAAAAATGTGGAAAATGGGGATGCTTCATTTTACCGTGGCTAAATTTAGTGTTCTATAAGTTCTCAACCAACAATGCAAAGTGTCAAATTATGACTTATGCATGAAAAAATCCCACTATTAATTGTTTAAATTTCTATAGTGAACTTAAATTTTATGGCTGCAAAATGAAATGTCACATGTGATCTTCATAATGGCTTTGGTGATCCTTACATATCCTTGCTCATCTATATAAGACTATGAAATTTTGTGAACTTATGAGGTGGTGATAAGTGTATTTTTTATTCTTCAATTTCCATTTATCCTTGAATATTTTTGATCTTATGTCAACTTGTGACCATGTGTATGTGTCACCCATTGATTTATTTGGTGTGAAGTGATCATGTAGTTCATCAGGTTACTTTTTCCTCATATCTAAGTTTTGAAACCCATCATTATATCCATTTCTCTTAATAATCTATAGAGCATCCTTTTGATGAGCTATGATATTTGTTCCCTTTGACTCTCATGGTGACCAATTAGAACATGACAAGTTTTTGTCATCCATTAAATGCGGAGTTCCTAGTTCATGTAGTTTATTTTTTGTTTTAGGTGGACCCATTATTTTATAAATTTTGCATGCATCTACCTTCAATGTGGAGGTTAAAATTTGATTTGAGTCTCAAGTAAAGAAAAAACCGCATGGTGTGATCACAAGGCATGGATTCATGGAATCATATTTATATCTTAAATAAATATATGTTGACCTATCCACTTCATTTTGTAATCTTTGTGTGTCTGCACTTGTAAAACACAAACAAAGTGAACCATAATAATAATAATAATAATAATAATAATAATAATAATAATAATAATAATAATAATAATAATAATAATGTTAAGACATATTACCACTTATATGTGGTCAAATATTCTAATAAAACTTTTGATTCAAAATAATATACATGCCAAAATCCCAAACTTAAATAATGCATAGGATCACAGGGTGATCAATTAATGAATAAAGGACTTGGCATTCATGTTGGCTTGTGTGTTTTAATTTATAGTGTGAATGGGTCCATTGGTCATTAAGGCGTCAAATGCTTTCTATTTTTTGGTGTCTCTTTGAGTGACATGTTGGGACCATCAAAGCACTCAAGCTCATGAAGTTTTTAGTTTTCAGAGTCTCCATCCTGAATGGGATGCATTATACCTTTAAAATTACTCTATATTCCCTCATGCCTCTACCTTTATGGAATCTTGTGCCATTAAAGATAACCATGTGGTAGCATCACAGACCATGAGGTTCATGTAGTTAGCTTTTATTTTATCACAAACACCTTGGTCTTTTATATATATTTTTAGTGGTTACGTGGATTGGTTTGTAGGGTATCTTTTTTATTAGATATGAACTTAGTTCCCTTTGACTCTTATGACAACCACTCAAAATATGACAGGTGGTAGTTATCCATTAGATACATAGCTCATAGTTCATGTAGTTCATCTTTTATTTTAAGTAGACCCATTATTTTATAAATTATACGTAATAGTTTGGCATGTGGTCAAATTAGTCATGTAGGTCAAAATTTGAATTTAATTTGTAATTGCTTTGCACATGTCTACCTTTGAGGTGGAGGTCAAAATTTGAATTGAAACTTGAGGTAGAGAAAAGGCCACATGGTACAATGATAAGACATGGACTCATGACATCATCTTTATATGTTAAATAAAGGTCCACCGACCTATCCAATTCATTTTATAATCATTACACACGTATGTCTACAAAACACAAACAAAGTAAGTTAAATTAATAATGTTAAGGCAAATTAAGACTTATACATGATCAAATATTCTAATAAAACTTGTGATTCAAAAAAGAGGATATATGGTAAAATCCTAGGCTAACAGAATACGTGGGGTCACATGGTGATTAATTCATGAATGAAGGACTCAGTGACCTTGTTGGATTATGTGTTTTGTTTTATAATGTGAATAGGTATGTAGGTCAGTAGGGTGTCATGTGTAGCATGTGAATAAATTCAACCCTTTAATTACATGTTAATGTGGCCAACATACTACTTAAGGCTAACAAGGCTATTGTGTGGCGACTAATTAAATAATATGTGATTCCGAAGCCTACACTTTTGATATATTTCATAGTTGACAATGATGCCAAATAAATTAAATATTTAATGTATGTACATCGTATAATAATTGACTACTTTCATAGTCATTTTAAAATATTAAAATTTGCACACGTCACTTTAATATTACAACTTAATCTTTAATTGTTTGTTAGGTCAAATCTATATTTAATTTCTTCCTCCCAAGGTCCTTTCTAATATTAAATGCTCTACACATGTTACTTGTGGGCAAAAAAACTATATTTTTTTGCACTACAATAGCATCCTAAAATTATCATGTTAGTACCTTCCGACCAATGGCATGCCAAATAAATTATTTTTTAAGCTTTCTCTGATGCCAAAAATTCTCCAAAATGTAATATAAATGTTATAATCTTTAGAAATGATGAAAAATTCTTGCTTCTGATTAGTTTGTTGATTAATATTAGTTGTTACAAGTGAAACCTATAGTATCATGCCATGGAAATAAATAAAAATGAGACTTCTTCTTTAGACTTCATTGGCTCTATTTGTAATGTTGTATGTTACCCTTGACTTGTATTTTATGCAAGATTATTATCAATATTTCTTAGAGTAAATAAAAACTATGTATATTTTCTTGCAATTGATAAAAGGTGTTGTGGTTCATTTGTTTATCTTTCAACTTTTATCTTACTTCTCTAGCTCGAATACCATAATTAGGTTAAATATTACCTCTTGTTATTATTGGTATATGGTGCCAATATATTCTAGTCTAGATATTTCATTTAGTTCTATGTTATACTTAGATATCAGAGGAATTCATTCTATTCTAGTGCATCACCTCTTTTAATTTTATTTCTCTTCCCCTTTTTCGGCCTTGGCAAACATTCTTTTATGGATTAGAGTAGAGAGAAGTCAACCTTCTCCAAAGGTTGTTTTAATTTTTTTCTCATACTTGTAAAACTTCCCATGGTGTACCTAAAGTGCAAGAAATATTCCATTTAGACATTTTCAAGCATCAATATTAGGGTTTAATCTATATGACATTTTTCTCTAGAATGAATGCATGATAAAGTAATAAATGCTTCATATCTACTTGTATTTTATGCTAAGTATTTGAATTAATTGCTTTAACATTCTTACAATTGATATGTAATAAATGGATGCATTATCCTCTATGTTCTAATAAATATATGTATTTAGAGACTTATCAAATTTAAATTAGGACACTATTAGCATGCAAGCCAACATACAATGGGTGAGAAAGATTGCTAAATCAGGTACACACAACATGGGAGACTTGAAACAAGGATGATAAGGGCCCATCCCAGAATCATACATTATACATTTCTAGGGCCCCATAACCATATAATGTATGTTTTTAAGGCCTCATAATCATAAAATGTATATTTATTTGGAAAGTCTAAAAAACCCAATGAAACAGGGTGGGAGAGAGGAAAATGGCGAGAAACAATCAGAAACATAGGGAAAATGCATCAATAAAAATCTGATCTAAACCAATAATTAAAAAAACACAAGCACCTTAGAATTATTTGATTTGTTGACTAATAACTACCTCATATTACAATTAGGTGTCTACACTATGCAGATGATATTAAGTTATAGAGTTTGTAAGTATATTATAGGCACATGAAAGATATAGACATAAGGACATAATGAAACAAGTGGTAGTAACCATTAGATAATGGATTATGTAGAATGCATAGAACCATGTTTTTGGTTTCTAATAAAATAATTAGTCACTTGGCTAAAATGTTATTATTTATTTTGATATTAAAATTTAATATATAAATATTTTAGTGTGGATGAACATGAACATGTTATCTTTTTCTTTTATTATAATATGAAGTAGTTGGAGGTAAAAATGAGGTTTTGAAATGAGTCTGATAATTCACACGATCCCCAAGTGGGCATTTTTGGAGATTTGTTTTTAAATTTCCAAGGTTTGTGACCTTGTAGGTTTTGCAAATCATGATGCTAATGCCATCTCAAAGGATTTTAGTGATGTCGTTGGTGAAGGTGTTGACGTTGGAAGATGTGATGGATGGAGAAGGAAATAGAGTAAGAAACTCTCCACATCTATGGTCAATGGACTCTTGGATGCCAGAGCTCTGAAACCAAAGTTAATAAAGTAAAAGTGATCTGCTACAAAGGGAAACAATGGGCCCAACAGAAGGATCAATAGTTGTACTAAGATTTATGGCATTAATGATCAAAGTTTTGAAATGGATTATGATGCTGAAGCTAATAATCATGGCTACATTGAGATGTCATTTCTTGTATGCATCTTGCAAGAACAAATTTAATCCATTTCACCTATGCAAGGTGTTCCGTAAAAACTATTTTATTTCTAATCTTCACTACATAACATCCATGGAGTTGGTCTTTTAGATCTCTTTTAAGATTGTATATTCCATTGAAACATATGATACTAATGGTGATTTTAAAGTTACCCATGAGGAACAACCCCCCCTTTCGCAAGCCATTGTTACTGATGGTTCCAAATCTTCTATGCTTGATGTGAATGGTTCTTCATGGGTGATATTCCTTATTATCTTCCAATCTACTGTTGATAAATATTTTGTTTGGTCTTCTGGGCCTTAGTTATTTGGAAACATGGAGTCTTTTTCAGCTCTTAGACTCCCTTCTTTGATCCTTCAAAAGCTAAAATCACAACAACTCCAATGTGGCTCAGATTGTACCACCTTCTCTTGGTTATTAGAAATCCAAACCAAATCGAATTGTTGGCCAATAAGGTGGGATACTTTGTCAAATTAGATAAAGATTCGCTAAGTAATATATTTGTGTGAGTGTGTATTTTGGTGGATCTTTCCAAACCCCTCTCACATTCAGTTAAGATCGTATATTCTCTTGGTTCTTTGTCCAAGTTTCTCAACTATGAGGGGCTCCCCTTAAGATGTTTTCGCTCCAATTAAATTGGACATCAAGTGGCAACTTGTTCCTCTTAGGTCCTTTCAAAGTTTAGACTCATGTAGATTTGAAGAAAGAAAGATAATTTACTTAATGTTGATTTCATGTGGCGTAATCATGGGAAAATATTTGTAGAGAATTCATCTTCCGTTATAGATATTGGACTGTTTACGACTTTGCAGATGGTATCTCATTCTCCTCTTCCTCCTAACGAAATGATCCTCACCAGGGGGTTCAAGTTGATAAGGAGTAGATTGACGAGCTTGATACTAGTGATAATGATGGTTTCCTTTAGCAGACACCAGTTTTTCCTAGTTTATTTTAGACTAATAAAACCTTATCCAAATCTATTGCGGCTCTAATACCAAGCATAAAGGATTAAAGATGGAGGCAGAGCATTTATAGATGGATGCGATTGATGAGGGTAGATAGTGGATGCTAGAGGATCTTTTCTCCTAAAAAGGAAGAAGATTGATTCTAGCTCGTGGATAGATCCACCCCTCTGGTTGTCTTCTTGTTTCTTAATCTTTGCTTGATTAAAACTAAAATTGATAGACTAAAGAAAATGCAAAAATTTTGTTTTGGTAATAACTCTCAATGGATAGCTTATTCTTTTATTCCGAGAGTTTTGTTTTAGTATTCTTTATTTATTTTTCCTTATCTTTATTATTTACTAAAATTTATTATTTTACTATAAATCTACAACCATCTTTCAATTTAAATTAGTGTTAAAACCAATTTTAATAATTATTCTTATCATTTAAATTTTAATATTTAAAATATAACTTATTTTTATAAAAAAAATTAAACCCTTCCAAAAACACAAGCACCTTAAAATGTAACTTATTAAAAAAAAACCGAACCCTTCGAAAAACTAACCTTTATTATAAATTAAAAAAAATTATATATAAATATTTTCATATAAAATTTTTGTAAAAGTGCTCATTTTTCAATGTAGCATATAGATAAATTATCAATTATTTCAACCCTGGCATGGTTAAATATGCGAAGCTTCCCATGTTTTGAAGCATATTGAATAGATAAAGTACACTTAATAATTGTTTGAAAATATATATATATATATGCACCGCAATTCTGTCATGTCACGATCTTTTAGAGACAACAGACAAATTGCGATATATCTGTTTGAATAGCCTAGGGGCCATCCGTATGGACCCAAAAAAAAAACAAATAAAAAAATGGCAACGAATATGATACCTATTTCAGTATTAGAAATTTGCGCCCTCTTCCAATGGACGTGTAAATTGTGCAGTACGTTTTTGGGGAACAATATCATTATTTGGACAGGACGCTTATTTGGTCGGTGGGCATTCTGTTTTTATAAAGTTAGGATTGGGGACAATATACTGGAGTTGAAATCAGACCATAATCTAATTCATATTAAAGTTTACATTCTCATAAAGAAATAATAGGGAGAATAAGCTCACTTTGGTTAAAAGGACACTCCCCAAGGTAAAATCTTTCTAAATCATGAGAATCAAGAAATCTTTAGAGCTGCAATCAAACAATTGCTCAGAGATTACGAAGAAAAAACAACTAACATAAAGAACCAGTCTCTCAGAGAGAACACGCTGATTCCCCTAATACATAAGGCCTTAAATGGTTGTAAGAGAGCTAGACCCAAGAGAGGAATAAGAAATACTTTCCTGGCAAACCCATGGTTCGATGAGGAATGCAAGATAGCAAAAAGAAATCTGCGAAAGAGAGGTATGGACAAAGAGCATAAGAAGGAGTACATAAAGATGCTACAGAATAAGAAAGAGAAGTATGTAAACAACAGAAGAATAGAGCTAATTGCCCTCGAAAAAAATAGCCCTAAAAGATTTTGGAAAAAGCTACGTCAAAAGAAGAAACAAACAAAAAACAATATCACCGAAAACCAATGGCTTGAGTATGCGAAGCTACTATATGAGAGGGACCAAGATAAATCTAGACCCCCAATAATCTATGCGAATACAAAACTCTTCAACACTGAAGACATCATTCAAGGCATAAAATAATTAGCAAGTGGGAAAGCTCAAGATATTGATGCGCTGCAAGTGGAGTACTTAAAGTGGGGCGCTGACGTATTGGCACCTCATATCAAACACATCTTCAATAGGGCCATCCAAGAGGGCTTCCCGAAAGAGTGGACGACTAGTGTGGTTATCCCTATCTTCAAAAATGGGGATACCAATAACCCGTCAAATTATCGTACTATCATGGTTAATCCCCTCCTTGGTAAAATCTTCGGAAGCATGATAGAGCGCATAATTAGCATGTGGGCAGAAAAAGAAGGAAAAAGAGTTAAGGGCCAAGCTGGATTTAGACCGAAGCACTCTACTATTGATCATGGAGCTACACTTAGGTTCTTGATTGAAAAAATATGGAACACTCAGGGAGACGAGGCCTTTTGCTGCTTTGTCAACTTCAAAAAAGCCTTTAACACGGTCCCTCGTGACAAACTTATGAACATAATGAAGGAGCTGGGGGTTCTGGATGAGCTTAGAGCTGCTATCCATAGATTATATGAGCAAGTAAAGGCCAAAATTAAAACTAGTGATGGAATGTCAGAGTGTTTTGACATCGATATAGGGGTCAAACAGGGTTGCCCACTTTCACCAACTTTATTTGGACTATACATTGATAAATTAGAAGAATGGTTAAATAAGGATAGTGGGGAGGGGTTTCAACTAGCTAAGGATGTGATAAAACTGCTTCTTTATGCGGATGACCTCATTTTAATTGCCGGAACAACGAGCAGCTTGAGGGAACATTTGAGAGCACTTGAAAATTTTTGCCAAGAGGTTGGAATGCAAGTGAACACAAGCAAGACCAAAGTAATGATCTTCTCTTTGAAAATAAAAAAGAAACAATATACCTTTACCTTTGAAGGCAGCCCGTTAGAGATAGTCGAAGAGTACAAGTACCTCGGGCTTGATTTTCATCACAAGCTCAATTGGGAAACGTGTAGAGCAAAAAAAATCCAAGGAGGATGGAAAGCGTTGTACTCTCTTCAAAATAGGTGCAGGACTGCGGAGCTATGGGATTGGAAGACTAGGAGAACACTCTTCGGTTTGTTGGTCATCCCGGTGATTCTTTACTGGTGTGAAATTTGGGGCAGCAGTATGTCAGATCAAAAATGGAAACAGATAGAGAGAATCCAAAAACACTTCATCATAAACAATCTCAAAGTCAAGAATTTGGTGCTGTATGAGATCCTACTTGCTGAAACGGGGTCCTTCCCCCTAGAGGCATCGGCGATGATATGGTTACTAAGCTACCTCAAGAAGATTCAAAACATGAAGAAGCATAGGTGGCCTAGACTAATTATAAAGGAAGAGCTAACTAGAAGAAAGAACACTTGGAGGAAGCAAAATGACAAATGGGTAAAGAGGTGGGATATTAGCATGCAGGAGTGCCCAAATACTAATGAACAAATAAAAAAATATGTGAGAAGAAAATTCAAGGGCATCATGTGGACAAAACAAATGGGCCGTAAAAAGGAATACTATCTCAAAGAATTCAACCCCATAGGGGATTTTGAAGAAAAATCTTATATAGGAGCAGAGATTAAGTGGAAAGCGAAAATGTTGATTGCCCAACTTAGGATGAGCTCTCATCATCTTAGGTGTGAAAAAGGTAGATGGCTAACTCCCAAAGAGGATTGGGAGGAGAGAATATGCCTCTTTTGCAACAAAGGCATGGTGGAGACGGAACGACACTTCCTCTTGGAGTGTGAGGCATACAAAGACATCCGATACAGTTATGGTGAAACTTTGAAAATCGCCAATCTGGACACCCCGTTTGAAGCAACAATGCTGGGTAATACGACAAACCTCGTGATCAAACTTCACAACAGAAGAAAAGATCCCAAGAAGAAAGTTCAGGGATATTAGGGAACGTTTTGTGACTGATGTCTCGTTTTGAAGAAGATGGGCACCACTGATGGGTCCCATAAACTGTTGTGGTCTCATGGACGTTATTAAAATCCTTCATTCATTCATTCAACCCTTCATTCCGTGTTGGCTTTTAAAATTTTCGTTTGCACATGCTAGGCCATTGTCGGTGCTATTTTTAATTAGGGTCGGAGGTGTTAAATTGGCATGGCCATAGCTTCAATTCGTCGAGGTATCTAAGCATAGGTTTTCTTAGGTAATGGATCATCGTCACATGTGTGATTATTGTAGATACTCTTTGTTTAGTTAAAGTTTTTTAAATTATTAAGAGAACGACATGTATAAGTAGGAATTAATTAGACGCCTATTTTTGTCTTCATTCATGAACTAAGATTCTTTAATGGCCATAAGATTATCATTATTGTGATCATCAATAATGTATTGTTCGCAATGTCTTAATCCGATTTGAAAGTTTAAATGAAAATCAATCTTCAAAACCGTTCCTGTAAAGCAATCCAGAGTATAGGAAGAACGCAGGTAAATTGGTAACAAAGAGAATTAGATACAACGGTTAAAGCACACAAAGTGCTGAAAAAATCATCACCGTTTAGAATGTTGAAAAAGAATTTGGAGAGTCCATCAATCGCATAATTAGAAAGCTTAATCTAAGATTTTGGGTTAACAAGACTTCAACGCTGTGAATGGATTAGGAATAAGATAATGAGATGGATGCAATTTGAGAAGTTTGGAGATCTAGCACCGAACATGGAAGGCAAAACATAAATGAAGTCCCTAAGAACTTGGTAATTAATTTAATGTTTACTAGAAATTGGAAATGCATCTTTATTATATGTGGATTCCACTTCTTATGAAAGAAATTCTAAAGGAACACAAAAATTTGCTCACATAGAGTTGAATGCGATTAAAAAATAGACAAAATCATGCACATGATGTAGATTGAAATGACCAAAATACTTGGTTGCATTTAAAAGTTGTCCAACTATTAGGGAGGCAAACGTGTTGTTTTTCATTGAAAAGGTGTCTTAAGTACCTAATAGATGTTGATTGTTTGGTTTTCATGAAAGCAAAATAAATTTGATTGTCATCGATTTTATTTTACAATATATGATAATAAAACGATTAAAATTTTGAGTATAATTTTTAGTAAAAGATTATATATATATATATATATAAAGTGAATGAGTGTAAGTCGGTAGTCATACCTCGTTCAAAACTTATTATTGTCATCCTCATCACACTTTGTGTGCATGAAGAGTTAAGAAAAAATAATCTTATATTTTTGGTGGAGGTGATGGTAGAAAATGAGGTTGTGTGTTCCTTCATATGGTATAACAATGCAATATGTGGGGAGGAGACGTTTCGTTTCATGGTGAACTTGAACAATGGTGAAGTGGTGGGGAAGGGAAAGCCCAGACAAAGCATGTAAATGGTGAAAGATTTCAAGGAGAGTTTGGCGGTGATGGGGAGGTTCAATGATAAGGTATTTCAGGGGATATTGTATGCCAAAGAGCTCGTATCATTCACATGATCAATATTTAGAGTTGTGATTGAATATACATGACCTACACATCATAAGTGTTGATTTGATTGTGAAAGGGCTCCATATCACATATGTGTCTTGAATCAGCATTGCAATGTCGTTGACATGGGGACATGATATTAAGGTCCCAGAGTTTATCTTGTATCTTCCATTCATGCAAGATACCAATGCATCAACACCTGAAAATTTTAAATCATGGATAAGAAAATACAAGAATGTCATACTCGAACCCATGGAAGAGAAGATGACCATAATTGGACTCTGTATTCATAAGCATCTTTAAAATCAATGCTAGCAAAAAAAACATAAAATTTAAGAAAGCACTAGTAAGGAAAAAGATGTTTTAGTGATCCGGAGGATTTTTATATGGTTTGGAAAAAGGACAAGTGTCATAATATAAAATTGACACGTGGCAAAAATATAAAGAGTTGATTAATTACTTTTTATATTAGAATTATTTTATGTTGTTAATGAATGTTGTGTTGCAGATGTGGGAACACACTGACCATTTACCTATATTACCCTTTAACCAATCCACATCTAATGTTACCAACTTTGCCACATAATTCTATTAAGCCACCGAAATACTCCTTCTACATATCCAATTAATTTTCTATCGTAATTTTTTCATTTCCCCATTTCTAAAATAATCCCAACATCTTACCTTATTTTATAATTAAAAAAAACATAAAATATATTTTTAATTAAATCTCAATTTATTTAATATCTTATTATTATATTTTTTTATACCATTAAATATTATTAAACCCAAATCCCAAAATTATAATGCCCCCACTCCCACGTGAAAAGAATTTAGTATTAATGGGAGATACTAAAAAAATAAACATTATCCCCACTTTATTCATTACCTTTTTCTCACGTTGGAAATTTACATGGGTTTTAATTAAATGGGATATATTTTAAAACCTTTATATCATTCATTCCTTTTTCCACGTGGATTTTTATTTACTTTGCATGAGGGGTATGGAATGTTATTAGTACTGTCGTAAGGTATGGTACTATTATTTTTGCAAGAAACATTTATTTTGGTCAACGCTTTTTTTCTGTCCAATTAAAAAGAGTTATGCATTTCATTGCATGAAAATTATACAATTCCATATGGTTAAAGAATGATTTATTATTTTTGGTCGTTGATGTTAAACACTGAATAAATACTCTGAATAGCTTCCAATAAAAGCATGCAAAAACCATAAATATTTAACAGAAGAATAGTTAGGAAACCATAAATATTTATGGGGAAGCATGGCTAAATGCATATTCCTTATTTTGGCTGCATAAGGCTTTGGAGGTTGATAGCTGCATTGCACATGGCAGGGAGGCATTCCAGCGAAGACCACCTGTGTGCTATTTGGCAGCAGCGTGGCAACTTCTAAAGCTCCCGTGTAAAAAACAATAAACAGGGGTTTTACCTGAATATAATTTTTCTTTTGACTGTTATTTGTAAATCCGTCCAAAGAGAATAAACTTCAGCCAAAACTCTTCCCGGTCAGGTATGCAGTGTATCGGAATGAAATCCCTGTTTCGACTTCTGTTTTTTTGGTGTGATTTTTATTCGATTGTGTAGAACAAAATACTATGTATGCATCAAATGTTTAATTTTTCCGTTCAGTTGTAAATATGCATGAAATTTGAAATTTAAAGAGCTAGAAATTGTACCATTTACCTCTCCGCAAAAAAAAAAAAAAAAAGATATTTGGCCAATCCACTTTAATCACAAAAAAGACTCCCTGCAAAATACGAGCATAGTAGTATAATGAAGGAGCAGGGTAAAACAGAAATTACATATATCATTATGAGTGCTTTCGGGTCACTTTGTCTCTGCAAGATAGCATAATCAAATGTAAATTCTATTGTTAAGATTTATCTATTTATACAAAGAAAACAGTTTTCTATGAAACAATTTGTAAATAACTTAATATGGGAGCGTTGTAAATGAAACATTTATCTTAGAATATATAGAACATAGTATTATAATGAAGGAACAGGGACAAAATACGCTGGGTTTTCGAAAAAAAAAAAAAAAAAATCAGTATATTTTTTAAACCGGGAATTTTAAATATTTCTTTCCTTCCATACTATTATGTTTCAGGTCAGCTGTATAAAACGTTTCGTACAATAGTGCCTACTTTGCTACCAAGTTTTGACATCCATCTTCCCGATAATTAACAAGAAAACAAAAACAAAATAGCCCAACCGATCTTAGAAACTTTGCACTAATCCTCCATCTTCGGTACCACTAAACTGACGATGAAAAGAAAAAAACACGAATGATTTATAGGGAGCGCCTTTCTGTTAGGGAATGTGCTAAATTTTGCAAGATTTTGATAGGGTTATAGTCTAAATTCCAATAGGAAAACAAGAAGACTAGACGGAAATTTTGCCAGGTTAAGTGTAAATATCTCTCTCTCTCCAAAAAAAAATGTGTATGTATATGTATATGTATATGTGTACATATATATATATATGAACATATTTATTTTAATTTAAAAATAAACCAAAAAACACTCATAATCCACAAGTAAGGATCAAATGCAAATTAACTCTGATTATATTCTTTTAATGCGACGCTAGCTACAATGAAGGCAACGGCTGCGTCCATGTCCCACTCTGCATTTTCCATTTTGACCCTAAATTTTTTGTGAAGGTTTTAGCAGCTTCCATGATCTGGCATCGACACTTAATGGTATATGGAATTTTAAGTTTGTTTCTTGGGCTTGGGGCTCTTAAACCAGGTGAAGGTTTCATACAGCTGTAACGTAGTGACAAGATGTGCCACGTTGCTCCCACTTGGCTAAATTTAATTTTAGCTTTTCAATCTTTACATTTTTTACAATTGTTGAATTTTATTTACATTTTTAATACATTTTATTCAATATATACTTTTTTTTACTACAACTTTTTTATTTAAAAAATACCATATTTTATCTAATAAAATATATGGTACCAATTTTAATTAAAAATATACTAAATTAATAAATTTCATTTATTTGGAAAAAAAAATTACATGCTTATGTAATTTGTTCAAGATATTATAATACTTGCTTTTTTGCTTTAGGTCCTTGGATCTTCCCGTCTACCAAATGGTCACCCTGTACCCGTCATTTTTGACTTCAAACCAGAGGATACCTTCAAAAAACATTGTTTTTATTCTTTTCTTTCAAATTTTTATATGTTCTTATAAGAATTTTTTAAATCTGATTTTGATGTCCAGCGTATTTTTATAGTATCTGTGCTAACAATTCACCCTTCATATGTTATCATGTATGTTTTTTTTTGCAGAATTGAGGGGAGAGACCCCTAAGTTTCTTTAGAAGTTGATTCCAGAGCATGCAAGGAGACATTTCCTACAAGTTGGACTTAGCCTCTAGGTTTTGTTGTCTCTCTATCATGATCTTGGTACCTTTTTTGCCCTTAAAGACCCTGAATTTTTTTTATGGCTAGGATGTTTTGGGGTTGTATTTCAAAAGATAAGGGGATAGTCAGGAAAATGTTGGAAGCATTGTGGTCATGTTCCTTATGGTGGACTTTGTTATACCCAAAACTTGCAGCTTGGTTTTGGTGATCATTCTTACTTGGGTGCCAAATCATGCAAAGAATCATTGTGATTATGGATTGGTTGTTTATAATTGCAAATCTTGGTTTAGCCGTGACAAAAAAACTAAAATCAAAGCCAACCTTCCCATAAAGTTGTTTGAATATCCGTGATTTTTTGAAGATAACTATTAGCCTATGCAAGAATTTTCGAAGGCCCTGAAGGCCCAAGTATACTGATGCAGACTATGAACTTTGAATAGTGAAAATGATTAAGTGGAACACAATTTTTTTGAATGACAAGTATATGTGAGATGCTTCATTTCTTGTTTTATTTATTTTTTATATTAAAGTTGAATTCAAAATACGTCTTCATTCCTTGCCTTCCTAGTTTGATAGTGTGCTTATTTTATTTTGTATAGGCTCTTTCAGCTTGGTTGGCCCTTTATGTTCATTTGGTTCTGCCGATGCGACTTCAAAAGGCAATTTAATTTCAAAAATAAAAAGTGTATAAAATATTGATCTGTCGGATATTGAGTCAGCTAGAGAAAAAGATAAAGGAATGGGGAACCAACTATCATCATCGAATTCACCATTTGACTGGTTTACAGATAGGGTATGTAGACTAATATTTTCCAAGTTACTCTTGAATCTCTATTTTGTTTATTTGCATGTGCATGTTGGTTATTTTAAGTTAATGGTGGCCTTGTTGAGCTTTCAACAAGTATTATGTTTTTGCATTTGTATATGTCATTAGTTTACAGGGTTAATGACAACCATTGCTTAATTATTATATCAAATAGTTATAAGTCAACTGTTATTTTAATAATTTTATGGTACCATTTCTATTAAGCATGTTAATGCACAACAATTCTTAGAACCTTTGGTTGCTTTCTTTGCCCCTGTTGACTGTAGCACTGCATCCTCTACTGCAATTATCTTTACAGGCATATGCAATTTTATGTGGGCAACCTCAAAATGTTTTATGCCATTGGAGCAGTTGAAAATGTGGTTCAAGTGGTGTGCATGCTAGGAACTCATTCAATGACATAAGTTGGAAGTGGGAAAATTTACAATATGCACCATGGCATTGCTTTATCAGTGGATTGACTACTATTTTGAACTGAACATCTGGGTTCTTCTATTTCACAAAAGCATTATTGGTTGTTGATTGTTATTGGCATCTAACGGAAGCCCAATTCAAGTGTATATGTTTTTTGTTTTTGTAAAAATAATGATATAATGATCTCATTTTTCAGATTTTTATTATGTTACCCAAATATGTTTATCTTCATTTTGTTTATAAATATTATTTATTACATATGAAAAATAATTATTTAAAGTTTTAATTTCTTTCATTTCTTAATCTTTGAGAAATTGCAACATGCACATAAGAAATAGTGCAATTTTCCAAGCAAAACCAGTGAATATAATATGAGATCTCAATCAATTTTCCAGGGTTTTAGACAATCTCTAAAGTTAATGTTGAATAATTTGTAACCAAAACAATATCAAATTTAATAAAATTGATTATAAAAAATAGGAAAACAATAGCTACATCATTGTTATATCGTTTCACATCAAATCATACACAATAGGGACTATGGCTACATCGTAGCTCTTGTTTAGAATAAGTTTTTGAACTAAAGTTCCAATTTAACACTATCCTTGCCTTTATTTGTGGCATTAAACACCTAAAACAAAATCCTTATCCCCATTTCTCATGTAACTTTGGATGGGAGCTATTTAAGTGGGATTTGTTGCTAAAACTAAAGTTCAATTTTCATACATATGATCGTTAGTTCCACGTTGACACCCACTTTAAAAGGGTTGATAGTTTGGTGGAATATATGATGGTTTTTATTTAGCATTGGAGATATTTTAATTATGCTTTAATTTTCATGGTTGGTGAATTAAATGGATGGTGTGTCAGTTTTTAGTAAGCGTTTTATTAATAAAAGTATGGAGTTGGAACTTTTCTTTAATTATGAGATTTTTATTTTTTTATTAAATGCATGCAGTCTATCAAGAGTTTAACCATACTTTGTGTAAAAATAGAAAATTGTTAGTCAATATTGGCTATATGACAATTTTTAAATATTGAAGATGATTATTATACACGAGAGTTTACAGAGAATGGGCATCGAACAAAAAATGACACATGGTGCTTATTTTTGGCAGAGAAGGAATGTTGTCGAGAATTTCAAGCATGGACGATCCATACAAATGAAGATCTATTTTGCTTGAAGAATACAGGATATTTAATTCAGTGAATTGATCATGTTTAATTTTATCCCTGAAAGTGAATCATTTTCAACCTGTATAAAATACAGAGATTTGTAAAAATCAATAATATTTTTATAAATCCTTTGAGAATATTATTTTCTCATGTTGATAGAATTAATAGTCCATACAAGAGAATTATAAGCATTTGCAGATATTATTTGGTTGAAGGTAAGAATGTTGTACATGTTGCAGACGAGTTATTCATATCACATAGAGCTGTAAGTTTTATTAATCTATATAGGGATGTAAGTTATAAATTTTGTATTTACATCTTATTTATATGGAATGGTTCAAATGAACTTAGAGATGTAGCCAATTGGTGAACTCCGTAAATAATCTCTTGCCTTTATTTTTTTTTTTTTTTAGTATTTCATCAGTTTTAAATTATTCAATGATATTTGGAATTAATTATGAAAAATTGATTATGAGACTATTTGAGAGATAAAAATGTGAATTGAATGTTTTTCACTGAATAATAAATTTATATGAATTTACAGAACACTCATAATCAGAATTGTTCATACAATTCACATTCATAGTTTAAAAGTTAATTCATTTTAATTAAATTTTGAAAAATGATTTATTATATTTTTAAAATACATTTTGAATAAAACAATATTTATTAGTAGGAGGTGAATTACTATTCACGGATCCCCTGTGGTGGTGACCAAATCGTAAGTAAGGTGGGTTTTATCTATGAGGTCCGGTGTTTGAGTCTTCCTTGCCATCAGTAGTTGATTTCTCAGTTGGCACTACTTCCCATGGGTCTACAAGGTTCTCCCGAGTCAAAAATAGCTAGTTATCGATTTAAAAAAAATACTGTTTATGGATCAATTTGAAAGCAAAAGTTTTGATTTAGAAATGAGTTTTTAGAATTTTCATTCATTCATATTCATTTTTAAAAGAATAAATCCAATTTTTATTTGTTTTAATTGGAAAATTAAGAATTTTGAAACCAATTCTATTTTACTCAAGGAATTGAGAATTTACTTATCCAATTATTAAAAACTGTTGATTTACTGAAAAGGTATACCCAATTTTCAAATCAATGGTTGGTATCAAAGCAAGTTGATACAGGGCTTGCTTCAGTTGTTGAGATAATTCAATTTAAAGTTTAAATATCAGATATTGGTATTGTTATTTTGTTTGATTTGATTGTACAAGTTGGCCAGTGCAAAGAAAAATTAGAAGGTATTTTAATTTGCTGAAAGAAGACAAGCTTGTAACAGCGAAGGTTCTGGAACCACTAAACTTGTAGGATCAACACAGATGATGAACAACACATTGTCACTTAAAGGTGTAAGATGGGTTTATGAAAAGATCAACGTTTCTATCTTGGGATGCATTTAGATAAAATGCAAGGCATTTTCAGTGATGCACATTCAAGAGGAATCAGTTGTTGTTCTATTACTAGTCTTACATAGAGAGTAGATTGAGGTATGATAGAAATCTAATTTTATATTTGTATTGACACAATATTTTGGTCTTCGATAACTAATTATGTAACATTTATTTTTGGATTACTAATCATATTTTGGAAGCCTATAGGAACAAGTGAAAAGACCAATTCCATAATAAGATATGAAAATGACAAATAAAGCATTGTTCAAAAACTTGAACATATATTTACATTTTATGGATTGAGTTTTAATTGGTTCTTAAGTTGGTTTATGTTTCATAGCTTGGTTAAGAGTTGCAGGAAATAAACAGGGAGTTTTTTAAGACACCAAAAATATGTCAACCAGTACTCATCAGGTGCATTTCACAATTTCTTCAGAGGTATTAAATTATTTTCAAATGTAACCATGCACATTTTTGGTTTGACTCCTTGACGTCAGGGTAACCTTTGTGTGGGTTGCTTTGGAAGTAAAATATATCTTTGTTTGGAATTGTTTTTAAAAAAATTTAAAAATTAAAATGGATCGTCTAACTCTTGGTAAGATAGAGTTTATAAGATGAAACCACCTCCTATTCAGTTATGGAAACCATGAAGAGGAAACAACCCTTATGGATAAAATAGTTTAATTGAATAGTTTTGAAAAAGCATAACTATAGTATGAAATAATATGCTTAGTTTATCTTCAACACTATTTTTAGAGAATTCCTAACTATTGGATTAAGGGAAAGAATTTTGATAAAATTGTGTTGTGAAGATATTTTGCTATCTCTTATCTTAGTTTTTCATTATAATTAAATTTTGGAAACTAACTCAGTTTTGATGAGTTGTGGAGGTATGAATCAGAGAGCAGTCAGATAGTGAAGGAAACCTCGAGATAGGGTTAAAATTCTTGGTTTTCTCCTTATCTTTATATGATATTTGCTTACAGTTACTTGTAGAGTTTGTGAGTTTGTAAAGAGGCTCTTATTATGAAAATTCTGTAAGTTGACATTGGAGTTTGATAGGTATAGGAAAATATTTAATAATCAGTTTAAGGGAAACAACAATTAACTATGTTGTTGACAGGATGGCCATCACATCTATTTCCATTGATTATTCTTTCATGTATTATGTATATTGTGCAATTACAACCTTAGAATAAATAAATTCATTGCATGTTTTCATACTTTGCATATATGTTTAAGGCTCACAATATTATGAGAAATGTTTGTAAATGCTGCAGTTATTTGTAAATCCTATAGGGTATGCACATTTGATTTTCCTTGTGTGATATTGGATATAACAAGGGGAACACCTTAGCCTTCATGCAGTGCAGGGGTTGAGAGAATCCGCCAGATGTTATGACTATTTTGGGTGACAGGGTATTTTGACAGAATGGGTAAAGAGTTTGTTTTACTCTCCATTATCAAGTTACAGTTTCAGTTGGATAGTTAACTTCTTGCATGGAAGTTTTTATAACGTCTTATTCCACTGATATTTTTTTAAATAGATTTTTATTGCATTGACTTATAACTCTTTCACATGTTATTTTTGGCTCTTGTATGTTTGGAATTAGTGCAAAAAGATTGTCAATGGCAAGAAGAGAACTCAAAGAGATTTTTTGTGTCAGTTAGATTATTTGGACTTTTGGAGACCAAAAGCCTTTTAATGGAGAGGTTTGATTAGGTGGATTTTTATATGGTTTGGAAAAATGTGGAAAAAAGACACATCGTAATGAAAAATTGGCATGTAGCAAAAATATAAAGAGTTGATTAATTATTTTTTATATTGGATCTATTTTATGCTACTAATGGATGTGTTACATAATGAGAACAAACTGGTCATTTACTTACATTACTCCGTAACTAGTTGACATCCATTGTTACCAACTTTACCATATAATTCTATTAAGCCACTAAGATATTCCTTCTACATATCCAATTAATTTTTTACCATAATTCTTTCATTTTTCCATTTCTAAAATAATCCCAATATCTTATTTTTTGATTATTAAAAAAAATTAAATATATTTTTAATTAAATCCCAATTTATTTAATATTTCATTATTATAATTTTTTATACCATTAAATATTATTAAACCCAAATACGAAAATTAAAATCTCCCCACTCCCACGTGAAAGGAATTTAGTAATAATAGAAGAGATTAAAAAAAAAATTATCCCCACTTTATTAATAATGGGATATATTTTAAACCCTTTTTATCATTCCTACCTTTTTCCACGTGGATTTTTATTTACTTTGCATGGGGGCAAGGAGTGTTATTTGGAATAAGTTTTTAAACTAAAGTTCCAATTTAACACCATTCTTACCTTTATTTGTGGCGAGAAAATCTTTATCTTCATTTCCCACGTAACTTTGGATGGGAGCTATTTAAGTGGGATTTGTTGTTTAAACTAAAGTTCAAACATGCATATTAAAAGGGTTGACATTTTGGTGGAATATATGATGGTTTCTATTTAGCATGGGAGATATTATAATTTTCATGGTTAGCGAATTAAATAGATGATGTGTTGGTTTTTGGTAAACGTTTTATTAATTAAAATATAGAATTGGAATTTTTTTTTAATTATAGGATTTTTATTTTTTTATTAAATACATGTAATCTATCCAGAGTTTAATCATATTTTGAGTAGAAATAAAAAATTGTTAACCAACATTGGTTATATGACAATTTTTAAATATTGAGGATTATTATTATATAGAGGAGCTTACAAATAGTGAACAAAGAATGACATATGGTGCTTATTTTTGACAGAGAATGAATGTTATCAGGGATTTCAAGCATGGACAGTCCATACAAATAAAGGTCTATTTTGCTTGAAGAACACATGTTATTTAATTCAGTGAATTGATCAAGTTTAATTTTATTTCCGAAGGTGAATCATTTTCAGTATGTATAGAATACAGAGATTTGTAAAAATCAAGAATATTTTTATAAATCCTTTAAGAGTATTATTTTCTCATGTTGAGAGAATTAATAGCCCATACAAGAGAATTATAAGCATTTGTAGATATTGTTTGGTTGAAGAGAAGAATGTTTTACGTGATGCAAATGAGTTCTTCATATCACACAGAGTTGTAAGCTTTATTAATCCATACAAGGATGTAAGTTATAAATTTTGTATTTACATTTTATTTATATAAAACAGTTCAAATGAACCAGGGGATGTAGCCAATTGGTGAACTTTGTAAACAATCTTGTCTTTATTATTTTTTTAATTTTTATTGTTTCGTCACTTTTTAATTATTCACTGATATTTAGAATTAATTATGAAAAATTGATTATGAGACTATTTGAGAGATAATATTGTGCATTGAATGTTTTTCATTGAACAATAAATTTATATGAGTTTACATAATACTCATAATCAAAACTGTTCATACAATTCACATTCAGAGTTTAAAAGTCAATTCTTTTTAATTAAATTTTGTAAAATAACTTATTTTATTTTTAAAATCCATTTTGAATAAAATAATATTTATTAGCAGGGGAGTAATTACTATTCATGAATCAATTTGAAAATAAGAATTTTGATTCAGAAATGAGTTTTTAGAGTTGTCATTCACTCATATTCATTTTTAGAACAATAAATCCAATTTCTATTTGTTTAATCGATAAATTGAGAATTTCACAATCAATTCTATTTTACTCATAGAATTGAGAATTTACGTATCTGATTATTAAAAATTGTTTGATTTATCAAAAAGGTAAACCCAGTTTTCAGATCATTTAGAAAGATTATTAAAATGAATATTTGATTATTATTGATTTACACTTCATGCAGACAAGTTGAGATGGGATTAGTTATCATTATTGGGTTTTTAATCTTAGTATAGCTTTGGCGTTGAATTCTAGCCCAACGAGCTAACGCACTGGATCTTTCATGCAAAACTATGATCTTGAGCGCTCATCCAAATTATGCAACTAGAAACCAGTTCCCATAGGTTTTGTTGCACAGTAATATTAACTTAGTCATATTCTTCCCTTTATTATGTAATTAAATAAATACTACATAAAAACATAGATACACTACTTTGATTCTAGGATTACCAAGTTCGGCCACCATGACTATGCATACTAATGCCATTTCAGTTTAGAGTTTATTACTTATAAAATGAAGGAATTGAGTAATTTTCATATCAAGTCCCAATCAAGAAATTGTTCAACTTAACACAACATAGATACACAACTCATCCATTCCATTGAACATGAACATAAGAGTGTTTATAAACCCATAACACACACACACACACACACACACACACACACACACACACACACACACACACAAATATATATAAAGCATAAGCATTATCAGATAAAAATTCATCGTCTCAGTGTTTTACACTAAGGGTATTTATACTTGTTTATCCTTCACCAAGTGTTTACAACATTAATGACATGAGTAATTATCCAACGAACTCTCAACAGACTTGAGAGTCGTGATTCTCAATCAACTAATTTTTCCTAAAGACTCGGGTTTGGTGCCCCCTATATACTCACGCTATGTTGGATTCTTCTTGCCATGTGTTTCTCTCCTTGCATACCAGTGCAAACTTTCTATGGATAAGGTATGGGTGGCCCTTAGGAATCAATCCTTAACTGATCTCACTTCTCATGCACTCTACAAATATTTTGCTATAATTTTGAATCCTATGCTCTTAGGTTCCTTGTGACTAATTTTCCTTTGACTAGGTCTTTTCACATTGGTGCTTCCATGCCTTTATTCTCTCATACCCTATAGGTTCTACACCACAGTGTTTCTACACCCATCAGGTTTTGCTCCATAGAATTTCTATGTTATGGTCCTGCATCATGCCAATTTCATGCAGAAATATACAAAACTCTTAGCCAAAATTTGGGGCCAACATCACCCCACACTATGCTCTTAGTCCATCCTGAACTAAGTCTCACTAGCAACCTCTACCAAAAATTCAAGCCCATCTACTCTATCTACTTCTTCACATTATCCCAATGTGACAATGCATCGAGCAACTTGGTAATTATTTCCTCTATAGCCTCCTTGGATTACTTCATCTCCTCGAGTTGGCTAGATATCTCATTGGGCTTCTTGACCAATTCATCTAAGGATGCGATGGCATGCTTCTGGACGTCTTCAAGTGTTGAGACTTCTTTAACAACCTATCCTCAGAGGGATGTAAAACTTGCATTTAGTTGTTGATGATGTGTGTTTATAATTTCCTCCATTATCTCCACATTTTTGAATGTTTTGGTCGGTTCAACGTGATCTTTTATTAAGAGCATAACATCAACCATCTGCTACCTTTGGGATTCTTTTATTTGGAGCTGAACCTCTAAGATCTTATTAGGGCGTACCAACCATTCAAACATTCCATCCAAAATGGGGATTAATTCCCTAATTATCTCTAGGGTGTGCTTGCAGACTTCTACTGCCTTGGTGAATTACTCTACTAGATCTATTCCCTCATATTTTGGCATGGGTTACTCCTTATAGTGCTTCAACAAGAGGTTCACCAAGGTTTCTAATTTGCCTATGGCATCTCCATCGAGAGGTACATCATTTGCTAATGCCAGTTCTTGTACCAAAATTATATTGTAGAGGTTTAATGTTTTAATTTTCACCTCTATGACCTCTTTGACATACGGCTTTAGAATAACCACTTCTATGATGAGCACCTTCTTGGCGATAACTTCCTTATTATACATACCCACCACTTGGGTATATTTCTTAGCTACACTTCACGCATGAAAATCTGACAAAATGCTCTAGCACGTGACTTCTAGGGCCATATTCAATAATGTTGCACTTGTTTGTAGAGGGGTGATCTTTTGGGGATCCACCCATAGTGGTTTTGGTAGTATAAAAATATTAGGTCCTAAAGAAATGTTATCTTAGGGGAGCTCAAAAGTGTGTTCCTCATTGAACATGTCCAAAATAAAGGACACTTACTTCCTTATCTCCAAGGTTGCATCATGGGGGATGAAGTATGACCATAGATAAAGCATCTTATTAGGGACGCTCATTTGATATCGATCATGCAGATTTGTAGATGCATCAATAGTAGGTTCTTTTATCAACCCAATCAACTCTTTTCCTTTATTTGGGAAACCAACTGAAGAGGAAGACAAAAGGCAAAGGCCCAAAGGGCACTTGCCCTTCAAGAAAAGAGACAAGCCAAAAAGATATTTCCTTCAGACAAATGTCTAAAGGAATTCCTTCGAAAATTTGTTCGAAGGAAAGAGAGGCCCAAAGACACTTTCCCTTTGAGAAAAAGATTGATGCAAAAGAAGAATTCCTTCAAACAAATGTTTGAATGAATTCCTTCAGACATTTATCCAAAGGAAATAGACACTCGCACAAAATCCAAAAACTTGAAGGCCATAAAGAAGTGAAGGAAATCCTTCAGACATTTTGTTGAAAGGAATTCCTTCAGACAAATGTTCAAAGGACTTGTCAAGGGAAAAGCCCATCGTAAACAAAGAGCAAGTGAGAAAGGACAAAAATAAGGAAGAGATAGAAAAGAAAGAAGATGGGTGGGAAGAAAACAAGAAGAAACAAGTCAAAAAGGAACCCATAGAAAAGAAGATGGCAAAGATCCCAAAACCTGAGTAAATGTGAGAGGAAAAAGACAAGACAAAGACCAAGGATCAAGAAGGAGTAGAAGATCATCAAGAGCCTAAAGCCCTGATAAGTAAAGAGAAAAGGAACCAAAACAAAAGAGAAATCAAAAGAAAGAGATAAAACATGGGCAAAGATAAAGTGAAAAAGACAAAGCTCAGAACAGTTCAAACAACTTGACAAAGTCAAAAGGTAGAATCAATGACCATTCAGAATAAGACAAGTGGCATAGGGACACTTAGAAAAAAGAATTAATACATTGTGGTGGAATAGTATCTACTAAAAACCAATAAATAGATTGGTTTTTGAACTATAGAGATCAACATCCTATGTTTTTCATGCTTCACCATTAATGCACACCCTGTTGCGTCTAGGCATTGAAGAGAGAAAAATTAGTCTCAACAACTTGGAATGGCTTTGTCAGTTATTGGGAATGAGTTTCCCATGATTTTTCAGCCGAAGGATAACAGAAGTGGTGGTTTGGATAATCTACAGCATGGTCTCCACATGCAGTTTGAAGATACGGTAGCAACAATGGTCTCTTGTTTCAGCAAATGTTTAACTCAGCGTGAGTCTCCACTTCTAGTGTTATCAACCATTTTGTTTATAGCATTCTATATATTTGTAACCTCTAATTTGAAAAAATGGGATCTCTCAGCTTGTATGGCGAAGCCCTGAAGGAATTTACCTTGAATCAAAAAGAGCATTTTTACCTCTATTTGAGCTTGCACTTTTGCATATGTCTATGGTTTTATTTTGTGTTAAGTCATTTTATTTTCATGCTTTCATAAGTTTATTCCAGCATATCTAGTGCATAGTGATTTTCTTCTCTTATAGGTCACCGAAATTGTCTGAAGAAGTATAGGCAAGTGAATAGGCTACACAGCAGTGTGTCTCAGAACACATTTTGTGCTAGTTTTTTCCTCTCTTATCTCTCCACAAGACCCCCTATTGAAACATTGTTGCAAGGAAGGTCTCATTTTGAGTGAAGTGTAGGCTAGCTTGTCTTGATTTAAAGTGTATGTCAAAGCTGGGTAGACCATCCATTTGGTGCATCACCACATAGTTTAGGTTCTGATTTCAGTATTTTTCTCTCCCTTTTCATCCCCCCAAGTAGTTAGGAGTAGGAAATCCAAGGCCTCAAGGTGCATCAAGGGGATTTATCCCTTAATATAGATATTCATCCCTCACATTTACCACCTACAACAAGAGGGATGTCTCCATTGTGTTGTATGGATGAAGATAGTTGGGCCTCCCTTCAGAGGGTGAAATCTTCCATGTAAATAGTTTTTGGCATGCCTGATCGGATAATTTGTCCAAGGAGTTGAAGTATTTTTGGTGTGTTCTTCAACCAATCAGCCTTTAGAGGCATTTCAATCAACATTAATGATGACTTTGAGTTGAATCAACTTGTTAAGCAGTCTTGGTGCCATCAAAAAATCACATTTTGGTATGTATAATCCCATTGCTAAGTAGCATGGGCCTTGTGTTCCTTCATATAGTTTTGATCAAGCTCAAGTTGTTCATGGAATCACCTCAAACAACTCTCCTAGTTGCCCTTCACCTTGTAATCTATGAGTGTGAGGGAAATAATGCTAGAGTTTGAGAAGCAAATGATGGAGATAGACATATTAGATGAGCATAATAGATATTAGCAAGAGCTTACATACAAAGAGGAGTGATTGGTTAGGCAAGCTCAGGCCTTGGAGTTCATGATGGAGGAAGTAGCAAGATAAAAGAGTTCATCCCTTCAAGGCAATTAACCTTGATTTCCTTTCCCCATCCCAAAGCAACCTCCTCCTATTCAAAAGGAAAACCCCTCTTGTACACCAAATCCTTTCTATCAAATAGCTCTTTCTCACTAAAATAAGATGAGCCAATTTTCTAGCCCATTTGATGCATTATCTACTCTTGCTCTTAATCCTTTGCATCTAGATTTTTAGCACCAAAGATCATTAGAGCAGCCTCCCAAGGAAACTAGACTTCACAATTCTTTAGACTATGAATCCTCCTTTGAAGGAAATCATTCTACGTCTCTTGGAAAGCAACACATCTCTCTTCAAGAAATTATTCCTATGCATGAGTGGATCCTTCCTAGTCTTCCTCAACCTCCCCAAGTCTTTCAGCATGATGCCAAGATCCCAAGTTGGAGGAGGGAATATCATGAACTAGTTCAGGGCCTTGGAAAAGATGAAGCTACTGCCTATTCTCAAGAGAACAGTTCCAGTCCTAAGGTCATGAGTTGGACATAAATGGTGGAATAATGGGATAGGAAAGAGGAAGAGAAAGGTTTTGCCCAAAACCTTGAAGAAGACAAAGCTACTCCTACTCATCATAATGATGCATGTGATCTCCAAGAAAGGCTCTTCCAAGAGAATATAGCCAAGCAAATTATAGAGTTGGTGTCCAAAATTAAGTCCCTCAACCAAGGTGTGATGGATGGTTTATACCAAATAGAAGATCTTATGTCTAAACATATCCCATCTACACCCCTTTCAGAGAGCTATCAAGCCACATCTAATGTGGATGAAGTGCTGGCCAAATAGAAGGAAGAGAATCATTTGATTCTAGCTCAAGGTTTGCCTCCTCTTCCACATGAGTTTAACCATCAGCCCTCCACTTCATTCCTTCTCAAGGAGGAACCTATTTTGGAAGAGGCGATTGAAGATGAGAGGATCTAGTTTGTGGCTGATCAAGAGGCCCTCTGAAGTGATAATGGAGAGGAGATAATCATAAGACCCTTTTGAAGACATCATCAAAGATAGAGAATACATAGGTCACACATACATTTAGATGTTCCAACAATATGAAGATGAGGTTGATAAACTTTATTTGTCAACAATGGATGATGAGGAATATCAGCATGTGAGCTCTCTTCCCCTTTGTTTGATGAAATTCTTTTTTACTTTGATGAGGATAGTGACCATGCCATGGGACCTAAGATGAAGGAGTTTCAGGAGCATGTCTTTGAACATCTAGAGACTCTTGTTTTTGAGCAAGAAAAAGAGAGGCCTATTTTTTTTGATAAAAGCTTTGAAGAAGGGAGCCTCAAGAAAGAAGGTGACATTTTTGGGATGAGCAAGCGGTTTGTGATCTCATTCTAGACACCACATTGGTTGCACTTCTTCAAGAAGATCATAATGAAGCAGAAGATCAGTTTGACATGCTAATTCATCCCTAATTTGGCTAAGTCATCCCTCAGCTACGTTGTGTAAAGTGCCCTTTATCAGACCTATTCCATGAAAAACCAAGTCTTTTCCTCTTTTGCTATACAAGTGTATTTCAGGTTCATCAAGAGCAATTGCTTCACCTACAACAGTGCATTTTGGGTTTTACAAGCAACTTAATTTATGAAATTTTCATAAGCTAAGTCACTTTCCAGACCCGATTTAGTCTTCACAAATCAAATCAAGTTTTCTAGATGACTTTACTTGTGAAATTTTCATAAGTCAAGCTACTTGACAAACCTGATTTGGTCTTTATAGTACAATTCAAGTTTTGCTAGTGGCTTTACTTATTTGTCTTATAAGCAAAAGTTGATGTAAACCCTGAAGTAGAGGCTTGTAGGAAGTTTGAAATGGTCTATCAAGAAGGAATGAGGTTTACAAAGTGCCTTTACTTGAAAAATTTATGAGTTGTCAGCCCATAAGACCTTGATTTGGTATTAGACTTTACAAAAGGCAAGGGATTTCTCTAGAGGGCACTTTGACTGCTAGTAGGGCAACTGCAAAAGTCCTGAAGGGTGTCTTTTTGGAGGGCACTTGGACAAAGAAAGAGGACTCTTTCAAAATTTTTGAAGGGTTGATTCCATGAACACTGAAGGGTATGATCCAAAACTTAGAAGTTTTGGTTGACAAATATTTAAAGAACACAAAAATAACATAGTAACAATGAATTCTCTGAGAAGAGATGTTTTATTACTCAAGATCACAATACAACTATATGCTTATCTCTGGGAAGAGATGCCTAATTTCCATTTTAGGTTACATCTTCATTTATACACATTTTTAAATTAGAGGGAGGATGTGGAAGGTCACCAATATTGAGGGAGATCAAGTGGTTTGACTTCCACAATTTAAAACAATACAAAATTTGAGGAATTATTATTTTAGAAACTTACTATTTTTAGACTGCACTACTAAAAATGAAATTTGGGGCACTTAAATTGGAGTTTTAAGGGTAAAATTACATCAATCAAAGCTCCATGATATCTCACCATGTTATCCTCATTCTTAACTTTCCAACGGTTCAAACGGTGAGTCAATTGGAGCTACAGTGCAAAAGTTGTGGCTCCCAGAAGTTCCATCATCAATTAGGGTGGAACTGTCACCTAAATTGTCACCTAAATTATTGCCCAGATCATTTCAATTACATGAATGCCAAAGGGTATGTGCCCTTTCAGAGTGCACTTAAGTAGCAAATAGGGCCAATTCAAAAAGCTTGAACAGTAATTCGAAGGCAAATGAGCCATTGTAGAGGGCAAGTGTTGAATGAGTGGACCTTTCCCAAAGCTTTGAAGGGTATTTTTGAGCATAAATGGCCATTTCAAAGGGTATCCAACTGAAGAGGAAGACAAAAGGAAAAATCTTGAAGGGCACTTGCCCTTCGGAAAAAGAGACAAGCCAAAAGGAGATTTCCTTCAGAGAAATGTCAAAGGAATTCCTTTGGACATTTGTCCGAAGGAAAGAGAGGCTTGAAGACACTTTCCCTTCAGGAAAAAGACCAACGTAAAGGAAGAATTCCTTTGAAAAAATGTCTAAAGGAATTCCTTCGAACATTTATCCAAAATAGATGCTCACACAAAAGACAAAAGCTCAAAGGCCATAAAGAAGCAAAGGAAATACTTCAGACAAATGTTCAAAGGACTTGTCAAGGGAAAAGCTTGTCGTAAATAATGAGCAAGTGAGCAAGGACAAAGGCAAGGAAGAGATAGAAAATAAAAAAGACATGTGGGAAGAAAATAAGAAGAAACAAGTTGAAAAGTAACCCACAAAAAAGAAGATGGCAAAGAGCTTGAAACCCAAGTAAACGTAGGAGGAAGAAGACAAGACAAAGACCAAGGAACAAGAAGGAGTAGAAGATCACCGAGAGCCCGAAGGACCAATAAGTAAAGAGAAAAGGAACCAAAGAAAAAGAAAAATAAAAAAGGAGACAAAAAATTGGAAAGTATAAAGTGGAAAAGATAAAGCTCATAACAGTTCTAGCAACTTGACAAAGTCAAAAGGTAGAATCAATGACCATTCAGAACAAGACAAGTGGCATAGGCACACTCAGTAAAAGGAATTAATACATTTTGGTGCAATAGTATCTAACAAAAACCAATAAATAGATTAGTTTTTGAACTATAGATATTAGCATCTCATGTTTTTCATGCTTCACTATTAATGCACAACTAGTTGCATCCAAGCATTGAAGAGAGAATAGTCAGTCACAACAACTTAGAATGGCTTTGTCAGTTGCTGGGAATGAGTTTCCCATGCTTTTGCAGCCCAAGGATAGTAGAATCCATGGTTTGGATAGTCTAAAACATGGTCTCCACACGCAGTTTGAAGATATAACAATAATAATGGTCTCTTGTTTCAATAGATGTTTAACTCAAGTGCATTCCTAGTGATGTCAGCCATCTTGTTTCTAACATTCTATATATTTTTAACCTCTCATTTGAGAAAAGGGGATATCTCAGCTTGTATGGTGAAGCCCTAAAGGAATTTACCTTGAATCAAAAAAAATATTTTTACTTCCATTTGAGCTTGTACTTTTGCATATGTCTATGGTTTTATCTTGTGTTAAGTCATTTTCATTTCATGCTTTCATAAGTTAATTCCAGCATATTTAGTGCATAGTGATTTTATTCTCTTACAGGTTATAGGAAGTGTCAGAAGAAGTATAGGCAAGTGAATAGGCTATGCAACAGTGTGTCTTAGAACACCTTTTGTGCTAGTTTTTTCCTCTCTTATCTCTCCCCAGGACCCCCTGTTGAAACATTATTACAAGGAAGGTCTCATTTTGAGTGAAGTGTAGGCTAGCTTGTCTTGATTTAAAGTCTATGTCAAAGCTAGGTAGACCATCCATTTGGTGCATCACTACATAGTTTAGGTTTTGATTTTAGTATTTTTCTCTCCCTTTTCATGCCCCAATTAGTTAGTAGTAGGAAATCAAGGGCCTCAAGATGCATCAAGGGGAGCTAGCCCCTAATCTAGAGATTCATCCCTCACATTTGCCACCCACAACAAGAGGTATGTTTCCATTGTGTCACATGGATGAAGAGAGTTGAGCCTCCTTTCATAGGTTTCAATCTACCATGTCAACAATGCCCATTTTAGTACTCTTGAGGCATAGTCTGGTACACCAATCTCATCAAAAACCATCAAAATAAGAAATACTCCCCATGAAAACCTATGGATTAGTATATGATGGGTGTTCTTAGTGTATTCAATAATATCATTTCTAAAATACATAACTCAATTGTATTTTAAGCCCTGAGTGACTTGGTGGGTGATGTAGAGGTACACCATGTCAACCTCCTTCCAACGATTGATCCCACCGATCTTGGTCATCATGATTCGTGTTGCAACCTAGAGGGTGGGATCCTAAAAGTTATTTATATGCATGATGTGGCCCTACTTCTAGTACATTACCACCATGGAAATCTTTTAGACCTTCTCAGTGTCTACCAAGTCATCAACCACATCTAACCCTAAGTGTTGCAGTCCTCATACCTTGCTTATTCTTTCATATGTGATCTTCATACTGCACCCAATAAAATAGATATAGTCCTCATGAACGTGTGAAAGAAGGAACTTGACTACTTCCATGGGTTTTCCAAAATAAGGTAAGTTAAAAAGATGGAACAACCCTACAACATCTAATGTGTTGGAGATTTTTAGATCATACACCAACTTGTTCTTGGTGTTCTAGCACTCTAATCTATAATCATTTTGTAGTTGAACCTCATTTTCAAGTTAATGGTTGTTGTAGTCAAAGATCATGCGAGAGGGTACCTTGGAGGCCTAGTTCTTTGTGTGCAACACCAACTCAAGATATTGTATTTCCTCAATCATTAGAGGTGGGTGTGGAGATGATTGAGTCTTTTTGGCTTTTTTCACCATACTTGATTCTTCCCTTTTTGCACATTGAGCTTGCTCTTATGGTGTCTCTTATCTAATGAAGACCATATATCCTCCAAGTACCTCCTCTTCCTATGGTATCATAGTTAATGGGTACGTTCTTAGGGCCTTTTTCTTAGGTTGCATCACCCTTCAAGGAACCCAAAGGTTGATTCATGACTGTCTAACATTTCCAAATGAATACATGATTATGGTCAAAGACTTCAACTTTTTGAGCTTGAGTTCCCTCTAATGGTAGACTTCTCCAACCTGTAACCTATAAATTTTCTTTGTTGTGCCCGGGTCTCAAAGTTACCCTATGTTTTTCTTGCATAGTTAAACTTGTAATACATGTATACAAATTTACAATGCCTTGTATAGTTTGTTGTGGAAATGAATGAACTTATTTTGCTCTCAGCTCTTGGTCGTAATCGCTCTTTATTCTTTGGCTCTATAATCTCAATTAAATGCAAATTTAAAACATAAAAATAAGTTAACTTGTCTATTTATAGGCTCAAGAGGGCTCACCATCACTACTAATCCTTTCCTTTCACCCATCACTTCTTATCATTAATGCAATTTTTTTAATGACCATCATTCTTTGATCATTACATCTAATAATTAATGCATTTAATGGTATTGTCATGTCACACTATTGACACAATTATCTCCATTACTATTATTTTTCACCCTAATGACATAGAGAAAAATTGTGTCTTGTGTTTTCCTTGTAGTGGAAGCCTACTATGTTTTTTCAAATTTGTTTCAAAATTCAAACTAATGGTGGGAACACCCTATCCTTATGCTATGTAGATTGTGTGCCTTAAACGTCTTACATGCCCTAATCAACTTACACTCCTAGGTACCTTGTGTGCCTAGTACCTTGCACACCTAGGTAACCTTGCGTGCTTAAATTTTAATCATGAATTCAAATCTCTTACCCCACACTAAAACTAAATCATGGTCCTCTACTAAAAGAAAAAAACTTGAAATACAATTACATTAAAGAGACGTTGCATGCAATAAAGGCAATGCTTTTATTGAAAAACATGAAATCTTAAACTAATGGCATAAGCCTTATTGTATTACAATAACTAAATTACTCAAAAGTGAAATACGATTGGAGTTAGATTTCATTAAAATGTCCAGGAAGAAACTGATCATCCAACCTTTGTAATTGACCTGCTCTAATAGGCTGAATATTATGAATGACAACTGTACCATCCTAGTGAATTCAAAGTTTTCTAGAATGACGTGCAAATTTGGAGTCATATAGTAATACCTTCATTACTGGGGAAAATGTTTTGTGCTTTATGTGGTGGTCATGCCATGATTTTTTTTTGTGCTTTTCCACATCATGACTCCAATGAGTGAGGAAATGAGCTTCATCAAGCTATAACACACTATATAGGTGTGATTTCAAAGATGGCTCCTTATCCATTTATCTTATGCATGCAATGTAAAGAGACGACACTAAAAATTCAATAGGAAAGACCATTTCTTTGCCATATAATAAATTGAATGGGGTGATTTTGTTCAGGTGTTTGTAAGTGGTATGTTAAGGCCATAGTACCGCACATACTCGATCATCCCAATCAGTTCAACCAATATTACAAATCTTCATCAAGGTGGTGCCTAAGATCTTGTTGAAGGCCTCAATAGTGTCATTGGCTTGAGGGTGGTACAACATCATTTTATGGTGCACAATCATGAACTCATTCAATAAGATGCAAACTATTTCATTTATGAAATGGGTACCATGATTACTAGTGAAACCTAATGGGCATCCAAATTAAATTATGATATGCTCCCAAATGAAGCACACAATAGTGACAAAATCAATGGCCCAATATCAAATGGTTCATGAGAGGGAATTGGTCATAGAGGCATGGCATCTTGTCGGTTTGGTTTTCATACATGTTGACATATGTCACACTATATAACATATGCCTTAGCATCTTGAAAAAGAGTAGGCCACCATAATGTAGCTAGTAGAAATTTCCATGAGGTAGCCTCTCCATCATAGTGTCATCCATTAATACCTTCATGAACTTCTTGAAGGACCTTAGAATTCTCATGTTACATAATACAACATCGAATAACCTCATCACGACCAAGCTTGTAAATATATCCTCCTATGAGTTAAAAAGGTGTGGTGCAAACTGTGAGTTGTTTCTTATCCTTAAGAGTGATATAGTTGAGCATTGATCTAGTGGTTAAAATGGTGACAATATCTTTGAGTTCCTTAAGCGCACGAGTAACAAAAAATACTTGAACATTAGGTAAGTCATCTTTGATAGCATGTGATTGCTCTTTGAACTCAATTCATGATAGATGGCTAGGTCTACAATTGGCTTTTCTAGGTTTGACCATGATGGAAAATTTAAACTCTTGGAACAATACTATCTAGTGGCAGATTCATCTATGTAGCATAGGTTTGTTTACTAAGTACTTCAAGGCTTCATGATATATATAAAATATACAATGGGTGTTTCTCAAAAATACTATCATAACTTTTGCAGACCATAGACCATGGACATTGCTTCGTGCTTTATGGTGGTGTAATTCCTCTCAGATGGAGTAAGTTTTCTACTAGCAAAGTAAATTGGATGATTAAGGTGACCTTTTTCTGGTTATACAAGAATTACACCAACTACCATTTTGGACGCATCAATATGGATGTGCAAAGGTTTTGTCTAATCTAGGAATTTGAGAATTGGATTAGTCACTAGCTTGTCCTTTAAAGTTTCAAATTATTCTTGATAGGAGCAAGTCCATATAAAGTGATCATTATGATTTAGAAGTTCCTCTAGAGGTGCAACAATCTTTACATATCCACAGGTGAGTTTTATATTGTAATCGATATGTCTAAGGAAGGCACGAACCTCGCACTAAGACTTGGGCACTAGGAGTCAAAGAATAATGTATACTTTTACTGGATCTAATAGAAGTCCATCTTTACAAATAATGTGTCTTGGGAGTACACCAAAAGGTGTAGCAAATAGGCACTTTTTTAGGTTCTATGATATTTGTAAGACTTGACAGTGCTCAAGCATAAGTCTTAGGCTAGAACAATGGTCCTTGACCAAGACATAAACTGTTCAGTCATCCAAATAGACTTGAAGAAACTTATGGATGAAATCCTTAAAGGTTTCAATAGCTATACATGAGAACATAGCTGGTGCATTTTTTAACCCAAAAGGCATGATAGAATATGCGAATGAGCCACATTCAATAGCAAATGTTGTCTTTGGTTGGTCCTCCTTATCAATCTGGACCTGATGGTATCCCAAAAATCTATCTATGAAAGTATATATCTTATCCAGCAACACCTTCAAGGATTTCCTCTATGATTGGTGTTGGGATAGGATTAGTGACAAAGGATGTATTAAGTACTTGGTAATCAATGAAAATTTGGATGCATCCATATTTCTTGATAATAATCACCATGGGACTAACTCATTCAAATTCATAAATGGGGGTGATTATTCTAGTGCATAACATACTATCTATTTCCTTTTTGATGCACACCCAAAGATTGGGATTCATTCTATATGGTCATTTTATGATTGGTTGAGCATCATCAATCAACTTGATATGCATCTTTCCTAAGGATGGATGGACTCCTTTCATCTCAATATAGCTTCTTGGAAAGACATCTTGATATTCTTTTAATAACTAGAATAATTTTGAAATTTTAGTGTCAGTCCTGTAATTACCTACAATAACCATCTTTGGTTCTTGCTTCGTATAGATGTTGCACTAGATTGTTTGAATTGGCCTAAAGTAAGGGTTGTCTGTATAGGTACCAGTATCATGAACAACTCATGTATCATATTACATAGGGACATCCAAATGGTTTGACAAAGGGTCAAGTGGACTGGATCCTTCACCTTCTTCTACTTGAAACACTAGCTTCTATTTTCCTAGGTGCATCTCTTCGCATCGATCTTGATAAAGGATTGGTTTTGGCATAGAAACAAATTGTGCCGATGATTCATTGAAGAGATGTAGAGTTTGTTTAGGAATATGATGGTTATTTTTTAGATGATCTTCAATGGAACCTGGGTCACTAACTATGGCTTCATGCATGGCTTGGAGAGTGAGGCGTAAATCCATTCTTGGTGAGGAATAAGAGAGTGTTGACTTCATGTTTTCCTTCAAGAGATGCCAAAATTGGGTACCCATATGTTGTTCTTCATGAACAAACCATGCTTGTGACCAAGTGTGTAAAGTTCCATAAAATGCATGCACCAAAAAGTACTCTAGTAAGTATGACTCTTCATCTCTCCATATTCTCTCACAAGCTTCTATATGGGGTTCAAGTGCTAGTACTTCGCTATAGCTAATTGTTCCCTTGACTTTGTTATCATGATGGAACTAGTGATGCAAGGTAGAGCATAGTTAATCACACTGAAGGTGTTGTTCATGATGGGTTCTCCACCATCTCATAGATATACCACCTAAGAGATGAACCAAAGATTGAATATGATCAGTGTCAGTGTGATAAAATTCCTCAAGGTGCTAGACAAAGTTGTAGAGTTTCATTTGTCCATGGAACCTCATCGAGTCTTTCTAAAGGTGCATCTATTATTGGTCCCTTCATGACTTGTCTAGTAACAAGGTAAACAAAATTATGATGTTTATGAAGATGGAGTGGAACGGTTCCTTGACTTCTAATGGCACTACACACTCTTTTAGTGAGGTCATAGTTGCTATGCACCCATCAATTACAAGGATTGCTTGTAGTTTCAGAAAGGGACCGAGTGTCCATCCATCAGAGGATGCCATCAGGAGTAGGATCATTTTGCTCATCATCTTTAGCAGTGACATTATAGACGTGGTTCATTTCTTCTTCCACGTTAATAGGTTTGATGTATGGGGGCCCATGTGTTTGATCAAAAAGAATAACAATACACTGGTTAGCATTCTCAAAACTAATGTAACACTTTTTAAAACTTAAATCTACATTATTTTCATAACACCAATGTCTCCCCAAAAAATCTAGGAAGTCATCAACCTCTGCTAACTCAAGAATCTCAAAATCAGCTTTAAAGGGTACTCTAAGTATTTCCACTGTTACATGCTTAAGAACTCCATGTTAACAGGTTTGATGTATGAGGGCCCATGTGTTTGATCAAAAGGAATAAAAATACACTAGTTAGCATTCTCAAAACTAATGTAACACTTTTTAAAACTTAAATCTACATTATTTTCATAACACCAATGTCTCCCCAACAAATCTAGGAAGTCATCAACCTCTGCTAACTCAAGAACCTCAAAATCAGCTTTAAAGGATACTCTAAGTATTTCAACTGTTACATAATTAAGAACTCCAATTGGTAGATCATGAGTTTTATTATCCATAAAGAGGACGTGTGGTGAAGGTTATAGTGCTAGACTAGCCATTTTGTGCCATGCTTCTTTTGTGAGAATGTTGAATTTAGTGCCAGTGTGAACTAGGATGTCTTGAATTACCCAACCATTAATGGCAATATTTACTAGTATCTCCTTATCTTTTGGAAGTGTAGGAGGAATAAGGGTGTCTTTCCACTGAGCATGATTCAATCGACAATCCTTGGTATCTTAAGTCATTATAGGTTGAGCATTAATAGGTGCTTGAATCCAAAAACTTAGTTTTGGAGCGATGTCTTTGTCCAGCATACACTTGCAAAGTTTCTAAAAGTCATCACATGCCCTAGTTTGTGGCTATGCTACCTTATATAGATTAGCATGTTGTGTTTCTTCTTTGTCTTTGAGGAATTATATTTCTCCTTGGAGTTCTTACACCAACATCATAGTGTCCTAGAGCACATCCTTCTATTTTTGGGCATCAAGATACTTCTTCATCCAAGGCTCCTCATGCTGTACCTTCTCAATAGGAGTGAAGGTAGATTGAGATTGTCCTTTGTTATGTGTGGTAATATTCACTTATTGAATAGTTGGGGTGCCTAAACATGCATGCCAATGTGTTTTCTTAATTTGAATCATACCAAGTCCTTTTTCATTTCTCTCCTTGGTGATATCTATGTACAAGTCAAGACATTTTTCCAGTCGATGGTCCTTTTTACAAAAAGCATATATAGGGTAGTCCAAATAATCCCTTTGGTAGTGGTCTGGGGATCCACATTTATAGCATGTCCTAGGTGGGAAACAACCACCTCCTTGTCCTCATTCTCTACCTCGACCATGATAACCACCATTAACCTATTTGTTAGCTATAGAGGTTTGGTGCATACCACACACACATGCTTTATGAGTGTCACTAATTAGTTGGAAATCATTAGTGTCATGAGTGTAGGCATCACATATTTTACAATATTCAGACACCTTTGAGTGTGTTGCTCATTGTAAAAATGGACAAGAGCGTATATCATGTTCTTCATGAAAAATTTCACATGACTACTTTAGTATAGTGTAGATTTTATTGCATGGGTAGTTACTTTAGGTATGCCCTTAAGACTCATAATCTATGCACCAAAGACTACTACAAGTTTTGTGTGCATTATTTGTAGTTAATTTATTAATCTGTGACACCATTGAAGCTATCTGGACTTCCATGAAAGGAATGATCCTAGTGTCAATACTATCAACCGCTTCAGCATGGAAAGCAACTTCCAAAGCCTCATGCGAGATAGTGAAAGTCTTTTGGGATAGTGTCCATTGGAAAGTTAGTAACAATCCTCCCATGAACCATTATGCATGTTGAGTAACATTTATCTTGAATGATAACTTTGACAAGAGTGTTTTAAACCTAACCTCATAGTCTCATACACTTTCAGTAAGTTCTTACTTTATGTCCTTCAACATGGCTATACTTTGTTGTTCAAATTCAAGAATATGAAATTCTTGATGGAATGCTATTTTAAGTTGATCATAGTCCACCACTGCTTGTTGAGGATCTAACTTTATATACCACTTATGCACTCACTCCAATAATGTAGTTATGAATTGGGTGGATTTTCTCTTAGAAGAAGTGATGCCTCATGCCCGCTAGATGATTTTATATTTATGGACATGTTCTGTAGCATTTTACATGCCTCAATATTCAGGTAAGTGAAGTTCCATTTCATAATATACCATGGATGACTAAGGTGATTTAACTAGTGGTTGTTGAGGACCTCCATATCCTATCCCTTGAGGAGGAAGTCCACTACTTCCTCCTATGCCACCACCTAATCTGCCTCTAACACCTCCAATAACAATGTTCATGATATGGGGTGTAGTAGCTGGTTGATTAACCAAATTTGGGCTTGTATTCTATCCACTTTATAGGCTAGGTCCTCCAGGTATTCCAAATTGTGCCATGAAATTCCCTTGAAGAGGGAAGGAAAGTGTTAGATCTATATGAATGTCAACTGGATCAGGTTTAATACCCATTATAGGTTTAGTCTCTGATTCTACACTGTCTATATCCTAATTATGTATATGTATATCATCTGAGTCAAAAGCATGAGTGCATACTATGGTTGGGGAGTTTGGTTGGTTTAGGCTTGATTCTTCAGTTTTTGTCATCCAATTGGGTTTTCCTTCATATGATAAAAGTGACATGAGGCATGGATTGAAAGTGATGGGGTCCTCTTTGTGTGTTTTTACTTCCCTATGGATCCTAACAACACTTTCTAAGTTCTCTTAGTCTCTTCTCGTGCTACTTACTCCTATAACCCTCCACCAATCTTCATCATACTTCCACTTCCATAATGCCCACTGACTAGCTATCATTCTAAACCTACAATCTTTTACAAACCCTTCTTCACTCCCTGTCCAGATGTGCAACTCATGCAAAAAGGGATTTATCTATCCATCAACATAGTTTCAAGTCCACAAACAATAAATAATTTCTTAATTTTTAATTCAAAATGTTAAATGTAAGGGCCATGCAGTTATCTAAGGAACTGGAACTTGGCTTCTTTAGGATATGAATAGGTAGTTACAACATACTCCAGAATGTAGCCGTTTAAAAATCCTTTCCACCAAAGGTTGACAACTTGTGTCCATAGATCTCTAAGTCATGCTAAATCTCTTTGTCATTCTAATGTCCAAGATTGTCTCCTTCCAAGGTTTTATGATCATGCTTGAGAATACGTAGATAGCCAAGTGTGAAAATGAACTAGGATATTAGCAAAGAAAGTTTCATACAATTCACTATAAATATTATTCTCTACCCACTATCATGCAGAAACTCCTAGTGTAAGGTACGGAACCACAAAATTATCTTCAACTCTGGTAATCCACTATTTTATATTCTTAAGAGTAATATGCTCAAACATTTTCCATGACTGTGAAACAAATGTTACGGGTCCTGAAAATGGAACCAAAATGTTAGTATAGCTTCAGTGCTGAAGTCTATCCCAATGAGTTAATGCATTGGCTCTTTCATGAAAAAATGTGATCTTACACGTTCACCCGAAGTGTGCAGCTAGAGACTAGTTCTCATAGGTTTTGTTGCACAGTAATATTAACTTAGTCATATTCTTCCCTTTATTATGTAATTAAATAAATACTACATAAAATCATAGATATACTACTTTGATTATAGAATTACCAAGCTTTGCCACCATGACTATGCATACTAATGCCATTTCAGTTCATAGTTTGTTACTTATGAAATGAAGGAATTGAGTAGTTTTCATATCAAGCCCCGATTGAGAAATTATTCAACTTAACACAACACAAATACATAACTCATCCATTCCATTGAACATGAACATAATATTGTTTATAAACCCATAAATATATATATATATATATATATATATATATATAGACACACACACACACACACACACACACACACACACACACACACACACACACACATTAAGCGTATTTATTATTAGGCAAAAATTTGTCATATCAATGCTTTACAATAGGGGTATTTATACTTGTTTATCCCTGACCAAGTGTTTACAACATTAATGACATGTGTAATTATCTAATGAACTCTCAACATATTGAGAGTTGTGGCACTCAATCAACTAACTTATCCTATGGACCTGGGCCTTGGCACCCCCTATATACTCACACTATGATGGATCCTTACTGCCATGTGTTTCTCTCCTTGTAGGCCGGTGTAAAACTTTTGATGGATAAGGTCTGGGTGGACTTTAGGAATTACTCCTTAACCGCTCCTGCTTCTCATGCATTCCCCAAGTATATTTCTATCATTCTGAGTCCTATGCTCTTAGGTTCCTCTTGACTAATTTTCCTTTGACTAGGTCCTCTTATGCTAGTGATTTCATGCCTTTGTCCTCTCGTGCCCTGTAGGTTCCACACCATGGTGCTTTTGTGCCCATCAATTTTCATGCCATACAATTTATGTATTATGGTCCTTCCACATTGTGTTAGTTCCATGCCAAAATGGACAAAAATCTTAGCCAAAATTTGGGGCCAACAATCATGGTTTCGAGTGAGGTAAGACTATTGATTTACACTCTTTCACTTTACAAAACCCAGTTTTACCAAAACGAAAAAAATTAACAAGAAGAAATTTATAAATAATAATATATAATAATATTATTATATTAAGTTATAATGTATTATATAATATATATTAATATTATATAACTATAATATATATTAATATAAATTATTTATATATAATTATCTATGTAAAAGTGATACTATTGTAAACTATTTATGGGCACCTATCCCTCATACATTGCATGCCATCCACATGGATATTGTTTTCCCCTTCTACTCACCTGAAAATCTCATATAACCACCATTAACAATGGCTGTAAGGCACTGCGTGAGAGAGATATCATAGGCTTTTTGAGATGGGTCTAATCCTGGCATTGTTAGCAACAATAATATAATTGCCTATATTGATACTACTTAGAAATTATACCCTAAAACAACCCATTACAATGCTTTATGGTTATACTTACAAAAAACTATTGCTAACGAGTGCCACTACATATGTGTATTGCATATGATTGTTTTGATGTGTGATTTTTTTTGGCAATTATAGATCTCTACGTGTCTACATCTCTCAAAACTAGGGTAGATATACATGTAAAGTTTAGTGACATGACACATCTATCAATGTAATATATATATTCCACTGAATTGTTTAAGCTACCAAATACATGATTATAATTAGGGTCATCTTAATGAAAGTAAGTGTCAACTATCTAATAGATCCTCTTAGAGCATAGAGAATGCAACATGTGTCAATTTAGATGTTTTTTGGTATGAATGACTAAATTCAATGCACCTTGAGAAACAAGTTCTGAATGCCCTTCTCAAATCTTTCCCTAATATGACAAAGGCAAATTTAAAGTTGAAGGATTCATGCAAGCCGACTAAAACACTATGATAAAGATTTAAAGCTTGATCCCCATCACCTCAAGTCCATCTTTCATAAGGGAAGAGCTTTGAATGGATTGAAAGAGTACAAGTTAGCATGTTATTACTTATATCCACATTATAACAATGCCCAACTGCTCATGATAGATTATTGTATGAAAAAATGATGAAGCTCAATGAGCAAAACCTAAAAGATAAGTTTTATCTCTCTACATATTGTCTTAATATGTAGCAATCCAGAAGATATTCTTGATGTTGGTGATAATATTAGTGAAATAATAACTAAAGAATATGTATAGTGTGGGTGATATTTATTTACTTGTGAGAATATATATATCAGAGATATTATGGAGAATGCCATTTTAGTGAGTGGTGTCTTCCAAAGGACCACAATGCAAGGTTTGGATGGAAATTCTATGGAGATGGTTATCAACCTTGACCATCTAAATAAATACATAGTAGTTGACCTTGATCATAATATATTAGTTGCAATACCTTGTCACTTCTCAAGAAGAAACACTATTTATAGACACAGAGTTATTCCATGTAGATAATGAAAATTGGGAAAAAAATTGACACTTGAAATACATCAGAGCTAGATGCAAGTAAGATTGAACTGGCCATGAATCAATGTGTGTTAGCCACATGACTTACATAAGGAAAAGATGAAGTTCTTTTTGAAGGTCAAAATTATTACAATCTTGACATCTTCAATTTGTCTAACATTGTAACTACTATGACTCATCTTCTCGACCAACATGACAACCCTTTGAATGTAACTACCAAGATAATTATTGTGGTGTTTATTCCTTCTTTGGAGGTACTCATTCTTATATTGAGGAGTGTATTTGGATACTTTTTAAGGCTTCACAGTTTGAATGAAATTCAACATAGGAAACTGATATGTCAATCTAAAAACCTTGAGCGAAAGCATTAGATTGAATTTCTTCAACACGTTAGAGATAAAACAATCTACATGAAATTTATTTGAGTCGAAGGAATCTGATAAGAGAAAAATGTGCCAATGTTTAAAAGTTGTCCAAATGACTAAGTAGGCAAACATTGCAACGCTGATTCAAGCCACACATGGGGCATGGCACCCTTACATAATCAAATCGACGCTCATGACGTGCATGCCATGTAAATCCACCATTGCAGTACTGATTCAAGCCACACATGGGGCATGGCACCCTTACATAATCAAATCGATGCTCATGACATGCATGTCATGTAAATCCAATCCGAAATCTAAATCTCGATTGGCTAACATGTAAATTTTTATAGGTGTTAATGTATAAGGAAAAATATATTTTGAAAAGATTATTAAAATGAATATTTGATTAGTATTACTTTACACGTCATGCACACAATACGAGATGGAATTAACGATCATGATTTTGAGTGAGGCAGGACTGTTGATTTACGCTCTTTCACTTTACAAAACCTTGTTTTACTGAAATTGAAAAATTAACAAGAAATTTTTTATAAATAATAATATATAATAATAATATTATTATTCTACATTTATATAAAAATATTATTGTATTAATTTCTAATGCAATATATAATATATATTAATATTATATAACTAAAAAATATATTTTAATATAAATTATTTATATAGAATTATCTATATAAAAGTGATACTACTGTAATCTATTTACAGGGACCTATCCCTCATACACTACATGCCATCCACCTAGATATCATTTTCCCCTTCTATTCAATTGCAAATCTCATATTACCATTATGAACAATCGTTGCAAATTGGTGTGTGAGAGAGATATCACAGGATTTTTGAGAGGGTTTAATCCTGGCATTGTTAACAAGAATTGCTTTTGTTGGTATTACTTGGAAATTATACCCTAAAACAACCAATTGCAACGCCATATGGTTATATTTGGCGATAAATATCATCAATGAGTGTCACTGCATATGTGTATATTGCATATAAGTTATTTTGATGTGTGATTTTTTTGGCGATTACAAATCTCTGTATGTATACATCTCTCAAAACTCATATAAATACACATACAAATTTTAATGACATGACACATCTATCAATGCAAAATATATATTCCACTGAATTATTTCAACAACCTGATACATGATTGTAATTAGGGACATCTCAATAAAAGCAAATGTCAATTATCTAATGAATCTTCTTAAAGCGTAGAGAATGCACGATGTCTTAATTTAGACTCTTTTCTGGTATCACTCACCAAATGCAATGCACATTGAGAAATAATTTGTCGATGCCCTTCTCAAATCTCTCTCTGATAAAACTTTAGACCTCGATCCCCATCAGCTCAAGTCCATCTTTCGCAAGGGAAGAGCTTTGAATGGACTGAAAGAGTACAAGTTAGCATGCTATTGCTTCTATCACACATTATAACAATTCCCAATTACTCACGATAGATTGTTGTATGAAAAATCGATGAAGCTCAATGAGCAGAACCTGAAAGATAAGTTTTATCTGTCTACACATTTTCTAAATGGTTGCAATCTAGAAGATATTCTTGAGGCCAGTGATTACATTGGCGTAGTAATAACTAAATAATCTCTAGAGCGTGGGCGAAGTTTATTTGCTTGTGAGAATTTAGATATCAGAGATATTGTGTTATTGTAGAATGCCATTTCAGCGAGTGTTGTCTTCGAGAGGACCACAATGCGAGGTTTGGAGAGAAATTACGTGGAGACGGTTATTGACCCTAACCGTTTGAATAAGTATATGGTCGTGGAACCTAATCATAATGCAGCAGTTGCAGTACCTTGTCACTTCTAAAAAAGAAACGCTAGTTCTAGACATAGAGTTGTTATGTGTAAATAATGGAAGTTGGGACAAATTCGACGCTTGAAATGCACCAGAGCTAGATGCAAGTGAGCTTGAACTGGCCATGAATCACTGTGTGTTATCCACATGCATTATAGAAGGAGAAGACAAAGTTATGTTTGAAGGTCAAAATAATTGCATTCTCAACATCTTGAATTTGTCTGCCATGGCAGCTACTAGGACTCCTCCTCCTGACAAACACGACAGCCCTTTTAACATAGCCACCAAGATGGTTATTGTGGCGCTTATTCCTTCTGTGACGATATTCATTCTTGTATTGATGGGTGTGTTTGGATAATTTTGAAGGTTTTACAGTTTGAAGGAAATTTAACATAGGAAACTGTTGCGTCGATTTGAAAACCTTGAGTGAGAGCATCCGATTGACTTTCTTCAACATGTCAGAGATAAAATATTCCACGTGAAATTTATTTGAGTTGAAGGAAACTACTAAGATATACATGCCAATGTTTAAAAGTTGTCCAAATGATCAGGTAGGCAAACAAGTGTTATTATTTGATAAATCGCTGTTATTTTTTTTTAAAATCAGTAACCGGGTCTTTTTTGATTTGAAGGAACCTACTAAACCTCTGGGAAGCAGTGTCCCATGAGGAGTAAACTACCAATAGCAAGGGAGACTCGGGACTTCATGGGTAAAGTTCTTAATGGTGTGGCTTTCAAGAAATCAAAATAGATTTGATTGTGATCGATTTAAAATAATAATAAATGATAATAAATTTTTTAAAATTTGAATATATTTTTTAGTAAAATATTAATAATATATTCATATATAATTAAATATAATAATATATTATAAAAATATTATATATAATAATTAATTATATATATATATATATATATATATATATATATATATATATATATATATATATATATAAGTTTTGTAAAGTGAACGAGTGTAATTCGGTAGTCATACTTCATTTGAAATCTATGACTATTGATTTCATCTCATCTTTTGTACATAATGTGTTAAGAAAAAATAATCTTATATTTTTGGTGGAGGTGACGATGGAAAATGAAGTTGTGTTTCTTCATATTGTGTGTTAATGTGTTGTGTGAGGAGGAGACGTTTTATTTCACGGTGAACTTGAATAATGTTAAAGTGGTGGGGAAGAGAAAGCCAATACATAACATCAAGTCGTGAAATATTTTAAGATGAATTGAGTGGTGATGGTGAGGGAAAATTATATCCTACACTAGACCGAGATTTAGGGTAGTTTTATTTATATGACTTGCACCCATTGCAAAGGGGCGTGTAGCTTGCAAGGTGGTAGGATCTTTGATTTGATGTTTTTGACAATTGTCAAGAGTAGACAATGACGCCACAAGGCTAATTTAATTGTGACAAGGCTCCACGCTTGATGTGTTACTCATACATTGAGGTTCCAAAGTCTATCTTGTACCTTTTGTTCATTTATGCTATTATTTAACCCTTTTTGAAGTAATAATAAGGGTTTATAGAGAGTAGCCTTATCAAATAGGAATAAGCTACTCTAAAAGCAAGTTAATTAATGAATTTATATTCCATTGATATTCTTTTATAAGAAATACTAAATCAAAGCACATGCCAAATATAGATAGTATAACATTTAATATTTTGATCATCGTAATATGAAGGAGAAATTGGAGTAGGCTTATGCAATGATGCGTAAGTGGATTTGAGTGGTATAGGTATAGAAATAGGTTGTTTGATGGTTCTGAACTAGTTGTTAGATTGTGAATATTAGCTTTATGTCAACCCAGACACTTGTATTTCCATGAAAACACTTGAGTTGGTGCTACTATCTATGGCTCGATACTTTTATCATGTACAGAACATTTGTTGTATTGAAAAATGATGCTTGGGTCTTTTTAGGTTTTTTGTCACCTTTCTATTGATGTATATGGATCGTGCATATAGGCTTTGTATGACTGTGTATATCTCAAATTTGAGTTATTCATCTTAGGCTAGGTCACCTTGCTAAAAGGGGTTAGTGGGCTCACAACGTCAAAATGACCTTAGTGAGCCCTCCTTTAATGAGCATTGCCTACATAGCCACTACTCCAAGAGGGCCTCAGACATATGTAGTTCTCCCCTATTTGTTGGCTTGTATGTAAACAATGGTGTAAAATACTATATATTAGTGCATGAAATGATACAGCTTATAACTTGACAAATATGGCTCATGAGTTGCTCTTTGAATGCTTCAAACCTGTAATATGACTAATCTTATGATTGATATGAAAATACAATGGAATATGGCATAATAGCTTAGTTTTGCAAGTGATTTTTAGTCATGTATAAACTTGAGAGGTGCTTGCTAGATGCATAATGAATTGGCTTTGACTTATATTTATATCACCTCTTTTGAAAATATTATCAAGGAAGGGTTAATGAATTAAAATAGGCAAACCCATACATATCAAAATATTTGAAAATTTTGAAGCCATGGACACTTGTGTTACAGCATGGACAATAGTGTCGATGTTATTTTCTAAATCTAAACATAAATGTCTAGGAATAAATAAGGTTTTAGGAGCTCTATAACTGACATTGAAGGATACACATCAAATTTTAGTTATAGGTGATATGAGTAATCTAAATAATAGTGTTGGATAATAAGATAAGCATTTAAGCCTAATGAGATGGCAAATGCAAGCCTTTGGCTATAAGGAAGGTAAAGAATTGAAGGGTAGAGCCTTAAGTGATAGTTTTCAAGTATGCAATACTACTTTAACATATAAATCCATACTTAAGCATCTACAACTACCAATACAGTGACACGTAGATAAATTACATCAGGGTTAAGAACATAGAGAAACACCATACTCATACCCATGGAAGAAAGGGCAAGGCCACAAAAAACATGAAAGCAGTGAAATATTTTAAAGTGCATTGGATGGTGATGATGAGGGGAAATGATAGGGTATTTGAGATGCTATCTTACACCAAAGGGCATATATTATACACATGAATTGGCTTCAGGGCAATTTTTGGAATGACATGACCTACAACCAATACAAATGGGTCTCTAGCTTATAGGGTGGTGGCATATTTTATTAGCTTAATTCTATTGTCAAGGATGGATGAGGACACTAGTATAGTATATCCATAAAGCAAAACCATTTGTTGACGCCATGATCTATATTTATATCTTTTGACTATTTTCCCCAATATCTTAACAATAGTTTTGTTTGTTGTTTTTGCCTATCCATTACCCTATGGATAGTATGGTGTAGAGAATGTAGGATTTTTTCAATATTTGTTACAAAAAAATGCTTCACTATTTTGTTCTTAAATGATGATCCATTATGTATGATAAGGGTTGAAGGTATACCAAATCTAGAAATAATATTTATGATTAAAAATCTACATATGTCATCTCTAGTAGTAAATTCAAGTGGAATGGCCTCCACCCATTTGGTAAAATATTTGAAAGATTTAATAATGAATTTGTGGCCTCATGTAGAAACTAGATTTATATTTCCAAACAAGTCAAATCCCAAAAGAGAAAATGGTCATGTTGAAACAATCATATGTAATTCATAAGATGGTGCATGGTTTAAATTACTATATATTTGACATTGAGCACATAATTTAGCATGTTTGATACATTCTTGTTCCATTTTAGGCCAATAGTAACCTTGTTGTAATAATTTTTGAGACATGGATTTTCCACTAAAATGTCCCCCACATTCATTGTTATGCATCTCTAGAATAATAATTTGTGCCTCTTCTTTGTTTAGACATCAAATCAATTGTCCATCAAAACCCCTGATAATAACATAACAAAGTGCTTCTTATTATAGTATACGTATGTCATTTCGAGTATAATGATCTGGTATAAATGCCTTGTATAAGAAATTATAGATATCACTATACCATTCTATATTTAATGCACTATGTGTAATGGCAAGAATTGTTAAAGCATTCATTTTAGTTGGCATAATTGAAGGTTGTTAGAATTGTTGGATTATATAATTGATGTAATCATAATTAATATCTAGGGGCATCAATGATGACGCACTATCCATTATATCAGCATGATGATTATTCTTATGTGTGATACTTTCAATATAAAAAGTGTCAAATGTTTCTTTCAATCTATTTACTATCTCTTTGTATGGAATCAAATGGTCTTTTGTTTGATATTGATTTATAATTTGATTTACAACTAACTAAGAGTCACCATAGATATGAATATGTCTAATATGAAGATTTTGTGCAATATATAATCCAATAGTCAAGGCTTCATATTCTATTATATTATTTGTGCATGAAAAATTTAATCGATGAGAAAATGACATATAGTCTCCCTCAGGGGTACTAATACTAGCACCAACACTTGTCATACATCTAGATCTATAGAAAAACATATTCCATGTGTCCTATGATATATGATAGGCTACTACCTCATTATGAAAAGCCTCGGTCATTTGAAAATGATCAGATAAGGGAGCAATGACTAACTAATTTGCAATAACTTGACCTTTGATGGATTTTTGAGATACAAATTTAAGATTGCATTCTATAAATTTCATTACCCATTTTTCTATTTGTCATGCGAGATAGGTTTTTTTCATGAGAAAATTTAATGGATGTTCTTTACTGATAACATGAATCTCATTATTTATAATGTTGTGGTGTAATTTTTGAGTTGCAAAGACTATTGCTAAACATAAGTTTTCAATTGTATATTTGTGTTCATAACCAACTAATTGGTGACTGATATAATATGTTGCTTATTCCTTGTGATAATTGTCATATTGCGATAATATGGCCCCCAAGGCCTTATGAGTTGTTGAAACATAAAGAATCAATGTTTGATCCAATATTGGTTACATAAGCACTACTGGGTTTGCTAAATATTATTTGATTGCATCAGAACATTGTGGGAAAATGTCATTCCAAAAAAATTTAGTATCTTTCTTGAGTAAATGTGGTAAAGGGAGGGTTTTATCAACCAATTGAGCAATAAAGCATCTAATTGCTGCATTCTACCTTGTAAATGCCATAATTACTTTAAATTAGTTGTGGGAGTCATTTCAAGAATGGATTTAAATTTTTTTGTATCAACCTCAATACCACGTCGAGAAATAATATAACCCAATTTTTTTCCAAAAGATACCCAAAAACATATTTTTTGGGTTTAGTCGTACATTAAACTTTTTCAAATGTTAAAGTATCTTGTGTAAATCTATAGCATGATATTTTTGATGTTTATATTTGGCTAAAATATCATTGACATAATATTTGATAGTCTTATGAATGAAATCATGAAAGATATGTGTCATTGCCCTTTGATAAGTAGGTCTAACATTTTTAAGTCTAAAGGGCATAATTGTATAACAAAATGTTCCCCATGGTGGTCATATTTTATTGATCGGTAGTATTAATATTTATTGATTTATAATCAACAAAACCATCCATGAATGAAAAGGTCTCATATCCAACAATAGAATCAACAAGCATGTCTATATTAGCTAGAGGAAAATCATCTTTTGGTGATGTTTTGTTTAAATCATGAAATTTGATGCAATATCAAATGCCACCATTTAGTTTTGTAAAAATCATTATATTATAAACCAAATTACAATGTGTAATGGATCTATTGAATCTTGAGTCTAGAAGTCTTTGTATCTCATCCTTTACAAGCAAAGCTATTTTAGGATGCATTTTATGAATCTTTTTCTTGATAGGTTTTACATCTGGATATATTAGTATATTATGAATTTCCATAGATGGATCAATGTCAGGAATGCTAGCATAATACCAAGAAAATAATTATGGGAAATCATGTAGGAATTGTTGATAGGTGTTGCCTTCATCCTCCTACATCATTGCAGTGAGTAATACTAGTTGAGGATCTTTATCTGAGCCATACTTATATTGGATCATTTCTTCATTAAGCAAAGTGGATCTATCTGTTATGAATGGATCCATGGGAATGTTATTATTTGTATCATGTGGTATATTCAAACCATCATTCTCACCAAATTAAGCACGAGTAGATGTGGCACAAGGAAACTTATTCTTATAATAGAAGGAAGGGAGATCGTCATATGCCCGCAAGTAATCTAGCAGTGACTCATCATCAAAAAATTCATCTAATGTTTGGATGTTAGGTGAAGCATTCTCATCAATAAAATTAGGGTAAAAAATTTGTAACTAATAAGTAAAAATAGGAATATGCATGCATTCATAGGTAGACTATATAAAGCATGGTTATTATTTTTTATGTTTGTGAATTGTAGATTGTTTTGAAAACCTCAAGCCTTACCGATTAGTATTATATTTTATACAAATAGGATGAGTTATACCTTGTTCATTTTTGACTAATCCTTGACCCTTTTAGCCATATTTTTGCAAATATTTAGAGCCAAAATCCAAATTTTGTGTGTATAGGTGTTTTTTGAATGGAACATTGCACAATGTTTGAAGGGATCTCTATCTATTGGACATGTGTAAATAAATCCTTGATGGCTAAATTTTAAGTATGCATGCAAAGTAGATAGGGCCAAATACATCTCATGTATCCAAGGACATCCCAAGGGTATGTTGTAGTTTAAATAATTTGGCATAACTTGACATAGGGTAGGTAATGTACAAGGTTATATAGTAATATTAAATTTAATATGTCCCAAGACCTTGCATGAAATATTAGAGAATACATTAATACTTATACTGGAAGATTCCAAATATTTGGCCTCAATGCCTAGTAATGAAAGAAAATATATGTTATAAATATTAAGTCTTGATCCATTATCCACAAGTACCCTTTTGACCATATTCTTATGAACACATGCTTGTATATATAAAGATAAACATTAATCAATAATGTGTTGGGTTGTTAGATCTTATTTTTCAAAATAAATATTATGTTTTGTCCATTTGATAGAGTTTAACATAGACATTACATATGGTGGTTCCAGATTAGTTGGCAAGGTGGTCATGTGTAATGCTTCCAATAAAATATCTTTGTATTTGGAAGTCTTATGCAATAAATCAAAAAGTGAAATTTTATTAATGACCTCATTAGGGTTATTTACACTAGTAATGCATGTGATACTTGTTTCATACATTCCCTTTGACTCTTATTAATAATAGGTAATAATTCATGTTAAACATTATTACAATGAGGGATATGCATATACATGTGTGTGGGATTGATCATGTTTTTGACCCCATTTAACTATGTTTTGAATGGATGTAACAATGTATGGGAAATAACAAGATATTATTACCATCATATATTATGCAAGGAAATAGTTACTTGAAATATCCATATCAAACATGATTAATTATTTGGGAATAAAGGAAAATCTATTTTTTAAAATATTTTTAGTTCAGAAATCAGAATTCAGAAACAACAAATAGGAAACCCTAGATCAAACTAGAGTTTTGTACAAGGAGACTCATAGGTTGGCTTCACCTAATGTTTAACCCTTTTTGGAAATAAGGGTAAAGAATAGTTTAAACAATGATGAGATAAATTATTCTAGGGAGTAGGGCAATTCGATAATTTAGTTTATGATATTCTATTTCAGTGCTGAATTATGAAAATGCTAAATATAGAAAGTACAATGCCAAACAATATTTTGATTGTGTAATAATAAAGAAGAGATAATACTTAGCTTATGCAATGATGCACAAACATATCTTAGATGTGAAAGTGTAGTATTAGGCTATTTGATGATTAATAACTAGTCATCATACTTTGTAAATATTCTTTTTGGCTACCTAGACACTTGTATTAGCATAGGGACACTTAAATCAATGCTTTTGTCTGGATATCTATGCAACTACCCTATACGATCTACTCACTATATCAAAATACAACCAAGCTTATTATTTTGGGTTTTATATCACATTTCATATTATCTATCTAGATTTCATGCACATGCCCTATATCACTATTTTGAGCTCAAACCCTAGATCTCCACCTTAGGTTAGGTTGTCCTGCCAAAAATGGGTTAGTGGGTTCACAATGTCAAGCTAACCCCAAATAACCCTCTGTCAATGGGCACTGCCTACATAGCCACTACTCTAAAGAGGGACTCAGGCATATGCAGTTCACCCCTATGTTTTGGTGTGTATGAACTAGAGTGTAGAATGCTATATGTGAATGCATACAATGATCGATCTTGTCACTTGACAAATAAGGCTAGTAGGCTATCTCTCAAGTGATTTAGACATGTAGTATGAATGCTCCTATGATTGATATGTAAATAGGATTGAATAGGTAGTAATTTCATAATTTTATAGATGATTTTAGTGAATAATGTAAGCTTGTATTGAGAGATGCTAGATGTTCAAATGAATTGGCTTTGACTTGTATTTAGACTAGATATTTTGAAAGTATCCTCACAGAAGGATTATTGACAATATTAGGCTAACCTATAAATGGTAATAGATTTACAAATTTGAGTATTTACTGGGCATAAACACTTGCGTTGGAGTAGGGACATTAACATTGACACTATTGTCCTTCCCAGAACATAATTGTCTAGGATAAAGGAATGTTGTTAAGGTTTTGTAATTGATAGTGCATGATATTTAGTAGATTGTAAGTGTTTTGTGGTTACAATGGATCTATAGAATCATAATAAGCAAGGATTGGACTGAGATAAGTCATAAATTTTTTTGAGGTGGATAATGTGAGTCTTTTGACTGAAAGGAAGGTCAAACTAAAGGATAGATCCTTAAGAGATATTTTTTAAGTGTAAAAGATTAGATAAACATAAACTCTAGATTTAAGCATATACACTTTTATGAATATAATGGTATATATTAAGTGTTATTGAGAATGAGAATGGAAAAACCTTGGAAATATTTATCTCCATATATATTTGCATATGACAACCTACATTGGTTGATTATATTGTATAAGATGCATCTTTCATTTAAGAAGACTTTTCCATTTTTCATCTAAATAGTTTTAGAGTCATCTAATTAGGTTTGTATAATTATTTTTAGATTTGTCTAAATTGACACATGGTGAATTATCTACATTTTAAGATGAGTCATTGGATATTTGACATCTAATTTCCATTGAGATGACCTTTATTTCAATCATGTATTGGGTAACTCAAACAATTTTATGGAAGCTAAAAATTGCATTGACCAGTATGACATGTCATTGAAATTTACACATGTATCAATTCAAGTTTATTGAAGTCCATCCCCTGAAATACCCTGCCACTTCCCCTCACCATCAGCACCGACTCACCTTGAAATATTTTATCGATTTCATGTTCTGTATGACCTTTCCTTCCCCACCACTTCATCATTACTCGAGCTCATGTGAAATAAAAAGTCTCCTCCCTACATAGCTCATTGTTGCTCAACACTTTTTGAACAAGAGGTAAGATGATGTCATTATTCATGTGTTTCGAGTGAAGTATGATTGCTGATTTAAACGTTTTATATACATAAAAACCCACCTTACCAAAATAGAAGATTACATCCCTTATGAAGGAAAACAAAACCTCCACCATAAATATTAGATTAAAATTGCATACCACATTGTGCACTAAATGTGAGAAGGGGCCAGTGGTCATGGGTTTCAAGTGAGGTACAACTATTGATTTACATTATTTCCATTTACAAAACAATGCTTTACTAAAAGCCAAAATTATGCCATCCCTTCCAGCATAATTTTCACCTTTGGAGCAATTGATAGTGTATTTGTTATAAAATGGGACTCCAAAGGTCTAATGTAGATAAAATGGTTAGACATCTTTAATCAAATATTTATTTGATGAGTCTTTTGAGTACAAATATTTTTAGTCCTTATTGTGGATGAATCTACTGTAATCACTTGCTCTATTATTTTAAATTAGAAAATGTGTTTTTCAAATATTTTTCGCTTCTTAAAGTTTTCACATTAGTTATACCATTTACATCGTATTTTAAAAAAGAGAAAATTATGAAAAGATAATTTCTTTATCTTTGTATTGGTTGAAGTAGAATGATAAGATCACTTATCTATGGAAATTTCTCAATTTTCAATTTAAAAAAATACATGAAATTTGAATGATAATTTTTATATTCAATTGGATTAAATATTCTTGCATAAAGTTTAACATTAAAAAATGCATTAATCAGCACCAAATTAAATAGTCATGGAGAGCCCAACAACCTAATATGTGTATTAAATTGTTGCCATGATCCTTCAAATGCATTACTCGACTTAAAGTCGATGCTAACACATGTCGTACCCAACTAGTTTTGTTAGCAACCCTAGTTTCACCTTGCTAAAGATAGAATACTCAGATCTCCTTCAAACCTGGACTAACATTGGAATGGTCTAAGGTTGTGGGACATCTGTATCTTAGACCATACCTCTAGATTTGTGAGGCTAGCTCCTTTGATGTATCAACTCTAGAACTATTACTAAAACCTACTGTTTGTTTTTGGGTTGAGAAGGGTTAAAAAGAAACTGAAAGGTAAATCCTATTCTACTGATAGTGATACACCTGTATATCTTTTTCATTCACTATATTTAAACTCATACAACACTGATAAGACAATGCAAATCACTGAATCCTACAACTCCAAAGGACTCCCATGCAACAATATTTCACATAGAGGTTTCATGAAGTGATAAAAGCATGGGGAAAATGATGGAATATGACTTATTAAAGATAGTAACTAGTAAATATCTCCACTGCTAGTTCAATCAATCAACATCAAACACTGTATATGACCTGCATAAGATGGCATACTAGTAACTAGGTGAGATTAGGACCTGCCAAGGGAGAAAATACTACCACATGTACAAATAAAACTAATATAACATACTAAACCTATATATAAGAATCTAAAAAAATCATTTTATTATCTCAATAGGTTTACACAGCTCAATCTTGGTAGAGTTTCATCATACCCAAGAGAGGGATCCTGAAAATAGGCCTAAAAGCCTGAATATATAGACACGAGAAGAGAACAAGCTAAGAGATTGGAATATAATAGAGAGGAATAAGTAAAATCAACATTAAGTCAAGTAAAAATCAGTTATAACTTATAGTAAACAATCTTCAAGACTTCTCTTCTTGTCTAATGTTCTTGCACAAGCTCCTTTTGGCGTTGGAAATAAGGTGGTGGGCACTTTTGACTTGTTCAAACTCTTCTTGGTAACATGATATGTCATTATTAGGTTAGTTAACTCATCTTAAAAAATATCAAGATAAGTGGATGACTTCTCTTGCATGAAGACCATGGAACATGCATTGATTACCAGTCAACTCATGATTAGTTAGCTCAAAGTGATTGACACTTAAGACTAGTCAACTCTTCCTTTAGCCCTCCTTTGCATGAAATAAAACTTAAAGACTAGTTGTATAGTAGTTTATACTTAAATTATAGATATGTGGCATGATAAATCCACATGAATTCATTTGATATCCCTTCTATTCCATTTTAAACTTCAATTGTTTGACCAAATAGGCCTACTAGGCCAAGTAGGCCTAGTAGCCTAACTTATTGCATTTGATGACCATTATAACCTGCATGAAAACATTATAACCTAAAAATATAAGGATATTTAGGCCTATAATAATCCTTTATATCATTAAATGGGTCCTTTTGATTAAGAAACCACTGCAACTTAGTCAAAGTAGTTGACTAGGCCAAACTACCTTGAAATTCTACAGATTGTTTGTTTTGAATGAGATCATAAGGGAATTTATAAGCAAGGTTTTGACAATATTATGATTTGAGGAGGAATAAAAAGTGCCAAAATTCACTCTCCATGGGTTGGAATCCATTAAACTACCTTGTACCTCTCCTTTCAATACTTTTTATTAAAAAAACTATTTTATGTCATGTACGTACATTTATGTATAAAAAAGTACCATTTATTGGACCCTATTTGAGTTTAATTCATGTTTTAAGAGTTTTAAAGATGATTCATGATGTTTTGATTGCAATAAAATTGACTTTTCTCAAAACTAGTCTTTAAGAGGGGTTTATAGGTGAACTTTCTTAACGATGGTTCATAAATTACAAACCTCCAAACAAAAATTATTGACATGAATATTTATTACATATACCCCCTCAAATTTTCTAATAATATTGGGTTCCCATGCAAACGGTGTGAAAAGATATGTACATAATGAAGTTTGTCTTTAAGGTTTTGCTTGCATTCTAGACATGCTTATACTCTTAGCGATTATTCATAATCCTAAGGCACTCAAACAACCTCAATAATTCATGACTTATAATTTAATATGGGTCCTTGAAGCATTATATGATCATTTTTCCAAACTCCCCTTGTGGTGGAAGATATGAGCACTTGATCAGGTGGTTCAAATGGGTGTCTTGGACTACATAGTTCAAATTTCTCTTTGAGACCAAAAATGGTTTTTCCACTACTTCTCCCTGCTTTTAATAATCCTCATTGAACCCAAATAATCTCATAATACCATCCTTAATGTGTCATATTGATTGAAAATGTCTGAAAGTGTCCTCTTAGTGGTGTGAGCATATAGGTCTTAAGACTAGGTTTTAGGCCTAAAAGATTGAAAATTGAGTTTCAGGGTTTGAGGCAACTGTAGGTGACAAAGGGATAAAAACAAAATTATTTTCAATTCATTTCCATCCATTTTGACCTCCTTTTTCTTCCCAAGTTTCAATTTGTCTTCATGCTTCCTAAGACTGCCTGTAGGGTTTCTTGGTTGCATGTGTGTTTGTATGGAGTTTTGATGACTTTCCTATGATATGAGCTTATCTTCTCTATGAGATGTTTCTATAACACTCTCATGTTATCCTTAGATTCTGAAAGCTACCTGATGCCTTGAAACACTCTGAAACCACATGGATGTCATTCACTCCTAACATAGTAAATAATTAAATCTATTAATTATCACTTTCCTTTATTTTGATATGTACTTCAAAAAAGTAAAAATACCTTTATTTTTATACATAATTCAAAAAAAAAAAAAAAAGTAAAAATATGTTGCATTCTTATCCTTATTATATTACAAATTATATATTGGTCAATATAGTCTTTACATTTATAAAGCCTCTAAAACTAATCTGAGTGTCATTGGATATAACATTTTAACCTAACCAATGTAATATTTACACAAACAAAACCTCTAAAATTAATTTGAGTGTAATTGAATATGAAATAGTCATTTGATATTATAAAGAAAGATCTCTAAAAGTTATTTAGTCAAATTATTAAAATTTTCTTTAATACCATTGTAAAAGTCTTGACCATCAAAAAAATATTTATTTAAGCTAATATTTATCTATTAATATTATTTTTTAATTTTCAAATAATTATAAATAAAATAAATTTATAATATGTTCGATATAGTTATATATCTATTTTGGACTATATATAATTCAAGATATAAAGTAAATAATGTTAGATTTCATTAAAATTGACTTTTATTATATATTCTTAGATCGAAAATATAATGGCTGATTTTATTACTAATATCGTCATTGATACGTTGACATGAAAATATAGACACAAGAAATTTTGAAAATCATATCATATTTTATCATAATTTGTAATTAGTTTGATGATTAACTTTAATTAAGATAAAATGATTTGAAAGATAGTAAATATTTTAAAATAACTTGAAACTAGTAGAATTAAAGTAAAGTACTGAAATTGACAAAGCTTGAATGAATGAAAGAAGGTTAACTATGAAAAAAATAAAGAGAACAAACAAGACTTAGTTATTTTGTATTTGTAATCTAAATGTGTATGATTGACTGATGTTTGAAAGTGATCAAATTTAACACTAATTTTGAAAGTGCCACAAGAACTATGACTATAATCGTTTAGGGTCAGGATTGTCGAGAAGGGAACAAGATTGATTGGTATTATTGTCCTCTCTTGGTTGATTATGTCCTCTACTAAAAATAATGAAAATCAAGGAATAATCACCTATGTCTATTTAAAATATGCATGTATGCTAGAATTTGACCTTTGGATGTGCATGAATGACCTACAAATAACTTCTTCAAAGTTGAAATCTTAATAGGGCTTACAATAACTAAAAATCTGAAAAGAGAAAGGAGGAGTGTAATGTAATGTCCCCTTTTGTAAATTAAAATAATATCATTATTAAAATAAAAAGTAATTATAAATACTTAATATATAAAATAATGATTTTTTCAAGTTTCCAAAAAGGTAAATATGTCGGCAACTTATTCTAACTTGAGTTGTGACTTAAGAAGGGGACCTTTTTAAAACATAACCCTATAGTGAATTATAATAAAAAGGTACTTTCAAATATTTGAACCGCCCCCTGGCCCACCGCCCCCCGACCCCCCCCCCCCCCCCCCCCCCCCCCCCCCCCAAGTGGAGTGCTCCACTTTGAGAAGATAATTGATGAGAAAAGGGTATTTAAAGAGGATGAGGGATCATTTAGAAAGCATGCTAATTTGAATAATTGGAATTTTATGAGTTTAACAATGCAAAAGCTTGATTTATTGCTTTGAAAATTAAAACCTTCAAAGGTGATTTGAATTAAGGACAAAATCCCTTAATAACCAACTAGGGAAACTTCATAAGGAAATTGTATTGAGCGTATTTCTCAACCAAAGGTGTTTTAAACACCATTATGTTTGCAACATGTGTGGCAACTAGGGTTTGGAGGCAAAATCAGTGCATTGATTAAGTTTTGAGGACTATTTATTATTTTTTGAGGGTTGTGATTAACTTTGAAGGCAATGATATACCTTTAGGAGTTGGGCGACCCATCTTTGGGGTCTGATTTGGCCTTTTGAAGGGTTGTTTAAGCCTAAATTTTATGTACAAGGGTTTGAATAATAAACTATTATTTATTTAAAAATTTCCAACCATCTATTGGTTCAGAAAAATCAAAATTTGAGGTATTATTCATGGTTGTAACATTCTAAAATTTGTGGTGAATATTTGATGCAAAAAGTGTTAATAATTGTGCCCTAGATGTTCATTTCTATAAATCTAAAATTTATGATAAGGGTTTGAATTTTTAAAAATCAAATAATTATATTTTGTGTTAGGGTTTTGTTTTGGTGTTCCTAAGGTTTGTTGGAAAACCCAAATCTTTCTAATTTAGCCCTAAAAGGGACATTACATGTGATGGATTGAGCTAACTCCAATCACCTTCATGATGATTAATCACTACTTACATATCTTATACTTTGAAAATGAAAATCAAACCCATGTACTTCTCCCATTTAGAGTGTTTTTAAGATTTGTAATCTAACTTTACATGACCAACTAATGGTTGGAAGTGATCAACTATAACTGCTTCTACAAGTGCCACAAGAACTATTCAGGTTCAAGATCATAAAAAAGGGAACATAATCAACTGACCCTATTATATTTTATTGGTCGATTTTGTTATATGCTAAAAATCATGAAAATTAGGGCATAGTCACATGCAGCTACTTGAAACATACACACGTGCTGGAATTTGGCCTTTAGATGCAAGTGAATGACTTATACAAAGTTGAAACTCTAATAGGGCTTACAATAACTAGAAACATGCAAAGAAATATGGTGAAGTGTAATGGGTTGAGATAACCCCAATCATCTCACGATGATTGATCATTGCCTATGTATCCAATATTGAAAAGAGTGAAATCAAACATAAGTTCCCCCACTTAGAGTGGTTTATGTGATTGTGTCCCTTTTTCTACATGTATACATTTAGAGATGGATTGAATACTTGATAATGCTTTGATTTGACTTGGGGTGAGTGCAAGAAGTTTGAGGACAAAATGGGGGTCTTAAGTGGACATTTTTTTTCTTCTGAAAAATGAGAAATATCAACTTCTATAGATTATTTGAGATGGATAGACTCAAAATTTGAAAATGATATAAGAACATGAATTATAGCATTTCGAGTATAGTTTATAAACTACTATTTTCAAAAAAAAGGTCAAGTATAAATTAGTCAAACATTTAAAATTCAAAGAGAAAATCTTATTTTTTAGGAAAATAGAGTAGATAGTTGGCCATGCAACCTCTCATTTTTAAAGTGTCATTTAGTATTATTTGAAACCCTTTGGTGAAAAATTTAGATAATATCATCTAGTTTGTGACCTATAATTTTTATTTTTAAAAATAATGAATGTGTGTGTGTGTGATTAATTTTATAAGCAAATAAACTCTATAAACTAAAAAAAATGGATAGTTGGCCATGTAGCCCCCCTAACTACCTTAAAAAAATTAAAAATAGTTTTATTTTTTATTTTGTATAGAATTAGTCCTAGTTTGTGACAATATATATTATTTACATCTAGATCAATGAAAAAATGCATAAACATATGTAGACATGTATAGTTGTAGCATAATGGCCTAAACAAGAAATATTTAGAAATCAACATAGATGGAAACCTTAAAATAGTTAAAAAAAATAAAAAATCATATATTTGGGAAGATGAGAGTGTTCAATGCTGTATTAATAATTTTAGCAAATTTATCAATGAAATTCATAATGTTTATGATGGCATAAGTTGGATTTTTTTAATTTTCAATCAAAAACACGGATTTAGGTGTGTGTTTGCAAGTTTAGGCCTTAGGTTTAGGAATCCAAGCCATTTCTCATATTGAAGACAAGTTTTTTAAATCTCGCATAATAAAATCAAGTACGTGCTATAACACGTATAAGCTATAACACATACATGCTATATCACATATGCACTCCTAAGAGATGCAAGTATAAAGCATTAGCATGGAAAAATATGATTAATAAAAAGGAGGGGGTGGGTGGCGGTTTACTTAAATAAATTCAAGGTATAATTTGACATTTACATTGCTATGTTTATAAGGAATATAAATGTAACAATGTAAATGTCAACTTATATTTTAGATTTGTTTTAGTAAATATAAGAAAATAGGGTCACTCTGGATTTTATAGAATTGGTCTCATAGTTGCATGACTTACAATTTGGGAGATATTTAAAAAAAATTTAATTTGGTCAGTACTTAGTCATTTTTCAGGGTTTTAGTATTAAACTTAGGGATTTCAGGATGTAACTTTTGCACATGATGTCCATTTTAGGTAAACATAGTCATTTATTAAGATTTGGGGCATTCCAAATTACTTGTTGGTATTTATAAGAGTTATCATTTTGTCAAAATTAAAGTATACAAATCAACACATACCCAACCACTCTTTTATGCTGATTTTACTTATGATTAGGTCTCTTATAGGCCATAAAAAGACACATCAACACTATTATCATTTACAACTAGCGTGAATAGGGATAATTTGGGGTACATTTAGGTGAGATCACCCTAATTGAATTTGAATTCATGCCAAAGTGGTGTGTATGGAGAAACATAGATTGCATTGGTGACACATGCACACCCAACCACCCCTTTATGTTGATTTTACTTGTGATTAGGTCCCTTATAGTCCAAAAGTGACACAAAAACACCATATCCACTTATGTTCAAGGTAAATGCAAATAATTTTAGGTAAATTTGTGCTTAAACACCCTATTTCTCTTCAAATTCAAGCAAAAAAGTGTGAATGTGGCAAAGTAAGTTGCATTGTTACCCTTGCATGATCTACACCATAGGGCCCAGGACTAGGTGTGTGGGAGATAACTGAGTTTGGTTATGCATAGTAAATGCATAGAGATATATTTAGACAGAATGATCAAACATGCATTCAATGGAGCATAAGTCTTACTTGCAGGAAATGCAACTTCTATTCATAAATCAAAGAATAGGGAATACAAAGTACATTGTCTATAGTGCATGTATGAAGAATAGATGTGTAGAGCAATCTATCTGTGTTATGACCATGTAAATGGAATTTATCTAGCTATGTTGTTAGCTATCTTAGCTAAATGTGTATTTTACATATTTAACATGCATAATACAAAAGTAATATTAACTATTGTACAGATACCAAGGAGGATGTTGATAGTCACTCTGATCTTCTGTTAGATGTGGTAGCTGGCAACAATCTAAATAGTTAATGTTCAAGCTATCTTCAATGACCTCTAATCTTAGGATCTTTTGTTGGAAGCTAATGGCTAGTTGGGCCATATTTTGAATCACATAGTCAAGGTTGGTGGACACGTGGTTGTGTTGAGTTGGGGCCTAAAGGAGATGGTGAGTTTGTGAGACAGGGTTGCATAGTGTAGAGTGCGTAGACTATAATCTGAGGTGAACGTAACATAAAAATTTGCAGGTAGATGCAGGATTTGTATGAAAAGTTGTGAGTAAACTTCTGGCAAAGGAGTGCACATGATTTCATGAGAGGTGCTATCTCTACGCATTAGAACAAATGAAGAATGTGTTCAGTTGTATAATAGTTGCACATAGATCATTCGCCCTTTCTTGAAGACCAATGGTCTCCATTGTGTTGGTGTATAGCTAAGGAAAATGCACTTAAAATTGTTGAGAAGTGTACCACTTAGCTTGATCAACATATTGCCCAACCTTAACCACTTAATAAATTTGATGTGTGTCATGGTAGGTTCATGTATTTGTCACTTCAATGATCTGGTCCTTCTCTACGGGGCGTAAGTGTTCGAGATCCAAACTAGAAGGATGTTGTGTCATTGTTGGCTCAAGAAGTGACAGAGTGTAAGGCTTGAGAAGTTCTATGTTGAAGACTAGGTGCATGCCCAAGTACTGAGGTAGATCAAGAACAAAGGCATTCTCACCAATTGCACACATAATGGTGTAAGGACAATAGCACAAAGGCTTAATATTTTGGTGTGGACCCTTGAAACAATCCTTCTGAAAGTGCCACCAAACTTTATCGCCAACTTAGAATGCATGAGGTATGTGATGTGCATCATGGTGATCCTTATACTTTACTTGTGTGCAAGAGAGAATTTATTGAACCCACCGATGAATAAATTAGATGTGTCGCAAAAACTTCTTGGCTTTGTCGCTTCTCATTCCTATGTGCACGGCTCAGTGTCAGCTGATGCGCAGTAGGAGATGTCTAGAGGTGTCGAAGGTTGAAACCTAAAACATGTCTAGAATGGAGAGGCTCCTCTTTAAACCCTTTTTTTAGAGTGCGCGATGAGAGGCTCTTCTGCCTTAGGTCCATTTTGTTGGTGTGGTTCATAACGAGTGAATATATTAAAAATGAGCTTTAAAAATGTTGACATAACAAACATGTTAAGTCATAATAAAGAACTTGCGGTTTGTTTTATTTTTAACCTTCATATACCAAAAATGAGTTAAATTGCCTTCTGACCTTACAAATTCTTACCTATAAAACATATATATATATATATATATATATATATATATAAACATAACTTTCATGAGATGAAAATGGTTTAAATTTCCCTCTAACCTTACAAATTCTTCACTGTAAAGCATGCTTTTCATTTTTTACATGTTTATAACCTAATAGTTTACAATCCACAACCTTTTCATACGTTACTAATAACACATTTTATTTTTTTTGTTAAATAGTTAATAACTGGCTAGAGTTTATGCTGAAAATATAGAGTTAATAATAGAGAATTGGCTTCAATATTTTCTTTCTGGAGATGGATCCTGCACTGAAATCTGAAAAGTAGGAAAATACCAATTTTACATAGTTAAACCGAAAAAACGTTGCTCGTTTTATACTACAAAGAAGCTAATCATAAAAATTTACTAAAAATAATGTTCAGATACCTGGTGGCATCTTCTACGCCGAAATGCACATCTAGACATCTAAGTCTGCGCGTATATTCCACCATCTTAATATTGGTTATTTCTCGTGTTATTTCTAACTTTTGTGTGGAGTTCATGGATGCGTCGGGCGACTGTTCACCGTCGCACAATGTGGGGTCTAAAACACGCAAGTACCTATCCTCCTCGATTCTATTCAACACGTACTCGGCTGTCAGTTTTGTATTTGAACAGACGATTAACACGTTACACCCATAATTTTTTGATGAAATTGAAGAGCAGCATAAGCGTCGTTACCGAAGTGCTGAAAAATGGGACACAGGCACAATTGATGCACCACTATTGAATGTAAACTAAGAACTTTTGGATTCATTCTGCTTGTAATGTTTCTGAAGCATTCCAGACCAAATTGTTCATAGGTGCACAGTGTGCTTCAAGCGACAAGGTTTTAGGATCTTGGAAAAAACACTCCCCAATGCATGGTCGTCTGTCGTCCATCACAAAGTGTGGCATCTTTGGCATCTTACAACGTACAGAAAGATCGATAATGACATTGACAACTCGTCCATCATCTACTATAAATTTAAAAGTCTGGAATGGGGCTCTTCCCTTAAGCATTTACCAGTAGGGGTTTGATTTAAGGGCACTCATAAAATTTATATAAAGATTAAAATTATAAACAATATTTTTTTAGTGAAGATGAATTATGGATGATGATTTGAAACGTTTTGAAAAAAATTCCGCAAATAATTTCTATCCAGAAATCACAATATCAAACGAGTCAAATGACAGTTCTCTTAAAAAATAGATATCAACCTCTTCAAATGTTATGTAACCTAATTTCATACATAATGAATATACAATGGTGGCTAATTAAGATTCCTACTATTATTATGGATAAGTGCCATGATGTTGTTTTAGTATTGGTAGGAAAAAGAATATTTGGATTTATAGGAACCTTGATTATAATGTTTTAACCCCATGAACAATATTGGTTGGGTGGAATCAATGGCGAAGGTTCATGTGTTTAAAAGTGAAGGCATGCATAATTTAAAAAATGATTTTGTATCTAACAAATTAATTTTGCATTCAAATTGGGCCTAGTACACACATTTTAGGCTAATGTTTTAAACTTTGATTATCTAGTGTTATTCTTAACGCATTGCCACCTATGATCAATGGGAGTTCTAAGTGTATATGTCCCATCATCTACACATCATTTTTGTCTCCCTCTTTTGTTATCCTCACATCCACACATTTTTTTATTTAGTTTTCATGAATTTATAGTTAGTTTTGTCCCATCACAATCAAGTAGTGAGATGACTCTTTATATAAGTGACCCATTTTTGAAATTAAAACATTTTTTGTGAGGCCCATGACATATATGTTGCCTTCTTATCTCTATTATATTTACGCCAAAGGCATTCTACTAAGGGGAACCCTCCTTAGATTCATCTGTAGATCTATGAAATGTTGTTCATGTCAAGACAATTGATGGTAGAGCTTGTAGATCTTTACGATGCCATTCACATCAAGATAGTTGGCAGCATGGCCTCTATGACACCTCCTAAATATAATGAAGTTGTCATACCTCATTTGAATATTATCTCTGTGACACGTCCTCTATAGATAAGACCAAATTGATTAAATGTCGGTGGAAAGGCAATGCAAAATTCTATATAGAGAGAGGTTAAAGAAGCCTTGAATCATATACTAGAATGTTTGAAGATAATTTTTGATGGAGCCATTGTTGCAGGAAAATATATGTCTATTATCTGATTAGGAAGACTAAAAGGATCTAGGATGGTGCACATACACTTTTCATTCCATACATGACTAAGATACTTTTCTTTAGTAGTAGTGTGAAATGTTTTATTTCCATAAATAAACTCTGCATAAACATTTGTTGAGCCCTGCCCATCCTTTGGCATCAAATTATGGGCACTATTAATTTCAAAGCCATAAGCTTTATCCTGACTCCTTCTTTATAGGTAATATAAGCTTACAAGTCTCACTCAAGATCTCCTTGGTTGACCTGTGTACAACATATTCATAAGTTTGATTTAGTGAATTAAAATACTAAATCTAGTGTCATGTTATAAATGTTACAAATAGACACCTCTTTAGTCTATACCCATAATGTTACATCTGCCTTGAAATTTAAAGATACCATAGAATGTCAATCCTCCTTATACAAAAATAAAGTAAAATGATTCTAATTACTAAACTTAGTGCCTAACTTATCAGGTCTGAACCCCAAGCACTGGAAATTAGAGACAAAATTGGGGCTTTAGCAAGTAGATAAAGTTATGTTATTAGGGACTTTGTCAAGTAGATAAAAATATATATGTAACATATTCATCTCATTATCTACTTCTAAAGATAACTTTTATATCTACCAATAAGATCAAGAATCAATATTTATTCATATCTCAAATCATTTTTAATTTCATTTTTTCTAGAAAAATAAGCATATTCTTTTTTCTTCAAATATGAGATTGAATAAGAATTGAAAAACACATATTGCATAGCCTTAAATCGTGATTGATCCTCTCAAATTTAAAATATTATAATTTAGAAGCAATAGTCTAGATTTTATAAGGAAAACAATGTGTGTTTATTCATCATATTCCATCCTTCTAACTAAAAACCAACATCTATATCTCATTTTAAAAAGGATGATATAGAATGCCAAGCGTTCAAGGTTCTAACCACATGGTTGAGCTGAGCTTTCCCATAATATTGGTAAGAGGACATGTGTCCTCATAAGATATATATTAATCCTCATGATTATTAGATAGTGTTATGTCAATGAGGAGAAGACACTTTGGAAGATGCATGGGGATGTGGCACTCATCTGCTATGAAAATAAAGGATATGTATGATCATTTGTCAATAGAAGTGTAAACACTATTTTTAAATTATATAACACCTTAGTCTTGTACACTTGGAAAATACATATCATGGATGTATCTTCAAGTTCTATACCTTTTCTACTACCAAAAGCCTCGTACATACTATCTCTCTATGTCTAATTGCTTGTATCTTAGTCTGACCTATATTATTCTAATGACTCAGACCATCTACCTTGCCTAAAATGTTATAAACCTACTTATCTTCCATCTCAGCAAGTTCTGGACCTACACCTATTTTACAATTGCTTGGACACTTGCATCTTAGTCAAGTGCTTGTGTTGATGCAATTGTCCAATTTGCTATAGTCATCCAATTTGTAAATGAAACATATACTTATGGTTAGCCTAAGTGCTTTAATGCAAGATATTATCCAAGGGGATTGGTATAAATATAATATCAATCCTCATTTATTCCTCACTAGAAAAGATCTAAAGATACCAAGAAAACTTAGCAAAAGCATTCTATCAAGCGCTCAAGTGAGCAAAAGATTACCTATTTTTATCTTATTTCCATATTAGTCATAGGGAAAACACATCAATAAGTCTGAAGTACCAAAGGAGTATACCATGAACCACATTTGCCAAGTTACAAGCTCGGTCACTCTTATTATTGCTTATCACACATTGCATGATTCACAAACAAGCTAAAACATAGGTGAGAATGACATGAGTCTGAGGCCCTCTTCAGGCTATGTAGGTAGAACTCATTGACATAGGGGTCTTTGGGGTAACTTGACACCATGTGCCCATGAACCCATTTTTTCCACAACCAATATAAAGAACTAGGTTTTTTCTATTTGACAAGGAGTGACATTCTATGACCTAGATCTGAATGCACTAAAGTGAAGGTGATGTAGAACCTAAAATGTAACAAACCATTACACCAAAACCTTGAGGTGTTTGTGAAATCTGCCCATCAGGATCATAACATCCAACCATGCTTCCAAAGCCTAGATTTTGGGCTAGATTTGTGCCCATACACTAGGATCCCTAACATGTACAAGCCCCAAATGAATACTGCCATGGTAGTGTCTCCACTTTCTATACAAATTGAACTTGGGTGAAGGCTCTGATACCAAATATAATGAAATGTTACAACATAACCTTGAGGCATTAGTGAAATCTACCCATCAGGATCATAACATCCCAACACACTTATAAAGCCTAGACTTTGGGCTGGATTTACACCCGTACACTGGGATCCCCCAAAAATACAAGCCCCAAACAAACACTACCATGTTGGCATATCCACACGCTCTATGACTTGAACTCAAGTGAAGGTTGTGTTACCAAATGTAATACACTGTTACACCAAAACCTTGAGGCGTTAGTGAAATCTGCCCATGAAGATCATAACATAGAAGCATCTAGGTGGTTCAATTCAATTTTAGTAGGTATTCTATATTGGACACTTGCAGTTAATAATGTCAACACAACTATCCTAGCTTAATGTAAGTGTCCAAAGTTACATATGTACAATTTTTAGAATCAGGTCACTATGTTAGAATCCATATCTAGTTTACTTGCTACTTGTTCTAGGTCTAGATCTATATTATCATTAGAACCAACTAAGTATCTTGTTTTCATTACAATATATAACATAGTTGTAATTTCTATTTTAGCATCTCAACATAATAAATTCAATACATTTTTATCTAAGTTTCATAAATAATTGGCCTATTTTAGAAATAGTCTACCATCCTTGTGCCCTAGGCTATCTCTACTACTTTAACCTTATATTCCCCATATCTAGATTTTAGGGTTAAACATTTGGTGAATCCAACCTCTATATCTTTCCATGTAATACCCAGTGTGCTCTAGTGTTTTATGATTTTACTAATCTCTCAATTGTTACAATTTATCTCCAAAATCAAATTTCATTTTCCTAAAATCATGTTTAATATGGCTTAGTAAGAGCTTCTTCCCACTCATAACCCTTAGGAGGGTGATATCTCCTATCCCTCTAACTAGGATCAAGCTATCACTTATCCAAGGGGTAAGGTGGCCCACCCTATAGTTTAAAATGAAGGTAATCAATATGAAATACATAGGGTTTGTCTTTGTGAATCCTTAAAAGATCAAATCGCTAGTATGAACAAGTTAATAAAAGAGTTACGAAATTAGATTGCATACATGAAGAATCTAAAACATGCTAGTGTTAATAATGTGTTTGCATCTTCATCTACCAATGTTTTGAGAAACAAGGTTTCTTATCCAAATCAAAATATAAAACAAAATGCATCTAGAATAAGTAATTGAAAAAGTGACTAAAAGGCTACTAATATTCAAAGTTAAATCCTAAGAGAAATGATTATAGACAAAGTGATTCAATTACCTCATTTACATCCTATAAGGAGATCCAAGTACTATTGTGCATATAATAGAATGCATGCGGATCATACATATTTTCATTTTGCACTAAATAATATGACATAAAGTCACAATGGTAGTGAAGATCATATCATTGATGCCAAGAAACTCACTCAAGTTATGGGTACCTCTTTTAAAGCACAAGTGCCAAAATAAAAAATATGATTACCAAAGAAAAATTTAGAGCAAAAACAATTGCAAATATCAAACTTAGAGCAAGAAAAGGTGCAAAAAGAAAAATTAGATCAAGATAATAATACAAATTTACCTCTCTATAATGATACTTAGTTTTCCAAACATTATGGTTTTAAAAATAAATATTTATAAAACAATGGTTATCATGGTTAAGGATTGGTAAAATATTCCTAATGCATCACTCATCCTATTTACACATATGATTAGAATGACCATCAAGGCTTGGTATTTATTGGCAATACTAATGCAAATCATTTAAAGATACATCTTGTCAAAGAACAAGAACCTACAAATGAAAACAAGTCAAAGAATAAAACAAATATAGAAAAGGTAACGTCACAAAAAGAGCAATTATCACATCAAACATTTAAATCAAGATTTGTAATGAAGGAAGTCAAAATAAAGAGACACTTGACAAATCCAATGTTACAAATATGGATATAAAAGAGGAAACTACAATCTCTTCCTCATATCAAGGCTCTTTTACTAGCATTGCTCAAGTTGAGGGCAAACAATTTACAAATATCAAGGTTATGGACTTTCAAGATAAATGTTTTGTTCTATGTCATTTTTTAGCTCTTTTAACAGTAAGTTTCAACACATGGATGCAACTAATAAAATTATAACAAGTATAGGATCAATTGAATAAAGTCATTCATTTGCTTTACTATAATGGTTTTTTACTTTTTAGGTTATTGATAATCCAAGGGCTTACAATATTGTGTTGGAAAAATCATGGTTACATTCAATAGGAGCAATAGTTGATTGAAATAATAATTGTATATCATTTGATCACCAAGGCAAACTTAAATCCTTTTCCAAAGAAGGAAATATATCTTTAGCTACCATACAAATAGATACATCATCTACAATGATAGAAGAAAAATAAAAAGTTCCATCACCACTTGATCATTATTGTAGAGACCACCACTCTGATACCACAATGTAGTGACCCACACAAGGTATATTATTTAGTGAGAATTATTTTCCTTAAATCTTATACATCTAAAACATAGATCCTATTCACCTGCGTACTGGAAACATTATCCACTTGTCAATATTTTTTTTATTGTTTTAGGATAGGAGTTGTGGTCTCTACATTGTGGTATCAGAGCAGTGGTCTCTACAATTATAGTCAAGCTTTCTTATTTCCAACTAGGTTTCATTGCATACGGTGATTACTTCATTACAATTAAATAACATACACAGATACATGATTTATGAACTTTTGGATGTTGATATTTCTTTCTATTCCCATCACCAAGATGTTGGGGGTATCCACTTCTTTGATCATGATACATCCAAGTTATATGATTCTATGAAGGAATAACAACATTAATTGTATTTTTTCCCTAAGGTTCTTATTAGAATATTCATCTACAAGTTTTACTATGTAAGTTATGTGAGTTAGTTGTTATTTTTACAATCATAATTTTATTTATAAATATACAACTTTATATGGCTATGATGAATGTTTAAATGTGCACAAGATACAATATTATTTGACTTGTAAAAATTGTTGGTACAATATATTATATAGAATTAATTTTAGTTAACTTATGATAGTTTTCCATATTAAGGTTAGATAGTGCACAACTTCATAGGTTTAGAATAGGATAAGGATTAGCTTATACACTATAAAATAAAAATCCACCTCTTCATAGGTATATTAGATTATTCTATTTTGTGGCCAATAAGAGAAGAGGAACTAGCTCTTGCTTAAGCTATAAATGCTTTCTCTATTTATGTATTGTTGGGTTGAAAAGGGTTGATAATACATGTAAGATTTTTGTCATTCATTTATCTAAGAGGTGAGATGATTTTGAGGAGATGATATATGTTGAAGGGGTTATATTGGGTTAGTCTCCAATTTCTACATGGTACTAGAGCTAACCTTGTTTCCAATCATTGTTGTTAATATATGAGCATGACACAACATTTTATTATATTTTTCTCCTACTCAGACATGTTTTCAAGGCTTTGGTATACTGAGTTTTCTAAATTAGCTTTTGGGTTTTCTTCGTTTGGCAAAAAATGATGTTTTTGGGAATTTCTTGTTGTATTTCATTTTCTTGTAAAAAGTTATGATTTTTTTCAACAATGAAAATATGTTTTTACATAAGTACAAAAAAAAAATGTTTAACTTTTTTTATATGATATATCTTGTTTGGAAAGCTTTTGAAGGTTTAACTCATACAAGGAATCCAAATGAATCATGAGTTTGCACATGCCCTAAAGTTTTTCCAAAAAAAAATTAGTGTTAGAGAAATGACATAATTTTTAACCTTTCTCCTTTGCAACACTCAATGCCACCGCTACTCCGCTTGACTCACCCACCACCAGGTCCATTGCCAGCCTCCAAACTTCTAAGAGGTCACCACAACCCACTTCCACAAACATCCAAACTTCTTAGTGGTTGCTTGCCTTGGCCCTCCCATTTGGCACTTCGAATCTTCTTAATGTAATATCTCTTAAACAGTAAATAGTTTTCCAGTGACATTTTTTTGAAATGAATATTTTTTTATAACTTTTTAGATCTCTACCCATCTAATATTTGAACTTTAAAAAGTGTAAATTTATTATTGTGGGCCCCTATATGGCTTTCTTGGGCACATTATTCAATTGGGCATATCCCATAAGTGATAAATAAATTTCCAATGCCATTTTTTCAAAAGTGGCTATTTGTTCATTTACTTTCCAAATCTCTACTCATATCATTTTTACACTTACAAAAATTCAATTTCCCCTTTTGTTCTTTTTTTAACTAATCAAAACATGGCATTGTATAACACACTTCACAATTATAAATAGTTGTGAGGTGTTCATTATTTATTGTAAGTATACTAATTATAACATGCTACACTTTTTTGGAGGCATAATTTTATTTGGAAACCTTGGCTTGTGTGTCAAACCTTGTTTTGGGCTCTTTTCTTCATAGCACATATGTTGTGCTTATTAGGCATTGCTGGCACACTTACTATTTTGTGCCACATTTGACCATTTTTGCGGGATATATATGATACTCTTGTGATTAGTTTCATGCTCATTTTTTGAGTTTCTTTGTAAGGGATTATAATGGCTTCATTTTTATATTTGTGCATTGGTGCACACAGTGGTTTTCTTGGTGTTTTTTCTAATTTTCTCATTATTATTGTGGTGAAATGGACACATTCATTTTCGTTATGAGAGCTCTTCGATAAACCACAATTTTTTAAGTTTTACCTTGACCATTACTTATTAGATGGACTACTTATTCATCACAATGTTTGTTTATGAAACATCTCTTCACAAGGCCTTTATTCTTTTCTATATGTACACATCCATGGTCCTTTAGACCCCATTCAATATAATGAATGACTTGATTCATGTGACATTATTCTTGGTTATTTAATGATGAAGGTTTACTTGCCTCTCCTTCACCATCTAGAGCACATAGAGTGTCCTTGACTATTTAAAACATATTTCAAAATCTGCATGGAGACCTTTTTTTACTAGAGTCTCTTCTTATGATATTGTAGTTTCCACCCCTCCTCTCTCTTATGATGATGCTTTATTGTCAAATATTTCTCTCCTTTTTATAAATCCTCCTTTGTGGGATAAGTTTCTGTCAAACATGTGACATCTGTTTGTAAATTAATCTCCTCTTTTCCTGTTGCATATTCCTCTTATAGATCCATCATTTGTTGATCATCTTAATAGTGTTTTAGAGTATTTTGTCCCTACTCATGGAAGTGCCCATAGTATTTTTTGGTATTTCCACTGCTACTTATTTCAATGACAACCCATCATTTCTTATGGGTCTTCCATCTTCTTTTTGAGAATTCATATATCCATTTAGTTCAGTGATGACCAACATGTCTTGTGGGTCCTCTTTCTTTTGATGTTTAGAAGTATTTTTATGGGAGTGACCTGATTGTTTTTTTAGCACTCCCACACTTTATGAGATCATTGATGATCCATTTTTTTTTTGTGGGTCTTTGTTATTCATATTTGAGGGTTCTTAAGCTATGCCATTCATTTTTCATGTACATTATTTTAGTGAATGGTTTATGCTTATATTATAACAAATTTAATTTAGTGGCATGAGTTTTGGTTCCTGTACATAATTTGGTCACACTTCAACTTTCAATTAGTTTTAATGATCTTTATATTATTACCTTCAGTTCCTTCATGGAGTAAGAATACTTTGTGTAAACTTCCTTTGTTCTTTCTCTTGTAAAGGGAAACAATATTTGTTTAGTTCAGGGCAGCCTCCTTCAGTCTTCAAGAAAAGGCCCTCATCATCGACACTATTCTATTTATGATACACTTTCCTTCACTAGCTTTATAGTTTGAAGGAAAATTCAATTTGAAAGGTGTTTCTGGTCCCCCTTCATTTCTTAATTATGGGTATTAGATTAAAGTTTTTGGTCTAAAAATAGATCAAATAGATAGTACAGTGTTCAAACATCTTACCTTTAAGTAATGAACCAATTTAAAATAACAAAATATAATTTTATATATCAAGATTAGATAGTACAAAATTTTCTAGTTTTAAAATAAGATAAGGATTAGCTTATAATACTATTTAATAAGAAATCATTTCTTTATAAATAATTAGATTTTCCTATTTTGTAGCCAGTAAAAGAAGGGGAACTACCTCTTTATTAAACTATAAATACTTAGTTTAAGTATTATTGAATTGAAAAGGATTGATATCCAATAATAGGATCTATTTTTTCATTCACTTATCTAAACAATACTATTATTTTAAGGAGATTATATGTGTTAAAAAAGTTAACTTGAACTATTCCCTTTTTAAAAAAAAAAATTACCATGTAAATTTGACATATACATATACTTTTCATATTAAAATTAAGTGACATGGTAACATTTTTTATATCCTTAATCAAATACCCTTTAAAAATTAAAATGGGTATTCTATACTTTTATTAATAATTAAATTTGAAATATCAATAATATATTTATCCAGCTATCAAGATTTTTATTAACAAGGCCACCTAATGGATAGTCATGTCATCATTACATTTAACTAGTAGAAAAGTTGATATCAATTGAATGAACATTGATTAAGATGAGTTGTGCATGCAATGTGCATTGAAAAAATATTTTATAGTTAATTTTTAAACTTAAAAGATTTGGCGAGAAAAACAAGATTAACAAAAATGATTCTAAAATGTGGAGAGTATATGTTTTACAAGTAACAAAAATGAATCTAAATAAGATTCATATCATAATGATCACGGTAAGGTTTCAACTCGAAAAAAATAATTAAGATAATGACAATGAATATGATAAGTCAATATTCTCAATTTGGGCCTATTTTGAGATGGGAGTTGAGTATGCTTTTTAGTTGAAGCCAAAGAATAAGCAAAGTAGTGTTCCATGTGGAGAATGGTGAAGTATATAAAGCTAAAAATAAAGTCTTGATGGTTTGTGTGTTTTTATTTATCGTGTGAATGGTTCCATTGGTGGTTAAGGTGTCTGATGATTTTTTATTTTTTGACGTTTCTTTGAGTGACACGTGATGACCATTGAATCACTCAAATTCATGGATTTCTCAAATTTTAGACTCTATATCATGAATGTAGATGCATTGTACCTTTAAAATTATTATGTATGCCCTCATGCCTCTAATTTTTTAGAATCTTGTTTCATTAAAGAGAACCACGTGGTAGCATCACAAACAATGAGGTTCATGTAGTTAGCCTTCCTTTTGTCACAAACACATTGGTATTATATATATATTTTTAGTGATTACATGGAGGGGTTTGCAGGGTATCTTTTTTCTTATATATGAACTTAGTTCCCTTTGACTCATGTGGCGACCACTCAAAATATGATAGGTGGAAGTTATCCATTGGATACAAAGCTCACAATTCATGTAGTTAATATTTTATTTTAGGTAGACCCATTATTTTATAAATTATACCTAATAGTTCGGCACACAATAACCTTAGTCATCTAGGTTAAAATTTGAATTTAAGTTGTAATTGTTTCACATGTGTCTATCTTTGAGGTGGAGTTCAAAATTTGAATTGAAACTTGAGGTAGAGAAAAGGCCACATGGCACAGTCATGAGACATGGAGTCACCACATCATCTTTATATGTTGAATAATTATTTTTCGACCTATCCAATTCATTTTATAATCTTTACACATGTATACTTGCAAAACACACACAAAAAAAGCTAAATTAATAATGTTAAGACAAATTAAGACTTATAGGCGATTAAATATTATAATAAAACTTGTGATTCAAGAGATAATATATGGTAAAATCCTAGGCTAACAGAGTATGTGGGGTCACAGGGTGATCAATTCATGAATGGAAGACTCAGTGAAAATGCTGGCTTATGTATTTTGTCTTGTAATGTGAATGGGTCCATAGGTCGCTATAGTGTCATGTGTAACACGTAAATAAATTAAACCCTTTAATTAAATTTAAATGTGGCCAACATACTACTTGAGGCTAACAAGGATATTGTGTGGCTACTAATTAATTAATATGTGATTCCAAAGCCTACACTTTTGATGTATTTCATTGTTGACAATGATGCCAAATAAATTAAGTATTTAATGTATACATATCACTTAATATTATATTACATTCATAATCATTTTAAAATATTAAAATTTTCACAAATGTCACTTTAAGATTTCAACTTAATCTTTAATTGTTTATTGGGTCAAATTTATATTTAATTTTTTCCTCCCAAGGTCCTTTCCAATAGTAAATTCTCTACACATATTACTTGTGGAAAAAAAAAATAGATTTTTTTGGTACTACAATAACATCCTAAAATTGTCATGCCATTATGTTCCGACCAATGGCATGCCAAATAAATTCTCTTTAAGATTTTTTTGTTTTAAAAAATTCTCCAAAATATAATATAAATATTAAAATCTTTAGCATTGATGAAAAATTCTTGTTTTTGATTGGTTTGTTGATTAAGATTAGTTGTTATAAGTGAAAATTATGGTATCATCAGATGACAATAAATAAAAATGAGACTTCTTCCTTGGACTTCCTTGGATCTTTATTTGTAATGTAGTATGTTACCATTAACTTGTATTTTATGCAAGATTATTTTCAATATTTCCTACAGTAAATAAAAACTACGTATATTTTCCTACAATTGATAAAATGTGTTGTGGTTCATTTGTTTACCCTTCAAATTTTATCGCACTTCTCTAGCTCAATTTCCATAATTAGGTTAAATATTACCTCTTGTTATTGTTGGTATATGGTGCCAATATATTTTAGTCTAGATATTTCATTTACCTTTATGTTATACTTAGATATCAGAGGAATTCATTATATTCTAGTGCATCACCTTTTTTAATTTTATTTTTCTTCCCCTTTTTCATCCTTGACAAGCTTTCTTTTATGGATTAAAGTAGAGATGAATCAACCTTCTCCAAAGGTGGTTTTAATTTCTTTGATCTATACTCGTAGCACTTCCCATGTTGCACCTAAAGTGCAAGAAATATTCCATTTAGACACTTTCAAGAATCAATATTAGCTTTTACTCTATATGCCATTTTTCTCTATAATGAATGCATGATAAAGTAATAAATGCTTCATATCTACTTGTATTCTATGGTAAACATTTGAATTAATTACTTTAACATTCTCATAATTCATCCCTTAATGAATGGATGCATTATGTTATATGTGTTAATAAACATGTGTATTTAGAGACTTATCAAATTCAAATTAGAACACTATTGGCATATTTCTAAGGCCTCATAATCAGAAAATGTACATTTTTTTGGAAAGACTCAAAAACCTAAAGAAACAGGGTAGGAGGAGAGAGAGGAAAATGGCAAGAAACAACCAAAAACATAGGGAAAATGCATCAAGAAAAACATCTTCTGGACCAATAATCAAAAACACAATCACCTTAGAATAATTCAATTTATCGACTAATAGCTACCTCATATCACAATTAGGTGTCTACATTATGCAAATTATATTAAGTTATAGAGATTGTAAGTATATTAGAGGCACAAGAAAGATATAGACATAAAGACATAATGAAACAAGTGGTAGTAGACATTACATAATGGATTATGTAGAATGCATACAAATTTCAAGTGTTTTTGGTTTCTAATGAAATAATCAGTCACTTGGTTAAAATGTTATAATTTATTTTGATATTAAAATTTAATAAATAAATATTTTAGTGTGGGTGAACATGAGCTCATGTTATCTTTTCATTTTCTTATAACATGAAGTAGTTGGAGGTATAAATGAGTTTTCGAAATGATCTTGAAATAGTTAAACTGATACCCAAATGGGTATTTTCAAAGATTTTTTTTTTAATTTCCAAGGTTTGTGACCTTGTAGGTTTTGCAGATCATGATGCTAACGTAATCTCAGAGTATTTTGGTGATGACGTTGGTGAAGGTGTTGACATTGGAAGATCTGATGGATGAAGATGGAAATAGAGAAAGAATAAACTCTCCACATCTATGGCCAATGGACTCTTGGATGCTAGAACAATGAAAGTAAAGTTAATAAAGGAAAATAAATCTACTACATATGGAAACAATGGGACAAACAAAAGGATCAATAGTTGTACTAATATTTATGGCACTGATGATCGAGGTTTTGAAATGGATTGTGATGCTAAAGCTAATAGTCATGGCTACATTGAGATATTGTTTCTTGTAGACAACCAGGTGTATGCGACTTGCAAGAATAAAATTAATTCATTTCAATTATGTAGGGTGTTCCAAAAAAATAACTTTATTTCTAATCTTCACTACATAACATCCATGGAGTTGGTATTTTAGAGCTCTTTTAGGATTGGATCTTCCCTTGAAATAGATGATACTACTGGTGTTTTTAAGTTTACCCATGAGGAACAACCCCCCCTTACGAAACCCATTGTTATTGATGGTCCTAAATCTTATATTCTTGATGTGAATGGGTTCTTCATGGGTGATATTCCTTATTGTCTTCCAATATGTTGTTGATAAAATATTTTATTTGGTATTTTTGGACTTAGTTCTTTGGAAACATGAAGTCTTTTTAAGCAGATGTAGAAGTTGTGATTGGTACTACTCAAAATTCTCTACCCGAACTAGCTTTGTCAACACTTGTTCCTCCATAATAGATTACAACATTTGGAGTGATTCTTCACTTCTCCGCAGACCAATACTCCATCTAAGATTCTACCATGAACCATCTCACAAATCCCACACTCCATCTAGGCACTAGTGATCAATAGTGAAATGTTTGTCTTCATGTGCAAGGGTCAACAAAGTGGACCATCCAATTTATACAAAATCCAAGCCACTTCCATGTGACTCCAAACATTATCTCCCACTCTACATGTGAGGACAATAAACAATAGTATTGACTTGTCTTTTTCTTCTCATGTGCACACCAAAATCCAATAGGTGTTGCATTAACCTTTTGACTTTCTCCACACATGCAAACCATGGGGTCCCTTAGAAATTTGACCCATACCTAACCCTTGACCAATTATGCCACAAGACAAACCCCATAAGACTACCAAGGACAAAACCCATGTGCCTTGTTGGAGTGTTACGTCTTACTCCCATCACATCAACTTGATCACATGTGAGAGACCCTCAATGGGCTTTGTCACATCACCAATTAGCCACATCACCTACATGCCACATCACTTGCATGCCACATCACCCACATGCCATGTCACCATAAATAGTCACCATGAATAGTGATTGTGAATAGTAATCCATGAATAGTGATTGTGAATAGTGACTTCACACCTAACACATACTATCCACTTGGATATTATTTTCCCCTTATACTCACCTAAAAATCTCATATCACCACTGTTAACAATGGTTGCAAGGTACTATGTGAGAGAGGTATCATAAGCTTTTTGAGATGGTCAAATTCTTGCATTGTTAGAAAAAATAGTAGAATTACCTCTATTGATACTAATTAGAAATAATACTCTAAAATAAATGATTGAAACACCATATGGTTATACTTGGTGATAAATATCTCCATGGGTGCCATGGTATATGTGTGTATTACATATGGGTTGTTTTGATGTGTGATTTTTTTTGTTATTGTAGATCTATATGTGTACATATCTCAAAATTATGGTAGATACACATGAAAAGTTCAATGACATGGCACATATATCAATGCAATATGTAGATTCCACTAAATTTTTTCAACTACCCAATACCTGATTGTAATTTGGTTCATCTCAATGAAATCAAGTGTTAACTATCTAACAAATCCTTTTAAAGTGTAGAGAATGCAAAACGTGTCAATTTAGAAATTTTTTGGTGTGATTAACCAAATTCAATGCACCTTGAGAAACAAGTTGTGGATGCCCTTCTCAAATCTTTCTTTAATATGGCAGAGGCAATTTTAAAGTTGAAGGATTTGATGCAAGCACTAAAACATTGTGATAAAGCTTTAGAACTTGATCCCCATCACCTCAAGTCTATATTTTTCAAGGGAAAAGCTTTGCATAGACTAAAATAACTAGTAAAATTTACCATAATACTACTTCCATCACACATTATAACAACACCCAACTACTCACAATAGATTGTGGTATGAAAAATTGATGAAGATCAATGAGCAAAACTTGAGAGATAATGTTTATCTCTCTACATATTTTTTAAATGGTTGCAAGCTAGAAGATATTCTTAACTTGGTCAGTGATTATATTGGTGCAATAATAGCTGAAAAATATGTAGAGTGTGGGTAAGGTTTATTTTCTTGTTTGAATTTAGATATTAGAGATATTGTGTTGTTGGAGAATGCCATTTCAATGAGTGGTGTCTTCTAAAGGACCACAATGTGAAGTTTAGATGGAATTCCTTGGAAGTAGTTATTGACCCTGATAGTTTGAATAAATACATGGCAGTTGACCTATACCATAATGTAATAGTTGTAGTACCTTGTCACTTATCAAGAAGAAATGTTAGTTCCAGAGACAAAGTTATTTTGTTTAAATAATGGAAACAAAGACAAATTTTACGCTTGAAATACACCAAAGCTAGATGTAAGTAAGCTTGAACTAGCCATGAATCACTATGTGTAATCCACATGTATTATAGAATAAGAATACAAAGTTTTGTTTGAAGGTAAAAATAATTGCATTCTCGGCATCTTGAATTTGTCTGCCATGGAAGCTACTAAGACTCCTTCTCCTAACAAACATGACAACCCTTTGAACATAGTTACCAAGATGGTTATTATGACACTTATTACTTCTTTGGCAGTAGTCATTCTTATATTGATGGGTGTGTTTAGATACTTTTGAAGGCTTTATAGTTTGAAGGAAATTTAACGTAGGGAACTAATGTGTCGATTTGAAAACCTTGAGAAAGAGCATCAAATTGACTTTCTTAAACATGTCAGAGATAAAATAATCCACATGTAATTTATTTGAGTCGAAGGAAGATGCTAAGAGCTATACGTGCCAATGTTTAAAAGTTGTCCAAATGACTAGGTAGTCAAACAAGTGTTATTATTTGATAAATAGGTGTCTTAGGTTCCTGACAGTTGTCAATGGTGTGGGTTTCATGAAATCATAATAGATTTAACTACCATCAATTTTTTTAAATGATAATAAAGAGATTAATTTTTTAAGTAAAATATTAACAATATATTAATATATAATTATATATAATATAATAATATATCATAAAAATATTTTATATATATATATATATATATATATATATATATATATATATATATGTATATATATGTAAGTTATGTAAAGTGAACGAGTGTAATTTGGTAGTCATACCTCACTTGAAACCCATGACTACTGATCTCATCTAACCTTTTGTGCACAAAGTGTTAAGTGTAGAGAGGATTACAAAGGAAGTTAGTCAAACATTAGTCAAGAAATCATGAAAAATGCATTAAAAAAATAACAAAACTTAAACTATTTATTCATGTAGAATTTGCTAATAACTATAAGATACAAATGAAAGAAATTAAACCATTACCTTCCCAAGTGAGTCCATTTCTCAAAAGCGACTCAAAAACATGTTCTCCCCTTGATCAGGCATCCTTGTCTTCATCAACAATGGTGGAAAACTCCTCCCTTGTCTCAGTAACACTCCATAAAACCTAGGCTCATGACATGTAACTATCTAATTTTCCTATAATATTAAGCTAATCTAAATATGAATAACACAATTATCAAAATACAAGTGGAGAAATTTTTGAATTATAACATTGTAATACTTGAGCTTAAAAATGATGTTCATGGCCTCTCTATTTATAGATTTGTGAAAAGGTTTTAGGATCAACCATGACTGTCCATCTCAAGATTGAGATGTGTGGCTATGGATAAATCCAAATATGAAATTCAATCTACAAATATCCCCATTAATATTTGGGATAGAGGGACAATGAATAAGCATGGAGGATCTTAATGAGGCATGGGAGGCATAAATCCTAATATTTGTGGCACTTATGGCTTTTGGATGCCACCCATAAGATGATGTCATTTAATGATGCAGTTAATGACATTCAATTTCCAAAAATCCATGTGGACCATCAAGACATTCTTGAACACAAAAGAGAAAAGCAAAATCACACAAAATAACAAGACACCAACAACAATAGTCCAAAAACAACTTAATAACATAGGATCAAGATATAAATAATCAAGATCTATGCGAATCATCAAGATGTTCCAAAACACAAAAGAGATAAGCAAAAACAAATAGAAAAACACAAGACCAAGATGAGACAAGAAGTAAGAAAAAAGAGAAAAGGAGAAGAAATAAAATTTGAGGTGTGAAATCACAACAAAACACCAAGAAAACTCAAATAAACACACACAAATGAAAAACCAAGTTAGTGCGACTTAAAGACAAACGTTCATGCACATGCAGTAGAGGCGTTACTTTCCACCACAACATAACAAAGAACAATGACACAATAATTGTTCCCTAATTAAAGAGGAACAATGACAAAAGAAATGGGGGAAGAGAAGAAAAGGAAGGGGTTGGTTGAGCTGACTGTAGATGTACAAGACAAGTGGATGTTTCCTACATAGTTCCATGGATGCATGTTCCAACATGAACTTTAGACCAATGTAGTTCACCCAAGAAACGAGATAGAAGAAAAATGATGATTAGACCAACATGGTTTATGTTTAAAGAAGAAATAGAAGATATGACAAACAAATGATAATGGTCTTGTAAACAACAAGATGATGGGATGAGAAAGAATGATCTTTCAAAAAGGTAAGTGTGTGGGACAAGATGAACTAGTGTTTATTTTCTTGTAAAATGACAAGAGCGTAGTATGGTGGGATAGGAATGTACAAATGTATAATATCATGAGACAATGTTTTTGATATTTTATGGATCATGTTATAATGTTTTTGGTATTTCTAATGTTTTTTATGTTTATGGGATAAAATATGCACAAGGTGTGACCATCTAGTCAAGAAGGTGTAGGTCTGAGAGTAGAGGTTCCCATAAAATAACTAAGCTGGCTATAATGGCCCATGCTCACAAACCAATGAGAGTGAGGCCAACTTAAAATGCTTGTAATATGATGAGAGTGTATCATAAGAGGGACTGAGTTGACCTTGACATGAATTGAGCATGGCCTATATAACCCCAAAATAATCTCAAGTCACAGTAATTTTGCCCACATAAAAGGTGATGAGGTCACAATAAGTTCATAAATAAAGGTAAATGCCAAGACAAATGATAATAGTAATGACTAGATGATACAATAATGTATGATAAAAAGTTGTTGTATCAAATTTTCCCATAGGTGGTTATAATTAGGAAATAACATCATAATACTGATTTGTCCAAAGGCAGTTATAATCAGAGGTACTAAAATAATATTAATTTGCCCATAGGTGATTATAATCAATAATACCAAATAAGAAGATAGATGAAAGATAACTTCCCAGATCAAATGTCACACTATTGCCATAGATTGTCATTCAAGATAGATTTATAAAAATATTGAAACTAGATTGGAATCACTCCATAGAAAGTGCAAGATGAACTAAAGGAACCAAGATCAAAATGGGATTGATAAGACAAATAAAATTAAGCCTTAGTTAATAGTAAAGAAATGGTATAATGAAATCATCAGAAGAAAATTAGCTATAGTGGTAACAAAGTTTCCCCCAAGCGATGATTAACTTAGATTGATCACAAAATAGTGAGAGCATTGCCTAGGTTTCTCACAAAATGGTGAGAGCATTCAAAATTAACAATTGCTCACAAAACGGTGACAGCGTGGATCCTGATAAGACAAAAAAATGCCCACAAAGAGTAGTAAATGTAATATAGACAATGTGTAACATGAATTCACTTTGAAGAATCATCTATGTTCACTGATCTGTAACAATGTGGCAAAGGTCCTGACCTAAGAAGATGTTTTTGTTCACTTATCTGAAGCTACAAAATATTATCCTGGTTGAATTGCTTTGTAGAATGGGTATTTGAGGATGTTCGTAATGTTCATGAGACATAATTAGGATCATAATTGGTTGAGGGATAAAAAGTGTTCAAGCTCATAACATGCCCAAGACATAACAAAGAATATGGTTCCTAAGGAGAATGATTCAGGATAGGATAAAATGTGTTCAGAGTGCCAATGATTCCAAAGCCTTCACTGTCTGATGTCATGAAGTATAGGCCAAGGTAGTATACAATGTGTTCAAGGTAGGATAAACTGGTGGGATAAAATTACTTTAACACAAGTTACCCCCAATTCAGGGGTCTTATAGACAATGGTTGAAAGTTGTTCATGTGTAGAACCTCTTAAGGTACATGATGTTCATGGGCTCTAGAAGTTCTTCACCGTTAGGTTTAGCCAGTCGATATGCCCACGATCCATAGTTTTCTATGACAACATATGGTCTCAACCAATTAGGCTAAAACTTGTCTTTCTTTTTGCATTCAACATTCATTTTGTTTTGGTTCTCTTTCAAAACCAAGTCACCAATCTCAATCTCTCAAGGGAGAATATGCTTGTTGTAGCTTCTCCATAATCTATTTTGATAGGCTTGCAAGTTTTTTAGGGCTTCCAAACGCTTACCATCAAGAAGTTCTAGTTCTTGTAGCTGTGAGGTTCTATAGTCTTCATTATCTTCAATATGCTCTAGTGATATTTTTAATGATGGTATCTCAATCTCAACTAGGATAATAACTTTAGTGCCAAAAATAAGGGAGTATGGAGTGGCTCTAGTTGGGGTTTGATGATTTATTCTATAAGCCCAAAGGGTAGGAAAGAGTTGTAAGTGCTAATTATGGCTAGCATCATTGATAATTTTCTTTATGATGGCTACAATGGTTTTGTTTGATGCCTCGGCTTGTCCATTACCTTGTGGGTTATATGGATTTGATTTCTTGAGTTTGATCTTGAATTTGGCACAAAGAGATTTTACATCATGGTTCAAAAAAGATCCATCATTATTGGATATAATATGGGTTGATATGCCATATCGACAGATGATATGGTAATGAATGATTTTGGCTATCTGCTTCTTGATAACATAAGTGAGAAGAATGGCCTCAATCCACTTGGTAAAGTACTCAGTTTTAGTCAAAATGTTCTTATAGACATATGAATATGTTGGGTAAATTTTCTTGATGAGATCGAGACCCCACGTTGAGAATGACCATGGTGTTGTGATTGGTTGTAGTGGTAAAGAAGGTGCATATATCAAGTTACCATGTTGATGACAAGGAACACACATTTTCACATAGTTGTAAGCATTAGTATCCATTTTAGGCCAATAATATCCTATTCTAAGGAGCTTCTTTACTAGGACTACACTGTTGGTGTGGGCCCCACACATTTTTTCATGAACCTCCTTCAGTGCCAGCTTAGATTCTCCCAAATATAAATAATGAAAAAGCATTCCATCATATAGCCTTTACGATAAAGTGTGTTTCCAAGAAGGGTATAACATATTAAACCATGAAGGAATAGTTTCTATTGGTTGTTGGAAAGGTTGGTGGGGAAGACATGACTATGAAAATAGTTATAAAAATCTTGGTACCATGGTAGCTCAGGTGGGGGATTAAGACCAACAATGGCATATAACCTCTCTAAATTTGTTATAATATGCACAAGCTAAAGAATATTTTTAATCAGGAACTGATAGTCTTTAGCACTACCATCCATTTGAATCATGGAACCAATCATTTCCATTGCATCGATAGATCTATTGTTTACTCTCAGAAATTGTTCAAATTGTAGAGATTTAAAATGTGTTTTGAGTTTATCAATAATTTACTTGCAAGGAACAAGCTTATCATCTCTTGTTTGATACTAAGCAGTGGTTTGATTAATGATTAACTGTGAATCTCCATATACCTTTAAGCTTTGAATATCCCACTGTATATCAAGGTGGAACCCTATAATAAATGCCTCATACTTGGCCATATTGTTTTTACAATGAAATTGTATATGGAATGCTTTGGGAATCAAATCTCCCTATAGTGTGATAAAAAATATGTTGGATCTAGATCTATGGGATGTGAAAGATCCATAAAATAGAGCTTCCACTATTTATGTTTTGGCGGTGCTTGTTCCATCATCATGATAGAATCATCTAAAAAATCAAACTTGAGAGGTTGATTATCCTCAATAAGAGTTTTTGTAAGTTGGTCACCGATTACTTTCCCTTTGATTGCCTTTTGATTTTGGTACTCAATATCAAACTCACTTAGGATCATAACCCACTTAGCCATGCATCTTTAAAGAGCTACTTTGGATAAGAGGAACTTGAGAGGGTCTACCTTGGTGATGACACTAGTTTTATTATTTAGCATATAATGTCATAATTTTTGAGTAGCGATTTCCTTACCATGATCATCATGTTGGGCCAAAACTATCCCTAGTGCATGTTATGTGGCTGATATATAAAGAAGCAGTGGCTTTCCCTATGTTGGCGGTCTTAAGACTGGTGGATTGGCCAAGTATGTCTTAATCTTTACAAATGATATCTGAAAATATTCATCCCATTTAAATGTTACCCCTTTTTTCAAAACATGAGTAAATGGGTGGCACTTATCTAGCAATTGAGAAATGAACCTATGTATAGACTGGATCTTTCCTTGTACACCTCGTAGCTATTTAAGATTCTTTGGTGGAGGCATTTCCACAATAGCCTTGACCTTGGCATGGTCAACTTCAATCCCTTGTTGTGATATAATGAACCCTATAAATTTTCCTAATGTGAATTTGAAGACACATTTCTTAGGATTTAAGTAGACTTTATATTCATGAAACCTCTCAAATATTCTTCGTAGAATGTCAGGACGTCCAAATATTCCCAAGGATCCTTCTATTTTTTGCACAAGTGATATGCAACTTAAGCATAAGCTGCATAAGTCCATACAGGAGGTGTTGCAAGTTACAATAAAGATGGTGGCATATACGTGCAGACTTAGATGTCTAGATGTGCATTTCGATGTAGAAGATGCCACTAGTTATCTGAACTTTAATTTTTTAAAAAAATTATGATTAGTTTCTTTGTAGGGGAAAGGTCCCAGTAATTGCACACCCTAACTTTGGACAATGAATTAAGGTGCCATAACATCACATTATATTTCAAAAAAATTACCCATTTTAATATGTCATCTTAACTACTTATAACTAAGGTTTCAAGGTCTAACACATTATACATTTTATGATATAATTAATTTTATCACGAGAGGTCATAAATTGTATTTTTTAAACCTATGACCAAAACTTTACCTTTGGAGTACCAATAGTTATGCATTAGATTATCTATACTTGAGTCTTACTTGTGAAGATGTGATTGGTTACTTTTAATTTTATATAATAAATGTTGAACAAATATTAGATACTACATGTTCAGCTTCTGGTGCACTTTAATATTTATACACACCAATATGTTTCATCGATGGATCACATGTTAAAAAAAGCCCTGTTCAACAATTGGAACATGTACAATGATTGGGACCTTTCCCCTAGTATAAAATGAGCAAGGTTTTTTAAGTTTAACTATGTAAAATTTTTATTTCATACTTTTCAAATTTCAGTGTAGGATCCATCTCCATCAAAAGAAAAGATTGAAGCTAATTCTCTATAATTAACTCTATATTTTTACCATAAACTCTAGCCAGTTAATTAACTATTTAACATAAAAATTAAATGTGTTATTAGTGACGTATGAAAAGGTTGTGGATTGTAAAATTTTTAGGTTACAAACATATAAAAAGTGAAAAGCATGCTTTACAGGTAAGAATTTGTAAGGTTAGAGGGAAATTTAACTCATTTTCATCTCATGAAGGTTATGTTAAAAAAAATGCTTTATAGGTAAGAATTTGTAAGGTTAGAGGGTAATTTAACCCATTTTGGCACATGCAGGTTAAAAATAAAACAAACCCTAGGTTCTTTATTATGACCTAACATGTTTGTTATGTCAACATTTTTAAAGCTTGTCTTTAATGTATTCACTCTCTATGAACCACAACAAAAAAATGGACCTAAGGCAGGGGAGCCTCTCATTGTGCACTCTAAAATAAAGGGTTCAAAGAGGAGCCTCTCCATTCTAGACATGCATTGGGTTTCAAACTTCAACACCTCTAGACATCTCCTACAACATATTGGTCAACACTGAGTTGTGTACATAAGAATGAGAAACGATAAAGCCAAGAATTTTTTGTGACACATATAATTTATTCATTAGTGGGTTCAATAAATTATCTCTTGCACACAAGAAAAGTACAAGGAGCACCATGACGCACATCACATACCTCATACATTTTGAGTTGGTGATAAAGTTTGGTTGTACCTTTAGAAGGAATGCTTCAAGGGTCCATACCAAAATATCAAGCCATTGTGTTTTCCTTACACCATTATGTGTGAAACTGGTGAGAATGTATTTTTCCTTGATCTACCTAAGTACTTGGGCATGCACCTAGTCTTCAACATGGAACTTCTCAAGCCTTACACTCTGTTCCTTCTTGAGCCAATAATGACACAACATCCTTCTAGTTTGGATCTCAAAAACTTATGCCCCATAGAGAAGGATCAAATCATCGAAGTGATATACACATGCACCTACCATGACACACATCAAATTTATTAAATGGTCAAGGTTGAGAAATATGTTGATCAAGCTAAGTGGTACACTTCTCAACAACTTTGAGTGCATTTTCCTTAGCTACACACCAATGCAATGAAGACCATTGCTCTTCAAGAAAGGGTAAATGATCTATGTGCAACTATTATACTATTGAACACATTCCTCATTTGTTATACTATGTAGAGATAACACCTCTCATGAAATCATGCGCACTCCTTTGCCTAAAGTTTAGTCACAACTTTTCACACAAATCCTACTGTACTCACAAACTTTTATGTTATGTTCACCTCAGATTGTAATATTTGCACTCTGCACTATGTAAGCTTGTACACTTTACATGTTTTTTCTCATAAACTCGATAACTCCTTTGGGACCCAACTCAACACAACCACATGTCCACCAGTCTTGACTATGTGATTCAAAATGTGGTCCAACTAGCCATTAGCTGCCAACAAAATATCTTGAGATTGGAGGGCATTGAAGATAGCTTGGACATTAACTATTTAGACTGTTGCCAGATACCACATTTGATAGGAGATCAGAATGAATATCAACATCCTCCTTAGTATATATACAACAGTTAAAATTGCCTTTGTGTTATGCATGTTAAGTATGCAATATACACATTTGGCTAAGATAGCTAACAACATATCTAGATAAATTTCATTTACACAGTTATAACACATATAGATCATTATGCACATCTACTCTGTACACATGCACTGTAAACAATGTACTTTATATTCCATATTCTTTGATTTATGAATAGAAGTTACATTTCCTTTAAGTAAGACTTACGCTCCATTGAATGCATGTTTGATCATTCTGTCTAAATATATCTCTATGCATTTACTTTGCATAACCAAATTTAGTTATCCCCCGCATACCTAGTCCTGAGCATTGTGGTGTAGATCAATCAAGGGTAACAATTAGACTTACTTTGCCACATTCACACTTTTTTGCTTCAATTTGAAGAGAAATAGGGTGTTCATGCACAAATTTGCCTAAAATTATTTGCATTTACCTTGAACATAAGTGGATACGGTGTTTTTGTGTCACTTTTGGCCTATAAGGGACCTAATCACAAATAAAATGAACATGAAGGGGTGGTTGGGTGTGCATGTGTCACTAATGCAATATATGTTTCCCCATACACACCACTTTGACATGAATTCAAATTCAATTAGGGTGATCGCACCTAAATATACCCTAAATTATTCCTATTCACCCTAGTTTTAATTGATAATAGTGTTGATGTGTCTTTTTATGGCCTATAAGAGACCTAATCATAAGTAAAATCAGCATAAATGAGTGGTTGGTTATGCATTGGTTTGTATACTTTAATTTTGATAAACTGATAACTCTTATAAATACCAACAAGTAATTTGGAATGCCCCAAACCTTAAAAATTGGCTATATGTTTACCTAAAATGGATATCATGTGCAAAATTTACATCCTAAAATCCCTAAGTTTAATACTAAAATCCTAAAAAATTACTAATTACTGACCAAATTAGATTTTTAAAAATATCTCCCAAATTGTCACAAACTAGGACTAATTCTATACAAAATAAAAAATAAAACTATTTTTCATTTTTTTAAGGTAGTTAGGGGGGTTGCATGGCCAAATATACATTTTTTTAGTTTATAGTGTCTATTTGCTTGTAAAATTAATCACACACACACACACACACACACACACACACACACACACACACACACACACACACACACACACACACACACACACACATTCATTAATATTTAAAAAAAAATTATAGGTCACAAACTAGATGATATTATCTAATTTTTTTACCAAAGGGTTTCAAATAATACTAAATGACACTTTAAAAATAAGGGGTTGCATAGCCAAATATCTACTCTATTTTCCTAAAAAATAAGTTTTCCTCTTTGAATTTTAGATGTTTAACCAATTTATACTTAACCATTTTTTTTTAAATAGTAGTTTATAAACTAGTCTCGAAATGTTATAATTCATGTGCTTACATCATTTTAAAATTTTGAGTGTATCCATCTCAAATACTCTATATAAGTTGATATTTTTCATTTTCCAGAAGAATAAAAAATGTCCACTTAAGGACCCCTTCTTGTCCTCAAACTTCTTAAACTCACCCCAAGTCAAATTAAAGCATTATCAAGTATTCAAGACATATCTAAATGTATACATGTAGCAAAAGGGACATAATCGCATAAACCACTTTAAGTGGGAGAACTTATGTTTGATTTCATTCTTTGCAATATTGAATACATAGGCAATGATCAATCATCATGGGATGATTGGTGTTAACTCAACCCATTACACTTCACCATTTCACTTTGCATTTTTATAGTTATTGTAAGCCTTATCAGGGTTTAAACTTTACATAAGTCATTCACAGGTCATTTACATGCATCCAAAGGCCAAATATCAGCACATGTGTTTCAAGTAGGTGCATGTGACTATGCCCTAATTTTCATGATTTTTAGCATACAACAAAATCAGCCAATAGAATACAATAATGTCAATTGATCATGTTCCCTTTTTGATGATATTGACCCTGAGCAGTTCTTGTGGCACTTGTAGAATCAACCATAGTTGATCACTTCCAACCATTAGTTGGTCATGCAAAGTTAGATTACAAATCTAAAAAACACTTTAAATAGGATAAGTACATGGGTTTTATTTCCATTTTCATAGTATGAGATATGTAGATAGCGATCAATCATCATGGGGGTGATTGGGGTTAGCTAAATCCATCACATGTAATGTCCCCTTTAGGGATAAATTAGAAAGATTTGGGTTTTCCAACAAACCTTAGAAATACCAAAACAAAACCCTAACACAAAATATAATTCTTTGATTTTTAAAATTTCAAACCATTATTATAAATTTAAGATTTCTATAAATGAACATCTAGGGCACAATTATTAACACTTTTTGCATCAAATATTCACCATAAATTTTATAATGTTAGAACAATGAATAATACCTCAAATTCTCATTTTTTTGAACCAATAGATGGTTGGAAAATTTTAAATAAATAATAGTTTATTATTCAAACCCTTGTACATAAAATTTAGGCTTAAACAACCCTTCAAAAGGCTAAATGAGATTGCAAAGATAGGTCCCCCAAATCCTAAAGGCATATAATTGCTTCCAAAGTTAAACACAACCCTCAAAAAATAATCAATAACCCTCAAAACTCAATCGCTACCCTGATTTTGCCTCCAAACCCTAATCACCACACCTACTGCAAATAAAATGGTATTTAAAACACCTTTGGAAATACGCTCAATACAACTCACTTATGAAGTTTCCCTAGTTGGTTATTAAGGGATTTCATCCTTAATTCCAGTCACCTTTGAAGGTTTTAATTTTCAAAGCAATAAGTCAAGCTTTTGCATGGTTAAACTCATAAAATTCCAATTATCCAAATTATCATGATTTCCAAATGATCCCTCATCCTCCTTAAACACCTTTTTCACACCAATTATCTTCTCAAGTGGGGCACTCCACCTGGGGTTGGATTCAAATATTTGAAAGTACCTTTTTATTATAATACACTGAAGGGTTATGTTTTAAAAAGGTCCTCTTCTTAAGTCACAACTCAAGTTAGAATAAGTTGCAAACATATTTACCTTTTTGGCAACTTGAACATATCATTATTTTATATATATTAAGTATTTATAATTACTTTTTATTTTGATAACAATATTATTTTAATTTAGAAAAGGGGACATTACATTACACTCCCTCTTTCTATTTTCAGATTTTTAGTTATCGTAAGCCCTATTAGGATTTCAACTTTGAAGAAGTTATTTGCAGGTCATTCATGTGCATCCAAAGGTCAAATTCTAGCATACATGCATATTTTAAGTAGACATAGGTGATTATTCCATAATTTTCATGATTTTTAGTAGAGGACATAATCAACCAAGAGAGGACAATAATACTAGTCAATCTTATTCCCTTTTTGACAATATTAACCCTAAACAATTATAGTCATAGTTCTTGTGGCACTTGCAGAATTAGTGTTAAATTTGATCACTTTCAATCGTCAGTCAATCATACACATTTAGATTACAGATACAAAATAACTAAGTCTTGTTTGTTCTCTTTATTTTTTTCATAGTTAACCTTCTTTCATTAAGCTTTGTCAATTTCAGTACTTTACTTTAATTCTACTAGTTTCAAGCTATTTAAAAATATTTACTATCTTTCAAATCATTTTATCTTAATTAAAGTTAATCATCAAACCAATTAGAAATTATGATAAAATATGATATGAGTTTCAAAATTTCTTATGTCTACATTTTCATGACAACATATCAATGATGATATTAGTAATGAAATCAGTCGTTGTATTGTTTGATCTAAGAATATATAATAAAAGTCAATTTTAATGAAATCTAATATTATGTACTTTATATCTTGAATTACTTATAGTCCAAAAAAGAGATACAATTGTATCGAACATATTATAAATTTATTTTATTTATAACTATTTGAAAATAAAAAATAATATTAATAGATAAATATTAGCTTAAATAAATCTTTGTTTGATGGTCAAGACATTTCCAATGGTATTAAAGAAAATTTTAATAATTTGATTAAATAAATTTTAGGGCTCTTCCTTTATAATATCAAATGACCGTTTCATATTCAATTACACTCAAATTACTTTTATAGGTTCTGTAAGTGTAAATATTACATTGGTTAGGTTAAAATGTTATATCTAATAACACTCGAATTAGTTTTAGAGGCTTTATAAATGTAATGACTATATTGACCAATATATAATTTGTAATATGATAAGGATAAGAATGCAACATGTTTTTACCTTTATTTTTTTTAAGTATGTATGAAAATAAAGGTATTTTTACTTTTTTGAAGTACATATCAAAATAAAGGAAAGTGGTAATTAATAGATTTAATTATTTACTATGTTAGGAGTGAATGACATCTATGTGGGTTCAGAGTGTTTCAAGGCATCAGGTAGGTTTTGGAATATAATGATAACATTGGAGTGTTATATAAACATCTCATAGAAAAGATAATATCATGTTATTAGAGGAAAGTCATCAAAACTCCATACAAACATACAGGTAGGTAAAGAAACCCTACATGCAGTCTTAGGAAGCATGGATAAAAATTGAAACTTGGGAAGAAAAAGCAAGTAAAAAGAGATGGAAACGAATGGGAAATAATTTTTTTTTCTCCCTTTATCACCTATAGGTGCCTAAAACCCTAAAACTTAATTTTCAATCTTTTAAGCCTAAAAGCTAGTCTTAAGACCTATATGTTCACACCACCAAGAAGACACTTTTAGAAATTTCAAAGAAATATGACACATTTAGGATGGTATTATGAGATTATTTAGGTATAATGAGGATTATTAAAATCAAGGAAGAGCATTGGAACAACGATTTTTGGTCTCAAAGAGAAATTCAAACTATGCAGTTTAAGACATCCATTCAAACCACCTGATCAAGTGCTCATATATTTCACCACAAGGGGAGTTTGTACAAATGATATTATAATGTTTTGAGGACCCATATTAATTTATAATTCATAAAGTATTTATGTTGGTTGAGTTCTTGATATTTATGAACAATCGCTAAGAGTATAAGCATGCCTAAAATGTAAGCAAAACCCTATAGACAAACTTCATTACGTACATATATTTGTACACAATTTTAATGGGAATCCAATATTCTCAATAAATTTGAGGGGGTATATATAATAAATATTCATGTCAATAATTTTTGGTTTGGAGGTTTTTAATTTATGAACCATCATTAAGAAAGTTCACCTCCAAAACCCTCCTAGAAACTAGTTTTGAGAAAAGTCAATTTTATTGCAATCAAACCCATTTGAATCATATTTTAAACTCTTAAATCATGAGTTAAACTTATAGAGGATCCAATAAATTGTAATTTTTTATACAAAAATATACGGACATGATAGAAAATACAGTTTTTTGAAGAAAAAGTGCTAAAAGGAAAGGTACAAGGTAGTTTAATGGATTCCAATCCATGGAAAGTGAAGTATGGCACTTGTTATTCCTCCTAAAATAATAATATTCTCAATAAAATGCCTATAAATTCTCTTATGAGATCATTCAAAACAACCAATCTATAGAATTTTAAGGTAGTTTGACCTAGTCAACTACTTTGACTAAGTTATAGGTGTTTCTTCATCAAAAAGACATATTTCATAATATGGAGGATTATTCCAGGCATAAATATAATTATATTTTTAGTTTCTAATTTTTTCATGCTAGTTATAATGGTCATCAAATGAAAGAAGTCAGGATACTAGGCATAGTAGGCCTATTTGGTCAAATAATTGAAGTTTAAACTGGCATAAAAGGGATATTAAATGAATTCATGTGGAGTTATCATGCTAGATATCTAGAATTTAAGTGGAAATTACTTGTACAACTAGTCTTAAAGTGTTATTTCATGCAAACGAGGGCTAAAGGAAGAGTTGACTAGTCTTAAGTGCCAATCACTCTGAGTTAACTAATCATGTGTTGATTGGTAATCAATGCATGTTTCATGGTATTCATGCAAGATAAGTCATCCACTTATCTTGATATTTATTAAAAGGAGTTAAATAACCTAATAATGGAATAACATGTTAGCAATAAGAGTTTGAATAAGTCAAAAGGGCCCAACACCTTGTTTTCAATGCCAAAAGGAGCTCATGCAAGAACATTAGACAAGAAGAGAAGTATTGAAGACTATTTATTACAAGTTATAACTAATTTTGACTTGAGTTAATTTTAAGTTGACTTATCCCTCTCTCATTAACTCTAATCTCTTAGCTTGTTCTCTTCTCATGTCTATATGTTTAGGCTTTTAAGCCTATTTTTAGGATCCCTCTCTTGGGTATGATGAAACTTTGCCAAGATTGAGCTTTGTAAACCTCTTTAGATAATAAAATTATTATTTTTATATTCTTATATACATGTTTAGTGTGTTATATTAGTTTGATTTACACATGTGGTAGTATTTTCTCCCTTGGTAGGTCCTAATCTCACTTAGTTACTAGTATGCCAACTTATGTAGGTCATATACAATGTTTGATTTTGATTGATTGAGATAACAATGGAGATATTGACTAGTTAGTGCCTTGAATAAGTCCTATACCATCATTTTACTTATGATTTGATCACTTGATGAAACCTCTATATGAAATTTTGTTGCATGGGAGTCCTTTGGAGTTGTAAGATTTGGTAATTTGTGGTGTCTTATTAGTGTTGTATGAGTTCAAATAGAGTGGATGAATAAGCTATACATGTGTATCACCATTAGTAGAATGTGATTTACCTTTCAGTTTCTTTCTAACCCTTTTCAACCCAAAAATAAACAGTAGGCTTTAGTAATAGATCTAGAGTTGATACATCAGAAGAGATAGCATCATAAATCTAGAGGTATGGTCTAAGATACAGGTGTGCCACAATCTTAGACCATTTCAATGTTAGTCCAATTTTGAAGGAGATTTGAGCAATCTATCTTTAACAAGGTACAACTTGGGTTGCTAACAAAACTAGTTGGGTAAGACACGTGTTAGCGTCGACTTTAAGCTGAGTAATGCATTTGATAGAAGGAACATGGAAACAATTTAATATGCACAACAGGTTGTTGGGGTTTTTATGAATATTTAATTTGGCATTGACTAATGCATTTTTTAATGTTAAACTTTATGTAGGAAGATTTATTCCAATTGAATATACAAATTATCATTTAAATTTCATGCATTTTATTTAAATTGAAAATTGAGTAATTTCCATAGATAAATGATCTTATCATTCAACTTCAACCAATACAAAGTTAAATAATTATCTTTTCAAAATTTTCTCTTTTCTAAAATACAATGTAAATGGTATAACTAATGTGAAAACTTTAAGAAGTGAAAAAATATTTGACAAACATGTTTTCCAATGTAAAATAATAGAGCAAGTTGATTACAGTGGATTCCTCCACAATAGGGACTAAAAAAATTTGTACTCAAAAGACTCATCAAATAAATATTTGATTAAAGATGTCCAACCATTTTATCTACATTAGACCTTTGGAGTCCCATTTTATAACAAATACACTATCAATTGATCCAAAGGTGAAAATTATGCGAAAAGGGATGGAATAATTTTTTCTTTTAGTAAATCAATGTTTTGTAAAGGGAAATAATGTAAATCATTAGTTATAACTCACTTGAAACCCATGACCACTGAACCCTTCTCACATTTAGTGCACAATGTGGTATGCAATTTTAATCCAATATTTATGGTAAAGGTTTTGTATTCCTTCATAAGGGATGTAATTTTCTATTTTGGTAAAGTGGGTTTTTATGTATATGAAACATTTAAATAAGTAATTGTACTTCAATCGAAAGACATGACTACTGACCTCATCTTACCTCTTTTTCAAAAAGTGTTGAACAAAAATGAGCTATGTGGGGAGGATACTTTTTGTTTCACATGAGCTCGAGTAGTGATGAAGTAGTGGGGAAGGGAAAGGTCATACAAAACATGAAACTGATGAAATATTTCAAGGTGAGATGGGTGGTGATGGTGAGGGGAAGTGGAAAGTTATTTCGGGGGATGGACTTAAATAAACTTGAATAGATACCCGTGTAAATTTTAGTGATATGTCATACTAGTTAATGTAATTTTTAGCTTCCATATAATTGTTTTATTTACCCAATACACGATTGAAATAAAGGTCATCTCAATGGAAAATAGATGTCAAATATCTAATGACTCATCTTAAAATGTAGATAATTCACTATGTGTCAATTTAGTCAAGTCTAAAAATAATTAGACAAAACTAATTAGATGACTCTAAAACTAGTTAGATGAAAAATGGAAAAGGCTTCTTAAATGAAAGATTCATCTTATATAATATAATCAACCAATGTATTTTGTAATATGCAAATATATATGGTAAAAATATTTCCAAAGATTTTCCATTCTCATTCTCAATAACATTTAACATAAACCATTATATTCATAATAGTGTATATGCTTAAATCTAGATTTATATGTTCATCTAGTCTTTTACACTTTAAAAATATCTTTTAAGGCTCTATCCTTTAGTTTAATCTTCCTTGCAGTTGAAAGATTCACATTCTCCACCTCAAAAGTTTTTATGACTTATCTCAATCCAATCCTTGCTTATTCTTATTCTATAGATCCATTGTAGCCATAAAACACTTACAATCTACTAAATATCATGCACTATCAATTAGAGAACCTTAACAACATTCCTTCATCCTAGAAAGTTATGTTTTAGGAAGGACAATAGAGTCAATGTTAATTTACCTACTCCAATGCAAGTGTCTATGCCCATTAAATACTCAAATTTTCAAATCTATTAACATGTACAGGTCAACCTAATATTTTCATTAACCCTTTTGTGGGGATACTTTCAAAATGGCTAGTATAAATACAAGTCAAAGCCAATTCATTTGAACATCTATCATCTCTTAATACAAGATTACATTACTCACTAAAATCATCTATAAAACTAATCAATTCTTCCCTATTCATTCCAATTTACATATCAATTATAGGAGTAGTCATACTACAAGTCTAAATCACTTGAGAGATAGCCCACTAGCCTTATTTGTCAAGTGACAAGATATATCATTGCATGCACTCACATATATCATTCTACACTCTAGTTCACACACATACCAAAAAATAAGGGATAACTACATATGTCTAAGGCCCTCTTTATAATAGCGGCTATGTAGGTAGTGCCCATTGACAAAGGGTTATTTTGGGTTAGCTCAACATCGTGAGCCCACTAACCCATTTTTGGTAGGACAACCTAACCTAAGGTGGAGATCTAGGGTTTGAGCTCAAAATAGTGACATAGGGCATGTACAAAATATCTAGATAGATAATATCAAATGTGATAAAAAACTCAAAATAATAAGCTTGGTTATAATTTGATATAGTGATTGGATCATATAGGGTAGTTGTATAGATATCCAGATAAAAGTGTCGATGCAAGTGTCCCTATGATAATACAAGTGTTTAGGTATCCAAAAAGAATATTTACAAAGTATGATGACTAGTTCTTGAGCATAAAATAGATTAATCCTACACCTACACATCTGAGATATGTTTGTGCATCATTGCATAAGCTAAGTATTATCTTTTCTTCATGATTACGTAATCAAAATACTATTTGACATTGCACTTTCTATATTTAGCATTTTCCTAATTAAACACTGAAATAGAATATCATAAAATGAATTATCTAATTGGCCTACTCCCTAGAATAATTTATCCCATCATTGTTTAAGCTATTCTTTACCCATATTTTTGAAAAGGGTTAAACATTTGGTGAAACCGACCTATGAGTCTCCTTGTACAAAACCTTAGATTGACCTATTGTTTCCTATTTGTTGTTACTAATTTTTGATTTCTAAATTAAAAATATTTTAAAAATCAGATTTTCATTTATTCCCAAAGAATTAATCATGTTTGATATAGATATATCAAGTACCTATTTCCTTGCACAATATATGATGGTAATAATATCTTGTTGTTTCCTATACATTGTTACATCCATTCAAAACATAGTTAAATGGGGTAAAAAACATGATAAATCCCACACTTGTGTATATGCATATCCCTCATTGTAATAATTTTTATCATGAATTATTACCTGTTATTAATGAGAGTCAAAGGGAATCTATGAAACAAGTATCACCTACATTACTAGTGTAAATAACCCTAATGAGGTCATTGATAAAATTTCACTTTTTCATTTATTGCATAAGACTTTCAAATAAAAAGATATTTTATTGGAAGCATTGCACATGACCACCATGCCAACTAATGTGGAACCACCATATGTATTACCATATTAAACTCTATCAAATGGACAAAACATAATATTTATTTTGAAAAATAAGATCTACCAACCCAACACATTATTGATTAATGTTTACCTTTATATATACGCGCATGTTTTTATAATAATATGGTCAAAAAGGTACTTGTGGATAATGGATCGGGACTTAGTATTTGTAACATAACTTTTATTTAATTACTATACTTCTAGTATGAGTGTTAATGGATTCACTAATATTTCATGCAAGGTCTTGGGAAATATTACTATATGACCTTGAACATTACCTACCCTATGTCAAGTTATGCCAAATTATTTAAACTAAAACATACTCTTGGGACGTCATTGGATACCGAGGTTTTGCATGATGAGGTAGCAGCCTATCATATATCAGAGGACACATGGACTATGTTTTTCCATGGATATAGATGTATTATAGGTGTTGGTGATGGTATTGTTTTTCTTACCCCTAGGGGAGACTATATGTCATTTTCTTATCAATTATCTTTTTCATGCACAAATAATATAGTATAATATGAAGCCCTGACTATTGATTATATATTACACAAAAGCTTAATATTAGACATATTCATACCTATGGTGACTCCTATTTAGTTATAAATCAAATTAAAAATCAATATCAAACAAAAGAGGACCATTTGATTCCATACAAAGAGATGGTAGATAGATTGAAAGAAAAATTTGACACATTTGATATTGAAAGTATACCACATAAGAATAATCATCATGCTAATGTAATGGATAGTGTGACATAATTGATTCCCCTATATATTAATGATTATTACATCAATTATACAATCCAAAAATTCTGACAACCTTCAATTATGCCAACTAAAATGGATGCTTTAGCAGTTATTGCCATTAAACATAGTGCGTTAAATATAGAATGGTACAATGATATATATAATTTATTATATAGATCATTTACACCAGATCATTATACTCAAAATGAAATATGTATACTATAAATAGAAGCACTTTGATATGTTATCATTAGGTGTTTTGATGGATAATTGATTCGATGTCTAAACAAAAAAAATACAAACTATTCTTCTAGAGATGCATGACAATGAGTGTGGGGGACATTTTAGTGGAAAATCCATGTCTCAAAAATGATTACAACAAGGTTACTATTGGAATACAATGGAACAAGAATGTATTGAACATGCTAAATTATGTGCTCAATGTCAAAAATATAGTAGTTTAAAACATGCACCATTTTATGAATTACAGATGATTGTTTCACCATGGCCATTTTCTGTTTTGGGATTTGACTTATTTTGAAAGATAAATCTAGTTTTTAAAAGAGGCCATAAATTCATTATTATAGCTACGGAATATTTTACCAAATGGGTGGAGGCCATTCCACTTTAATTTACTACTAGAGATGACATATGCAGATTCTTAATGATAAATATTATTTATAGATTTGGTATACCTTCAACTATTATCATAGATAATAGACCATCATTTAAGAACAAAATAGTGAAGCATTTTTTGTAACAAAATATTTAAAAAATCATACATTATCTACACCATACTACCCATAGGGTAATGGATAGGCAAAAACAACAAACAAAACTATTGTCCTCATGGCATCAACAAATAGTTTATGATTTATGGACATACTGTACTAGTGTCCTCATCCATCCTTAAAAATAGAAAATAACTATTAAAATATGCCACTACCTTACAATTTAGAGACCCATTTGTAATGGTTGTAGGTCATATCAATCCAAAAACTACCCTGAGGCCAATTCATGTGTATAATATAGGCCTTTTGGTGTATGATATCATCTCAAATATCCTATCATTTCCCCTCATCATCACCACCCAATGCACTTTGAAATATTTCACCACTTTCATGTTCTGTGTGGCCTTTCCCTTTCTTTCATGGGTATGAGTATGGTGTTTCTCTATGTTCTTAACCTTGATGTAATTTCTCTAGGTGTAAATGTATTGGTAGTTATAGATGCTTAAGTATGGATTTATATGTTAAACCAGTCTTGTGTACTTGAAAAATATCACTCAAGGTTTTACCCTTCAATTATTTACCTTCTTTGTAGCTAAAAGGATTAAATTTGTCATCTCATTGGGCCTAAATGCTTATCTTGTTATCCAATCCTATTATTTAAATTACTTAGATCACCTTTAACTGAAATTTAATGTATATCATTCAATGTCAGTTATAGATCTCGAAAAACCTTATTTTATTCCTAGACATTTATGTTTAGATTTGGATAATAGCATTAACACTATTGTCCATACTTCAACACAAGTGTCCATGCCTTCAAAACTACAAATCACTTGAAAAACTAAGATATTATGCCTTATTCCTTTGTATTTTCATATGAATCATAGGATTCCTCATACTACAGGTTTGAAGCATTCAAATAACAACTCATGAGACATATTTGTCAAGTTACAAGCTAGATTATCTCATGCACTAGTATATAAAATTTTACACCATTGTTCACACACAAGCCAACACAGGGGAGAATTACATATGTCTAAGGCCCTCTTCAGAGTAGTGGCTATGTAGGCAATGCTCATTCACAGAGGGATTATTGAATCTATTTCGACACCATGTGCCCACTAACCCATTTTTGGCAAGGTGACCTAGCCTAAGGTTAATAACTAGAATTTGAGCAATATATAGTCATACACAACCTATGTGCATGATCTAGATACATCAATAGAAAGGTGACAAAAATTTTAGAAACACCTAGGTGCCATTTCTCAATACAATGAATGTTATATATAAGACATAAGCATCAATCCATAGACAATAGCATCAACAAAAGTGTCTTCAGGCTAATACAAGTGGGACCCACAAAATTTGATCATATGACTTGATGAATTTCAAAATGAGTAATCAATTACAAAATGCATGGGCCTACAAGATGTATTTCCCATTGGTGATGACAAATAGGGATTTGATTTCTCATTGGATTCTTCTACCTACTTTAGAGAACAAGCAAATGTTTTTGTCATAGTAAAGAACAAACATTGAGATCTTCAGGTGAAAACCTCTTTGAGGCACTCATTGATCAGGGGAAAAGTAAAAAAAAAGAAAAGCCTTGGATTGAAAACCTATTCCAGGCACTCCTAGGTGGGAAAGTTTGCTCATCCCCTCAAGACATATAAGTTTCATCTATCCCAAGTTCCATAGCCAGTATAAGTATCTCTTCAAAACAACACCAATTATTTGAGTGTCTTGCTTTTGAGTTTCTAGAGGTGTTTGATACTTGGCCTTTACCTAAGATTGTAGATTCTAATTCATCATAGTATCCATAATTATGGGAGGAACAACAAGAAGATGTGGTAGAATAAGAGGATCACGATCGTGCCTTGCCTACAATTATAGAAGATGGATCCACACTTATTTTGGAGAAAACTACAGAAGTAAATTAGGGAACCTATGAGGATCCCAAAATTGTTTATATTGGAGCTTCCCTTACTAAAGAAGAATGTGAGAATATTATATGTATGTTTAAGGATTATATAGACATCTTTGCATGGTAATACTCTGACATGTCAGGCTTGGACCCTGATTTGGTTATGCATTGCCTTGTTGTCCATCCTGATGCCAAACTAGTCAAGTAGAAACTGAGAAAGATGCATCCACGCATCACCCTATTAGTTAAGGCTAAACTAGAAAAGTTGTTAGGAGCCAATTTTTATTAGACCACTAGATTACTCTGAATGGGTTTCTAACATAGTCTTAGTGAGTAAAAAGACCCCATGTATACATATTTGTATTAATTTTTGAATAGCAATAAAGCATGCTATAAAGATGATTTTCTTCTACCCAACATCGACATGATCATTGAATTAACTACTAGGTATAATATTTTATCCTTAATGGATAGATTTTTTGGGTACAATTAGATCAAGATATCCCCTAAAGACTAGCATAAGACAGTGTTCAACACTCTATAGGGGGCATTCTGTTATCAAGTCATGCCATTTGGCTTAAAGAATGCTGGAGTAATATATCAATGTGCAATGATTATCATCTTCCATGACATGATGCATGACATTGTAGAAGACTATGTTGATGATATACTAGAAAAATCACAAACAAGATTTGGACATTTTAACATTTAATGAAGAATCTTTGAGAGGTTTTATGAATATAAAGTCCACTTGAATCCTAAGAAATGTGTCTTTGGGGTCACATATGGTAAATTTCTAGGGTTCATTATATCACAATAAGGGATTGAATTTGACCCTGCCAAGTTCAAGGCTATTGTGGAAATGCCTCCACCAAATAATCTTAAATAGATGTGAAGCATGCAAGGAAAGATCTAGTCTATACATAGGTTCATTGCTCAATTGGCAGATAAGTGACACCCATTTATATTGGAGATGTGGAAACATAATGCCTCATTTTATTTTAATGGAAAATCCTAAAAACTAAATTTTCTATGGGCAACTTGTAGATGAAACCCGTAGTGGTTATGGGTAACCTGTAGAAGAAAACTGTAGTTGCTACAGGCAACCTGCAGGTGAAGACTACAGTTACTACGGGCAACTTGTAGATGAAACCTATAGTGGCTATAGGCAGCCTGTAGAAGAAACCTATAGTTGCTATGGGTAATCTATAGGTGAAGACTACAATTGCTATAGGTAGCCTATAGATGAAACTTTTAGTTGTTTCAAGCAACTTATAGGTGAAGACTCCAGTTGTTACAGGCAACCTAAAAATAAAAAGCCTAAAACTTGATTGATTCTACATGATTCTATATATAAGTGTTATTATCAATTGATAGAAGGTTGTAAAGGGAATTAATGGTCTATAGAAGTTTGAAAATTTTGATTTGTATAAAAGTTTATTTTTGGTCTATATGTAATTAGATCCTGCTGTAGAATTATTGTTTCAAATAAGCATTAGATATTCCATATTTGTTTATCATTTCAGATCTGTACTTCCTTATTTTGTAAGGAAGTTGTAATAGATTTTAACCATAAATCAGATATGTACTTCCTTATTTTTTAAAGAATTGTAATAGATTGTAACTGTAGATCAGATTTGTACTTCCTTATTTTGCAAGGAAGTTGTAACAAATTGTAACTATAAGAAGTTAGAACAAATTTTGTACTTCTTTATTTTTAGTGATCATCCATTTAAAAGTGAGAAAAGAGTCAGAACAATTATGTAGTTGGGAATAGTAGAAAATAAAAAAAAGGTGAGAATGCAGCTACATAGTAATTGACAGAAAGAGAAAATTATTTTTAGATAAAGGTCTTGCGAGAGTGCTTTAATACAGAGACTGAGGGGTTGAAAGTGCTAGGCATTTTTATAAATTCCTTTGGAAGTTTGAATAGAATAATTGTTGAGTTTCTTGGTAGATGTAGCCCAACATTTAGGTGAACCATGTTAAATACTATGTCAGTATTTTTGTATGTTGTTTTTCAACATCTCTTATTTCTCTATTTTCTACATGTATTTATTATTCCATATTTATTTGTTTAACTTGCAAGTACACATTTAGATTATTTTAATCTATGGATTACAAAATAGATTTTGATACAAATTTATAAACTCAATTATTCTGATCTGAATAATTGAGTAATACTGTATGTAATAAAATCTTGAAACTTTTTGTATTTAACCCAACAACTGGTATTAGAGCCATCTTTGTGTGGTTTTGTGTACTATTTTTCAACTTATAAATCTCTAAAGGATCTCAGTCTCAGAGTAATATCTTCTCAAGTGGGAGATCTTGAATAATGGCAGATGATGGAAGAAGAGTGGATGATAAGTTTAATGGATAGAATTTTATTATGTGGAAGATGCAGATGATTGACTATCTGTATCAAAAGGACCTCTATCTACTACTTGATGGAAAGGAAAAAGGATAGGGAAAGAGAATGTGTTGGATAGAAAATCTTTTGGATCCATACGGATCTACTTGGGAGGAAGTGTTGCCTCCAATATATCTAAAGAAAATATTACAGAAAAACTTATGACAACCTTATGCAAGTTGTATGAGACACCTTCAACAATAAATAAGGTATATCTGATGAAGAGGTTATTTAACCTAAAAATTAATGAGAATTAAAGTGTAGATGAACATATAAATGATTACAAAACTATGACAAATCAGTTGACTTCTTTGAAAGTGAAACTAGATGAAGTCAAGGTCTTGCTGTTACTATGCTCCCTGCCTGAATCTTAGAATAATCTTGTGATGGATGTGAGTAAAAACATGTCTAGGAGCAATAATCCTAAAATGGAGGATGTTATTAGTGTCATAATCTCTAAAGAAATGATAAGGAAGACATCTGGTGAGACTTCAATAAGCAATGCACTAAATGTTGAATCCAGATGGAGATAAAAGAGTAGACAGAGAAGCAAGAGTAATAGATCAAAGGGAAGATCTTTATCTTCCAAACATAGATCCAAGTCAAAAGGAAGAAGTGTTATATGATGGAACTATGGAAAGTCTGGCCATATGAAAAAGCAGTGTTGGGCTCCTAAAAAGAATCACAATGAGCAACAAAAGAATAATAATAACCAAGAGGCAAATATTGCCTCAAGTGATACTACTACTATGTATCAAGATGCTTTAGTTTTGTCATGTGATACAAACGGTGAGTCATGGGTGATTTACTTAGGGGCATATTTTCATGCTACTTTCAATCCCAAGTATTTTACAACATATATAAGTGGCAAGTTTGGCCAAGTTTTCTTGGGAGACAATGAACCCTGTGATATTGTTGGCAAAGGGTCAGTAAAGATCAAGCTATAGAATGGAAATGAATGGATACTCAAAGATTTAAGACATGTGCCAAGTATTACCAAAAATATTAATTATATAGGTCAATTGGTAGAAGATGGATGTACTATTAATTTCAATGCAAAATCCTAGAAGGTAACAAAAGGTAATCTTGTTATAGCTAGAGGGAAAAAGGAAGGCACACTGTATTTGAGTAATTGCATTATTGAGTCTAATACTGCATTAGTTTCCATTTCTGATCTAGAAACTAATTTATGGCATTCAAGATTGGGTCATATGAGTTAAAATGGTATGAGCATTTTACATAAGAAAGGGAAGTTATCAAACTTAAAGTCTATTAATTTAGGTTTATGTGAACATTGCATTTTTGGTAAACAAAAGAAAGTTTCTTTTTTGAAGGTTGGGCTTAAAAGAAAACAAAATAAATTAGAATTAGTGCATTATGATGTTTGGGGACGCACCCCTATACAATCATTTTAAGGCTCAAATTATTATGTTACGTTTGTGTATGATGTAACTTGTAAGTTATGGGTTTATTATATTCAAAATAAGTCTGATGTATTTAATACCTTTAAAATTTGGGGAGCCCTTGCATAAAATGAGTCATGCATGAAGCTAAAATGCTTAAGATTTGATAATGGAGGTGAATACACCTCAAAAGAATTTTAGAACTACTGTGCATAAGAAGGAATCTAAAAAGAAGTAATAGTGCCTCAAACTCCTCAATAGAATGGGTTAAGTGAGAGAATAAACCGAACAATTATGGAGAGAGCTAGAAGCATGAGACTCCATGCTAGTTTGTCCCCTACTTTTTGGGTAGATACAGTTCATACTAATATTTATTTGATTAATAGAGGACCATCTAGTGCTTTAGATGGTGAGATTCCCAAGGAAGCTTGGACAACTAAAAGTCTTTCTTATTCTCATTTAAAAATTTTTCGCTGTGAAGCATTTGTGCAAATTGATAAAGAAAATAGAAATAAGATGGATGATAAATCAATGAGATGCACTTTCATTGGATATGGTGATAGCTCATTTGGTTATCATTTTTGGTGTTTAGATGATATAAATATTGTGAGATCACGTGATGTGATCTTTAATGAAAGTGTGATGTATAGGGACCAACTTGCAGAAAAGAAAGTGGAAAGTCCACATGGTAAAGAAAATATTGTCATACCTCCAAGTGTATTTGGATAAAGAAAAGAGAACTTATAGAATACTTCATTTAACTCTACAGAATTAGAGAATGGGAATAGGGTCATTAATGACCCAATGAATTCTTCTAAAAATATTGGGCCAAGAGAAGCTCAAAGTGAACCAATCACACATGTGGTAAGGAGGTCTACAAGAGTAAGTAAAGCTCCTGATAGATATTCTCCATATTTATTTTATTTGTTACTAACTGATAGTGGGGAACCTAAATCATTTGTAGAAGCTAAGCAGGACAAAGATTATGTGCAATGGGAAAAGGGCATGAAAGTAGAATTGGATGCCTTGAAACACAATGAAACATGGGAATTGGTGGATTTGCCACCTGATAAGAAAACACTACAAAACAAATGGGGTTTCCATTTAAAATAATATGAGAGTGGGAAAAAAAATACAAATCAAGGCTTTTTTTTAAAATCTTTACAGAGAAGGCTAGAATTGATTACTCAGAGGTATTTTCTCCTGTTGTCAAAATTACCTCAATAAGAACTGTATTATGTATTTTTGCTTCTAATGATCTTCACTTCGAATAGATGGATGTGAAGACAACATTGTTACATGGATATTTAGAAGAGGAAATCTACATGAAGAAACCAGAAGGTTTTGAGGTAAAGGGGAAAGAAAGAAAGGTTTGTAAATTGTTGAAAAGTTTATATGGTTTGAAATAGGAACCTAGGCAATGGTACCTAAGGTTTGATACTTTCATGTGGCAGCATAGATATGCTCATACTCCTAGTGATCATTGTGTTTATAGTAAGAAATTTGAAAATGGTGAATTCATTATTCTTATACTTTATGTTGATGACATGTTGTTGTGTGGAGCTAACATGCAAAGAATAAGTGAATTGAAGAAATTGCTTTCTTCAGAGTTTGCCATGAAGGATCTTGGACCAGCCAACAAAATTCTCAGAATGAGAATTGATAGAGATAGATTGCATAAGAAACTAATCTTAAATCAATTTTAATATATTGAAAAGGTGTTGTTAAGATTCAATATGTAGAACTGTAAATTTGTTTCTACACCTTTAGCTAGCCACTTCAAATTGAGTAAGACACAGTCTCCTAAGTCACAAGAGAAGAAAAATTATATGGAAAGGGTGCCATATGCTTCATTTGTGGGTAGTTTAATGTATGATATGATTTTCACTCATCCAGACATATCCCAATCAATGGGAGTAGTGAGTAGGTTCATGAGTAACCTTGGTAAGGAACACGGGTTAGCAGTTCAGTGGATTTTAAAATATTTGCGTGGAACCTCTAGTATGTGTTTATGTATTAAAGTTTATAATAGTAGGTTGCAAGATTTTGTGGATAGTGACATGCTAGGTGATTTGGATGGTAGAAGGTCTACCATTGGCTATATTTTCACAATTATAGGAATTGCAGTCTCATGGGTTTCTAAGCTACAGAAAGTTGTTGCACTTTCTACCAATGAGGCTGAATACATTACTTGCACTAAAGCAAGTAAAGAGTTGTTATCATTAAGCATATTTCATCCACTTTTCACCAGTGCCTAAATTTTACCCATGATGGGATAAAGGTTACTATTCCTACTAATCAGTAGCCATATCAATATTGCAAACATCTTGAAGTTGAGTTTCATAATTATAACTATTGCCTGGGTTTTGAATTCATTGTGAAGAAGAACAAAGCCATCATTTCCCATCCATCTCCATCAACTTATATTGACCTTGGTGATCTAGCTTCCACTTCGGTTGGTCCATTTCCTATAGCTCTTGAAAAGCAAGTTGTTATTAAAGACGTGGGTATTTCCACATATCATCTTAAGGAGGTCCTCTATATTGAAAAATTTCTTGAATCCCCTAAATCATTTGGAAAGCCTAAACCATCCAAAAATCCTAATGAACCCAAATAGATTTGGTAGCCAAAGAATAAACAACAAAAACCATCTATGGTTTTTGTACCTACAATCATGCCAAAAAAAGATTGGAAGGCATTTATCAAGGGAGATTGGTTATATTTTTAAGGCCTTGTTGATTGCTTTCAAAATCCAAAGTATCCTATCCCTAACTAGATAATGTATCATCTTGACTATACAGGGAAAGGCCTTGGCCAACAAGTTCAGGGAATCTTAGAACCCTTATTATCTAGAGTTGTCAATTGGAATCATGGTCTTAGATTTAAATGACCAAAGTGTGACCTCATGAATTTTGATAGTGACTCTTCTGAAGTGACTAATGATGAGACTCCTAGAAATAACATACATCCCATTATAGCCTTTTTGATGAGCTTGTTGACTTGGATTTATTTAATTCAAATGTCATATTAACCATAATGCATATTAGAGCTTCGCATCCTGAAGCAAGAACCCATCTTAGTGGTGCTTCCATTCCTAGAGAAGGACATTATATCTTTACCATTAGAGCTTCCTGTCTTGAAGCAAACCCTCATTATTCCCTATGCCTTTGCCATCCTAACCTCGTAGATTGGGACCAAAAAATTTTGATCATATGCCTTGACGAGTTTCAAAATGAAGAATCAATTTCTGAATACATGGGCCTACAAGATGGATTGCCCATTGATGATCACAAATAGGGATTTGATTCTTCATTGGATTCTACTACCTAGTTTGGAGAGCAGGCAAATTTTTTTTCATAATAAAGAACAAACATTGAAATCTTCAGGTGAAAACATATTTTAGGCACTCATTGATCAGGGAAAAATTCAAAAAAAAGACAAGATTTGGAGTGAAAACTTGTTCCAGGCACTCCTAGGTGGGAAAGTTTTCTCATCCCCTCAAGACATAGAAGTTTCATCCAACCCAAGTTCCATAGCATTACAAGTATCTCTTCAGAACAACAACTATTTGAGCGTCTTGCTTTTGAGTTTTTAGAGGCTTTTACTAATTGGCCTTTACCTAAGATGGTAGATTCTAATTCATCATATTATCCAAAACTATGGGAGGAACAACAAGAAGATGTGGCAGAAGAAGAGGATCATGATCATGATCATGCCTTGCCTACAATTCTAGAAGATGGATCCACACTTCTTGTGGAGAACACTACGAAAGTAAATTTGGGAACCTATGACGATCCCCAAATTATTTATCTTGGAGCCTCCCTTACTAAAGTAGAACTTGAGCATATTATATCTATCTTTAAGGATTATATAGACATATTTAATGGGCATACTCTGACATGCTAGGCTTGGACCTTGATTTGGTTATGCATCACCTTGTCCATCTTGATGCCAAACTAGTCAAGTAAAAATTGAGAAAGATGCATCCAGACATTACCCTATTAGTTAAGGTTAAAATGGAAAATTCGTTAGGAGCTAATTTTATTAGACCACTAGATTACTCTGAATGGGTTTCCTACATAGTCCTAGTGAGTAAAAAGACTCTGGGTATAGGTCTTTATATTTATTTTTGAGATGTTAACAAAGTGTGCCCCAAAGATGATTTTCCTCTACCCAACATCAACATGATCATCTACTCAAATACTAGGTATGAGATTATATCCTTAATAGATGGATTTTTTGGTTACAATTAGATCAAGATAGCCCCTAAAGACCAGCATAAGACTGTGTTCACCACTCTATTGGGGATATTCTATTATCAAGTCATGCCATTTGGTTTAAAGAATGTTGGAGAAACATATCAACATGTAATGACTATGATCTTCCATGACATGATGCATGACATTTTATAGGACTATGTTGATGATATACTATAAAAATTATGAACAATATTTGGACATCCTGATGTTTTATGAAGAATATTTGAGAGGTTTCATTAATATAAAGTCCACTTGAATCCTAAGAAATGTGTCTTTGAATTCACATTAGGAAAATTTATAGGGTTCATTATATCACAACAAGGGATTGAAGTTGACCCTCAGAAGGTCAAGGATATTGTGTAAATGCCTCCACCAAATAATCTTAAATAGCTATGAATCCTGCAAGGAAATATCCAGTCTATACATAGGTTCATTGCTCAATTGGTAGATAAGTGCCACCCATTTACTCATGTTTTGAAGAAAGGGGTAAAATTTCAATGGGATGAATATTCTCAGATAGAATTTGTAAAGCTTAAGACATACTTGGCCAATCCACTAGTCTTAAGACTGCCAACATAGGAAAAGCCACTGCTTCTTTATATATCAGTCACAAAACATGCACTGGGGACACTTTTGGCCAAACATGATGATCATGGTAAGAAAATTGTTATTTATTATTTAAGTTACACATTGGTGGCTTATGAACTTAATTATACACCTATTGATAAGGCATGTTTAGTTATGGTGTTCGCTACTCAAAAATTATGACATTATATGCTAAATATTAAAACTATTGTCATCGCCAAGGTAGACCCTCTCAAGTTCCTCTTATCTAAAGTAGCATCTCAAGGATGCATGGCTAAGTGGGTTATGATCCTAAGTGAGTTTGATATTGAGTACTAGAATCAAAAGACAATAAAAGGGCAAGTAATTGGTGACCGACTTGCAGAAGCTCTTATTGAGGATATTCAACCTCTCAAGTTTGATTTTCTAGATGATTCTATCATGATGATGGAACAAGCACCGTATGAACTTGAATAGTGGAAGCTCTATTTTGATGGATCTTTCACATCCCAAAGATCTAGAGCTAACATATTTTTTATCACACCATAGGGGTATTTGATTCCCAAAGCATTCCATATACAATTTCATTGTACAAACAATATGGATGATTAAGAGGCATTAATTATAGGGTTCCACCTTGATATACAATGGGATATTCAAAGCTTACAGGTATATGGAGATTCATAGTTTCTTTCCATTTTTCTCTCTCTCCTCCTACCCTGTTTCTTTAGGTTTTTGAGTCTTTCCAAAAAAATGTACATTTTATGATTATGAGGCCTTATAAACATGCATTGTATGATTATGAGTCCCTAGAAATATATAATGTATGATTCTGGGATGTGCCCTTATCATCCTTGTTTTAGGTCTCCCATGTCATGTGTACCTAATTTGGCAGTCTTTCTCACGCATTGTAAGCCAACTTGCATGCCAATAGTGTTCTATTTTGAATTCGATAAGTCTCTAAATACACATGTTTATTAACACATATAGGATAATGCATCCATTCATTATTAGAATGTTAAATCAATTAATTCAAATATTTGGCATAGAATACAAGTAGATATGAAGCATTTATTACTTTATCATGCATTCATTCTAGAGAAAAATGTCATATAGAGTAAATGCTAATATTGATTCTCTAAAGTTTCTCAATGGAACATTTATTGCACTTTAGGTACAACATGGGAAGTTCTACGAGAATGGAACAAAAAAAATAAAACCACCTTCGGACAAGGTTGATTCCTCTCTACTCTAATCCATAAAAGAAAGCTTGTCAAGGATGAAAAAGGGGAAGATAAATAAAATTAAAAGAGGTGATGCACTAGAATAGAATGAATTCCTCTGATATCTAAGTATAACATAAAGCTGAATGAAATATCTAGACTAAAATATATTGGCACCATATACCAACAATAACAAGAGGTAATATTTAACCTGATTATGGAAATTGAGCTAGAGAAGTGCAATAAAAGTTTACGAGTAAATAAATGAACCACAACACATTTTATCAATTGTCGTAGTTTTTGTTTACTGTAGGAAATATTGAAAATAATCTTGCATAAAATACAAGTTAATGGTAACATACTACATTACAAATAAAGATCCAAGGAAGTCCAAGGAAGAAGTCTCATTTTTATTTATTGTCATCTCATGATGCCATAGGTTTCGCTTATAGCAACTAATCTTAATTAACAAACCAATCAAAAACAAGAAATTTTCATCAATGCTAAAGATTCTAATATTTATATTATATTTTGGAGAATTTAAAAAAAAATATATATTGAAAAGTAATTTATTTGGCAAGCCATTGGTCGGAAGGTAACGACATGACAATTTTAGGATGTTATTGTAGTACCAAAAAAAATCTAATTTTTTTTTCATGAGTAACATGTGTAGAGAATTTAATATTGGAAAGGACCTTGGGAGGAAAAAATTAAATATAAATTTGACCCAATAAACAATTAAAGATTATGTTGAAATCTTAATGTGGCATTTGTGCAAATTTTTATATTAAGTAATAAAGTAAGAAAACTTTAAGTGATATACATACATTAAATATGTAATTTATTTGGCATCATTTTCAACAATGAAATACGTCAACAAAAGTGTAGGCTTTGGAATCACATATTATTAAAATAGTAGCCACACAATAGCCTTGTTAGCCTCAAGTAGTATGTTGGCCACATTTAAATTTAATTAAAGGGTTGAATTTATTTATGTGCTACACATGACACCGTAGCGACCTATGGACCCATTCACATTATAAGACAAAACACATAATCCCACATTTTCACTGAGTCTTCCATTCATGAATTGATCACCCTGTGACCCCACGTACTTTGTTAGCCTAGGATTTTACCATATATCCTCTTTTGAATCACAAGTTTTATTAGAATATTCAATCACCTATAAGTCTTAATTTATCTTAACATTATTAATTTAGCTTTTTTGTATGTGTTTTGTAGGCATACATGTATAAATATTATAAAATGAATTGGATAGGTTGACAGAAAATTATTCAACATATAAATATGATGTGGTGACTCCATGTCTTGTGACTGTGCCATGTGGCATTTTCTCTACCTCAAGTTTCAATTCAAATTTTGAACTCCACCTCAAAGGTAGACACATGTGAAACAATTACAACTTAAATTCAAATTTTAACCTAGATGACTAAGGTGATTGTGTGCCAAACTATTAGGTATAATTTATAAAATAATGGGTCTACCTAAAATAAAATATGAACTACATGAATTGTGAGATTTTTATCCAATGTATAACTTCCTTCTATCATATTCTGAGTGGTTTCCACAAGAGTAAAAGGGAAATAAGTTCATATATAAGAAAAAATATACCCTGCCAACCCCTCCATGTAATCACTAAAATATATATATAAAATACCAATGTGTTTGTAACAAAAGGAAAGCTAACTACATGAACATCATTGTCTGTGATGCTACCACATGGTTCTCTTTAATGACACAAGATTATATAAAATTAGAGGCATGAGGGAATACATAATAATTTTAAAGGTATAATGCATCTACATTCATGATAGAGAATCTAAAAATTGAGAAATCCATGAATTTGAGTGATTAGATGGTCACCATGTGTCACTCAAAGAAATGTCAGAAAATAAAAAATAACCAGACACCTTAATGACCAATGGCCCCATTCACACTATAAATAAAAACACACAAACCATCAAGACTCTCTTTTTGGCTTTATATACTTCACCATTCTCCACATGGAACACTACTTTGCTTATTCTTTAGCTTCAACTAAAAAGCACACTCAACTCCCATCTCAAAATAGGCCCAAATTTAGAATATTGACTTATCATATTCATTGTCATTATCTTAATTTTTTTTTTTTGTGTTGAAACCTTATCATGATCATTATAATATGAATCTTATTTAGATTCATTTTTGTTACTTGTAAAACATATACTTTCCACATTTTAGAATCATTTTTGTTAATCTTATTTTTCTTGCCAAATCTTTTAAGTTTAAAAATTAACTATAAAATATATTTTCAATGCACATTGCATGCAAAACTCGTATTAATCAATGTTCATTCAATTGATATCAAACTTTATACTAATTAAATGTAATTATGACATGATTATCCGTTAGGTGGCCTTGTTAATAAAAATATTGATAGCTGCATAAATATATATTGATATTTCAAATTTAATTATTAATAAAAGTATAGAATACCCATTTTAATTTTTAAAGGGTATTTGATTAAGGATATAAAATATGTTACCATGTCACTTAATTTTAATATGAAAAGTATATGTATATGTCAAATTTAGATGGAAATTTGAAAAAAAAAGGGAGTAGTTCAAGTTAACTTTTTTTAACACATATCATCTCCTTAAAATAAAATTATTATATAGATAAATGAATGAAAAAATAGATCCTATTATTGGATATCAATCCTTCTCAATTAAAAAATACTTAAACTAAGTATTTATAGTTTAAGAAGGAGGTAGTTCCCCTTCTTTTATTGGCTACAAAATAGGCAAATCTAATTATTTATAAAGAAATGATTTCTTATTAAATAATATTATAAGTTAATCCTTATCTTATTTTAAAACTAGAAAATTTTGTACTGTCTAATCTTAGTAAATAAAATTATATTTATTTATTTTAAATTAGTTCATTAATTGAAGGTAAGATGTTTGAACACTGTACTATCTATTTGATCTATTTTTAGAACAAAAACTTTAATCTAATACCCATAATTAAGAAATGAAGGAGGACCAAAAACACCCTTCAAATGGAATTTTCCTTCAAACTAAAAAGCTAGTGAAGGAAAGTGTATCATAAATAGAATAGTGTCAATGATGAGGGCCTTTTCTTGAAGACTAAAGGAGCCCCACCTGCACTAAACAATATTTTTTCCCTTTACAGGAGAAAGGACAAAGAAAGTGTATGCAAAGTATTCTTATTCCATGAAGGAACTGAAGGTAATAATATAAAGATCATTAAAACTGATTGAAAGTTGAAGTGTGACCAAATTATGTACAAGAAACAAAATTCATTCCACTAAATTAAATTTGTTACAATATAAGCATAAAACATTCACTAAAATAATGTACATGCAAAATGGATGGCATAGCTTAAGAACCCTCAAATATGAAGAAGAAAAACCCAAAAAACAAAATGGGTCATCAATGATCTCATAAAGAGTGGGAGTGTTAAAAAACAAATTGTGTCACTCCCATAAAAATACTTCAAAACATCAAAAGAAAGAGGACCCACAAGACATGTTTGTGATCACTGAACTAAATGGTATATGAATTATCAAAAAGAAGATGGAAGACCCACAAGAAATGGTGGGTTATCATTGAAATGAGTTGCAGTGGAAATACCAAAAAGTACTATGGACACTTCCATGAGTAGGGACAAAATAATCTAAAACTCTTTTAAGATGATCAACAAATGATGGATCTATAAGAGGAATATGTAACAGGAAAAGAGGAGATGAATTTACAAATAGATGTCACATGTTTGGCATAAACTTATCCTGTAAAGGAAGATTTATAAAAAGGAGAGAAATATTTGACAATAAAGAATCATCATAAGAGAGAGGAGGGGTGGAAACTACAATATCATAAGAAGAGACTCTAGTAAGAAAAGGTCTCCATGCAGATTTTGAAATATATTTTAAATAGTTAAGGACAATCTATGTGATTTAGATATTAAAGGAGAGCCATGTAAACATTCATCAATAAATGACCAAGAATAACATCACATGAATCAATTCATTCATTATATTGAATGGGGTCTGAAGGAGCATGAATGTGTACATATAGAAAAGAATAAAGGCCTTGTGAAAATATGTTCCATACACAAACACCATGATGAATAACTAGTCCATCCAATAAGTAATGGTCAAGGTAAAACTTAAAAAATGGTGGCTTATAGAAGAGCTCTCAGAATGAAAATGAATGCGTCCATTTCACCATAAGTACAATGAGAAAAAAAAACCCAAGGAAACCCTTGTGTACATTAATGCACGAATAGAAAAATGAAGGTATTACAATCCCTTACAAGGAAACTCAAAAAATGAGCATGAAACTAATCACAAGATTATCATATATATCCCCCAAAAATGGTCAAATGTGGTACAAAATAGTAAGTGTTCCAACAATGCCCAATAAGCACAACATATGTGTTATGAAGAAAAGAGCCCAAAACAAGGTTTGACACACAAACCAAGGTTGCCCAATAAAATTATGCCTCTAAAAAGTATAGCACATTATAATTAGTATAGTTACAATAAATAATGAACACCTCACAACTATTTATAATTGTGAAGTGTGTTATACAATGCCATATTTTGATTAGTTGAAAAAAGAACAAAAAGAGAAATTGAATTTTTGTAACTGTAAAAATGATATGAGTAGAGATTAGGAAAGTAAATAAGCAAATAGCCACTTTTTGAAAAAATGACACTGGAAAGTTATTTATCACTTATGGGATATGCCAAATTGAATAATGTGCCCAAGAAAGCCATATAGGGGTTCACAATAATAAATTTACATTTTTTAAAGCTCAAATATCAGATGGGTAGAGATCTAAAAAGTTATAAAAAAATAGTCACTTAAAAAAAATGTCACTGGAAAAATATTTACTGTTTAAGAGATATTACGTTGAGAAGATTCAATGTGCCAAATGGGAGGGCCAAGGCAAGCAACCACTAGGAAGTTTGGATGTTTGTGGAAGTGGGTTGTTGTCAGGATTAGGAGCACAATTGATTACCTTATAGAAGCAACTAAACACGAAATTTAACCAGAAGTAACAAGTAACAAAGAAATCAGTAACAACACAGAATTTGAGAGACATTACAACAATTGTATTAATACTCATCTAGAAGGAATACAATAAAGAGATGCCACACTCTTCCACACCTTTCAGGCTTCCCACACCAAGTGTACATTAATTCACCTTCAAGAGTTTCCTCTCTCAATTACGGTCACAACAATCAACTCAAACACAGAGTTATTGTTCACCTCCACCAGACAGTAATAACACTGCCAGTACACAAGTACTCAAAGTACTTCAAGTAGATCTCCCATGAGCTTGCAACAACCTGCAACTCAAATGATCTTACTTACCATGTAGATCTCCCATGAACTTGCAACAACTTGCAACTCAAATGATCTTACTTATGGAAGGATCTCTTCCTTGCCTTGCCTTACAATACAGCCCCATGAGTCTATTATATAGATCCCATGCAAACAATAACTAGACTTCTAATTACAATAATTAGACACGCAGCTCTAAGACTTAAAATATTCTTTTACATGCAAACAATCAGATTGTTAAACAAATTGTTCATGAAACTAACAGTTTTGGAACCGCATAGGTGATCGACATCGGTCCCAGTCTGTTTGGAGGTGACCGACATCGACCGACTCCATGACCGATGTCGGCAGCTTCCTATCCACCCTTGACCAACATCAGTCAGCCTAACCAACGTCGATGACTGTGACACTTAGCAACCTCCTCCATGTTTGCAAATAGTGAAGTTTTTAGCTCCACAACCTAACAATCTCCCACTTGGAGATAAATAGCTGCACCTATACCTGTACCTGTACATCATCTAGTTTTGTTTCCTAGCTTGTATCCCTCTTCAAGATCAATCTTGAAGACCAACCACCACAACAAGCCCTGTGGTGCTACGATTGTCATCCAAGTCTCCTGCCACATCCGATTCTACATACCCATGTAGAGAAGTGCTTGACCCTACATCGCATGTATACCTACTACTAGTCCTTCTCAGATCCTTTAGAATCCACTGAACAACATTCCAGTGCTTCTTTCTCAGATTGGCTATGAACTTGCTGACAACACCCACTACTGGGGCAATTCAGGTCTAGTACATACCATGCACTTAACCTCATTATGTGAATTGGGACATCATTCTGTGAACTATCCATCCATAGGTGTGCAAACTGGTTCTGCATCTCGCATCTTGAACCTCGCCACTACCTCATTCACACAATCATTTAGAGGCAAAATCAATATATGACTCTTCCAGTCTCTAGAAATACTCATGCCAAAGAATCTTGTTGCTTCCAGATTCCTCATGAAATACCTCTAAACTAACTTTACATTTAGTTCAGCACTCTCCTGCATGTGTGACCCTACAACAAGCATACACACAACATACAGAAATATGATAATGTAGCTAATATTATCCAACTTGGTAAAGTGAACACAATGGTCACACCATTGTCCTGCAGCTTGCTCAAGACCATATGACTTGGCCTTCTGTCTCACATGTCCATTCTCACTCTTCTTCAACCACAAAATCCATTCATCTTTCAGTGCTTTCTCTCCAGCTGGAAACTCTACCAAAACTACCATTTGGTTCTCCAATAAGGAATCACACTCCTCATCCATGCCAAGCTCCCACTGTTTCCTAGATTCTACCCTTTCAGTCCTCCTCATGGGCATTTGAGACTCCTTGATAGCTTGCTGTCTGCCCAAAATCTGTTCTGACAGTGACCGACCTCAGTCACCCCCCAATTTGCATCCGACCAATGTTGGTTCCATGTGACTACCTTGACTACCAATGTCAATTCCCTGACTGACGTTGATCTTCACTAGTCACTGACATCGATTCCCTGACCGACACTAGTAGCCACCCTACTCGACACCATCGACTTTGGTCTGCACATGACTGACGTCGGTATCTATCTGTTTGATGTCAGTTCCTCTTGACCAATGTCGGTAACTGTGTTTACTTGTGACTGATGACTTTTTACCCATGAGCTCCTTTTGGATCAAAACCTTGTCCAAATCAACCTTGCTCTGCTCATAATTATTCAGCCCCTGTGACTGATTTTTATCCATCATCTTCTCCTTGAACACCAAGGCTTTCCTATTTTTGTCAAAAACATCATATTTCCTCTTTGTGCAATAGACCCGATCCTTTCTTGTAGCATTAGTAATAAGAAACCTCACTTTATTTTGTTGCCTACAAAAATCGCGATCTATGCTTTTCGAATCTGAACTCTTACCCTTTGACTCAAGAACATGCATCCCCTTCTTATTCATGTGACCAAGCCTACAAAGCCACATCTTCGAATCTACAGCTGAAGTAGATAAACTAGAAGGAGAATAAGTAATATAAGTAGATAGATAAAGAGTACCTACTTTCTTACCTCTTTCTAAAACAAGTACACCCTTGGAAACTTTCCAAGATTTCACTGTGAGAGTTACTGTGCATCCCTCATCACCCAACTTTCCTACGGAAATTAAGTTCCACTTTAGGAATGGGACATGCATGACATCCTTCAACACCCATGTGTTGCTTGTCTGCAATTTTAGCTGTACTTTCCCTTTGCCAACCATTTGACAAGGCTTACCATCCCCTAAATAAATTTCTCCAAAGTCTCCCTGGACATATTCATGAAAAAATTCCCTATTTCGGGATGCATGGAAAGAGGCACCAGAATCTAAAACCCAAGATTCTACTTTATCCAATTAACAAACTAGAGCATCCTATGCAATAATACTTACCACATCTGCATCTTCAATTCCTTCATGCTGATCTTCAACCGACCTGCAATCTTTCTTCATGTGCCCTGACTTTCCACAATTCTAGCAGATTACTCTGCCATATCTAGATTTGGATCTCCTGCCTATCTTGGACCTTGATCTCCCTTGCTCGATCTTCTTTCTTTGCCTTCCCTTGCTTTTAACACTCAAAGCATTCCCTGATGATTCACCTGTGTTTTTCTTGCAAATTTATTCATTCAAGATTACACTCACAACATCATCAACTTTTAAGATATTTGAAGCAGACGCAGTATTGCTAACTGCCATTACCAAACTCTCCCAAATTTCAAGTAATGAGCACAAGATTAAGAGAGCCTTAATTTCATCATCAAAAACAATATTGACTGAAACTAACTGATTTACTAAACCATGGAAATCACTAAGATGGCTATGTACCGATCCACCATCCAACATTTGTAAATTAAATAACTGCTTCATAAGAAATACCTTATTCGAAGCTAAGGGTTTTTCATATAAATTTTCCAAAGATTCTATCAACTCTACCATTGTCTTAGCCTGTGATAAGCTAAAAATCACATACGATGCAAGGCTCAACCTTATAGATCCCAGAGCCTTCCGATCAAGAACCTTCCATTCTTTATCTTTCATATCCATGGGCTTGCATGCAACCCCACCCAATGGTAAGTACAAATATTTTTGATACAAATAATCTTCTATCTGCATCCTCCATAATTGATAATTCTTGCCGTTAAACTTCTCCATTCTAAGCTTACTTTCTTCTACCATTGCTATACTCCCACTCAATCAAAAACCCCTGAGAGTGACCTATAATCAACAAACACTTAACACACTCTAAAACCAAGGTGTTAGGAAACCTGCTCCTGCAACCCTAGCTCTGATACCACTTTGTCAAGATTAGGAGCACAATTGATTACCTTATAGAAGCAACTAAACACAGAATTTAACCAGAAGTAACAAGTAACAAAGAAATCAGTAACAACACAGAATTTGAGAGACAATACAAAAATTGTATTAATACTCATCCAAAAGGAATACAATAACGAGATGCCACACTCTTCCACACCTTTTAGGCTTCCCACACCACACCAAGTGTACAGTAATTCACCTTCAAGAGTTTCCTCTCTCAATTATGGTCACAATAATCAACTCAAACACAGAGTTGTTGTTCACCTCCACCAGCTAGTAATAACACTGCCAGTACACAAGTACTCAAAGTAATTCAAGTAGATCTCCCATGAGCTTGCAATAACCTGCAACTCAAATGATCTTACTTACCGTGTAGATCTCCCATGAACTTGCAACAACTTGCAACTCAAATGATCTTACTTACCATGTAGATCTCCCATGAACTTGCAACAACCTGCAACTCAAATGATCTTACTTATGGAAGGATATCTTCCTTGCCTTGCCTTACAATACAGCCCCATGACTCTATTATATAGATCCCATGCAAAAAATAACTATACTTCTAATTACAATAATTAGACATGCAGCTCCAAGACTTAAAATAGTCTTTTACATGCAAACAATCGGTTCGTTAAACAAACTATTCGTGAAACTAACAGTTCTGGAACTGCATAGGCGACCGACGTCAGTCCCTATCTGTCTGGAGGTGATCGACGTCAGTCGACTCCATGACCGATGTCAGCAGCTTCCTCTCCACCCCTGACCAACGTCGGTCAGCCTAACCGATGCTGGTGACTGTGACACTCAGCAACCTCCTCCATGTTTGCAAACAGTGAAGCTTTTAACTCCACAATCTAATAGTTGTGGTGACCTCTTAGAAGTTTAGAGGCTTGCAATGGACTTGGTGGTTAGTGAGTCAAGTGGAGTAGCGGTGGCATTGAGTTTTGTAAAGGAGGAAGGTTAAAAATTATGTCATTTCTCTAAAACTAACTTTTTTTTGGAAAAACATTAGGCATTTTGCAAACTCGTGATTCTTTTGGATTCCTTGTATGAGTTGAACCTTCAAAAGCTTGCCAAACAAGATATATCATTAAAAAAAAAAAAAAATTAAACTTTTTTTTTGTACTTATTAAAAAAAAAAAATCATTATTGAAAAAAATCCTAACTTTAAAAAAAAAAATGAAAAACAACAAGAAATTCCCCAAAACATCATTTTTTTCCAAATGAAGAAAGCCCAAAAGGTTATTTAGAAAACTCAATATACCAAAGCACTGAAAACATTTTTGAGTAGGAGAAAAATATAATAAATCGTTGAGTCATGCTCATAGATTCACAATAATGATTGGAAACAAGGTTAGCTCTAGTACCATGTAGAAATTGGAGATTAACCCAATATAACCCCTTCAACATATATCATCTCCTCAAAATCATGACACCTATTAGATAAATGAATGACAAAAATAAATTACATTTATGAATATCAACGCTTTTCAACCCAACAATACATAAATTGAGAAAGCATTTATAGCTTAAGAGAGAGCTAGTTCCTCTTCTCTTATTGGCCACAAAATAGAAAAATCTAATATACCTATGAAGAGGTGGATTTTTATTTTATAGAGTATAAGTTAATCCTTATCCTATTCTAAACATAGGAAGTTGTGCACTATCTAACCTTAATATGGAAAACTATCATAAGTTAACTAAAATTAATTCTATATAATATATTGTACCAACAATTTTTACAACTCAAATAATATTGTATCTTGTGCACATTTGAAAATTCATCATAGCCATATAAAGTTGTATATTTAAACATAAAATTATGATTGTAAAACTAATAAATAACTCACATAACTTACATAGTAAAACTTGTAGATTAAAAAATAACCTTAGGAAAAAAATATAATTAATGTTATTATTCCTTCATAGAATCATATAACTTGGATGTATCATGATCAAAGAAGTGAATGCCCCCAACATCTTGGTGATGGGATTAGAAAGAAAGATCAACATCCAAAAGTTCATAAATCATGTATTTGTGTATATTATTTAGTTGTAATGAAGTAATCACCATATGCAATGAAACCTAGTTGGAAATAAGAAAGCTTGACTATAATTTTAGAGACCACCGCTCTGATACCACAATATAGAGACCACAATTCCTATCCTAAAACACACACAAAAAAAATGTTTTTGGGAAGTAAAGAATGTTTCCAGTACGCAGGTGAATAGGATCTATGTTTTAGATGAATAAGATTAAATGAAGATAATTTTGACTAAATAATATACGTTGTGTGGGTCACTACATTATGGTATCAGAGTGGTGGTCTCTACAATAATGATCAAGTGGTAATGGAACTTTTTATTTTTCTTCTATCATTGTAGATGATGTATCTATTTGTATGGTAGCTAAAGATATATTTCCTTCTTTGGAAAAGGATGTAAGTTTGCCTTGGTGATCAAATGATATACAATTATTATTTCGATCAACTATTGCTCCTATTGAATGTAACCATGATTTTTCTAACACAATATTGTAAGCCCTTGGATTATCAATAACCTAAAAAGTAACAAACCATTATTTTAAAGCAAATGAATGACTTAATTGAATTGATGCTATACTTGTTATAATCTTATTAGTTGCATCTATGTGTTGAAACTTATTGTTAAAAGAGCTTAAAAATGACAATGAACAAAACATTTATCTTGAAAGTCCATAACCTTGATATTTGTAAATTGCTTGCCCTCAACTTGAGCAATGCTAGTAAAAGTGTCTTTGATATGAGGAAGAGCTTGTAGCTTATATTTTTGACTTCATTTTTTTAAAATATTGATTTAAATATTTGATCTGATTATTGCTCTTTTTGTGATGTTACCTTTTCTATCTGTGTTTTATTCTTTGATTTGTTTTCATTTGTAGGTTCTTGTTCTTTGACAAAATGTATCTTTGAATGATTTGCATTAGTATTGCCAATATAGACCAAGACTTTATGGTCATTCTAATCATATGTGTAAATAGGACGAGTGATGCATTTGGAATATTTTTCCAATCCTTAACCATGATAACCAATGTTTTATAAATATTTCTTTTTAAAACCATAATGTTTGGAAAACTGAGTATTATTATAGAGAGGTAAATTTGTATTATTTTCTTGATCTAATTTTTCTTTTTGCACCTTTTCTTTCTCTAATTTTGATATTTGCAATTGTGTTTTCTCTAAATTTTTCTTTGGTAATCATATTTATTATTTTGGCACTTGTGCTTTAAAAGAGGTACCTATAATTTGAGTGGGTTTCTTGGCATCAATGATATGATCATCACTACCTTTGTGACTTTGTACCCTATTATTTACTGCAAAATAAAAATATGTATGATACACATGCACTCTATTATATGCACAATAGTACTTGGATCTCCTTATAGGATGTAAAGGAGGTAATTGAATCACTTTGTTTATAATCATTTCTCTTAGGATTTAACTTGGAATATTAGTAGCATTTTAGTCACTTTTTGTATTACTTATTCTAGATTCATTTTGTTTTAGCTTTTCATTTGGATAAGAAACCTTATTTTTCAAAACATTGGTAGATGAAGATGCAAAAACATGATTAACACTAGCATTTTTTGGATTCTTCATGTATGCAATATAATTTTAACTCTTTTATTAACTTGTTCATACTAGTGATTTGATCTTTTAAGGATTCACAAAGACAAACCCTATGCCTTTCATATTGATTACCTTCATTTTAAACTATAGGATGGGATACCTTACCCCTTGGATAAGTGATAGCTTGAACTTAGTTAGAGGGATGGGAGATATCACCCTCCTTAGGGTTATGAGGAGGACGAAGCTCTTACTTAGCCATACTAAACATGATTTTAGGAAAATGAATTCTAATTTTGGAGATAAATTGTAACAATTGAGAGATTAGTAATATCATTAAAACACTAGATATAGGTTGGGTCCACCAAATTTTTAACCCTAACATCTAGATATGGGGAATATAAGGTTAAAGTAGTAGAGATAGCCTAGGGCACAAAGATGATAGACTATTTCTAAAGCTGGCCAATTATTTAAGAAACTTAGATAAAAATGTATTGAATTTATTAAGTTGAGATGCTAAAATAGAAATTACAACTATGTTATATATTGTAATGAAAAAAAGATACTCAGTTGTTTCTAATTATAATATAGATCTAGACCTATAACAGGAAGCAAGTAAACTAGATATGGATTTTGACACAGTGACTTCATTTTAAAAATTGTGCATCTGTAACTTTGGACACTTACATTAAGCTAGGATAGTTGTATTGACATTATTAACTAAATTAAATGCAAGTATTCAATATATAATACCTACTGAAATTGGATGCAACCACCTAGATGCTTCTATGGTATGATCTTGATGGGCATATTTCACTAGCGCCTCAAGGTTTTGGTGTAATAGTCTATTACATTTGGTATCAAAACCTTCACTCAGGTTCAAGTCATAGAGCGAGTGAATATGCCATCATGGTAGTGTTTATTTGGGCCTTGTATTTATGGGGGATCCTAGTGTATGGGTGCAAATCCAGCCTAGAGTCTAGGCTTCAGAAGTGTGGTGGGATGTTATGATCTTGATGGGCATATTTCACTAATGCCTCAAGGCTTTGGTATAACAATTCATTGTATTTGGTATCAGAGCCTTCACCCTAGTTCAAGCTGTAGATAAATTGGATACACTATAATGAAAGAGTTCATTTGGGGCTTATACATGTAAAGGATCCTAGTGTATGGGCATAAATCCAACCCAAAATCTAGGCTTTGGAAGTGTGGTGGAATGTTATGATTTTGATGGGTAGATTTCACTAACGCCTTGAGGTTTTTGTGTAATGGTTTGTTATATTCAAGGTTCTACATCACCTTTGCTTTAGTGAATTCAGATCTAGGTCATAGACTATCACTCCTTGTCAAATAGAAAAGACCAAGTTCTTCATCTTCATATTGGCTGTGGAAAAAATGGGTTAGTGGGCACATGATGTCAAGCTACCCCAAAGACCACTATGTCAATGAGTTCTACCTACATATCCTGAAGAGGGCCTTAAACTCATGTCATTCTCCCCTACGATTTGGCTTGTGTTTGAATCATGTAATGTGTGATAAATAATAACAAGAGTGACCTAGCTTGTAACTTGGCAAATGTGGTTCATAGAATACTCCTTCAGTACTTCAGACCTATTGATGTGTTGTCCCTATGACTAATATAGAAATATGATAAAAATAGGTAATATTTTGCTCACTTGAGCACTTGATAGAATGCTTTTGCTAAGTTTTATTGGTATCTTTAGGTCTTTTCTAGTGAGGAATAAATGAGGGCTGATATTATATTTATACTAATCCCCTTGGATAATATACTACATTAAATCACTTAGGCTAACCATAAGTACATGTTTCATTTAAAAATTGGATGACTATAGGGAATTGGACACTTGAATTAAGGTTTGACACTTGCATCAACACAAGCGTCTGACTAAGACGAAAGTGTCCAAGCAGTTGAAAAATAGGTGTAGGTCTAGAACTTGTTGAGATGGAAGATAAGTAGGTTTATAACATTTTAGGCAAGGTAGATGGTATGAGTTATTAGAATAATATAGGTCAGACTAAGATATAAACAATTAGACACAGAGAGATAGTGTCTACGAAGCTTTTGGTAGTAGAAAAGGTCTAGAAGTTGAAGATACATCCATGATATGTATTTTTTAAGTGTACAAGACTGAGGTGCTATATAATTCAAAATTAATGTTTACACTTCTATTGACAAATGATCATACATATCCTTTATTGTCAGAGCATATGAGTGCCACATCCCCATGCATCTTCCAAAGTGTCTTCTTCTCATTGATATAACACTATCTAATAATCATGAGGATTAATATATATCTTTTGAGGACACATTTCCTCTTACCAATATTGTGGGAAAGCTTAGCTCAATCGTGTGGCTATAACCTTGAATGCTTGGCATTCTATATCATCCTTTTGAAAATGAGCTATAGATGTTGGTTTTTAGTTAGAAGGATAGAATATGATGAATAAATACACATTTTTTTCCTTGTAAAATCTAGACTATTGCTTCTAAATTATAAAATTTTAAAGTTGAGAGGATCAATCAAGATTTAAGGCTATTCAATATGTGTTTTGTCCATAGATAGGTATGTGCTAGTTAAGCAATTCTTATTCAATCTCATATTTGAAGAAAAAAGAATATGCTTATTTTTCTAGAAAAAATGAAATTGAAAATGATTTGAGATATGAATAAATATTGATTCTTGCTCTTATTGGTAGATATAAAAGTTATCTTTAGAAGTAGATAATGAGATGAATATGTTACATATATATTTTTATCTACTTGACAAAGTCCCTAATGACATAACTTTATCTACTTGCTAAAGCCCCAATTTTGTCTCTAATTTATAGTGCTTGGGGTTCAGACCTGATAAGTCAGGCACTAAGTTTAGTAAGTAGAATCATTTTAATTTATTTTGGTATAAGGAGGATTGACATTCTATGGTATCTTTAAATTTCAAGGTAGACATATCATTAGCGGTATAGACTAAAGAGATGTCTATTTGTAACATTTATAACATGACACTAGATTTAGTATTTAAATTCACTAAATCAAACTTATGAATATGTTGTACACAGGTCAACCAAAGAGAGCTTGAGTGAGACTTGTAACCTTATATTGCCTACAAAGAGGAAGGAGTCAGGATAAAGCTTATGGCTTTGAAATTAATAGTGCCCATAATTTGATGCCAAAGGATGGGCAGGGCTCAAAAAATGTTTATATAGAGTTTTGTTATGACAATAAAAAATTTCACACTACTACTAAAGAAAAGGATCTTAGTCCTGTATGGAATGAAAAGCTTATGTGCACCATCCTAGATCTTTGTAGTCTTCCTAGACAAATAATAGACATATATATTTTCCTGCAACAATGGGTCCATCAAAAATTATCTTCAAAAATTCTAGTATATGATTCAAGCCTTCTTTAACCTCTCTCTATATGGAATTTTGCATCACCTTTCCACCGACATTTAATCAATTTGGTCTTCTCTATAGAGGACATGTAACAGGGATAATATTCAAATGAGGTATGACAACTTCGTTATATTTAGGAGGTGTCATAGAGGCTATGCTACCAACTATCTTGATGTGAATGGCATCGTAAAGATCTACAAACTCTACCATCAATTGTCTTGACGTGAATAACATTTCATAGATCTACAGATGAATCTAAGGAGGGTTCCCCTTAGTAGAATGCCTTTGGTGTAAATATAGTAGGGATAAGAAGGCAACATATTTATACCTTCACTTTTTATAAGTACACATCAAAATAAAGGGAAGTGGTAATTAATAAGCTTAATCATGTTGATAGGCATAATCTATAATAGCAACGATGTGTGGTGATAGATTGTAAAATCATGAGATGTTAATAAAATTGGGAAACCTTAAATTTGATGTCCATTTGAAGGGCAGTTTCGACCTAAAATATGATACCCATTTCCCTTATGCATGAGATTTTCTTCGTGATCGAAGAAGGTGATCGAAAAGATGTGAAATATTGGGTATACAGTAGGATTTGGAATTTGTTTTGTTTTCTCCAAAAAAAATTGATCCTAACATAATGTTGCAACTAGATTAAGACCATATATCCCTAGAAAGCAATAAATTTACAAAGAATTTTATAGAATTATTAATTAACGTGATATGTGATACCTCAAAATTAATCTCTCTTAATATATTTTAGATATGTATTTAATTTATTATGTATCTATGTGTAGGGATATATTAGAATCACTTCTCTATATTAATTTGTATTGAAAACTATGCAAATATTTTAAAACTTTCTAAAGTTTTAATATTACTTTTTTGTATTTTTGAAAAAAATAAATGGAAAAGTTTATTTTTTCTACTTTTCTATGGGTTAGAGGTTAATAACAAAACAATTGTTTTTGGAAAAATTCAAACATTTATCATTAAAAAATTAGAGAAAAATAAATGTCTTGTCTATCATATTTTTTAATCAATCTTTTATTATTTTTTCAAGATTTTTTTTAGATTTGTGGTCCCTTTCTTTAAAACTTTGTTGGAATTGTAATTTTTCAATAAAAATTGACGTACTACTTTGAAAGTGACAAATTTATTTAAATTTCAAATTATACTTAATTACAAATCTATAAGTCACATTCATCACATTGAATAGACAAATGACATATACCTTATGATTATACATTATGATTTTTTATTTTTTTTAAAGTTTAATTAGAAGACATACTTTAACCATCTATATTAAAAATATATATAAATTATTTCTACCATATCTTCACGTAATATAAGCAAACTCTTTGAGCCATCAAGGTGATGGATCTTATTAGGATTAATTATTTATTTTAACATTTAGATAAAAAAAATGGATAAATTATATTGATGAAAATTATTACTCCACTTTAATAATCGCGGAAATCAATAAATGCAAACATATATATTCTTTAAATTAAAAGAAAAAGAAAAAAAAAAACATCCGTGACATGGATATCAAATTACAATGTTGAAATTTAAGGTCATTCGTGACAATGAAAAAATTATTTATATGTCAATGTCTTCACTATGTGGAGTAAAGATGGGAAATTTGGGAACTACTTTGTTCGTAAATGCTATTTAAATATTTATGTATTGTAACAAAATTTTAAATTGGTAGTTTATTATATACTAAATAATAATAAGTTTTATGGTTGTTTTGATTTGGTTGGTTTAGGGTTTTCATATCGTTATATTCAGATTTATTGTATAATTTTTTTTAAGTTGAATTTTGAATGATGAATAATAAGTATATTATTGTTGTGCATTATTAAAATTTGAGTTTATTTAGAGTTCAGACACACACAATTAGTGTTTTTAAAATCTTTAAACTGATTATTTAAATTTGATTAAATTCAAACAGTCTAGATACATGTTTAAAAATTGGAGTGCCAACTAACATGAGAGTGCTAATTTGTTTTCAATTTGTGCTTACCATGACTACATTGCATGTGTATTTTTTTCCGTAACTTTTATTAGCAACTTTGTTTTATTTTAATGCAACTTACGAAGGTGGAATAAATTTTCATTGAATATAAATGTTTTAAAGTATAAAAAGAAATGCGAGTTGCAAAAATGGTTTTGCATCCATGCGAATCTTAAATGAGTTGGAAGGAGGATTTGAATGCAATCAACATTTGGAATATCTGTTGTTTCAAAGGTTCACTCCATTCTCTTTATAGGGAAATGTTCTACTGTCTTGTCATTCCAAACAAAATTTAATTGACATTTAGTATAACCATGTATTACTCTCATTTTTTAAAGTTGTATAAATGTTAATTTCAAATATATGTCATGAGCCTCACAAAAAATGTTCTAATTTCGAAAATGGGTCACATATGTAAAGAGTCATCCCACTACTCGATACCAAATAAAAAAATGTATGGACATGAAAATAACAAAAGAGGGTGACAAAAATGACATGTAGGTGATGGCACATATATATTTAGAAACCCATTGATCATAGGTGGCAATACGTTAATAATAACACTAAATAATCAAAGTTCAAAACATTAGCCTAAAATGCGTGTACTTGGCCCAAATTGAATGCGTGGATGAAGAAGGGTACGTGCCAATGAATGTGCGCTGGCAAGGTGTAACATGGCGGACATTGATGTTACGTGGGAAGTCATTTGTTATGCATGGCACCTAAGGATCCTTCTATTTTATGCACGACTGGAATGCACCTAAACCATAAGCTGCATAAGTCCAGATAGGAGGCGTTGCAAATTACAATAAAGATGGTGGCATATACGCGTAGACTCAGATGTCTAGATGCTCATTTTGGCATAGAAGATGCCACCAGTTAGCTGAACATTATTTTTTTAAAATTTTTATGATTAGTTTCTTTGTAGGGAAAAGGTTCCAGTAGCTGAATACCTTAATTTTGGACAACGAATTAAGGTGCTATAACATCACATTAGATTTCAAAAAAATTATCCATTTTAATATGTCATCTTGATTACTTATAACTAAGGTTTCAAGTTCTAACACATTATATATTTTACGATATAATCGATTTTATCACAAGAGGTCATGAAATGCATTTTTTAAACCTATGACCAAAACTTAACCTTTGGAGTACCAATAACTATGTATTAGAGTATCAATACTTGAGTCTTACTTGTGAAGATGTGATTGGTTACTTTTAATTTTATAGAATAAATGTTGAAAAAATATTTACTACATGTTCAGCTTCTGGGGCACTTTAATATTTATACACCCCAATATGTTTCATCGATGGAACATATGTTAACAAAAGCCCTGTTTAACAATTGGAACATGCACATCAATTAGGACCTTTCCCCTAGTATAAAATGAGCAAGGTTTTTTCAGTTTAACTATGTAAAATTGTTATTTTCATACTTTTCAGATTGTAATATGTGCATCTACTCACAAAATTTTATGTTACGTTCACCTTAGATTGTAATATGTGCACTCTGCACTGTGTAACCCTATACACTTTACATGATTTTTCTCACAAACTCACTAGCTCCTTTGGCCCTCAACTCAACACAACCACGTGTCCACCAGCCTTGACTACATGATTCAAAATGTGGCCCAACTAGCCATTATCTGCCAATGAAATATCTTAAGATTGGAGGGCATTGAAGAAACCCTGGACATTAACTATTTATACTATTTCCAGTGACCACATTTGATAGGAATCAGAGTGACTATCAACATCCTCCTTAGTATCTATACAACAGTTAATACTGCTTTTGTATTATGCATGTTAAATATGTAATATACACATTTGGCTAAGATAGCTAACAACATATCTATATAAATTTCATTTACACGATCCTAACACAGATAGATCATTCTGCACATCTACTCTGTATACATGCACTATAGACAATGTACTTTATATTCCATATTCTTTGATTTATGAATAGAAGTTGTATTTCCCACAAGTAAGACTTATGCTCTATTGAATGCATTTTCTATCATTCTATCTAAATATATCTCTATGCATTTACTCTACATAACCAAACTTAGTTATCCCCTGCACACCTATTCCTTGGCCTCGTGGTGTAGATCATGCAAGGGTAACAATGCGACTTACTTTACCACATTCACACTTTTTTGCTTGAATTTGAAGAGAAATAGGGTGTTTAAGCATAAATTTGCCTAAAATTATTTGCAATTACCTTTAACATTAGTGGATATGGTGTTTTTGTGTCACTTCTGTCCTATAAGGGACCTAATCACAAGTAAAATCGACATGAAGGGGTGGTTGGGTGTGCATGTGTCACTAATGCAATCTATGTTTCCCCATACACACCACTTTGGCATGAATTCAAATTCAATTAGTGTGATCATGCCTAAATATACCACAAATTATCCCTATTCATACTAGTTTCAAATGATAATAGTGTTGATGTGTCTTTTTATGGCCTATAAGAGACCTAATCATAAGTAAAATCGGCATAAAGGAGTGGTTGGGTATGCATTGGTTTGTATACTTTAATTTTGATAAATTGATAACTCGTATAAATGCCAACAAGTAATTTGGAATGCCCCAAACCTTAAAAAATGGCTATATGTTTACCTAAAATGGACATCATGTGGAAAAGTTACATCCTAAAATCCCTAAGTTTAATACTAAAATCCTAAAAAATGACTAAGTACTGACCAGATTAGATTTTTAAAAATATCTCCCAAATTGTCACAAACTAGGACTAATTCTATACAAAATCAAAAATAAAACTATTTTTCATTTTTTAAAGGTAGTTAGGGGGTTGCATGGCCAACTATCCATCTCAAATACTCTATAGAAGTTGATATTTATCATTTTTCAAAAGAAGGAAAAATGTCCACTTAAGACCCCTTTTTTGTCCTCAAACTTCTTGAGCTCACCCCAAGTCAAATCAAAGCATTATCAAGTATTCAAGCCATATCTAAATGTATACATGTAGCAAAAGGGACACAATCACATAAACCACTTTAAGTGGGAGAACTTATGTTTGATTTCATTCTTTGCAATATTGAATATATAGGCAATGATCGATCATCATGGGATGATTAGGGTTAGCTCAACCCATTACACTTCACCATTTCTCTTTGAATTTTTCTAGTTATTGTAAGCCCTATTAGGATTTAACCTTTGCATAAGTCATTCACACACATCCAAAGGCCTAATTTTAGCACACATGTGTTTCAAGTAGGCGGATGTGATTGTGCCCTAATTTTCATGATTTTTAGCATACAACAAAATCAACCAATAGAATAAAATAATGTCAGTTGATCATGTTCCCTTCTTGATGATGTTGACCCTGAATAGTTCTTGTGGCACTTGCAAAATCAACCATAGTTGATCACTTCCAACCATTAGTTGATCATGTAAAGTTAGATTAAAAATCTAAAAAACACTCTAAATGGGATAAGTACATGGGTTTTATTTCCATTTTTAGAGTTTGAGATATGTAGTTAGTGATCAATCATCACGAGGGTGATTAGGGTTAGCTAAATCCATCACATGTAATGTCCCCTTTAGGGCTAAATTAGAAAGATTTGGGTTTTCCAACAAACCTTAGGAATACCAAAACAAAACCCTAACACAAAATATAATTCTTTGATTTTTAAAAATTCAAACCATTATTATAAATTTCAGATTTCTAGAAATGAACATCTAGGGCACAATTATTAACACTTTTTGCATCAAATATTTACCACAAATTTTATAATGTTACAACCATGAATAATACCCCAAAATCTCATTTTTTTGAACCAATAGATGGTTGGAAAATTTTAAATAAATAATAGTTTATTATTCAAACCCTTGTACATAAAATTTAGGCTTAAGCAACCCTTCAAAAGGCCAAATCATATCGAAAAGATAGGTCACCCAACTCTGAAAGGCATATCATTGACTGCAAAGTTAAACACAACCCTCAAAAAATAATCAATAACCCTAAAAACTCAATTGTTGCCCTGATTTTGCCTCCAAACCCTAGTCACCACACCTACTACAAATAGAATGGTATTTAGAAAACCTTTGGTTGAGAAATATGCTCAATACAACTCCCTTATGAAGTTTCCCTAGTTGGTTATTAAGGGATTTCATCCTTAATTCCAGTCACCTTTGAAGTTTTTAATTTTCAAAACAATAAGTCAAGATTTTGCATGGTTAAACTCATAAAATTCTAATTATCCAAATTAGCATGCTTTCCAAATGATCCCTCATCCTCCTTAAATACCCTTTTCGCACCAATTATCTTCTCAAGTGGGGCACTCCACTTGGGGGGATTCAAATATTTGAAAGTACCTTTTTATTATAATTCACTTAAGGGTTATGTTTTAAAAAGGTCCCCTTCTTAAGTCACAACTCAAGTTAGAATAAGTTGCCGACATATTTACCTTTTTGGAAACTTGAACATATCATTATTTTATATATTAAGTATTTATAATTACTTTTTATTTTGATAACAATATTATTTTAATTTAAAAAATGGGACATTACATTACACTCCCTCTTTCTCTTTTCTTTAGTTATCGTAAGCCCTATTAGGATTTCAACTTTGAAGAATTTATTTGCAGGTCATTCATGTGCATCCAAAGGTCAAATTCTAGCATACATGTATATTTTAAGTAGACATAGGCGATTAGTCCATAATTTTCATGATTTTTAGTAGAGGACATAATCAACCAAGAGAGGACAATAATACCAGTCAATCTTGTTCCCTTTTTGACAATCTTAACCCTAAATAATTATTTTCATAGTTCTTGTGGCACTTATATAATTAGTGTTAAATTTGATCACTTTCAATCATCAACGAATCATACACATTTAGATTACAGATAAAAAATAACTAAGTCTTGTTTGTTCTCTTTATTTTTTTCATAGTTAACCTTCTTTCATTCGTTCAAGCTTTGTCAATTTCAGTACTTTACTTTAATTCTACTAGTTTCAAGCTATTTTAAAATATTTACTATCTTTCAAATTATTTTATCTTAATTAAAGTTAATCATCAAACTAATTACAAATTATGATAAAATATGATATGAGTTTCAAAATTTCTTGTGTCTATATTTTCATGTCAATGTATCAATGACAATATTAGTAATGAAATCAGTCGTTGTATTGTTTGATCAAAGAATATATAATAAAAGTCAATTTTAATGAAATCTAAGTTATTTACTTTATATCTTGAATTATATATAGTCCAAAATAGAGATACAATTATATCGAACATATTATAAATTTATTTTATTTATAACTATTTGAAAATAAAAAATAATATTAATAGATAAATATTAGCTTAAATAAATCTTTGTTTGATGGTCAATACATTTCCAATGGTATTAAAGAAAATTTTAATAATTTGATTAAATAAATTTTAGAGCTCTTCCTTTATAATATCAAATGACTGTTTCATATTCAATTACACTCAAATTACTTTTACAAGTTCTGTTAGTGTAAATATTACATTGGTTAGGTTAAAATGTCATATCCAATAACACTTAGATTAGTTTTAGAGGCTTTATAAATGTAATGACTATATTGACCAATATATAATTTGTAATATGATAATGATAAGAATTCAACATATTTTTACCTTCATTTTTTTGAAGTATGTATCAAATAAAAGGTATTTTTACTTTTTTGAAGTACATATCAAAATAAAGGAAAGTGGTAATCAATAGATTTAATTATTTACTATGTTAAAAGTGAAAGACATCTATGTCGGTTCAAAGTGTTTCAAGGCATTAAGTAGATTTTGGAATATAATGATAACATTAGAGTGTTATATAAACATCTCATAGAAAATATAAGCTCATGTTATTAGAGGAAAGTCATAAAAAATCCATACAAACATACAGGTAGGTAAAGAAACCCTACATGCAGTCCTAGGAAGCATGGATAAAAATTGAAACTTGGGAATAGAAATCAAGTAAAAAGATATGGAAATGAATGGGAAACAATTTTTTTCTCCCTTTATCACCTATAGGTTCCTCAAACCCTAAAACTTAATTTTCAATCTTTTAAGCCTAAAAGCTAGTCTTAAGACCTATATGCTCACACCACCAAGAAGACATTTTTAGACCTTTACAATAAATATGAAACATTGAGGATGGTATGATGAGATGATTTAGGTCTAATGAGGATTATTAAAATCAAGGAGAATCATTGGAATAACCATTTTTAGTCTCAAAGAGATATTCAAACTATGCAGTTCAAGACATCCATTCAAACCACCTGATCAAGTGCTCATATCTTTCACCACAAGGGGAGTTTGTCAAAATTATATTATAATGTTTTGAGGACACATATTAATTTATAATTCATAAACTATTTATGTTGGTTGAGTTTCTGATAGTTATGAACAATCGGTAAGAGTATAAGCATGTCTAGAATGTAAGCAAAACCCTATAGACAAAATTCATTACGTACATATATTTTCACACCTTTTTAATGGGAATAAAATATTATCAAGAAATTTTAGGGGTTATATATAATAAATATTCATGTCAATAATTTTTGGTTTGGAGGTTTTTAATTTATGAACCATTGTTAACAAAGTTCACCTCCAAAACCCTCCTAGAAACTAGTTTTGAGAAAAGTCAATTTTATTGCAATCAAAACCTCATGAATCATATTTTAAAATATTAAAAAATGAATTAAAATTATATAGGATCCAATAAATGGTGATTTTTTATACAAAACTATATGTACATGATAGAAAATAGAGTTTTTTAAATAAAAAGTGCTAAAAGGAAAGGTACAAGGTAGTTTAATGGATTCCAATCCTTGGAAAGTGAAGTATGGAACTTGTTATTCCTCCTAAAATAATAATATTCCCAAAAAAATTCCTATAAATTCTATTATGATATCATTCAAAACAACCAATCTGTAGAATTTTAACGTAGCTTGACCTAGTCAACTACTTTGACTAAGTTGTAGGTGTTTCTTTATCAAAAAGACATATTTCATGATATGGAGGATTTTTCCAGGCCTAAATATAAATATATTTTAGTTTATAATTTTTTCATTCTGGTTATAATGGTCATCAAATGCACTAAGTCAGGCTACTAGGCCTAGTAGGCCTATTTGGTCAAACAATTGAAGTTGAAAATGGCGTAGAAGGGATATCAACTAAATTCATGTGGAGTTATCATGCCACATATATATAATTTAAGTGGAAATTAATTTCACAACTAGTCTTAAAGTTTTATTTAATGTAAATGAGGGCTAAAGGAAGAGTTGACTAGTCTTAAGTGCTAATCACTCTGAGTTAACTAATCGTGAGTTGACTGGTAATCAATGCATGTTTCATGGTATTCATGCAAGATAAGTAATCCAATTATCTTTATATTTGTTAAAAGGAGTTAAATAACCTAATAATGTAATATCATGTTAGCAATAAGAGTTTGAACAAGTCAAAAGGTTCCACCACCTTGTTTTCAATGCCAAAAGGAGCTCATGCAAGAACGTTAGACAAGAAGAGAAGTATTGAGGAATATTTATTAGAAATTATAATTGATTTTGACTTGAGTTAATGTTGATTTGACTTCTCCCTCTCTCTTTAATGCTAATCTCTTATCTTGTTCTCTTCTCATGTCTATATGTTCAGGCTTTTAAGCCTATTTTCAGGATCCCTCTCTTGGGTATGATGAAACTCTGCCAAGATTGAGCTTTGTAAACCTCTTTAGATAATAAAATTAATGTTTTTATATTATTATATATAGTTTTAGTGTGTTATATTGGTTTTATTTTCACATGTGGTAGTATTTTCTCCCTTTGTAGGTCCTAATCTCACTTAGTTACTAGTATGCCAACTTATGCAGGTCATATACAATGTTTGATGTTATTTGATTGAGATAATAGTGGATATATTGACTAGTTAGTGCCTTTAATAAGGCATATTTCATCATTTTCCTCATGATTTGATCACTTGATGAAACCTCTATGTGAAATATTTTTGCATGGGAGTCCTTTGGAATTATAAGATTTGGTAATTTTCATTGTCTTATTAGTGTTGTATGAGTTCAAATAGAGTGGATGAATAAGCTATATATGTGTATCACCATTAGTAGAATAAGATTTACCTTTCAGTTTCTTTCTAACCCTTTTCAACCCAAAAACAATAGTAGGCTTTAGTAATAGATCCAGAGTTGATATATTAGAAGAGTTAGCCTCATAAATCTAGAGGTATGGTCTAAGATATAGGTGTCCCACAACCTTAGACCATTCCAATGTTAGTCCAAGTTTGAAGGAGATCTAAGAAATCTGTCTTTAGCAGGGTACAACTTGGGTTGCTAACCAAACTAGTTGGGTAAGACATGTGTTAGTGTTGACTTTAAGTTAAGTACTGCATTTGATAGAAGGAACATGGAAACAATTTAATATGCACAAGAGGGTATTGGGGTTTCTATGACTATTTAATTTGGCATTGACTAATGAATTTTTTAATGTTAAACTTTATGTAGGAAGATTTAATCCAATTGAATATAAAAATTATCATTTAAATTTCATGCATTTTTTTAAAATTGAAAATTAATCAATCTCCACAGATAAATGATCTTATCATTCAAATTCAACCAATACAAAGTCAAAGAAATTATCTTTTTAGAATTTTCTCTTTTTTAAAATACAATGTAAATGGTATAACTAATGTGAAAACTTTAAGAAGTGAAAAAATATTTGACAAACATATTTTCCAATGTAAAATAATAGAGCAAGGTGATTACAGTAGATTCCTCCACAATAGGGACTAAAAACATTTGTACTCAAAAGACTCATCAAATAAATATTTGATTAAAGATGTCCAACCATGTTATCTACATTAGACCTTTGGAGTTCCATTTTATAACAAATACACTATCAGTTGCTCCAAAGGTGAAAATTATGCTAGAAGGGATGGCATAATTTTTTATTTTAGTAAAGCAATGTTTTGTAAAGGGAAATAATGTAAACTAGTAGTTGTAACTCACTTGAAACCCATGACCACTAACCCCTTCTCATATTTAGTGCACAATGTGGTATTCAATTTTAATCCAATATTTATGGTGGAGGTTTTGTATTCCTTCATAAGGGATGTAATTTTCTATTTTGGTAAAGTAGGTTTTTATGTATATGAAACATTTAAATCAATAATCCTACTTCACTTGAAACACATGACTACTGACCTCATCTTACCTCTTGTTCAAAAAGTGTTGAACAAAAATGAGCTATGTGGGGAGGATACTTTTTGTTTCACATGAGCACGAGTAATGATGAAGTGGTGGGGAAGGGAAAGGTCGTAAAGAACATGAAACTGATGAAATATTTCAAGGTGATATGGGTAGTGATGGTGAGGGGAAGTAGAAAGGTATTTCGGGGGATAGACTTAAATAAACTTGAATAGATACATGCGTAAAGTTTAGTGATATGTCATATTGGTCAATGTAATTTTTAGCTTCCATAAAATTATTTTAGTTACCCAATACATGATTGAAATAAAGGTCATCTCAATGGAAAATAGATATCAAATATCCAATGACTCATCTTAAAATGTAGATAATTCACTATGTGTCAATTTAGTCAAGTCTAAAAATAATTAGACAAAACTAATTAGATGACTCTAAAACTAGTTAGACGAAAAATGGAAAAGGCTTCTTAAATGAAAGATTCATTTTATATAATATAATCAACCAATGTAGGTTGTCATATGCAAATATATACGGATACAAATATTTCCAATGATTTTCCATTCTCATTCTCAATAACACTTAATATAAACCATTATATTCATAATAGTGTATATGTTTAAATCTAGATTTATATGTTCATCTAGTCTTTTACACTTGAAAAATATCTCTTAAGTCTCTATCCTTTAGTTTGACCTTCCTTGTAGTTGAAAGATTCACATTCTCCACCTCAAAAGTTTTTATGACTTATCTCAGTCTAATCCTTGCTTATTCTTATTCTATAGATCCATTGTAACCACAAAACACTTACAATCTACTAAATATCATGCACTATCAATTAGAGAACCTTAAAAACATTCCTTTATCCTAGACAGTTATGCTCTAGGGAGGACAATAATGTCAATTTTGATGTCCCTACTCCAATGTAAGTGTCTGTGCCTAGTAAATACTCAAATTTGAAAATGTATTAACATGTACAGGTCAACCTAATATTTTCATTAACCCTTCTGTGGGGATACTTTCAAAATAGCTAATATAAATACAAATCAAAACCAATTCATTTGAACATCTATCATCTCTTAATACAATCTTACATTACTCACTAGAATCATCTGTAAAACTAAGAAATTCTTCCCTATTCATTCATATTTACATAGCAATCATATGAGTAGTCATACTACAAGTCTAAATCACTAGAGAGATATCCCATAGGCCTTATTTGTCAAGTGACAAGCTAGATCATTGCATGCTCTCACATATAGCATTCTACACTCTAGTTCACACACATACCAAAAAATATGGTATAACTACATATGTCTAAGGCCCTCTTTGGAGTAGTGGATATGTAGGTAGTACCCATTGATAGAGGGTTATTTTGGGTTAGCTTGACATCATGAACCCACTAAACCATTTTTGTTAAGATAACCTAACCTAAGGTGGATATCTAGGGTTTGAGCTCAAAATAGTGATATAGGGCATGTGAATAAGATCTAGATAGATAATATCAAATGTGATAGAAAACCCAAAACAATAAGCTTGTTTATAATATGATATAGTGAGTAGATCATATAGGGTAGTTGCATAGATATCTAGACAAAAGCATCAATGCAAGTGTCCCTATGATAATACATGTGTTTAGGTAGCCAAATAGAATATTTCCAAAGTATGTTGACTAGTTATTAAGCATAAAATAGCCTAATCATAGACATGCACATCTGAGATATGTTTTTGCATCATTGCGTAAGCTAAGTATTATCTTTTCTTTGTGATTACGCAATCAAAATACCTATTTGGCATCACACTTTCTATATTTATCATTTTCCTAATTTAGCACTGAAATAGAATATCATAAACTAAATTATCTAATTGGCCTACTCCCTAGAATAATTTATCCCATCATTTTTTAAACTATTCTTTAACCATATTTCCAAAAAGGGTTAAACATTTGGTGAAACTGACCTATGAGTCTCCTTGTTCAAAACCCTAGTTTGACCTAGTGTTTCCTATTTGTTATTACTAATTTCTGATTTCTAAACTAAAAATATTTTAAAAATCAGATTTTTATATAGTCCTAAAGAATTAATCATGTTTGATATGGATATATCAAGTACCTATTTCCTTGCACAATATATGATGGTAATAATATCTTGTTCTTTCCCATATATTGTTACATCCATTCAAAACATAGTTAAAAAGGGTCAAAAACATGATAAACCCCACCCCTGTGTATATGCATATCCCTCATTGTAATAATGTTTATCATGAATTATTACCTATTATTAATAATATTAAAATGGAATGTATAAAACAAGTATCACCTGCATTACTAGTGTAAATAACCCTAATGAGGTCATTGATAAAATTTCACTTTTTGATTTATTCCATAATATTTTCAAATATAAATATATTTTATTGGAAGCATTACACATGACCACCTTGCCAACTAATGTGGAACCACCGTATGTATTTTCCATAGTAAACTCTATCAAATGGATAAAATATAATATTTATTTTGAAAAATAAGATCTACCAACCCAACACATTATTGATTAATGTTTACCTTTATATATACAACCATGTTTTCATAATAATATAGTCAAAAAGGTACTTGTGGATAATGGATCGAGACTTAATATTTGTAACATATGTTTTCTTTAATTACTATACATTAAGGCCAAAGATTTGGAATCTTCTAGTATGAGTATTAATGGATTCACTAATATTTCATGTAAGGTCTTGGGAAATATTACATTTAATATTACTATATGACCTCACACATTACCTACCCTATGTCAAATTATGCCAAATTATTTAAACTAAAACATACTTTTGGGATGTTCTTGGATACATGATATGTATGTGGTCCCATCTACTTTGCATGCATGCTTAAAATTTAGCCATTAAGGATTTATTTACACATGTCCAATTTATAGATATCCCTTCAAACATTGTGCAATGCTCCATTAAAAAAATACTTATACACATAAAATTTGGATTTTGGCTCTAAATATTTGCAAAAATATGGCTACAAGGGTCAAGGATTAGTGAAAATTAACAAAGTATAACTCATCCTATTTTTATAAAATACAATACCAATCAGTAAGGCTTGGGATTTTCAAAAAAATCTACAATTCAAAAACATTAAAATTAATAACAAACCATGATTTATATAGTATACCTATCAATGCATGCATATTCCTATTTATACTACTTAGTTACAAGTTTTTAACCCTCATTTGATTGATGAGAATGATTCACATAATGTCCAAACACTAGATGAATTCTCTGATGTTGAGTCAGTGCTAGAGTACTTGGGGGCATATGAGGATCTCCCTTCCTTCTATCATAATAATAAGTTTCCTAATGCCACATCTGTGCATGCTTACTTTGGTGAGAATGATGGTTCCAATATACCACATGATACAAATAATAGCATTCCCATTGATCCATTCATAACAGATAGATCCACTTTTGTTAATGAAGAAATGATGCAATATAAGTATGGAATAGATAAAGATCCTCAACTAGTATTACCCCCTACAATGATGTAGGAGGATGAAGGCAAAACCTATAAATACGCCCTAAATGATTTCCCATAATTATTTTTCTTGGGATTATGTTAACATGCCTGACATTGATCCATCTATGGCAATGCATAGTATACTACTATATCCAGATGTAAAACTCGTCAAAAATTCATATAATGCATCCTAAAATAACATTGCTTGTAAAGGATGAGATATAAAGACTTCTAGATGCAGGATTCATTAGAGTCATTACACATTCTAATTTGGTTTATAATATAATTCTTGTTACAAAACCTAATTGTAACATTTGATATTGCACTAACTTTCATGATTTAAACAAAACATCCCAAAAGATGATTTTCCACTACCTAATATAGACATGATTATTGATTCTATTGTTGGATATGAGACCTTTTCATTCATGAATGGTTTTTCTGATTATAACCAAATAAATCTTAATACTATTGATCAAGTAAATATGACATTCACCACACCATGGGGAACATTTTGTTATACAATTATGCCCTTGGTCTTAAAAATGTTGGAGTTACTTATCAAAGGGCAATGACATATATCTTTCATGATTTCATTCATAAGACTATCACATATTATGTCAATAATATTTTATCCAAATCCAAACACCGAGAATATCATGCTATATATTTACATAAGATATTTTAACATTTGAAAAAGTTTAATGTATGATTAAACCTAAAAAATATGATTTTGAGTATCTTCTAGAAAAAAATTAGGTTATATTATTTCTCAACGTGGTATTCAAGTTGATTCAAAAAAAGTGAAATCCATTCTTGAAATCCCTCCTCCAACTAATTTAAATTAATTTTGATGTTTACAAGGTAGAATGCAAGCAATTAGATGATTTATTGCTCAATTGGGTGATAAAACCCTTCCTTTCCCACATTTACTCAAGAAAGATACTAACTTTCTTTGGGATGACATTTTCCCATAAAGTTTTGATGCAATAACATAATATTTAACAAACCCACTAGTGCTTATGCAACCAATATTGGATCGACCATTGCTTCTTTATATTTCAACAAATCATGAGGCTTTAGGGGCCTTATTAGTACAATATGGTGATGATCACATGAAACAATAAACATATTATATTAGTCACTAATTAGTTGGTTATGAATACAAATATACAACAATGGAAAAAATATGTTTAGCAATAGTCTTTGCAACGCAAAAATTACACCACTATATTCTTAATAATGGGATTCATGTTATCATTAAAGAATATTCATTAAAGTTTCTCATGAACAAAACCTATCTCGCATGACAAATATAAAAATGGGTAATGAAACTTATAGAATTCAATCTTAAATTTGTATCTCAAAAATCCATCAAAGGTCAAGTTATTGTAGATCAATTAGTCATTATTCCCTTATCTGATCATTTTCACCTGATTGAGGTTTTGCATGATAAGGTAGTAGCCTATGATATATTAAAGGACACATGGACTATGTTTTTCTATGGATCTAGATCTATGACAGGTGTTGGTGATTGTATTGTTTTTCATACCCCTAGGAGAGACTATATGTCATTTTCTTATCGATTAGCTTTTTCATGCATAAATATTATAATAGAATATGAAGCCTTCACTATTGGATTATATATTGCACATAAGCTTCATATAAGACATATTCATATCTATGGTGACTCCTATTTAGTTATAAATCAAATTACAAATGAATATCAAATAAAAGAGGACCATTCGATTCCATATAAAGAAATGGTAGATAGATTGAAAGAAACATTTGACACATTTGATATTGAAAGTATACCACATAAGAATAGTCATCATGATAATGTAATGGATAGTGCAAAATCATTGATGCTTCTATATATTAATGATGATTACATCAATTATACAATCCAATAATTTTGACAACCTTCAATTATGCCAACTAAAATGGATGCTTTAGCAGTTATTTCCATTACACATAGTACATTAAATATACAATGGTACAATGATATATATAATTTATTAAATAGAGCATTTACACTAGATCATTATACTCAAAATGAAATACGTATAATATAACTAGAAGCACTTTGATATGTTATTATCAGGGGTTTTGATGGATAATTGATTCGATGTCTAAACAAAAAAGATACAAACTAATCTTCTAGAGATGCATGACAATGAGTGTGGGGGACATTTTAGTGGAAAATCCACGTCTCACAAATTATTACAACAAGGTTACTATTGGCCTACAATGGAACAAGAATGTATTGAACATGTTAAATTATGTGCTTAATGTCAAAAATACATTAATTTAAAACATACACCATCTTATGAATTACAGATGATTATTTCACCATGGCCATTTTCTCTTTTGGGATTTGACTTATTTTGAAAGATAAATCTAGTTTTTAAAGGAGGCCATAAATTCATTATTACAGCTACCAAATATTTTACCAAATGGGTGGAGGCCATTCCACTTTAATTTACTATTGGAGATGACATATGCAGATCCTTAATGATAAATATTATTTCTAGATTTGGTATACCTTCAACTATTATCATAGATAATAGATCATCATTTAAGAACAAAATAGTGAAGCATTTTTTGTAATAAAATATTTAAAAAATCATACATTATCTACACCATACTACCCATAGGCTAATGGATAGGCAAAAACAATAAATAAAACTATTCTTAAGATATTGGGAAAAATAGTTGAAAGATACAATACAACTCATGGCATCAACAAATAGTTTATGCTTTATGGACATACTTTACTAGTGTCCTCATCCATCCTTAACAATAGAAAATAACTATTAAAATATGCCACTGCCTTACAAGCTAGAGACCCATTTGTAATGGTTGTAGGTCATGTCAATCCAAAAACTTCCCTGAGGCCAATTCATGTGTATAATATAGGCCTTTTGGTGTATGATATCATCTCAAATATCCTATCATTTCCCCTCATCATCAACACCCAATGCACTTTGAAATATTTCAGCACTTTCATGTTATGTGTGGCCTTTCCCTTTCTTTAATGGGTATGAGTATGGTGTTTCTCTATGTTCTTAACCTTGATGTAATTTCTCTAGGTTTAAATGTATTGGTAGTTGTAGATGCTTAAGTATGGATTTATATGTTAAACCAGTCTTGTATACTTGAAAAATATCACTCAAGATTTTACCCTTCAATTATTTACCTTCTTTGTAGCCGAAAGGCTTACATTTGTCATCTCATTGGGCCTAAATGCTTATCTTGTTATCCAATCCTATTATTCAAATTACTTAGATCACCTGTAACTGAAATTTAATGTATATACTTCAATGTTAGTTGTAGAGATCCTAAAACCTTATTTAATTCCTAGACATTTATGTTTAGATTTGGATAATAGCATTAACACTATTGTCCATACTACAACACAAGTGTCCATGCCTTCAAAACTCTCCAATTTTCAAATAATTTGATATGTATGGGTCGACCTATTTTAATTAATTAACCCTTCCTTGAGAATATTTTGATAAGAGGTGATATAAATATAAGTCAAAGCCAATTCATTATGAATCTCGCAATCACCTCTCAATTTTATAATACATGATTAAAAATCACTTGCAAAACTAAGATATTATGCCCTATTCCTTTGTTTTTTCATATCAATCATAGGATTAGTCATACTACAGGTCTGAAGCATTCAAATAGCAACTCATGGGCCATATTTGTCAAGTTGCAAGCTAGATCATCTCATGCACTAGTATATAAAATTTTACACCATTTTTCACACACAAGCCAACACATAGGGGAAAAATAAATATGTGTAAGGCCCTCTTTGGAGTAGTGGCTATGTAGGCAATGCTCATTCAAAGAGGGATTATTGAGGCCATTTTGACACCATGAGCCCACTAACCCATTTTTGGCAAGGTGACCTAACCTAAGATGAATAACTAGAATTTTAGCTATATAAAATCATTAAAATCCTATGTGCATGATCTAGATACATCAACAAAAAAGTGAAAAAAAACCTAGAAAGAGTTAGGTGTCTTTTTTCAATACAATGAATGTTATGTATAAGATAGAAGCATCGAGCCATAGATAGTAGCATCAACACAAGTGTCTTCAGGCTAATACAAGTGTCTAGGTTGACATAAATCTAATTTTAAAAATATAATGACTATATCAGAACCATCGAACAACCTATTTCTATACCTATACCACTCAAATCCACTTGCGTATCATTGCATAAGCCTAGTACCATTTCTCCTTCATATTGCTATGATCAGAATATTAAATGTTATACTATCTATATTTGGTATGTGCTTAGATTTATTATTTCTTATTACAATATTAGTGGAATATAAATTCATTAATTGGTTTGTTTTTAGAGTATCCTATTCCTATTTTATTAGAATACTCTCTATAAACCCTTATTATTACTTTAAAAAGGGTTAAACAATAATGTAGTGAATAAAAAGTACAAGATAGACTTTGAAACTTCAATGTATGAGTAACACATCAAGCGTGGAGCCTTGTCACAATTAAATAATCCTTGTTACATCATTTTATACTCTTGACAATTGTCAAAAACATCCAATCAAAGATCCTGCCACCTTGCAAGATGCACATCCCTTTGTAAGGGGTGCAAGTCATGTAAATAAAATAAATACCCTAAATCCTGATCTAGTGTAGGATATAATTTTACCTCACCATCACCACATAAATCATCTTAAAATATTTCACCACATGCATGTTATATATGGGCTTGCCCTTCCCCACCACTTTAACATTATTCAAGTTCAGCATGAAATAAAATGTCTTCTCCTCATATAACACATTAGCACAAAATATGAATAAATACATAACCTCATTTTATATTATCACCTCCACCAAAAATATAATATTGTTTTATCTTAAGGTAGACATCCAATTCCTAACACAATTTGAGTTGAAATTATCAATCTTACTTGAATTGCACTCAAATGCACATTTTAGGTCAAAACCCATAAAACACGTTAAATGGTTTGAGCTTGTTGTTTAAAAGGGCTAATTTTGGCTAATGTATCCCTAAATGGGGAAATACATTTTATGTGATACCTTAATTTTATCAATTCATTTCGATTCAAAATGATGATTTTGCCTTTTGTGCTCTAAATCACTCTTCTCTCCTAATTCAGTAGTACACATCACATACCTTTGTTATTTTGTGTCGACAACATCCTAAATGGTAAAATGGTCCATATACATCTAACACCACCTTTAAATTATTATCCATTAAAATTATGACCCAATAATATGACTTTTTGACCATTTTGATTCATTGAGGGCCAATTTCCAAATAATTTCACAAATGTTGATTAACCTTGTTTAAGGCCAATTGATCCAAATCAAGAGCTTAAGTGGATTTTCCATGAGATTTGTTGAATATTTATTTTTGGAAATTGATTTTCATTAACTACATTATCAAATGGTGTCATCCTATGGGGTGGCATTGATAAGCTATAAGTGCCACAAATATTAGGATTTATGCCTCCCATGCCTCATTGAGATCCTCCATGCTTATTCATTACCTCTCTATCCCAAATATTAATGGGGATATTTATAGATTGAATTTCATATTTAGATTTATCCATGGACACACATCTCAATCTTGATATGGATAGTCATGGTTGATCCTAAAACCTTTCCAAAAATCTATAAATAGAGAGGCCATGAACATCATTTTTAAGCTCAAGTATTGCAATGTTTCAATGATAAAATCACTCCACAAGTCATTTGTGTTTTGATTATTGTATTATTAATATTTATATTAGATTCATTTTATATGAAAATTAAATAGTTACATATCATAAGCCTATTTTTTATGGAGTGATCTTGAGACATTGGAGGAGTTTTCCACCATTGTTGATGAAGACAAGGATGTTTGATCAAGGGGAGAACATGTTTTTGAGCCTCTTTTGAGCAATGGGGTCACTTGGGAAGGTAATGGTTTAATTTATTTAATTTATATATTATTGTTATTACCAAACACCACATGAATAGATAGACTAAGTTTTATTATGTCTTTAATGCATTTTTCAAGATTTATTGACTAATGCTTGACTAAATTCCTTTGTAATCCTCTACATTTTGGCATGCCTGGTGGGATCACACCCCACAAATTTGGTCAAAAAGTTCTTTCAATTAACCTATTAATAATTTCCTTGTAGAATCTTGAAGTGGGAGGCCAAAGGAGTGAAAAATTGAGCAGAAACACATTTTTCTAGAAGTCATGAGTTTGTCCTAACATAGTCATGGGATTGTCACTGCAAGTGATGGTATTGCATTCTAGTTGTGTTTTTACACTAACCTTGATTCTATCTATAGATTCTGAAAATACCGCTACTTGTAAGTAGTGATATTATTATCTTGTTTCTAGCTAGTAGTGATATTATAATATCACAATGGGGCCATCATGGGATTGTCAACCTGACATGTGGTATTGCCTAACCAAGTCATGGGATTTTCAAAAACTATTAGCAGTTATTGATAATACCAAAACTTTTGTAGTAAGGGTATTACATTTAGAGTCACGGGATTGACTGACTGAGTCACAAGATTGTCAATAAACTATTAGTGGTTTATCGATAATATCACAACATCTATAGTCATGGTATTGCCCTGTGAGTCACAGGATTGATTTGGGGAGTCATGGGATTACATTGTGTGAACCTAAGACATCATTTTTCAAAGTTTATTTTTCTAAATTTAAAACAATTTCAAAGCTAAAAGACATACTAACTTTTTCATTGCAAGGCCTGCTTGAAATTTGTTAAATCATTCTCTTTAGACATATTTTGAATGTTTAGAATGGACTAGGAACCTTATTTTGGTGCTTAATGGAAAATTTAGATGCTTAAATGAATGTTTTGACAAATTGTGCTTTCAAATTTACAACTTAAGACCAAGGGGTCAAATGAACACCACTCATCTTTCATTTGGGGCTTAAAATTGAATTCACTTGTCAAATTTTGTCTTCAATAGTTCTTAATTATAACTTGATTGGAAAAAATAGGGATGTTGCATGTATGATATTCCATTCATCCCCTTTAGGAAAATTTTGGAATCAAAAGCATCATCCTTATTGCCAACATGTATAGTATAAGGCATAGAAAGAATGTCATCTAAAGCACTCCCCAAAAACTCATAATAGTCTGGGTGATCTTGGAATGACCCTAAAGTATTTCTCTATCTTTTATTTAATTGAATTTTGACTTATGAGGGGGACTTCATTACCACCTGCAAGTTTTACAAGGAAGCTTTGACCCTAGGTTTCATCTCCTGACATTGAATTCAACCACTCCCACTAAGATCAGAGGTTTGAGTGGTTAAACCACCTTCTAGTGTTGGACTTGCACATGGGACGTATCTACACTTTGAACATCTCACTACACTAAGCAAGCAACAGATGTAGTGGTTGCAAAAAGGGCAAGACTTTTTTTCAACAAGCCAAGTGCTATGGACACCCAATTACATAATTTTCTTTTGCATCATGACTTGAAGGTCATTATTTAATTTATCCCCTAGAAATTTGAAAACTTGCTAGTTTAGTTAACCTCACTTTTCCATACCTTGTCAATTTAGTCTTCAAATGATGGTTTTTTATCATTGGTTTACTTGGTCTTGATTTGTGTCTAGAACTGCTTGTTAACTCAAAGAACTTAACCAAAAATTTGTCCTAAAAGTTCTTGAGCAAGAGAGGCATTACACTGTCCAATTGGAAAATTTATCTTTTCCTTGTTCAAAATTATTATCAAAACTTTGTGTCATATCACCCACTTTGGTGTAGTTATGCTACCCAATTGAGTCTATATCATTTACCTAGTTTATTTAAAGTCCCTTGATTATAATTCACATTCAAAATTGAACCTTTCTAAGTTTATAGGTTGGTGTGTAAAATTGGGTTTGCCATTTTCACACTAAGCTTTTTCTAATTTGGGTTCAATTTTCCATTTGGATTGAGGGTCATTTATTAGACTCAAAATCACATTATCATCTTGGTGGACTCAAGTCATCTTACGTATCGCTTATGCTTTGACTCATAGAACATATTTTATCCTACTAGAACCATGTGGTGATATTGTGCTACCCATTTGGTCCTAACTTTATACTTAGTGATTCTTTATCTTATGTCGAGAGGTTGCTTATATTAAATAGTACTTACTTCAACTGTTTCTATGAATTTTAGTAGGATAGGCTTTATAATTACTACTTAAACTACCCAAGGGATAGGTTACGGATTGGAACAACTTATAAGAAAAGTTTGTTAACCATTTCTCATATAACATAGAATATGAATTGACCATTGTTGAATTATGTAAATCCAAACAACATGAATGGTGAAAGTTTTGCCACATATCTACAAAGGTGAAGAGCATTGGCAGGCTGCTTTCAACATAACTTGCCAGACAAATAGTTGGTTGATATATTTTCATAGAACTTGTATCCTAATTTCATGCATAATCTATGGTTAGCTTGTGCTAACTCATTTGAAGAAATTATTGACAAACGAGTGCAAATTGAGAAGGCTCTTATTGCTAAATGCCTTGTCAAGATTTTTGCATAGGGTTAAACATCTAATTAGACTCAATCACTTATTCAAATAGTTGCACAGGATAAGACTAAGGGATTTAACAAAAATAGGAACATGGTTGGAAATGGGGTGATTGAAACAAGGCATGTATAAATGGTGTAGGTTATGCCTCCCCTAATTCCACCACCTACTTTATAGATACTACTTCCATGATGGATATTTCACAACAATTTCAGAGTCTTTAGCAAGTTAGGAGAACCATTTGAAACAATGTTATAAAAGCTCATCATTGCTAATTTAATTATATGGCCAGTACCAAGGCCATTTACTCAAGATCAACTAAAACTAGATTAGTACAAGGAAAATGAATGGTGCAAATTCCATCATGTTTTTGGTCATGGTGCATATCATTACATCTAATTGTGACACATTATTGAAGACTTTATTGAAAGTGGTGAAATGGAAATTAAGTTGCCCCTAATCAAGACACAAATTAGGATATGAGGATCTACAAGGACCCCTTTCCTTGACATAATCCACCACCACCACTAAGAAAAAAATCAAAACCAAGGTCAAAATAAAGGATAGAGGTAGAATCAAAACCAATATCAGGGTCGAAATCATAATGAGCATAATCAGGATAATAATGCCCATACTACCAATGTGGCTTATAAGAACATGCCATATGACTATAAAAATATTTTGGGGCATATTTTTGCTACCCACATTACCACTATTACTATAAAACCATGTGGATAATCTCATGTTACTCATAGCACAAGACCCATCATTATAAGGTTAATAGCCTCTCCCCCTAGTAATACCACATTGAGTCTGCACAATCATATTGTGACTCCATTTGTATGAGTTAATAGTTTTGAATAATAACACCTTTATTATATTTATAAATTCTCCTTGTCAACTCAAAATTGTAGTAATATAGCTACTCACCTGCAAGTCATCATCCAAGGCCCTTTGCCTACCTCTTCTAATTATAATGACTCCTTGCCACTTCCAGGGTGTGCACTCACAACTAGAGTCCCACGAATCACCATCTAGGGCCCTTCACCCACTTTTTACATGAAATACAATTAGAACATTATGTCAACTATTTTAAATCCTAAATATTGTGCTAGCAAAGACTAAACTAACTCAATCCATAATCGAAAAGCCTTATAGTTTAGTAGACCAATTAAACAAACCCCCATATAGATTTCCATATTAGAACTCTTGTGAACATCTAATGTTCATAGAATTATTATGAACAAACTTTTAAAAGAATATAATGTGCCTAATGATATTATCCCTGGTCTCATATTTAAACCACCAAAGGGTGACCTCATGACTTTTGATAGTGAATCTTTTGAAGTGACTAATAATGAGACTCCTAGCAGTGACACAACATCCCATTACAGCCCTTTTTTATGAGCTTGTTGACTCTAATTTATTTGATTCAAATGTCATATTAACTATAATGCCTATTCGAGCTTCCCATCTTAAAGCAAGAACCCATCCTAGTGGTGCTTCCCTTCCTGAAGTAGGATATTATATCTTTACCATTAGAGATTCTCATCTTGAAGGAAACCCTCATTGTTCCCTATGCCTTTGCCATCCTGACCTCTTGGGACCACAAAAATTTGATCATATGCCTTGATGAGTTTCAAAGTGAAGAATCAATTGTAGAATACATGGGCCTATGAGATGGATTACCCATTGGTGATCATAAATAGGGCTTTAATTTTTCAATGGATTCTTCTACCTACTTTGGAGAGTAGACAAATTTTTTTGTCATAATAAAGAACAAACATTGAGATCTTTGGGTGAAAACCTCTTTAAAGCACTCATTGATCAGGGAAAAAGTAAAAAAAAAGACAAGTCTTAGAGTGAAACCCTATTCTAGGCACTCCTAGGTGGGAAAGTTTTCTCATCCCCTCAAGAAATAGAAGTTTCATCTAGCCCAAGTTTTATATCCAGTATAAGTATTTGTTCAAAAAAACACCAACTATTTAAGTGTCTTGCTTTTGAGTTTTTAGAGGTTTTTGCTACTTTGCCTTTACTTGAGATGGTAGATTCTGATTCATCATATTATCTAAAATTATGGGAGGAATAATAAGAAGATGTGGTAGAATAAGAGGATCATGATCGTGCCTTACCTAAAATTCTAGAAGATGGATCCACACTTCTTGTGGAGAATAATACAAAAGTAAATTTAGAAACCTATGAGGATCCCAAAATTGTTTATCTTGGAGCTTCCCTTACTAAATCAAAACATGAGAATATTATATCTATCTTTAAGGATTATATAGACATCTTTGCATGGGCATACTCTGACATGCTAGGCTTGGACCCTGATTTGGTTATGCATCGCTTTGTTGTCCATCTCGATGCCAAACTAGTCAAGTAGAAACTGAGAAAGATGCATCCATGCATCACCCTATTGGTTAAGGCTAAAATGGAAAAGTTGTTAGGAGACAAGTTTATTAGACCACTAGATTAATTTGAATGGGTTTCTAACAGTGTCCTAGTGAGTAAAAATACCCTAGGTATATGCCTTTGTATTAATTTTTAAATATCAACAAAGCATACTGCAACGATGATTTTCCTCTACCCAACATCGACATGATCATCAAATCAACTACTAGGTATGAGATTCTCTCCTTAATGGATGGATTTTTTGGTTATAATTAGATCAAGATATTCCCTAAAGACCAACATAAGACTATGTTCACCACTCTATGTGGGACATTCTATTATCAAGTCATGCCATTTGGCTTAAAGAATGCTAGAGTAATATATCAATGTGTAATGACTGTCATCTTCCATGACATGATGCATGTTATTGTAGAGGACTATGTTGATGATATATTAGAAAAATCACAAACAAGAGTTAGACATCTTAACATTCTATGAAGAATATTTGAGAGCTTTTGTGAGTATAAAGTCCACTTGAATCCTAAGAAATGTGTCTTTGGAGTCACATTAGGGAAATTTCTAGGGTTCATTATATCACAAGAAGGGATTAAATTCGACCCTACCAAGGTCAAGGCTATTATAGAAATGCCTCCACCAAGTAATTGTAAATAGATGCAAAGCCTGCAAGAAAAGATCCAATCTATACACAGGTTCATTCCTCGATTGGAAAATAAGTGCCACATGTTTATGTTAGAGACGTGGAAACATAATGCCTCATATTATTTTAATGGAAAAGCCTAAAACCTGTAGTTTCTATGAGCAACTTGTAGATAAAACCTACAGTGGCTACAGGTAGCCTGTAGAAGAAACTTGTAGTTGCTATGGGCAACCTATAGGTGAAGACTATAGTTACTATGGGTAGCCTATAGATGAAACCTATAGTGGCTATGGGTAGTGTGTAGAAGAAACCTACATTTGATATGAGTAACCTATATGTGAAGACTGTAGTAGCTACAAGAAGCCTATAGATGAAACCTATAGTTACTATAGACAACCTATAGGTGAAGACTATAGTTGCTACAGGCAACCTGAAAATAGAAAGCTTGTAACTTGACTGATGCTACTGGCTTCTATATATAAGTGTTGTTATCAATTGATAGAAGGTTGTAAAGGGAATTAATTGTCTATAAAACTTTGAAAGTTTTGATTTGTATAAAGGTTTATCTTTGGTCTATACATAATTAGATCCTGATATAGAATTATTATTTCAGATAAGCATTAGTTATTCCATATTTGCATATCATTTTAGATCTGTACTTCCTTATTTTTCAAGGAAGTTGTAACAGATTGTAACCATAGATCAGTTATGTACTCCCTTATTTTTCAAATAATTTGTAACAGATTGTAACCATAGATCATATATGTAATTCCTTATTTTTCAATCAAGTTGTAACAAATTGTAACTGTAGGAAGTTAGAACAGATTTTGTAATTCCTTATTTTTGGTGATCATCCCTTTAAAAGTGAGAAAAGAGGTAGAATAATTATGTAGTTGGGAATTGTAGATAATAAAAAAAGGTGAGAATGTAGTTTCATAGTAATTGACAGAAAGAGAAAATTATCTTCAAACAAAGGTGTTTCCAGAGTGCTCTTATATAGAGACTGAGGGGCAGAAAGTGATAGGCACTTGTATAAATTCCTTTGGAAGTTTGAATAGAATAATTGATAAGTTTCTTGGTAGATGTAGCCTAACATTTGGGTGAACCACGTTAAATACTATGTCAGTATTTTTATATGTTATTTTTTATCATCTCTTATTTCTCTATTTCCCACATGTAGTTATTATTCCATATTTATTTGTTTAACTTGCAAGTACACATTTAGATTATTTTAATCTATGGATTTCAAATTAGATTTTGATATAGATTTGTGAACTCAATTATTCTGATCTGGGCAATTGAGTAATACTATATGTAATAAAATCTTGAAACTTTCTGTATTTAACCCAACAAGTGGTATCAAAGCCATCTTTATGTGGTTTTGTGTAATATTTTTCAAGTTGTAAATCTCTATAAAATCTTAGACTCGGAGTAATATCTTCTCAAGTGGGAGATCTTGAACAATGTCAGATGATGGAAGAACAGTGGTTGATAAGTTTAATGGACATAATTTTATTTTGTGGAAGATGCAGATGATTGACTATCTGTATCAAAAGGACCTCTATTTACCACTTGATGGAAAGGAAAAAGGATAGGGAAAGAGAATAGATGAGGAATGGAATGTATTGGATATAAAATCTTTGGGATCCATAAGACTCTTCTTGGGAGGAAGTGTTTCCTCCAATATGTCTAAAGAAAAGACTACAGAAGAACTTATGAACACCTTATGCAAGTTATATGAGATGCCTTCAACAACAAACAAGGTGCATCTGATGAAGAGGTTATTCAAACTAAAAATGAATGAGAATTCAAGTGTAGCTGAACATCTGAATGATTACAATACTATTACAAATTAGTTGACTTCTTTGAAAGTGAAACTAGATGAAGAAGTCAAGGTCTTGTTGTTACTATCTCCCTACCTGAATCTTAGAAAAATCTTGTGATGGTTGTGAGTAATAGTGTGTCTAGGAGAAATACTCTTAAAATGGAGGATGTTGTTAGTGTCATAATCTTTGAATAAATGAGAAGGAAGACATCTATTGAGTCTTCAACAAGCAATGCACCAAATGTTGAATCTAGATGGAGACAAAAGAATAGATAGAGAAGTAAGAGTCATGGATCAAAGGGAAGATCTTTATCTTTGAAACATAGATGCAAGTCAAAAGCAAGAAGTGTTGTATGCTAGAACTATGGAAAGTCTAGCCATATGAGAAAGCAGTGTTGGGATCCTAAAAAAAATCAAAAGGAGCAACAAAAGAATGATAATAACTAGGAGGAAAATATTGCCTCAAGTGATACTACTATTGTGTATCAAGATTATTTAGTTTTGTCATGTGATACACAGGTTGATTCATGGGTGATTGACTTAGGGGTAACTTTTCATGCTACTTTCAATCCCAAGTATTTTACAACCTATGTAACTGGCAATTTTAACCAAGTTTTCTTGGGAGACAATGAACCCTATGATATTGTTGGCAAAGGGTCAATAAAGATCAAGCTACAGAATGGAAATGAATGGATACTCAAATATGTAAGACATGTGCCAAGTCTTACCAAAAATCTTATTTTTAAAGGTCAATTGGTAGAAGATGGATGTACTATTACTTTTAATGTAGAATCTTGGAAGGTAACAAAAGGTAATCTTGTTGTAGGCGGAGGGAAAAAGGAAGGCATATTGTATTTGAGTAATTGAATTATTAATTTTAATAGTACATTAGTTTTTACTTTTGATCTAGAAACTAATTTATGGCATTCAAGATTGGGTCATATGAGTCAAAAAGGTATTTTACATAAGAAAGGGAAGTTATCAGACTTAAAGTCTATTAATTTAGATTTATGTGAACATTGCATTTTTGGTAAACAAAAGAAAGTTTCTTTTTTGAAGGTTGGGCCTGAAAGAAAACAAAATAAATTAGAATTAGTACATTTTGATATTTGGGGACTAGCTCCTATAAAATCATTGGGAGGCTCAAAGTATTATGTTATGTTTGTGGATGATGTAACTTATAAGTTGTGGGTTTAATGTATTCAAAATAAGTTTGATGTATTTAGAACCTTTAAAATATGGAGAGCCCTTGCATAAAATGAGTCAGGCATGAAGTTGAAATTCTTAAGATCTAATAATGGAGGTGAATACACCTCAAAAGAATTTTGGAACTATTGTGCACAAGAAGGAATTTGAAAAGAAGTAACAGTGCCTTGAACTCCTCAATAGAATGGGGTAAGTGAGAGAATGAACTAAACAATTATGGAGAGAGCTATAAGCATGAGACTCCATGCTAGTTTGGCCCCTAATTTTTGGGTAGATGTAGTTCATACTGCTATTTATTTGATTAACAGAGGACCGTCTAGTGCTTTACATGGTTACATTCTCAAGGAAGGTTGGACAAGTAAAAGAGTTTCTTAATCTCATTTATAAGCTTTTGCTATGAAGCATTTGTGCACATTGATAAAGAAAATAGAAATAAGTTGGATGCTAAAATGAGATGCACTTTCATTGGATATGGTGATAGCTCATTTGGTTATCATTTTTGGTGTTTAGATGATAGAAAGATTGTGATATTGCGTGATGTGATTTTTAATGAAAGTGTGATGTATAGGGACTAACTTGTAGAAAATAAAGTGGAAAGTCCACTTGGTAAATAAAATATTATCATACCTCCAAGTGTATTTGGAGAAAGAAAAGAGAACTTAAAGAATACTCTATTTACCTCTATAGAATCAAAGAATGGGAATAGGGTCATTAATGACCCAATGGATTCTTCTAAGAAATTGGGCTAAGAGAAGCTCAAAGTGAACCAATCACACCTATAGTAAGGAGTTCTACAAGAGTAAGTAAACCTCCTGATAAATATTCTCCATATTTACTTTATTTTTTTCTAATTGATAGTGGGTAACTTGAATCATTTGTAGAAGCTAAGCAGGACAAAGATTATGTTCAATCAAAAAAGGGCATGAAAGTAGAATTGGATGCCTTCAAACACAATAAAACATGAGTATTGGTGGATTTTACACATGATAAGAAAGAACTAAAAAATAAATGGGTTTTCCATTTAAAAGAAGATGAGACTGGGCAGAAAAAATACAAAGCAAGGCTTGTGATTAAACGCTTTACACACAAGGCTAGAATTGATTACTTAGAGGTATTTTCTCCTATTGTCAAAATTATATCAATAAAAATTGTATTATGTATAGTTGCTTCTAATGATCTTCACTTAGAATAGATGGATGTGAAGACAACATTCTTACATGGAGATTTACAAGATGAAATATACATGAATCAACTAGAAGGTTTTGAGGTAAAGGGGAAAGAAAGAAAGGTTTGTAAATTGCTGAAAAGTTTATATGGTTTAAAACAAGAACCTAGGAAATGGTACCTAATGTTTGATACTTTCATGTTGGAGCATGGATATGCTCATACTCATAGTGATCATTGTGTTTACAGTAAGAAATTTTAAAATTATGAATTCATTATTCTTCTACTTTATGTTGATGACATGTTGTGTGGAGTTACCATGCAGAGAATAAGTGAATTGAAGAAATTGCTTTCTTCAGAGTTTGCCATGAAGGATCTTGGACCAGCCAAGAAAATTCTTAGAATGATAATTGATAGAGATATATTGGGTAAGAAACTAACTTTAATTCATTCTGAATATATTTAAAAAGTATTGTTAAGATTCGGTATACATAACTATAAATTTGTTTCTACACCTTTAGTTGGCCACTTCAAGTTGAGTAAGACACAAAATCCTAAGTCACAAGAGGAGAAAGAATATATGTAAAAGGTTTCATATGCTTTATTTGTGGGTATTTTAATGTATGATATGATTTTCACTCATCCAGGCATATCCCAAGCAGTGGGAGTAGTGAGTAGGTTCATGAGTAACCTTGGTAAGCAACACTAGTTAGTAGTTCAGTAGATTTTAAAATATTTGTGTGGAACCTCTAGTATGTGTTTATGTTTTGAAGGTTATAATAATGGGTTTCAAGGTTTTTTGGATAGTGACATGGCAAGTGATTTCTATGGTAGAAGGTCTATTACTAGCTATATTTTCAAAATTGGAAGAACTGTAGTCTCTTGGGTTTCTAAGCTGCTAAAAGCTATTGCACTTTCTACCACTGAGGATGAATACATTACTTGCACTGAAGAAAGTAAAGATTTGTTATCATTAAGAAAATTTCATACACTCTTCACTAGTTCCTTAATTTTCCCCATAATGGGATAGAGGTTATTATTCCTGTTGATCAGTAAGCATATCAATATTACAAACATCTTGAAGCTGAGTTTTGTAATTATAACTATTTCCTAGGTTATGAATTCATTGTGAAGAAGAACAAATCCATAATTTCCCATCCATCTCCATCAACTTATATCAACCTTGGTGATCTAGCTTCCACTTTAGTTGGTCCATTTCCTATATCTCTTTCAAAGCAAGTTGCTATTAAAGACGTGGGTATTTCCACATATCATCTTAAGGAGGTCCTCCATATTACAAAATTTCTTAAATCCCCTAAATCATTTGGAAAGCCTAAACCATCCAAAACTCCTAATGGAACCAACTAGATATGGTATCCAAAGAAGAAATAACAAAAACCACCTATGGTTTTTATACCTACAATTGTGCCAAAGAAAGATTGAGAGGCATTTATCGAGGGATATTGGTTATATTTTTAAGGCCTTGCTGATTGCTTTCAAAATCCAAATTATCCTATCCCTAACTAGATAATGGATCATCTTGACTATATAGGGAAATGTCTTAGCCCACAAGTGCAAGGAATCTTAGAACCCTTATTATCTAGAGTTGTCAATTGGAATCATGGTCTTAGATTTAAACCACCAAAGTGTGACCTCATGACTTTCAATAGTGACTCTTCTAAAGTGACTAATGATGAGACTCCTAACAATGACATAGCATCCCATTATATCCTTTTTGATGAGCTTGTTGACTCAAATTTATTTAATTCAAATGTCATATTAACCATAATGCCTATTAGAGCTTCCCATCCTAAAGTAAGAACCTATCCTAGTGGTGCTTCCCTTCTTGAAGTAGGACATTATATCTTTACCGTTAGATCTTCTTATCCTAAAGCAAACCCTCATTATTCCCTATGCCTTTACCATCTTGACCTTGTAGATTGGGACCAACAAAATTTGATCATATGCCTTGATGAGTTTCAAAATGAAGAATCAATTGCTGAATACATGGGCCTACAAGAAGGATTGCCCATTGATGATCACAAATAGGGCTTTGATTTTTCATTGGATTATAATACCTAATTTGGAGAACAAGCAAATTTTTTTATCATAATAAAGAACAAACATTGAGATCTCTGGGTGAAAACCTCTTTAGGACACTCATTGATTAGGGAAAAAGTATAAAAAGGACAAGCTTTAGAGTGAAAACTTGTTCCAGGCACTCCTAGGTGGGAAAGTTTTCTCATCCCCTCAAGACATAGAAGTTTCATCCAACCCAAGTTCCATAGCTAGTACAAGTATCTCTTCAGAACAACACCAACTATTTGAGCATCTTGCTTTTGAGTTTCCAAAGGTTTTTACTACTTGGCCTTTACCAAAGATGGTAGACTCTAACTCATAATATTATTCAAAACTATGGGAGGAAAAACAAGAAGATGTGGTATAATAATAGGATCATGATCATGCCTTCCCTACAATTCTAGAAGATGGATCCACACTTCTTGTGGAGAAAACTACAGAAGTAAATTTGGGAACCTATTTGGATCCCAAAATTGTTTATCTTGGAGCTTCCCTTACTAAAGTAGAACATGATCATATTATATCAATATTTAAGTATTATATAGACATATTTACATGGGCATACTCTAACATGCCAGGTTTGGACCTTGATTTGGTTATGCATCACCTTGTCCATCCTGATGCCAAACTAGTCAACTAAAAACTGAGAAAGATGGATCCACGCATTTCCCTATTAGTTAAGGCTGAACTGGAAAAAATTTTAGGATATAATTTTATTAGACCACTAGATTACTATGAATGGGTTTCCAACATAGTCCTAGTGAGTAAAAAGACCCTGAGTATAGGTCTTTGTATTAATTTTTGAGATGTCAACAAAGCGAGCCCTAAAGATGATTTTCCTCTGCCCAACATCGACATGATTATCGACTCAAATACTAGGTATGATATTCTATCCTTAATAGATGGATTTTTTGGTTATAATTAGATCAAGATAGCCCCTAAAGACTAACATAAGATTGCATTCACCACTCTGTGAGGGATATTATATTATCAAGTCATGCCATTTGGTTTAAAGAATGTTGGAGAAACATATCAAAATGTAATGATTGTGATCTTCCATGACATGATGCATGACATTTTAGAGGACTATGTTGATGATATACTAGAAAAATTATGAACAAGAATTAGACATCTTGACGTTCTACAACGAATATTTGAGATGTTTCATGAATTTAAAGTCCACTTGAATCTTAAGAAATGTGTCTTCAAATTCACATTAGGAAAATTTCTAGGGTTCATTATATCAAAATAAGGGATTGAATTTGACCTTGCCAAGGTCAAGGATATTGTGGAAATGCCTCCACCAAATAATCTTAAATAGCTATGAAGCTTGCAAGGAAAGATCCAGTCTATACATAGGTTCATTGCTCAATTCGTAGCTAAGTGCCACCCATTTACTCATGTTTTGAAGAAAGAGGTAACATTTCAATGGGATGAATATTGTCAGATAGAATTTGGAAAGCTTAAGACATACTTGGCCAATCCACCAGTCTTAAGACTGCCAACATAGGGAAAGCCACTGCTTCTTTATATATTAGCGACAAAACATTCACTAGGGAAACTTTTAGCCCAACATGATGATCATGGTAAGGAACTTTTTGTTTATTATTTAAGTCACACATTGTTAGCTGATGAACTTAATTATACACCTATTGAGAAGGCATGTTTAGCTATGTTGTTCGCTACTAAAAAATTATGACATTATGTGCTAAATACTAAAACTATTGTCATCGCCAAGGTAGACCCTCTCAAGTTCCTCTTATCCAAAGTAGCTCTTCAAGGATGCATGGCTAAGTGGGTTATGATCCTAAATGAGTTTGATATTGAGTACCAAAATCAAAAGTCAATCAATGGGAAAGTAATTGGTGACCAACTTACAGAATATCTTATTGAGGATACTCAACCTCTCAACTTTGATTTTCTAGATGATTCTATCATGATGATGGAACAAGCATTGCAAGAACCTAAATAGTGGAAGATCTATTTTTATGGATATTTCACATCCCATAGATCTAGATCCAACATATTGTTGATGACACCATAGGGGGTTTGATTCCCAAAGCATTCCATATAAAATTTCATTGTACAAATAATATGGCTGAGTATGAGGCATTAATTATAGGGTTCAACCTTGATATACAGTGGGATATTCAAAACTTAAAGGTATATGGAGATTCATAGTTAATCATCAATCAGACCACTGCTTAGTATCAAACAAGAGATGATAATCTTGCTCCTTACAAGAGAATTAGCGATAACCTCAAAACACATTTTAAATCTTTGCACTTTGAACAAGTTTTGAGAGTAAACAATAGATCTGTTGATGCAATGGCAGTGATGGGTTCCATGATTCAAATGGATGGTAGTGCTAAAGAGTATCAGTTCCTAATTAAAAATCTTCTTTAGAATGTGCATATTATAACCAATTTAGAGAGGGTATATGCCATTGCTAGTCTTAATCCCCCACTTGAGCTACCATGGTACCAAGATTTTTATAACTATTTTCATAGTCATGTCTTCCCCACCAACCTCTCCAACAACCAATAGAAACTATTCCTTCATCGTTTAACATGTTATACCCTCCTTAGAAACATGCTTTATCATAAAGGCTATGATGGAATGCTTTTTCATTATTTATCTTTGGGAGAATCCAAACAAGCACTAATGGAGGTTCATGAAGAAATGTGTGGGGCCCACACCAACAGTGTAGTCCTAGTAAAGAAGCTCCTTAGAATAGTATATTATTGGCCTATAATGGAGACTAATGCTTACAACTATGTGAAAATGTGTGTTCCTTGTTAGTAGCATGGCAACTTGATATATGCACCTTCTTTACCACTACAACCAATCACAACACCATGGTCATTCTCAATGTGGGGTCTTGATCTCATCAAGAAAATTTACCTAACATCTTCATATGGATGTAAGCACATTTTGACTACAACTGAGTACTTTACCAAGTGGATTGAGGCCATTCTTCTCACTTATGTTATCAAGAAGCAGATAGCCAAAATCATTCATTACCATATCATCTGTCAATATGGCATCCCAACCCATATTATATCCAATAATGGTGGATATTTTGTGAACCATGATGTAAAATCTCTTTATGCCAAATTCAAGATTAAACACAAGAAATCAACTCCATATAACCCACAAGGAAATGGACAAGCTGAGGCATCGAACAAAACCATTGTAGCCATCTCAAATAAGATTATCAATGATGCTAGCTATAATTAGCACTTACAACTCTTTCCTACCCTTTGGCTTATAGAATAAATCATCAAACCCCAACTAGATCCACTCCATACTCCCTTGTTTTTGGCACTAAAGTTATTATCCTAGTTGAGATTGAGATACCATCATTACAAATATCACTAGAGCATATTGAAGATAATGAAGACTATAGAACCTCACAGCTGCAAGAAATAGAACTTCTTGATGGTAAGAATTTGGATGCCCTAGAAAACATTCAGACCTATCAGAACAAATTATGGAGAAGCTAAAACAAGTGTATTCTCCCTTGAGAGATTGAGATTTGTGACTTGGTTTTGAAAGAGAACCAAAAGAAAATGAGTGTTGAATGCAAAAATAGAGGTAAGTTTTAGCTTAATTAGTTGAGACCATATGTTGTCATGGAAAACTATGGATCAAGGGCATATCGACTGGCTAAACCTAATGGTGAAGAACTTCCAGAGCCCATGAACATCATACACCTTAATAGGTTCTACACATGAACAAATTTGAACCATTGTCTACAAGAACCCTGACTTGGGGGAAACTTATGCTAAAGTAATTTTATCCCACCATTTTATCCTACCTTGAACACATTTTATACTACCTTGGCTTGTTCTTCATGACTCTAGACAGTGAAGGATTTGGAATCATTGGCAATCTGAACACATTTTATCTTGTCCTGAATCATTCTCCTTAGGAACCATATTCTTTATTATGTCTTGGGCATGTTATAAGATTGAACACTTTTTATCCCTCAACCAATTATGATCCTAATTATGTCTCTTGAACATTGTGAACATCCTCAAATGCCCATTCTACAAAGCAATTCAACCAAGATAATATTTTATATCTTTAGACAAGTGAACAAAAACGTCTTCTTAGTTCAGGACCTTTGCCACACTGTTACATATTAGTGAACATAGATGATTCTTCAAAGTGACTTCATGCTACACATTATCTATATTACATTTACTTCTCTTTGTGGGCATTTTTTTCTTATCAAGATCCACACTCTCACTATTTTGTGAGAGATTGTTAATTTTGAATGCTCTCACCATTTTGTGAGAAACCTAAGCAATGCTCTCATCATTTTTTGATCAATTTAAGCTAATCATCGCTTGGGGGCAACTTTTTTACCACTATAGCCAATTTTCTTCTAATGATTTCATTATACCATTTCTTTACTATTAACTAAGGCTTAATTTTATTTGTCTTATCGATCCCATTTTGATCTTGGCTCCTTTAGTTCATCTTCTACTTTCTATGGAGTGATTCTAATCCAATTTCAATAATTTTAGAAATCCATCTTGAATGATAGTTTATGGCATTAGTCTGACATTTGATCTGGCAAGTTATCTTTCATCTATAATCTTATTTGGTATCATTTATTATAATCACCTATGGGAAAATTAATATTGTTTTGGTACCTTTGATTATAACTGCCTTTGGGCAAATCAGTATTATGATGTTATTTCCTAATTATAACTGCCTATGGGAAAATTTTATACAACACCTTTTTATCATACATTATTGCATCATCTAGTCATTACTATTATCATTTGTCTTGTCATTTACCTTTATTTATGAACTTATTGTGACTTGGTCGATTTTTCATCACCTTTTATGTAGGTAAAATTACTATGACTTGAGATTATTTTGGGGTTATATAGACCATACTCGGTTCATGTCATGGTCAACTCAGTCCCTCTTACCATACACTCTCATCGTATTAAGAGCATTAAGTTGGCCTCACTCTCATTGATTTTCTGAGCATGGGCCGTTGTAGCTAGCTTAGCTATTTTATTGGAACCTCTACTCTCAGACCTACATCTCCTTGACTAGATGGTCAACCTTGTGCATATTTTATCCCATAAACATAAAAAACGTTATAAATACTTTAGAAATACCAAAAACATTATAACATGATCTATAAAATATCAAAAACTTTGTCTCATGATTCTGTACATTTGTACATTCCTATCCAACCATACTACACTCTTATTATTTTAGAAGAAAATAAAAACTAGTTCATCTTATCCCATGTACTTACCTTTTTGAAAGATCATTCTTTCTCATCCCATCATCTTGTTGTTTACAAGACCATTCTCATTTGTTTGTCATGTATTTTGTTTCTTCTATAAACATCAACCATGTTGGTCTAATAATCATTTTTCTTCTATCCCATTTCTTGGGTGAACTACATTGGTCTAAAGTTAATGTTGAAACATGCATCTATGGAACTATGTAGGAAACATCCACTTGTCTTGTACATCTAGAGTCAGCTCGGCCAACCCCTTCCTTTTCTTCTCTTCCCCCATTTCTTTTGCCATTTTCCCTCTTTAATTAGGGAACAATTATTGTGTCATTGTTCTTTGTTATGTTGTGGTGGAAAGTAACGCCTCTACCACATGTGCATGAACATTTGTCTTTAAACTGCACTAACTTGGTTTGTTATTTGTGTGTGTTTATTTGAGTTTTCTTGGTATTTTGTTATGATTTTGCACCTCTCCTTTTATTTCTTCTCCTTTTCTCTTTTTTCTTACTTCTTGTCTCATCTTAGTCTTGTGTTTTTATATTTGTTTTTGCTTATCTATTTTGTGTTTTAGAACATCTTGATGATTCACATAGATCTTGATTATTTATATCTTGATCCTATGTTAAGTTGTTTTTGAAGTATTTTGTTTAATTGATTGTTTTTGGTGTCTTGTTTTTTATGTGATTTTTCTTTTCTCTTTTGTGTTCAAGAATGCCTTAATGGTCCACGTGGATTTTGATTATTTATATCTTGGTTTCATATCATTAATATGTTCTTTCTTTTTGTTTTTAAACATTTTGGTTCCTACTTAAGCCTTGATTGAACATATATTGATTTCAAGTTAGGTTCATTCATGTTTATCTTTGTCTTTGTCTTTGATTTTTTATTTTAATGTAAATAATTGTAACTCTGGTTTTGGTCATTATTTTACCATTATCCTTAGTTATAAGTATTCACATTTGAACCGGCTCAGCACAATTGAAATTTTATGTCATTCTAATTTTATAATAATTATGATGCCTAATTTATTTTTCTATAACAAGCACTTTGTGCTCAGGTTTCAAAGTCTTAACATCTACATCAGCTCAGATGAATGATTCTCAAGAACACTTTGCATCATCTAAGCTCTTAATATGAAATTAGGCATCTAGGTATCATGCATTATAATAGCCTTGACTCTATGTTTAGATGTGCATCTCTTTACATACATTGTGAGATTAATAAAAAATTTGGTTAACTTTCATCATTCCTCATTCCATTCTCTCCCAAACTTAAATGAACTACATTGGCCTGAAGTTCATGTTGGAACATGAGTCCATATAACTATGATAACAACATCCACTTATCTTATACATTTGGAGTCAACTCAGCAACATCTTAAATGGGAACATGGTTCGTATACATCTAACATCACCTTATAATTCTTCTCCAGTCAAATTAAGACCTAGTAATATGACTTTCTGACCATTTTGATTAATTGAGGGCCAATTTCAAAATAATTACACAAACTTTGATTAACCTTGTTTAAGGCTAATTGATCTAAATCAAGAGCTTAAGTGGATTTTCCATGAGAGTTGTTGAATATTTCTTTTTGAAAATTGATTGTCATTAACTGCATCATTAAATGACATGATCCTATGGGGTGGCATCCAAAAGCCATAAGTGCCACAAATATTAGGATTTATGCCTCCCATGCCTCATTAAGATCCTCCATGCTTATTCATTGCCCCTCTATCCCAAATATTAATGTGGATATTTGTAGATTGAATTTCATATTTAGATTTATCCATGGCCACACATCTCAATATTGAGATGGACGGTCATGGTTGATCCTAAAACCTTTCCAAAAATCTATAAATGGAGAGGCCATGAACATCATTTTTAAGCTCAAGTATTACAATGTTAAAATGCTAAAATCTCTCCACAAGCCATTTGTGTTTGATTATTGTATTATTCATATTTATATTAGCTTAATTGGATAGGCAAATTAGATAGTTACATATCATGAGCCTAGGTTTTATGGATTGTTATTGAGACATTGGAGGAGTTTTCCACCATTGCTGATGAAGACTAGGATGCTTGATCAAGGGAGAACATGTTTTTGAGCCACTTATGAGCAATGCATTCACTTGGGAAGGTAATGGTTTTCTTTCTCTCATTTGTATCTTATTGTTATTATCAAACCCCACATGAATAGATAGGCTAAGTTTTGTTATGTATTTAATGCATTTTTCATGATTTCTTGACTAATGCTTGACTAACTTCCTTTGTAAAATCTCTAGAATTAACCCTTTATGCACAAAAGGTGAGATGAGATCGACAGTCATGGGTTTCAAGTGAGGTATGACTACCAAATTATACTTATTCACTTTACATAACTTATATATATAAATACATATAATTTATTATTTATTATTATATATATAATATTTTTATGATATATTATTGTATTATATATAATTATATATTAATATGTTGTTAATATTTTACTAAAAATTATACTAGAATTTTTAATCTCTTTATTATCATTTAAAAAAAATTGATGGCAGTTAAATATATTTTCATTTCATGAAAACCACACTATTGACAACTGGTAGGAACTTACGACACCTTTTTATCAAATAATAACACTTGTTTGACTACCTAGTCATTTGGACAACTTTTAAACATTGGCACATATAGCTCTTAGCATCTTCCTTCAACTAAAATAAATTTCATGTGGATTATTTTATCTCTAACATGTTGAATAAAGTCAATCTGATGCTCTTGTTCAAGGTTTTCTAATCAACACATTAGTTCCCTATGTTAAATTTCCTTCAAACTGTAAATCCCTCAAAAGTATCTAAAAACACCCATCAATACAAGAATGACTATTTACAAAGAAGTAATAAGTGTCATAATAACCATCTTGGTAGCTATGTTCAAAGGGTTGTCATGCCTTTTAGGAGGAGTCCTAGTAGCTTCCATGGCAAACAAATTTAAGATGTCGAGAATGCAATTTTTTTTACCTTCAAACAAAACTTTGTCTTCTTCTTCTATAATACATGTGGATTACACATAGTGATTCATGGCTAGTTCAAGCTTACTTACATCTAGCATTGGTTTATTTCAAGCATAAAATTTGTCATAGTTTCCATTATTTAAATAGAACAACTTTTTGACTGGAACTAACATTTCTTCTCAATAAGTGACAAAGTACTACAACTATTGAATTATGGTATAGGTCAACTACCATGTATTTATTCAAACTATCAGGGTCAATAACTGTCTCCAAGGAATTCCATCTAAACTTCACATTGTGGTCCTTTAGAAGACACCACTCATTGAAATGGCATTTTCCAATAACACAATATCTCTAATATCTAAATTCTCACAAGAAAATAAACCTTGCCCACACTCTACATATTTTTTAGTTATTATTGCACCAATATAATCATTAACCAAGTTAAGAATATCTTCTAGCTTGCAACCATTTAAAAAATATGTAGAGAGATAAACATTATCTCTCAAGTTCTGCTCATTGAGCTTCATCAAATTTTCATACCACAATCTATTGTGAGCAGTTGGGTGTTGTTATAATGTGTGATGGAAGTAGTAGTATGGTAAATTATACTAGTTCTTTTAGTCCATTCAAAGCTTTTCCCTTGCAAAATATAGACCTGAGGTGATGGGATCAAGTTCTAAAGCTTTATCACAATATTTTAGTTCTTGCATGAAATCCTTCAACTTTATATTTGCCTCTGCCATATTAGAGAAAGATTTGAGAAGGAAATCCACAACTTATTTCTCAAGGTGCATTAAATTTGGTCAATCATTCCAAAAAATGTCTAAAATGACATGTTTTGCATTCTTTATGCTTTAAAAAGATTTGTTCGATAGTTAACACTTGATTTTATTGAGATGAACCAAATTACGATCAAGTATTGGGTAGTTGAAACAATTCAGTGGAATCTACATATTGTATTGATAGATGTGCCATGTCATTGAAATTTTCATGTGTATCTACCACAATTTTGAGATATATACACATAGAGATCTACAATAACAAAAAAAAATCACACATCAAAACAAGTCATATGCAATACACACATATGTAGTGGCACCCTTGGAGATATTTATCACCAAGTATAACCATATGGTGTTGAAATCATTTATTTTAGGGTATTATTTCCAATTAGTATCAATAGAGGCAATTCTACTATTTTTTATAACAATGCAAGAATTTGACCATCTCAAAAGGCCTATGATACCTCTCTCACATAGTACCTTGCAACCATGATTAATAGTGGTGATATGAGATTTCTATGTGAGTAGAAGAGGAAAATAATATCGAGGTGGATAGCATGTGTTAGGTGTGAAGTCACTATTCATGGTGACTATTTATGGTGACATGGCATGTCGCTGATGTGGCATATGGGTGTGTGGAATGCAAGTGATGTGGCATGTAGGTGATGTGGTTGATTGGTGATGTGGCAAAGTCTATTGAGGGTCTCTCACATGTGATCAAGTTGATGTGATGGGAGTAAGATGTAGCACTCCACCAAGGCACATGGGTTTTGTCCTTGGTAGTCCTATGGGGTTTGTCTTGTGGCATAATTGGTCAACTGTTAGGTATGGGTCAAATTTCTAAGCGACCCCATGGTTCACATGTGTGGAGAAAGTCAAAAGGTGAATGCAACACCTTTTAGATTTTAGTGTGCACATGGGAATAAAAAGATAAGTCAATACTATTATTGATTGTCCTCACATGTAGAGAGGGAGATAATGTTTGGAGTCACATGGAAGTGGATTGGATCTTGTATATATTGGATGGTCCACTTTGTTGACCCTTGCACATGAAGACAAACATTTTACTATTGATCATTAATGCCTAGATGGAATGTGGTGAATTTGTTGGGCCACCATGTTGTTTCTCTCTCCCCCTCTCTTCTATGTCATAATGATATAAATGCATATGTTTTCTTTTGTATTTATAATACTTATGTTTTCTCTTGAGGATCCATGTAAGCTTAGACTTTCATGTATGGAGGTTAGAGCTAGGAGGCTTTATATGCTTAGCTCACCTTAGTGCTTTGTTTGTTAGCACTGTGAAAGGAGGTTCTATAAGAGTTGTTGTAGAAAGGAGATTTGTTGAATTAATTGAAGTACGGAAGCTACCATTTACCTTATGGTTTTTCCTTACACATTGTAAGGTTTCCATGTATATCTTGTGTAATGTGTTCCCTCGTGTCTCATATTTTTTATCTTATTTTATTCCACATTATTTACTTGCACTGTAAGATATATTTTTCCTAGCATATGGTATTAGAGCCATGGTGAAAAACTCTTATTTTTGAATATTTTCTATTGAAGGGATGTTTTGTGCAAGTGGTATCTACTATGATAGGGGGAAAGACAAACTTTAAGATGTGAAAAGGAAAAAAAATGATGCCAAGAAGTTCTCTCTATGGAGATATGGAGGAGCTCTTGGTGAATATTTTCTTCTCTTCAATGTTGTTGAGGAGAAGACTATAGATGAGTGGAGGAGAAGCTGCAAAATTTTTTCCACTTAGATCAATAATCATAGTGTTCTTGAAAAAAAAGCAATTATTCAACTTGATGAGTAAGATGGTCTCCATAGGTGGAGGATGATGAAAATGCATGTACCTTATTGTGTGTCTTGGCTATGTTTTTTTTAAAAATGGAAGGGGTATGTGTTGTGGTATCCTAATAACCACATGATTGTTATCCAGAGATGCTAAAGAAGAAAAAAATCCATGCAAAGGAGGGGTACATAAGAACTTGAAAGTGTACTTATTTGAAGTAGTTCAAGAAGAAGAAGAAGAACAAGAACAAGTGAGACCCGATATTCCTGAAAGGAGAAGGCTAGTTTTGATCATGTAACTCAAAGTTTATTAAGTGTTGTTTATACATTTATGGTGTATCCAAGTAGATTGATGCATGGAATAACACAACATGCACATGAGTTGGCTTTCATAACATTTAGTATAGTAAGATGCATTTTGAATGTGGGCTCAAAAATGCTATAGGTGCAGTGATGCACTGAGTAGTACAATGACTTCTTAAGAACTATTGAATTATCTGGTGAACTTGTGCCATGTTTGGACATGGTTGGCAACTAAAGGCTACATGAAGAAGTCAAGTAGTAACTTTTATGAGATCTTTTGACTATTATCAATAGTGATACTAGCATGTGATGTTGTTTAAGAATTGGAACATTTTTTACTCATACATGGTGATATATTTATGAAGAGATGGTTGAGCCTGATGGCTACAAGGATGAGGCAAAGAGTTGCATGTTTGCATATTGAATAAATCACTACATAGGTTGGTGTAAATGTCACACATGTAGTACATGAATTTTAGTACCTTCATGGAGAGCCAAGATTTTAGTATAAATTATTATTATGTTGTTGACATGTTGGATTCAAGCCCCAACATAATCACTGGTATGATGGCTCAATTGGCTAGAACAAATGAGATGAAGGTGGTATGGAGGAGCAAACTAAGGATGGAAATGCACAAGGATGAGAAAGTAAGGAAGTACCCCACTTCTTACATTTTGAGTTGTCTTCCCAGGAGTGCCATAGAGGAGGAGAAGACATGTTGTTATCCTATGTATTAGATTCACCAGGATTAGGAAGCCTCATGTAAGTTAGGGTGTGCACTAGAAGATATACTTCCAAATAGTAAGATTTGTGAGATGGTTCATGGCAGAATCCTAGATGGAGTATTGGTCTGTGGAGAAGTGAATAATCACTCCAAATTTTATAATCTATTGTGGAGGAACAAATGTTGACAAAGTTGGTTTGGGTAGAGAAGCTTGAGTAGTACCAATCACAACTTTTGCATCTGCTTTAGTCTATCAACCTTAGTTCTAATCAAGCAAATATTAAGAAACAAGAAGACAACTAGAATGGTGGAGTTATCCATGAATTGGAATCAATCTTCTTCCTCTTTAGGAGAGAATATCCTCTAACATCCATTGTGTACCCTCATCAATCATATCCATTAGCATATGATTTGCCTCCATATTTTATCCTCTATTCTTGGTATTAAAGTTACAATTGGATTTAGATAAGTTGTTGTCAGGCTAAAGTAAACTAGAAAAAAATAGTGTCTACTAAAGTGAACCACCATTACCATTGATACTAAACTCATCAATCTGCTCCATGTCAACTTGACCCCCCTAGTGAGGATCCTTTCTATTAGGAAGAAGGAGAGAATGATATACCATCTATAAAGTGGTAAAGGTTCCAACATCTATAATGGAAGATGAATTATTTACAAATATTTTCCCATGATTATGCCACATGAAATCAATATTAGGTAAGCTATATTTCTTTCTTCAAATCTACATGTGTCTAAATTTTGAAAGGACCTAAGAGGAACAATTTTAAACTTGATGTCTAATTTAATTGCAATGGAAACCTCCAAAGGGGAGCCCCTCATATTTGAGAAGTTGGGATCAAGAACCAAGAGAAAATATGATCTTAACCGAATGTGAGAGGGGTTTGGAAACATCCACCCAAACACACATGTGCACAAATCTATTTCTTGGATAATCTTTATCTAATTTGACAAAGGATCACACCTTATTGGCCAACAATTGGGTTGGTTTGGATTTATCATAACCAAGGGAAGGCGGTACAATCTGAGCCACATTAGAGCTACTAAGATTTTAGATTTTTAAGGATCGAAGAAGGGATTCTAAGAGCTTAAAAAGACTCCATGTTTCTAAAGAACCAAGTCCAAAAAGGCCAAATAAAATATTTTATCAAAAATGTATTGGAAGAAATTAAGGAATATCACCCATGAATAACCCATTCACATCAAGAATAGAAGATCTAGGACCATCAATAACAATGTGTTTCGTAAGGGGGGGTTGTTCCTCATGGGTAAACTTAAAAACACCAGTAGTATCATCTATTTCAGTGGAAGATCCAATCCTAAAATAGCTCTAAAATACCAACTCCATGGATGTTATGTAGTGAAGATTAGAAATAAAGTAGTTTTTATGGAATGCCCTACATAAGTGAAATGGATTAATTTTGTTCTTGCAAGTCGCATAGACCTGGTTATCTACAAGAAAAAATATCTCAATATAGCCATGACTATTAGCTTCATCATCACAATCCATTTCAAAACCTTGATCATCAGTGCCATAAATCTTAGTACAACTATTGATCCTTCTATTTGGTCCATTATTGCCATATGTAGTAGATTGATATTCCTTTATTAACTTGCTTTCATTGTTCTAGCATCCAAGAGTCCATTGTCCATAGATGTGGAGAGTTTCTTCTATCTTGATTTCCATCTTCATCCATCAAATCTTCCAATGTCAACACCTTCACCAACGTCATCACCAAAATACTTTGAGATGACGTTAGCATCATGATCTATAAAACCTATAAGGTCACAAACCTTGGAAATTTAAAAAAAAATTCTTTGAAAATACCCATTTGGGTATTGGGCTAACTATTTCAAGATCATTTCAAAAACTCATGTTTACCTCCAACTACTTCATGTTATAAGAAAAGGAAAAGATAACATGAGTTCATGTTCACCCACACTAAAATATTCATATATTAATTTTAATATCAAAATAAATTATAACATTTTAGCCAAGTGACTAATTATTTTATTAGAAACCAAAAACACTTGAAATTTCTATGCATTCTACATAATCCATTATGTAATGTCTACTACCACTTGTTTCATTATGTCTTTATGTCTATATCTTTCTTGTGCCTCTAATATACTTACAATCTCTATAACTTAATATAATATGCATAATGTACATGCTTAATTGTGATATGAGGTAGTTATTAGTCGATAAATTGAATTATTCTAAGGTGATTGTGTTTTTTATTATTGGTTCAGAAGATGTTTTTCTTGATGCATTTTCCCTATGTTTTTGGTTGTTTCTTTCCATTTTCCTCTCTCTCCTCCTACCCTATTTCTTTAGGTTTTTGAGTCTTTTCAAAAAAATGTACATTTTATGATTATGAGGCCTTAGAAACATGCATTGTATGATTATGATTCCCAAGAAATATATAATGTATGATTCTGGGATGGGCCCTTATCATCCTTGTTTCAGGTCTCCCATGTCATGTGTACCTAATTTGGCAGTCTTTCTCACCCATTGTACATTGACTTGCATGCCAATAGTGTTCTAATTTGAATTCAATAAGTCTCTAAATACACATGTTTATTAACACATATAGGATAATGCATCCATTCATTATGAAAATGTTAAAGAAATTAATTCAAATATTTAGCATAGAATACAAGTAGATATGAAGCATTTATTACTTTATCATGCATTCATTATACAAAAAAAATTCATATAGAGTAAATGCTAATATTGATTCTTGAAAGTGTCTAAATGGAATATTTCTTGCACTTTAGGTACAACATTGGAAGTTCTACGAGAATGGAACAAAAAAAATAAAATCACCTTTGGAGAAGGTTAATTCCTCTCTACTCTAATCCATAAAAGAAAGCTTGTCAAGGATGAAAAAAGGGAAGAGAAATAAAATTAAAAAAGGTGATGTGCTAGAATAGAATGAATTCCTTTAATATCTAAGTATAACATAAAGCTAAATGAAATATCTAGACTAAAATATATTGTCACCATATACCAACAATAACAAGAGATAATATTTAACCTGATTATGGAAATTGAGCTAGAGAAGTGTGATAAAGTTGAAGGGTAAACAAATGAACCACAACACATTTTATCAATTGTAGCAAAATATGCGTAGTTTTTATTTATTATAGGAAATATTGAAAACAATCTTGCATAAAATACAAGTTAATGGTAACATACTACATTACAAATAATGATCCAAGGAAGTCCAAGGAATAAGTCTCATTTTTATTTATTGTCATCTCATGATACCATAGGTTTCACTTATAGCAACTAATCTTAATCAACAAACCAATCAAAAACAAGAATATTTCGTCAATGCTAAAGATTCTAATATTTATACTATATTTTGGAGAATTTTTTAAAACAAAAAAAATCTTAAAAACCAATTTATTTGGCATGCCATTGGTCGAAAGGTAATGACATGACAATTTTAGGATGTTATTGTAGTACCAAAAAAATCTAATTTTTTTCCACGAGTAACATGTGTAGATAATTTAATATTGGAAAGGACCTTGGGAGGAAAAAATTAAATATAAATTTGACCCATTAAACAATTAAAGATTAAGCTGAAATCTTAAAGTGACATTTGTGCAAATTTTTATATTTTAGAATGATTATGAAAGTAAGAAAATATTAAGTGATATACATACATTAAATATGTAATTTATTTGGCATCATTGTAACAATGAAATATGTCAAAAGTGTAGGCTTTGGAATAACATATTATTTAATTAGTAGCCACACAATAGCCTTGTTAGCCTCAAGTATTATGTTGGCCACATTTAAATTTAATTAAAGGGTTGAATTTATTTACGTGCTACACATGACACTGTAGAAACCTATGGACCCATTCACATTATAAGAAAAAACACATAAGCCAACATTATCACTGAGTCTTCCATTCATGAATTGATCACCCTATGACCCCACTACTTTGTTAGCCTATGGTTTTACCATATATCCTCTTTTGAATCACAAGTTTTATTAGAATATTTAATCACCTATAATTTTTAATTTGTCTTAACATTATTAATTTAGATTTTTTTGTATGTGTTTTGTAGGCATACATGTGTAAATATTATAAATTGAATTGGATAGGTCGACAAACAATTATTCAACATATAAAGATGATGCGGTGACTCCATGTATTGTGATTGTGCCATGTGGCCTTTTCTCTACCTCAAGTTTCAATTCAATTTTTGAACTCCACCTCAAAGGTTGACACATGTGAAACAATTACAAATTAAATTCAAATTTTAACCTAGATGACTAGGGTGATTGTGTGCCAAACTATTAGGTATAATTTATAAAATAATGCGTCTACCTAAAATAAAAGATGAACTACATTAATTGTGAGCTTTGTATCAATGGATAACTTCCACCTATCATATTTTGAGTGAATGCCACAAGATTCAAAGGGAATTAAGTTCATATATAAGAAAAAATATACCTTGCAAAACCCTCCATGTAATCACTATATATATATATATATATATATATATATATATATATATATGTATGTATGTATGTATGTATGTATGTATGTATGTATGTATGTATATATGTATGTATATATATATATATATACATACATATATATATATATATATATATATATATATATATATATATATACATACATATATATATATATACATACATACATACATATATATATATATATATATATATATATATATATATATATATATATACATACATATATATATATGTATGTATATGTATATATATATATATATATATATATATATATATATATATATATATGTATGTATATATAATACCAATGTGTTTGTAACAAAAAGAAAGCTAATTACATGAACCTTATTGTCTGCGATGCTACCACGTGGATCTCTTTAATGACACAAGATTCTATAAATTTAGAGGCATGAGGGAATAAATAATAATTTTAAAGGTATAATGCATCTACATTCATGATAGAGAATCTAAAAATTGAGAAATCCATGAATTTGAGTGATTCAATGGTCACCACATGTCACTCAAAGAAACATTAGAAAATAAAAAATCACTAGACACCTTAATGACCAATGGACCCATTCACACTATAAATAAAAACACACAAACCATCAAGACTCTCTTTTTGGATTTATATACTTCACCATTATCGACATGGAACACTACTTTTCTTATTCTTTGGCTTCAATTAAAAAGCATACTCAACTCCCATCTCAAAATAGGCCCAAATTTAGAATATTGAGTTATCATATTCATTGTCATTATCTTAATAATTTTTTTCACGTTGAAACCTTACCATGATCATTACGATAAGAATCTTATTTAGATTCATTTTTATTACTTGTAAAACATATACTCTCCACATTTTAGAATCATTTTTGTTAATCTTATTTTTCTCGCCAAATCTTTTAAGTTTAAAAATTAACTATAAAATATATTTTCAATGCACATTGCATACACGAATCGTATTAATCAATGTTCATTCAATTGATATCAACTTTTATACTAATTAAATGTAATGATGACATGACTATCCATTAGGTGGCCTTGTTAATAAAAATCTTGATAGTTGGATAAATATATATTGATATTTCAAATTTAATTATTAATAAAAGTATAGAATACACATTTTAATTTTTAAAGGGTATTTGATTAAGGATATAAAAAATGTTACCATGTCACTTAATTTTAATATGAAAAGTATATGTATATGTCAAATTTACATGGTAATTTAAAAAAAAATAGGGAGTAGTTCAAGTTAACTTTTTTTAACACATATCATCTCCTTAAAATAATAGTGTTGCTTAGATAAATGAATGAAAAAATAGATCTTATTATTGGATATCAATCCTTTTCAATTCAACAATACTTAAACTAAGTATTTATAGTTTAAGGAGGTATTTCCCCTTCTTTTATTGGCTACAAAGTAGGCAAATCTAATTATTTATAAAGAAATGATTTCTTATTAAATAGTATTATAAGTTAATCCTTATCTTATTTTAAAACTATAAAATTTTGTACTATCTAATCTTCGTATATAAAATTATATTTAGTTATTTTAAATTAGTTCATCACTTGAAGGTAAGATGTTTGAACATTGTACTATCTATTTGATCTATTTTTAGACCAAAAACTTTAATCTAATACCCATAATTAAGAAATGAAGGAGGACCAAAAACACCCTTCAAATGGAATTTTCCTTCAAACAATAAAGCTAGTGAAGGAAAGTGTATCATAAATAGAATAGTTTCAATGATGAGGGCCTTTTCTTGAAGACTAAAGGAGGCCCACTTGCACTAAATTATTCTTACTCCATGAAGGAACTGAAGGTAATAATATAAATATCATTAAAACTGATTGAAAGTTGAAGTGTGACCAAATTACGTACAGGAACCAAAATTCATGTCACTAAATTAAATTGGTTACAATATAAACATAAACCATTCACTAAAATAATGAACATGCAAAATGGATGGCATAGCTTAAGAACCCTCAAATATGAATTAAAAAAACCCACTAAAACAAAATGGGTCATCAATGATGTCATAAAGTGTGGGAGTGATAAAAAAAAATTGGGTCACTCTCATAAAAATACTTCAAAACATCAAAATAAAGAGGAACCACAAGACATGTTTGTCATCACTGAACTAAATGGATATATGAATTCTAAAAAATAAGATGGAAGACCCAAAATAAATGGTGGGTTATCATTGAAATGAGTAGCAGTGAAAATACCAAAAAATACTATGGACACTTCCATGAGTAGTGACAAAATACTCTAAAACACTTTTAAGATGATCAACAAATGATGGATCTATAAGAGGAATATGCAATAGGAAAAGAGGAGATGAATTTACAAACAGATGTCACATGTTTGGTAGAAACTTGTCCCATAAAGGAGGATTTGTAAAAAGGAGAGAAATATTTGACAATAAAGCATCATCATAAGAGAGAGGAGGGGTGGAAACTACAATATCATAAGAGACTCTAGTTAAAAAAGGTCTCCATGCATATTTTGAAATATACTTTAAATAGTCAAGGACACTTTATGTGCTCTAGATGGTGAAGGAGAGCCATGTAAACATTCATCAACAAATGACCAATAATAACATCACATGAATCAAGTCATTCATTATATTGAATGGGGTCTGAAGGAGCATGGATGTGTACATATAGAAAAGAATAAAGGCCTTGTGAAAAGATGTTCCATACACAAACACCATGATGAATAAGTAGTCCAATCAATAAGTAATGGTCAAGGTAAATTTTTTAAAATGGTGGTTTATGGAAGAGCTCTCAGAATGAAAATGAATGTGTCCATTTCACCATAAGTACAATGAGAAAATTAAAAAACCACCAATAAAACCACTGTGTGCATCAATGCATGAATAGAAAAATGAAGGCATTACAATCCCTTACAAAGAAAATCAAAAAATGAGCATGAAACTAATAAAAAGAGTATCATATATATCCCCTAAAAATGGTTAATTGTGGCACAAAATGGTAAGTGTGCCAACAATGCCCAAGAAGCACAACATATGTGCTATGAAGAAAAGAGCCCAAAACAAGGTTTGACACACAAACCAAGGTTTTCCAATAAAATTATGCATCCAAAAAGTGTGGCACATTATAATTAGTATAGTTACAATAAATAATGAACACCTCACAACTATTTATAATTGTGAAGTGTGTTATACAATGCCATATTTTGATTAGTTGAAAAAAGAACAAAAGGGGAAATTGAATTTTTGTAAGTGTAAAAATGATATGAGTAGAGATTAGGAAAGTAAACAAGCAAATAGCCACTTTTTGAAAAAATGGCATTGGAAAGTTATTTATCACTTATGGGATATGCCCAATTGAATAATGTGCCCAAGAAAGCCATATAGGGGCCCACAATAATAAATTTACATTTTTTAAAGTTCAAATATTAGATGGGTAGAGATCTAAAAAGTTATAAAAAAATAGTCACTTAAAAAAAATGTCACTGGAAAAATAGTTACTATTTAAGAGATATTACGATGAGAGGGCCAAGGCAAGCAACCACTAGGAATTTTGGATGTTTGTGGAAGTGGGTTGTGGTGACCTCTTAGAAGTTTGGAGGCTTGCAATGGACCTGGTGGTCGGTGAGTCAAGTGGAGTAGTGGTGGCATTGAGTGTTGCAAAGGAGGAAGGTTAAAAATTATGTCATTTCTCTAAAACCAATTTTTTTTTAGAAAAACATTAGGCATTTTGCAAACTCATGATTCATTTGGATTCCTTGTATGGGTTGAACCTTCAAAAGCTTGCCAAACAAGATATATCATACAAAAATAATTTTTATTTTTATTTTTTTTGTTGTACTTATGTAAAAATATCTTTTCATTGTTGAAAAAAATCCTAACTTTTTTAAAAAAAATGAAATCCAACAAGAAATTCCCAAAAACAACATTTTTTTCCAAACGAAGAAAACCCAAAAGGTTATTTAGAAAACTCAATATAGCAAAGCACTGAAAACATGTCTGAGTAGAAGAAAAATATAATAAAATGTTGAGTCATGCTCATATATTCACCATAATGATTGGAAACAAGGTTAGCTCTAGTATTATGTAGAAATTGGAGATTAACCTAATATAACCCCTTCAACATATATCATCTCCTCAAAATCATGACACCTCTTAGATAAATGAATGACAAAAATAACTTAAATTTATGAATATCAACCCTTTTCAACCCAATAATATATAAATAGAGAAAGCATTTATAGTGTAAGAAAGATCTAGTTCCTCTTCTCTTATTGGCCACAAAATAGAAAAATATAATATACCTATGAAGAGGTGGCTTTTTAATTTATAGAGTACAAGTTAATCCTTATCCTATTTTAAACCCAGGAAGTTGTGCACTATCTAACCTTAATATGGAAAACTATCATAAGTTAACTAAAATTAATTCTATATAATATATTGTACCAACAATTTTTACAAGTCAAATAATATTGTATCTCTTGCACATTTAAGCATTCATCATAGCCATATAAAGTTATATATTTAAAAATAAAATTATGATTGTAAAACTAAGAACTAACTCACATAACTTACCTAGTAAAACTTGTAGATGAATATTCTAAAAATACCCTTAGGAAAAAAATATAATTAATGTTGTTATTCCTTCATAGAATCATATAACTTAGACGTATCATGATCAAAGAAGTGGATGCCCCCAACATCTTGGTGATGGGAGTAGAAAGAAATATCAACGTCCAAAAGTTCATAAATCATGTATTTGTGTCTATTATTTAGTTGTAATGAAGTAATCACCGTATGCAATGAAACCTAGTTCGAAATAAGAAAGCTTGACTATAATTGTAGAGACCACCTCTCTGATACCACAATGTAGAGACCACAATTCCTATCCTAAAACACACAAAAAAAATGTTTTTGGGAATCGAAGAATGTTTCCAGTATGCAGATGAATAAGATATATGTTTTAGATGAATAATATTTAAGGAAGATAATTTTGACTAAATAATATACCTTGTGTGGGTCACTACATTATGGTATCAGAGTGGTGGTCTCTACAATAATGATCAAGTGGTAATGGAACTTTTTATTTTTCTTTTATCATTGTAGATGATGTATCTATTTGTATGGTAGCTGAAGATATATTTCCTTCTTTGGAAAAGGATGTAATTTTGACTTGGTGATCAAATGATATACAATTATTATTTTGATCAACTATTGCTCCTATTGAATGTAACCATGTCTTTTCCAACACAATATTGTAAGCCCTTGGATTATCAATAACTTGAAAAGTAACAAACCATTATTTTAAATAAAATGAATGACTTAATTAAATTGATCCTATACTTTTTGTAATTTTATTAGTTGCATCCATGTGTTGAAACTTATTTTTAAAAGATCTAAAAAATGACATAGAACAAAATATTTATCTTGAAAGTCCATAACCTTGATATTTGTAAATTGCTTGCCCTCAACTTGAGCAATGCTAGTAAGAGAGCCTTGTTATGAGGAAGAGCTTGTAGTTTCCTCTTTTATATCCACATTTGTAACATTAGATATGTCAAGTGTCTCTTTATTTTTGACTTCCTTTGTTAAAAATTTTGATTTGAATATTTGATGTGATTATTGCTCTTTTTGTGACGTTACCTTTTATATCTATGTTTTATTATTTGATTTGTTTTCATTTGTAGGTTCTTGTTCTTTGAAAAAATGTTTCTTTAAATGATTTTCATTAGTATTGCCAATATATACCAAGCCTTGATGTTCATTCTAATCATATGTGTAAATAGGATGAGTGATGCATTGGGAATATTTTTCCAATCCTTAACCATGATAACCAATGTTTTATAAATATTTCTCTTTAAAATCATAATGTTTGGAAAACTGAGTATTATTATAAAGAGGTAAATTTGTATTATTTTCTTGATCTAATTTTTCTTTTTTCACGTTTTCTTTCTCTAAGTTTGATATTTGCAATTGTTTTTGCTCTGAATTTTTCTTTGGTAATCATATTTATTATTTTGGCAATTGCACTTTAAAAGGGGTACCTATAATTTGAGTGGGTTTCTTGGCATCAATGATATGATCATCACTACCTTTGTGACTTTGTATCCTATTATTTAGTGCAAAACAAAAATATGTATGATGCACATGCATTCTATTATATGCACAATAGTACTTGGATCTCCTTATAGGATGTAAAGGAGGTAATTGAATCACTTTGCCTATAATCATTTCTCTTAGGATTTAACTTTGAATATTAGTAGCCTTTTAGTCACTTTTTAAATTAATTATTCTAGATTCATTTTGTTTTAGCTTTTCATTTGGATAAGAAACCTTGTTTTTCAAAACATTGGTAGATGAAGATGCAAAAACATGATTAACACTAGCATATTTTGGATTCTTCATGTATGCAATATAATTTTGTAACTCTTTTATTAACTTGTTCATATTGGTGATTTGATCTTTTAAGGATTCAAAAAGACAAACCCTATGTATTTCATATTTATTACCTTCATTTTAAACTATAGGGTGGGCCACCTTACCCCTTGGATAAGTGATAGCTTGAACCTAGTTAGAGGGATGGGAGATATCACCCTCCTTAGGGTTATGAGGATGAAGAAGATCTTACTTATCCATAGTGAACATGATGTTAGGAAAATGAATTCTGATTTTGGAGATAAATTGTAACAATTGAGAGATTAGTAAAATCATAAAAACACTAGACCACACTAGGTGGTACATGGAAAGATATAGAGGTTGGGTTCACCAAATGTTTAACACTAAAATCTAGATATGGGGAATATAAGGTTAAAGTAGTAGAGATAGCCTAGGGCACAAGGATGGTAGACTATTTCTAAAGCAGGCCAATTATTTATGAAACTTAGATAAAAACGTATTGAATTTATTATGTCGAGATACTAAAATAAAAATTACAACTATGTTATATATTGTAATGAAAACAAGATCCTTAGTTGGTTCTAATGGTAATATAGATCTAGAACTAGAACAGGTAGCAAGTAAACTAGATAGGATTCTAACACAATGACTTCATTCTAAAAATTATGCATCTGTAACTTTGGACACTTGCATTAAGCTAGGATAGTTGTGTTGGCATTATTAACTAACTTGAATGCAAGTGTTCAATATAGAATACCTACTAAAATTGGATGCAACCACCTAGATGCTTCTATGTTATGATCTTGATGGGAAGATTTCACTAATGCCTCAAGGTTTTGGTGTAATAGTCTATTACATTTGGTATTATAACTTACACTCATGTTTAAGTCATAAAGTGAGTGGATACACCAGCATGGTAGTGTTTGTTTGGGGCTTGTATTTTTGGGGGATCCTAGTGTATGGGTGCAAATCCACCCTGGAGTCTAGGCTTTAGAAGTGTGGTAGGATTTTATGATCTTGATAGGTAGATTTCATTAATGCCTTAAGGTTTTGGTATAACAGTTCATTGAATTTGGTATAAGAGCCTTCACCCAGGTTCAATTTGTAGAGCAAGTAGATACACTATAATGGAAGTATTCATTTGGGACTTGTACATGCAAGGGATCCTGGTGTATGGGCATAAATCCATCCCAAAATTTGGACTTTGGAAGTGTGGTGGGATGTTATGATTTTGATGTCTTGGTGTAATGGTTTGTTACATTCTAGGTTCTACATCACCTTTGCTTTAGTGCATTCAGATCTAGGTCATAGACTATCACTCCTTATCAAATAGAAAAAAACCAAGTTCTTCATCTTCATATTGGCTGTGGAAAAAATGGGTTAGTGGGTACATGGTGTCAAGCTACCCCAAAGACCCCTATGTCAATGAGTTCTACCTACATAGCTTGAAGAGGGCCTTAGACTCATGTCATTCTCCCCTACGGTTTGGCTTGTGTGTGAATCATGCAATGTGTGATAAGAAATAACAAGAGTGACCTAGCTTGTAACTTGAAAAATTTGGTTCATGAAATACTCCTTTAGTAATTCAGACCTATTAATGTGTTGTCCCTATGACTAATATAGAAATAGGATAAAAATAGATAATCTTTTGCTCACTTGAGCGCTTGATAGAATACTTTTGCTAAGTTTTATTGATATCTTTAAGTCTTTTCTAGTGAGGAATAAATGAGGGTTGATATTATATTTATACCAATCCCCTTGGATAATATATTGCATTAAAGCACTTAGGCTAACCATAAGTATATGTTTCATTTACAAATTAGATGACTATAGGGAATTGGACACTTGAATTAAGGTTTAACACTTGCATCAACACAAGCATCTTATTGGTTGAATATTTTGTCGATCAACATACTGATAAACAAAATAGGTCTGATCAGCCAAAGTAGGAAGATTAGTCATCCAAATGTGTAGGTTTACCACATCAGAAGGAGACTAATCTCTCCTCTCATCAAGGGGAGGTTCCCTATATATATATATATATATATATTTGAACAGAAAATAATACTCAAGGGTAGGACAAACCATCTATCTCTCTTTCTTTAGAGATGATGTGTGCAAATCAAAAGAAAAACTCAAGGGAAATGATAGACAACACTCCTCTTCTTTCAGAAGTACTATTTAGCAAACCACAAGAATACTCCTGGTAGTAAATGCAAAATGTAGCAAAGGATGTAGTAACCAACAAATCGATATGCAACACAAATTTTCCACCTGAATTGCTCAAGAGTAAGATATGAAGGACAATGAGGGTACAAAGTCATCCCAAAGTCCTTTACATAGAAATGAAAAGAAAACACACTAAAGGATATTATAGGGGCACAAAGTCTCTCCATAGTTGACTCTTCAAGACACCTTCCTAACTACTATCACTAATTATACTTGTTGAATTAAAGGAATAGAAGATATATCAAGGAAAAAGACATAAGAACAATTTCCTCAACAACAAAGATATCATAGCATAAAGTCTAAAAAATCACTTGCTTTATTATTCTAATAATAAAATATGATCAACAAACTGAGCTCAAAGTCTCAGTAATGCCTTTCAATTTGGGCAGAGTTGCGTTCTGATTGTCAAAAAAGAGATCTATTTACAATAAAAGAGAGTCCCTTATATAGCCTTTTCAAGAAGGACTCAAGAACAGTAACACATCATGTTGTGTTGAAAACTGTTAGGAAAATAGGTTGGAAATTACAAGCATCTACCCATTTGTTTTTCTCAATGCAAAGAAACAAGTCACGCTATTGAAAGTTTTCAACTTTCAATGTCCACCTAGCGATCTGATCCTTCCTTCATCATTCCTCCTTTTCTAGTTAATTGAATCGGGTCCTAGATTCAATTTGTTGTTCTGTTCTTTTGTCACTTTCTGCTGGCCTTAGCCTTAAAGCCTATGAATGCATTCGGGTCTGTAGATTACAAGGATCAATGGCTATCTTATGAGCTTTGAAATTGATGTTCACGCGTCTGTCACTACATTTTTAATAGCTAGTTCATTGTCTTGAATTTGACATCTTCAAGTGCATCACCCCTTGGTCCTTCTTTATATTTTCTATTTGGCACCTTCCCAAAAAGAACCTGCCCTTTCGGGCCTTAAGGAATGATCTATTTTGGGTCGAGAAGAGCCCCCTGCAAGGGTATCTACCCTTCAGGCGGTCTTTGGATGGCCTTTAGGCTTCTTGTTTTACATCTTCTTGAAGGGAAGGTGACCCTTCAACTTTAGGGAAGTGTCCTTCAATTCAACAGTTGAGAGTCCCCCACAAGGGCACCTGCCCTTCAAGGTCCTTCAGTTGCCTTTTCCATATAAGTCTTTTGCAGGCTTTCCTGCGGACTGTTCTGTGAACATTTTCCCCAGGCTTTTCCCTGGGCAAATTCCCATAGACAAATTCCCCCAGACAAAAAGTCTATGGACAATTTCTCATAGACAAAATGTTTGCAAAATTTTCCTATGAATAAAAAGTCTGCGGAGAATGTTTCGATCGCTTTGCTTCTTTGAAAATTTCTTCGGGCTTTCTGCCCGTAGTTTCTTTCTCAATTCTTTGGAACTTTTTATTTGAAGGAATTCCTTCAGACAAAAAGTTTGAAGGAATTATGCCTTTGTCTACCTTAGTCTTTTTATGAATTCTTTAAACAAAATTCTAAAAGAATTACCTTTGCGGCCTTCTTTGAAAATGACCCTTTCGAAGGGTGTTTTTTGTCAACCAAGTGCCCTCCGCAAGGGCACTTTTCCTTTGAGAGGCTCTTTGAACTTTTACATTGAATCGCTCCTTTAAACCATCTGAGTGAACCACTTGGTTGAACCAAGCTGTTGAAATGCTTCGTTGAACCACTTTGTTGAACCAAGGCAATGAACCAACTGGTGATGAATTAAAAGCATTGAACCGCTTGGTTGAACCAATACATTGAACCAAGATTTGAACCAAAATGGTTTAATCCAATGATTCAAGCCAATGAACCAAATGAATGAACCGAAGTAGGAACCAACCATTTAACTAAGCTTTGGTTCAACGGTTCAAACAAAGCCTTTGAACCAACTAATGAACCATTTGATTGAACCAAAGGATGAACCAAAGTGCTGAAACAAAGAATATGAACCAAATAAGTGAAACAAAGTGTTGAACTGCTTGGTTGAACCAATCCATTGAGCCATTCCTTTGATTGAACCCGCCGTTGAACCAACAGATGTTGAACATTTTAAACTTTGAACTCATTGAACCTTTGAACCAAAGTGGTTCAATGGTTCAACGGTTCAAGCCTTATTTGCTTAGATGCTTGCTGATGGAGATTTTTGATTGAACCAAGGCACTGAACCAATCCTAAAAATGACTAAGTATTGGAAACTAATTCTTTTGATTGAACCTACCTATAGAAGCCTTTAAACCTGTAGAAATGAACCTACCTACAGAGTCCATAAAAACCAAGTCCGTAGTTTTCTCTAACCTTGAAAGAGTCTATAGATTTCAACCTGTGAAGCCCGTTGAACTTGGCCTACAGAGTCCGTAGATTTTCTTTTCTTGCAAAGTCCAAAGATTCAAGCTTGCAGAGTCTGTAGATTTCTGAGAAGCTTGAAAAATGAGGAATTTGAATGCCCAAGACAAATTTTGAAAAGGGAAGAGACAATTTTGGTTTGTAGGACCAAAATAGTCCAAATGTTGTCCCAAAAATGAGTGATATTTTTGGGGGACAACACATCTGACTAAGATGCAAGTGTCCAAGTAGTTGAAAAATAGGTGTAGGTATAGAACTTGTTGAGATGGAAGATAAGTAAGTTTATAACATTTTGGGCAAGGTAGATTGTTTGAGTCATTAGAATAATATAGGTCAGACTAAGATATAGACAATTAAACATAGAGAGATAGTGTGTATGAGGCTTTTGGTAGTAGAAAAGGTCTATAAGTTGAAGATACATCCATGATATGTATTTTCCAAGTGTACAAGACTGAGGTGCTATATAATTCAAAAATAATATTTACACTTCTATTGACAAATGATCATACATATCCTTTATTGTTAGAGCATATGAGTGCCACATCCCCATTCATCTTCCAAAGTGTCTTCTCCTCATTGATATAACACTATCTAATAATCATGAGGATTAATATATATCTTCTGAGGACACATGTCCTCTTACCAATAGTATGGGAAAGCTTAGTTCAATCGTGTGGCTAAAACCTTGAATGCTTGGCATTCTATATCATCCTTTTGAAAATGAGTTACAGATGTTGGTTTTTAGTTAGAAGGATGGAATATGATGAATAAATACACATTGTTTTCCTTGTAAAATCTAGACTATTATTTCTAAATTATAAAATTTTAAAGTTGAGAGGATAAATTAAGATTTAAGGCTATGCAATATGTGTTTTTTCCATAGATAGTTATGTGCTAGTTAAGCAATTCCTATTCAATCTCATATTTGAATAAAAAAGAATATGCTTATTTTTATAGAAAAAATGAAATTGAAAATGATTTGAGATATGAAAAAATATTGATTCTTGCTCTTATTGGTAGATATAATCTTTAAAAGTAGATAATGAGATGAATATGTTACATATATATATATATATATATATATATATATATATATATATTTTTATCTACTTGACAAAGTACCTAATGACATAACTTTATCTACTTGCTAAAGCCCCAATTTTGTCTCTAATTTACAGTGCTTGGGGTTCAGAAATGATAAGTCAGGCACTAAGTTTAGTAAGTAGAATCATTTTACTTTATTTTCGTATAAGGAGGATTGACATTCTATGGCATCTTTAAATTTCAAGGTAGACATAGCATTAGAAATATAAACTAACGAGATGTCTATTTGTAACATTTATAACATGACACTATATTTAGTATTTTAATTCACTAAATCAAACTTATGAATATGTTGTACACAGGTCAACCAAGGAGACCTTGAGTGAGACTTGTAACCTTATATTACCTACAAAGAGGAAGGATTCATGATAAATCTTGTGGCTTTGAAATTAATAGTGCCCATAATGTGATGCCAAAGGATGGGCAGGGCTCAGTAAATGTTTATATAGAGTTTGGTTATGGCAATAAGAAAATTACACACTACTACTAAAGAAAAGGATCTTAGTCCTGTATGGAATGAAAAGCTTATGTTCATCATCTTAGATCTTTTTAGTCTTCCTAATAAAATAATAGACATATATATTTTCCTACAACAATGGGTCCATCAACAATTATCTTCAAAAATTCTTGTATATGATTCAAGCCTTATTTAACCTCTCTTTATATAGAATTTTGCATCACATTTCCACTGACATTTAATCAATTTGGTCTTATCTATAGAGGACATGTCATAGAGATAATATTCAAATGAGGTATGACAACCTCATTATATTTAGGAGGTGTCATAGAGGTCATGCTGCCAACTATCTTGATGTGAATGGCATCGTAAAGATCTGCAAGCTTTACCATTAATTGTCTTGACGTGAATAACATTTCATAGATCTATAGATGAATCTAAGGAGAGATCCCCTTAGTAGAATGCCTTTGGCATAAATATAGTAGGGATAAGAAGGCAACATATTTGTACCTTTGCTTTTTATAAGTACACATCAAAATAAAGGGAAGTGGTAATTAATAAGCTTAATCATGCTGATAGGCATAATCTATAATAGCAACGATGGGTGGTGATAGATTGTAAAAGCATGAGATGTTAATAAAAATGGGCAACCTTAAATTTGATGTCCATTTGAAGGGCATTTTCAACCTAAAATATGATACCCATTTCCCTTATGCATGAGATTTTCTTCTTGTTCAAAGAAGGTGATCAAAAAGTTGTGAAATATTGGGTATACAGTAGGATTTGGATTTTTTTTTGTTTTTTCCAAAAAAAATTGATCCTAACATAGTGTTGCAACTAGATTAAGACCATATATCCCTAGAAAGCAATAAATTTACAAAGAATTTAATAGAATTATTAATTAATGTGATATGTGATACCTCAAAATTAATCTCTCTTAATATATTTTAAATATGTATTTAATTTATTATGTATTTATGTGTAGGGATATATTAGAATCACTTCTCTATATTAATTTGTATTGAAAACTATGCAAATATTTTAAAACTTTCTAAAGTTTTAATATTACTTTTTTGTATTTTTGAAAAAAATAAATGGAAATTTTTATTTTTTCTACCTTTCTATAGGTTAGAGGTTAATAACAAAACAATTGTTTTTGGAAAAGAATCAAACATTTATCATTAAAAAATTAGAGAAAAATAAATGTCTTGTCTATCATTTTTTTAACCAATCTTTTATCAATAAAAATTGACGTACTACTTTGAAGGTGACAAATTTATTTAAGTTTCAAATAATACTTAATTACAAATCTATAGGTCACATTCATCACATTGAATAGACAAATGACATATATCTTATGACTATACATTATACATTATGATTTTTTATTTTAAAAAAAAAATTATTAGAAGACATATTTTAACCATCTATATTAAAAATACATATAAATTATTTCTACTATATCTTCACTTAAAATCATACAAAAAATCTCCGACGCTTATATGTAATATAATCAAACACTTTGACCCATCAAGGTGATGGATCTTATTAGGATTATTTTTTTATTTTAACATTTAGATAGCAAAAAAGAATGGATAAATTATATTGATGAAAATTATTATTCCACTCTAATAATCAATGAATGCAAACATATATATTTTTTAAATTAAAATAACAAGAAAAAAAAACATCCGCGATATGGATATCAAATTACAATGTTGAAATTTAAGGTCATTCGTGACTATGAAAAAATTATGTTATGTTTATGTTTAAAAATTTATAAAAAAACATGCTTTATAGGAAACAATTTGTAAGGTCAGAGGGCAATTTAACCCATTTTTGGCACATGAAGATTAAAAATAAAACAAACCCTAAGATCTTTATTATGACCTAACATGTTTGTTATGTCAACATTTTTAAAGCTTGTCTTTAATATAGTCACTCTCTATGAACCACACCAAAAAAATAGACCTAAGGCAAAGGAGCCTCTCATTGTGCACTCTAAAAAAAGAGTTCAAAGAGGAGCCTCTCCATTCTAGACATGTATTGAGTTTCAACCTTTGACACCTCTAGACATCTCATACTGTGTACTGGTCGATAATGAGTTGTGCACATAGGAATGAGAAGCGATAAACTAAGAAGTTTTTGTGACACATCTAATTTATTCATTAGTGGGTTCAATAAATTCTCTCTTGCACACAAGTAAAGTACAATATTGCAAGCATTTTGACGTTGAGTTTCATAATTATAACTATTTCTTAGGTTATGAATTCATTGCAAACAAGAACAAAGCCACCATTTCCCATCCATCTCCATCTACTTATATTGACCCTAGTGATCTAGCTTCCACTTTGGTTGGTCCATTTCCTGCAGCTCTTGCAAAGAAAGTTATTATTAAAAACATGGGTATTTCCATATTTCATCTTAAAGACATCCTTAATATTACAAAATTTCCTAAATCCCCTAAATCATTTGGAAAGCCTAAACCATTGAAAAATTCTAATGGACCCAGCCCAATTTGGTAGCCAGAGAAGAAATAATGAAAACCACTTGTGGTTTTTGTACTTGTAATCATGCCAAAGAAAGATCAAGAGGCATTTATCAAGAGAGATTGGTTATATTTTGAAGGCCTTGTTGATTGCTTTTATAATCTAAAGTATCCTATCCCTAATTAGATAATGGATCTTCTTGACTATACAAGGAAAGGCCTTGGCGCATAAGTGTAAGGAATCTTAGAACCCTTATCAGCTAGAGTTGTCAATTGGAATCATGGTCTCAGATTTAAACCACCAAAGGGTGACTTCAGGACTTCTAATAGTGAATATTTTGAAGTGACTAACGATGAGACTCCTAGTAGTGACACAACATCCCATTATAGCCTTTTTTATGAGCTTGTTGACTCTAATTTATTTGATTCAAATGTCATATTAACTATAATGCCTATTGGAGCTTCCCATATTGAAGCAAGAACCCATCCTAGTGGTGCTTTCCTTCCTGAAGTAGGACATTATATCTTTACCATTAGAGCTTCTCATCTTAAAGAAAACCCTCATTTTACCCTATACCTTTGCCATCCTAACCTCATAAATTGGGACCAAAAAATTTTGATCCTATGCCTTGATGAGTTTCAAAATGAAGAATCAATTGCAAAATACATGAGCCTACGAGATGGATTACCCAATGGTGATCACAAATAGGGCTTTGATTTTTCATTGGATTCTTCTGCATATTATATCTATCTTTAAGGATTATATAGAAATCTTTGCATGGGCATACTCTGACATGCTAGGCTTGGACCCTGATTTGGTTATGCATCATTTTGTTGTCCATCTTGATGCCAAACTAGTCAAGTAGAAACTGAGAAAGATGCATCCACGCATCATCTTATTAGTTAAGGATGAAATGGAAAAGTTTTTAGGAGCCATTTTTATTAGACCACTAGATTACTTTGAATGGGTTTCCAACATAGTCCTAGTGAGTAAAAAGACCCCAGGTATACGTCTTTGTATTAATTTTTATATATCAACAAAGCATGCCCCAAAGATAATTTTCCTCTGCCCAACATCGACATGATCATCAACTCAACTACTAGGTATGAAATTCTATCCTTAATGGATGGATTTTTTGGTTATAATTAGATCAAGATATCCCCTAAAGACCAACATAAGACTATGTTCACCACTCTGTGTGGGACATTCTCTTATCAAGTCATGCCATTTGGCTTAAAGAATGTTGGAGTAATATATCAATGTACAATGACTATCATCTTCCATGACATGATGCACAATATTGTAGAGGACTATGTTGATGATACCCTAGTAAAATCACAAACAAGATTTGGACATCCTAACATTCTATGAAGAATCTTTGAGAGGTTTTATGAGTATAAAGTCCACATGAATCCTAAGAAATGTGTCTTTAGAGTCACATTATGGAAATTGCTAGGGTTCATTATATCACAAGAAGGGATTGAATTTAACACTACCAAGGTCAAGGCTATTATATAAATGCCTCCACCAAGCAATCTTAAATAGATGCAAACCCTACAAGGAAAGATCCATTCTATAAATAGGTTCATTGCTCAATTGGTAGATAAGTGCCACATGTTTATGTTGGAGACATGGAAACATAATGCCTGATTTTATTTTAATGGAAAAGCCTAAAACCTAAAATTGCTATGAGCATCCTGTAGATGAAACCTATAGTGGATACAGGTAGTCTGTAGAAGAAACCTATAGTTGATATGGGCAACTTGTAGGTGAAGACTACAGTTGTTATGGGTAGCCTATAGATAAATCATGTAGTGGTTATGGGCAGCCTGTAGAAGAAACCTACACTTGTTATGAGCAACCTATAGGTGAAGACTGTAGTAGCTATGGAAAACCTATAGATGAAACCTATATTTATTGTAGGCAACTTATAGGTGAATATAGTAATTGCTACAATGAACCTAAAAATAGAAAGCTTGCAACTTGACTGGTACTATAGGCTTCTATATATAAGTGTTGCTATCAATTGATAGAAGGTTGTAAAGGGAATTAATGGTCTATAAAAAATTTCAAGTTTTGATTTGTATAAAGGTTTATTTTAGTCTATACGTAATTAGATCTTGATATAGAATTATTGTTTCAAATAAGCATTAGATATTCCATATTTGCATATCATTTTAGATCTGTACTTCCTTATTTTTCAAGGAAGTTGTAACAGATTGTAACCATAGATTAGATATGTACTTCCTTATTTTTCAAAGAAGTTGTAACATATTGTACCCATAGATCAAATTTGTACTTCCTTATTTTGAAAGGAAGTTGTAACAAATTAAAATTGTAGGAAGTTAGAATAGATTTTGTACTTCCTTATTTTTAGTGATCATCCCTTTAAAAGTGAGAAAAGAGGCAGAACAATTATGTAGTTGGGAATTGTAGATAATAAAAAAATGTGAGAATGTAGTTGCATAATATTTGTCATAAAGAGAAAATTATGTTCAGACAAAGGTGTTGTTAGGGTCCCTGATACAGAGACTGAGGGGAAAAAAGTGCTAGGCACTTGTATAAATTCCTTTGGAAGTTTGAATAGAAGAATTGCTAAGTTTCTTGGTAGATGTAGCCCAAGATTTGGGTGAACCATGTTAAATACTATGTCAGTATTTTTATATGTTGTTTTTTAGCATCTCTTATTTCTCTATTTTCCACATGTATTTATTATTCCATATTTATCTATTTAACTTGCAAGTACACATTTAGATTATTTTAATCTATGGATTACAATGTAGATTTTGAAACATATTTGTAAACTCAATTATTCTGATCTGGGCAATTGAGTAATACTATATGTAATAAAGTCTTGAAACTTTCTATATTTAACCCAACAAGTGGTATCAAAGCCATATTTGTGTGGTTTTGTGTAATATTTTTCAAGTTGTAAATCTCTATAAGATCTTAGACTCAAAGTAATATCTTCTCAAGTGAAATATCTTGAACAATGGCAGATGATGGAAGAAGAGTGGTTGATAAGTTTAATGGACATAATTTTATTCTATGGAAGATGCAGATGATTGACTATTTTTATCAAAAGGACCTCTATCTACTGCTTGATGGAAAGGCAAAAGGATAGGGAAAGAGAATAGATGAGGAATGGAATGTCTTGGATAGAAAAGCTTTGGGAGCCGTAAGACTTTTCTTGGGAGGAAGTGTTGCCTCCAATATATCTGAAGAAAAGACTACAGAAGAACTTATGACCACCTTATGCAAGTTATATGAGATGCCTTCAGTAGCAAACAAGGTGTATTTGATGAAGAGGTTATTCAACCTAAAAAGGAATGAGAATTCAAGTGCAGCTGAACATCTGAATGATTACAATACTATTACAAATTAGTTGAATTCTTTGAAAGTGAAACTAGATGAAGAAGTTAAGGTCTTGTTATTACTAGCTCCCTACCTGAATCTTAGAATAATCTTGTGACGGTTGTGAGTAATAATGTGTCTAGGAGCAATAATCTTAAAATATAGAATGTTTTTAGTGTCATAATCTATGAATAAATGAGAAGGAAGACATCTAGTGAGAATTCAAAAGTAATTCACTAAATGTTGAATCTAGATGGAGATAAAAGAATAGATAGAGAAGCAAGAGTCATGGATCAAAGGGAAGATATTTATCTTCCAAATATAGATCCAAGTCAAAAGGAAGAAGTTTATTATGATGGAACTATGGAAAGTCTACTCATATGAGAAAGTAGTGTTGGGCTCCTAAAAATAATCACAAGGAACAACAAAAGAATGATAATAATTAGGAGGCAAATATTGCCTCAAGTGATACTACTACTGTGTATCAAGATGCTTTAGTTTTGTCAGGTGATACAAAGGTTGAGTCATGGGTGATTGACTTAAAGGAATATTTTCATGCTACTTTCAATCCCAAGTATTTTATAACCTATGTAAGTGGCAAATTTAGCCAAGTTTTCTTGGGAGACAATGAACCCTCTGATATTGTTGGCAAAGGGTCAGTAAAGATCAAGCTACAAAATGGAAATGCATGGATACTCAAATATGTAAGACATGTGCCAAGTCTTACCAAAAACCTTATTTTTTAAGGTCAATTGGTAGAAGATGGATGTACTTTTAATTTCAATGCATAATCTTAGAAGGTAAAAAAAGGTAATCTTGTTTTAGCCAGAGGGAAAAAGGAAGGCACACTGTATTTGAGTAATTACATTATTAATTCTTATACTACATTAGTTTATACTTTTGATTTAGAAACTAATTTATGGCTTTCAAGATTGGGTCATATGAGTAAGAAGGGTATGAAAATTTTACATAAGAAAGGGAAGTTATCAGACTTAAAGTTTATTAATTTAGATATATGTGAACATTGCATTTTTGGTAAACAAAATAAAGTTTCTTTTTTGAAGGTTGGGCCTAAAACAAAACAAAATAAATTAGAATTATTATATTTTGATATTTGGGGACTAGCCCCTATATAATCATTGGGAGGCTCAAAGTATTATGTTACGTTTGTGGATGATGTAACTTATAAGTTATGGGTTTATTGTATTCAAAATATGTTTGATGTATTTAGAACCTTTAAATTTCAGAGAGCCCTTGCAGAAAATGAGTTAGGCATGAAGTTGAAATGCTTAAGATCTGATAATGGAGGTGAATACACCTCAAAAGAATTTTGGAACTACTGTGCACAATAAGGAATTTGAAAAGAAGTAACAGTGCCTCGAATTCCTCAATAGAATGGGGTAAGTGACAGAATGAACTGAACAATTATGGAGAGAGCTAGAAGCATGAGACTCCATGCTGGTTTGCCCCCTAATTTTTGGGTGGATGTAGTTCATACTGCTATTTATTTGATTAACAGAGGACCATATATTACTTTAGATGGTAAGATTCCTGAGGATGGTTGGACAAGTAAAAGACTTTCTTAGTCCATTTAAAAGTTTTTGGCTATGAAGCATTTATGCACATTGATAAAGAAAATAGAAATAAGTTGGATGCTAAATTGATGAGATGCACTTTCATTGGATATGGTGATATCTCACTTGCTTATCATTTTTGGTGTTTAGATGATAGAAAGATTGTGAGATTGCATGATGAGATCTTTAATGAAAGTGTGATGTATAGGGACCAACTTATAGAAAATAAAATGGAAAGTCCACTTGGTAAACAAAATATTATCATACCTCCAAGTGTATGTGGAGAAAGAAAAGGGAACTTAATAATACTCCATTTACCTCTATAGAATTAGAGAATGGGAATAGGGTCATTAATGACCCAATGGATTCTTCTAAGAAATTGGGCCAAGAGAAGCTCAAAGTGAACCAGTCACACCTATGGTAAGGAGGTCTACAAGAGTAAGTAAACCTCCTAATAGATATTCTCCATCTTTATTTTATTTGTTACTAACTGATAGTGGGGAACCTAAATCATTTGTAGAAGCTAAGCAAGACAAAGATTATGTGCAATGGGAAAAGGGCATGAAAGTAGAATTGGATGCCTTGAAACACAATAAAACATGGGAATTGGTGGATTTGCCACATGATAAGAAATAACTACAAAATAAATGGGTTTTACATTTTAAATAAGATGAGAGTGGGCATAAAAAATACAAATCAAGGCTTGTTGTTAAAAGCTTTTCATAGAAGGTTGGAATTGATTACTCAGAGGTATTTTCCCCTATTGTCAAAATTACCTCAATAAGAACTGTATTATGTATTATTGCTTCTAACGATCTTCACTTAGAATATATGGATGTGAAGACAACATTCTTATATGGAGATTTAGAAGAGGAAATCTACATGAAGCAACCAAAAGGTTTTGATGTAAAGGGGAAAGAAATAAAGGTTTGTAAATTGCTGAAAAGTTTATATGGTTTGAAACAGGAACTTAGGCAATGGTACCTAAGTTTTGATACTTTCATGTTGGAGCATGGATATGCTCATACTCATATTGATCATTGTGTTTATAGTAATAAATTTGAAAATGGTAAATTCATTATTCTTCTACTTTATGTTGATGACATGTTGTTGTATGGAGCTAACACGCAGAGAATAAGTGAATTGAAGAAATTGCTTTCTTCAGAGTTTGCCATGAAGGATCTTGGACCAGCCAAAGAAAATTCTTAGAATGAGAATTGATAGAGATAGATTGGGTAATAAACTAACTTTAATTCAATCTGAATATATTGAAAAAGTATTGTTAAGATTCGGTATGCAGAACTATAAATTTGTTTCTACATGTTTAGTTGGCCACTTCAAGTTGAGTAAGACACAGTCTACTAAGTCACAAGAGGAGAAATATTATATGGAAAATGTGCCATATGCTTCATCTATGGGTAGTTTAATGTATGATATGATTTGCATTCATCCAGACATATCCCAAGTAGTGGGAGTAGTGAGTAGGTTCATGAGCAACCCTAGTAAGCAACAATGGTTAGCAGTTCAGTGGATTTTAAAATATTTGCATGGAACCTCTAGTATGTGTTTATGTTTTGAAGTTTCTAATAATGGGTTGCAAGGTTTTATGGATAGTGACATGGCAAGTGATTTGGATGGTATAAGGTCTACCACTGGCTATATTTTCACAGTTGGAAGAACTATAGTCTCTTGGGTTTCTAAGTTGTTGAAAGTTGTTGCACTTTCTACCACTGAGCCTGAATACATTAATTGTACCAAAGCAAGTAAATAGTTGTTATCATTAATAAAATTTCATACACTTCACCAATGCTTTAATTTTCCCCATGATGGGATATAATTTATTATTCCCATTGATCAGTAGCTATATCAATATTACAAACATCTTGAAGCTGAGTTTCATAATTATAACTATTACCTACATTCCAAATTCATTTCAAAGAAGAAAAAATCCATCATTTCCCATCCATCTCCATCAACTTATTTCAACATTAGTGATCTAGCTTCCACTTCAGATGGTACATTTCCTATAGCTCTTGCAAAGCAAGTTGTTATTAAAGACATGGGTATTTCCACATATCATCTTAAGGAGGTCCTCTATATTACAAAATTTATTGAATCCCCTAAATCATTTGGAAAGCCTAAACCATCCAAAACTCCTAAAGGACCCAACTAGATTTGGAAGCCAAAGAAGAAACAATAAAAACCAAGTATGGTTTTTGTACCTGTAATTGTGCCAAAGAAAGATTGAGAGGCATTTATCAAGGGAGTTTGGTTATATTTTTAAGGCCTTGTTGATTGCTTTCAAAATCCAAAGTATCCTACCCCTAACTGGATAATGGATCATCTTGACTATACAGGGAAAGGACTTATCCCACAAGTGCAAGGAATCTTAGAACCCTTATTAGCTAGAATTGTCAATTGGAATCATGGTCTTAGATTTAAACCACAAAAGTGTGACCTCATGACTTTCAATAGTGACTCTTCTAAAGTGATTAATGATGAGACTCCTAGCAATGACATAGCATCCCATTATAGCCTTTTTGATGAGCTTGTTGACTCAAATTTATTTAATTCAAATGTCATATTAACCATAATGCCTATTGGATATTCCCATCCTAAAGCAAGAACCCATCCTAGTGGTGCTTCCCTTCCTGAAGCAGGACATTATATCTTTATCATTAGATCTTCCTGTTCTGAAGCAAACCCTCATTATTCCCTATGCATTTTCCATCCTAACCTTGTAGATTGGGGCCAAAAAAATTTAATCATATGCCTTGATGAGTTTCAAAATGAAGAATCAATTGTTGAATACATGGGCCTACAAGATGGATTGCCCATTGACGATCACAAATAGGGATTTGATTTTTCATTGGATTTTACTACCTACTTTGGAGAGCAGGCAAATTTTTTTGTCATAATAAAGAACAAAAATTGAGATCTTTAGGTGAAAACCTCTTTGAGGCACTCATCGATCAGGGAAAAATTTAAAAAAAAGACAAGCTTTGGAGTGAAAACCTTTTCTAAGAACTCCTAGGTGGGAAAGTTTTCTCATCCCCTTAAGACATAGAAGTTTCATCCAACCTAATTTCCATAGCTAGTATAAGTATCTCTTCAGAACAACACCAACTATTTGAGCATCTTGCTTTTGAGTTTCTAGAGGTTTTTACCACTTAGCCTTTACCTAAGATGGTAGATTCTAATTCATCATATTATCCAAAACTATGGGAGGAACAACAAGATGATGTGGCAAAAGAAGAGTATCATGATAATTTTTTGCCTATAATTCTCGAAGATGGAACCACACTTCTTGTGGAGAACACTACAGAAGTAAATTTGGGAACCTATGAGGTTCCCAAAATTGTTTATCTTAGATCTTCCCTTACTAAAGCAAAATGTGAGCATATTATATCTATCTTTAAGGATTATATAGACATATTTGCATGGGCATACTCTGACATGCTAGGCTTGGAGTTTGATTTGGTTATGCATCACCTTGTCCATCTTGATGCCAAACTAGTCAAGTAAAAACTAAGAAAGATGCATCCATGCATTGCCCTATTAGTTAAGGTTGAACTGGAAAAGTTGTTAGGAGCTAATTTTATTAAACCACTAGATTACTCTGAATGGGTTTCCAACATAGTCCTAGTGAGTAAAAATACCCTAGGTATAGGTCTTTGTATTAATTTCTGAGATGTCAATAAAGCATGCCCCAAAGATGATTTTCCTCTGCCCAACATTGACATGATCGTCAACTCAAATACTAGGTACAAGATTCTATCCTTAATAGATGGATTTTTTGGTTACAATTAGATCAAGAGAGCCCCTAAAGACTAGCATAAGACTGCGTTCACCACAATGTGGGGGATATTCTATTATCAAGTCATGCCATTTGGTTTAAAGAATGTTGGAGCAAAATATCAACTTGTATTGACTATGATCTTCCATGACATGATACATGACATTTTAGAGGACTATGTTGATGATATAATAGAAAAATTATGAATAAGAGTTGGACATCCTGACATTCTATGAAGAATATTTGAGAGGTTTCATGAATATAAAGTCCACTTGAATCCTAAGAAATGTGTCTTCAAATTCACATTAGGAAATTTTATAGGGTTTATTATATCACAATAAGGGATTGAAGTTGGTCCTACCATGGTCAAGGCTATTGTAGAAATGCCTCCACCAAATAATCTTAAATAGCTACGAAGCATGCAAGGAAAGCTCCAGTTTATACATAGGTTCATTACTCAATTGGTACATAAGTGCCACCCATTTACTCATGTTTTGAAGAAAGAGGTAACATTTCAATGGGATGAATATTTTCAAATATCATTTGTAGAGCTAAAGACATGCTTGGCCAATCCACCAGTCTTAAGACCGCCAACATAGGGAAAGCCATTGCTTCTTTATATATCAGCCACAGAACATACACTGGGGACACTTTTGGCCCAACATGATGATCATGGTAAGGAAATTATTATTTATTATTTAAGTCACACATTGATGGCTTATGAACTTAATTATACACATATTGAGAAGGCATGTTTATCTATGGTGTTTGCTATTCAAAAATTATGACATTATATGCTAAATAATAAAACTATTGTCATCGCCAAGGTAGACCCTTTCAAGTTCCTCTTATCTAAAGTAGCTCTTCAAGGATGCATGGCTAAGTGGGTTATGATCCTAAGCGAGTTTGATATTGAGTACCAAAAGTAAAAGGCAATCAAAGGGCAAGTAATCAATGACTAACTTACAGAAGCTCTTATTGAGGATACTCAACCTCTCAAGTTTGATTTTCCAGATGATTCTATCATGATGATGGAACAAGCACCACAAGAACCTAAACAATGATAGCTATATTTTTATGGATCTTTCACATCCCACAGATATAGATCCAACATATTGTTGATCACACCATAGGGGGATTTGATTCCCAAAGCATTCCATATATAATTTCAGTATACAAATAATATGGCTGAGTATGAGGCATTAATTGTAGGGTTCCACCTTGATATACAATGGGATATTCAAAGCTTAAATTTATATGGAGATTCATAGTTAATCATTAATTAGACCACTGATTAGTATCAAATAAGAGATGATAATCTTGTTCCTTAAAATCAAATTAGTAATAACCTCAAAACACATTTTAAATCTCTGTACTTTAAACAAGTTCTGAGAGTAAACAATAGATCTGCTAATGCAATGGCAATGATTGGTTCCATGATTCAAATGGATGGTAGTGCTAAAGAGTATCAGTTCTTGATTAAAAATCTTCTTTAGCCTATGCATATTATAACCAATTTAGAGAGGGTATATGCCATTGCTGGTCTTAATCCCCCACCTAAGCTACCATGGTACCAATATTTTTATAACTATTTTCATAGTCATGTCTTCCCCACCAACCTTTCCAATAACCAATAGAAACTATTCCTTCATCATTTAACATGTTATACCCTCCTTGGAAACATGCTTTATCATAAAGGCTATAATGGAATGATTTTTCATTATTTATCTTTGGGAGAATCCAAACTGGGACTGAAGGAGGTTAATGAATAAATGTGTGGGGCCCACACCAATAGTGTAGTCCTAGTAAAGAAGATCCTTAGAATAGGATATTATTGGCCTAAAATGGAGACTAATGCTTAAAACTATGTGAAAATGTGTGTTCCTTATTAGAATCATGGCAACTTGATACATGCACCTTCTTTACCACTACAACCAATCACAACACCATGGTCATTCTCAACATGGGGTCTCAATCTCATCAAGAAAATTTAACCAACATATTCATATGGCTATAAGCACATTTTGAAAACAACTGAGTGCTTTACCAAGTGGATTGAGGCCATTCTTCTCACTGATGTTATCGAAAAGTAGATAGCCAAAATCATTCATTACCATATTATATGTTGATATGGCATCCCAGATCATATTATATCCAATAATGGTGGATCTTTTGTGAACCATGATGTAAAATATCTTTGTGTCAAATTCAAGATCAAACACAAGAAATCAACTCCATATAACCCACAAGGTAATGGACAAGCTGAGGCATCAAACAAAACCATTGTAGCCATCTTAAATAAGATTATCAATGACACTAGTCGTAATTAACACTTACAACTCTTTCCTACCCTTTGGGCTTATATAATCAATCGTTAAACCCCAACTAGAGCCACTCCATACTCCCTTGTTTTTGGCACTAAAGTTATTATCCTAGTTGAGATTGAGATACCATCATTACAAATATCACTAGAGCATATTGAAGATAATGAAGACTATAGAACCTCACAGCTGCAAGAACTGGAACTTTTTTATGGTAAGCATTTGGATGCCCTAAAAAACATATAGGCATATCAAAATATATTACAGAGAAGCTACAAAAAGTGTATTCTCCCTTAAGAGATTGAGATTGGTGACTTGGTTTTGAAAGAGAACCAAAAGAAAATGAATGTTGAATGTAAAAAGAAAGGTAAGTTTTAGCCTAATTGGTTGAGACCATATGTTGTCATGGAAAACTATGGATCAGGGGCATATCAACTGGCTAAACCTAATGGTGAAGAACTTCTAGAGCCCATGAACATCATATACCTTAATAGGTTATACACATGAATAACTTTGAACCATTATCTACAAGACCCCTGACTTGGGGGTAACTTGTGCTGAAGTAATTTTATCCCACCATTTTATCCTACCTTGAACACATTTTATACTACCTTGGCCTATACTTCATGACTCTAGACAGTGAAGGCTTTGAGATCATTGGCATTCTAAACACATTTTATCTTGTCCTAAATCATTCTCCTTAGGAACCATAATCTTTGTTATATATTGGGCATGTTATAAGCTTGAACACTTTTTATCCCTTAACCAATTATGATCCTAATTATGTCTCATGAACATTATGAACATCCTCAAATACCCATTCTACAAAGCAATTCAACCAGGATAATATTTTGTAGCTTTAGACAAGTGAACAAAAACATCTTTTTAGTTTAGGACCTTTACCACACTTTTATAGATCAGTGAACATAGATGATTCTTCAAAGTGACCTCATGCTACACATTGTCTATATTACATTTACTACTCTTTATGGTCATTTTTTTTCTTATCAGGATCCACGCTCTCACCATTTTGTGAGCAATTGTTAATTTTGAATGCTCTCACCATTTTGTGAGAATCTTAGGCAATGCTCTCACCATTTTGTGATCAATTTAAGCCAATCATCACTTGGGGGCAACTTTGTTACCACTATAGCCAATTTTCTTTTGATGATTTCATTATACCATTTCTTTACTATAAACTAAGGCTTAATTTTATTTGTCTTATCGATCCCATTTTGATCTTGGTTCCTTTAGTTCATCTTGCACTTTCTATGGAGTGATTGTGATCTAGTTTCAATAGTTTTAGAAATTCATCTTGAATGATAGTCTATGGCAGTAGTGTGACATTTGATCTGGCAAGTTATCTTTCATCTATCATCTTATTTGGTATCATTGATTATAATCGCCTATGAGCAAATTAATATTGTTTTGGTACCTCTGATTATAATCACCTTTGGGTAAATCAGTATTATGATGTTATTTCCTAATTATAACCACCTATGAGAAAATTCAATACAACACCTTTTTATCATACATTATTGTATCATCTAGTCATTACTATTATCATTTGTCTTGTCATTTACCTTTATTTATGAACTTATTGTGACCTAGTCAATTTTTCATCACCTTTTATGTGGGCAAAATCACTATGACTTGAGATTATTTTGGGGTTATATGGGCCATGCTTGATTCATGTCAAGGTCAACTCAGTGCCTCTTATCATACACTCTCATCATATTGTGAGAATTTTAATTTGGCCTCGCTCTCATTGATTTGTGAGCATGGGCCATTGTAGCTAGCTTAGCTATTTTATTATAACCTCTACTCTCATACCTACATTTCCTTGACTAGATGGTCACACCTTGTGCATATTTTATCCCATAAACATAAAAAAAATTAGAAATACTTTAGAAATACCAAAAACATTATAAAATGATCCATAAAAGATCAAAAACATTATCTCATGATTTTGTACATTTGTACATTCCTATCCCACCATACTACGCTCTTACCATTTTACAAGAAAATAAACACTAGTTCATCTTGTCCCACACACTTACCTTTTTGAAAGATCATTCTTTCTCATCCCATCATCTTATTGTTTAAAATACCATTCTAATTTGTTTTTCATATCTTATGTTTCTTACATAAACATCAACCATGTTGGTCTAATCATCATTTTTCTTCTATCTCATTTCTTTGGTGAACTACATTGGTCTGAAGTTCATGTTGAAACATACATCCATGGAACTATGTAGGAAACACCCACTTGTCTTGTACATCTAGAGTCAGCTCAGCCAACCCCTTTCTTTTCTTCTTTTCCCCAATTTCTTTTGTCATTGTTCCTCTTTAATTAGGGAACAATTATTTTGTCATTGTTCTTTGTTATGTTTTGGTTGAAAGTAACGCCTCTATTGCATGTGCATGATCATTTGTCTTTAAACCACACTAAGTTGGTTTTTTATTTGTGTGTGTTTATTTGAGTTTTCTTGGTGTTTTGTTGTGATTTTGCACCTCTCCTTTTATTTCTTCTCCTTTTCTCTTTTTTCTTATTTCTTTTCTCATCTTGGTCTTGTGTTTTTTATTTGTTTTTGCTTATCTCTTTTGTTTTTTAGAACATCTTGATGATTCACATAGATCTTAATTATTTGTATCTTAATCCTATGTTATTAAGTTGTTTTTGGACTATTTTGTTTATTTGATTGTTGCTGGTGTCTTGTTTTTTTGTGTGATTTTTATTTTCTCTTTTGTGTTCAAGAATGTCTTGATGGTCCACGTGGATTTTGATTATTTATATCTTCGTCTCATATAATTAAGATGTTCTTGATTTTTGTTTTTAAACATTTTTGTTCTTACTTAAGTCTTTATTGAACATATCTTGATTTCAAGTTAGGTTCACTCATGTTTATCTTTTTCTTTGTCTTTGATTTTTTATTTAAATGTAAATAATTGTAACTCTAGTTTTGGTCATTTTTTTACCATTATCCTTAGTTATAGGTATTCATATTTGAACTGGCACAACACAATTGGAATAATATGTCATTCTAAGTTTATCATACTTATGATGCCTAATTTATTTTTCTATAACAAACACTTTATGCTTAGGTTTCAAAGTCTTAACATCTACATCAGCTCTGATGAATGATTCTCAAGAACACTTTACATCATCTAAGCTCCTAATATGAAATTAGACATCTAGGTATCATGCATTTTAATAGGCTTGACTCTATGTTTAGATGTGCATCACTCTAATTAATATTTGGTTAGTTTTCATCATTCCTCATTCCGTTCTCTCCCAAACTTGGATGAACTACATTGGATTGAAGTTCATGTTGGAACATGAGTCCATAGAACTATGATCACAATGTCCATTTATCTTATACATTCGGAGTCAACTAGGCAACATCCTAAATGGGAACATGGTCAATATACATCTAACATCACCTTATAATTCTTCTCTAGTCAAATTAAGACCCAGTAATATGAATTTTTGACCATTTTGATTAATTAAGGGCTAATTTTAAAATAATTACACAAATTTTGATTAACCTTGTTTAAGGTTGATTGATCCAAATCAAGAACTTAAGTGGATTTTCCATGAGAGTTGTTGAGTATTTCTTTTTTAAAATTGATTGTCATTAACTACATCATTAAATGACATCATCCTTTGGGGTGGCATCCAAAATCCATAAGTGCCACAAATATTAGGATATTTGTAGATTGAATTTCATATTTGGATTTATCCATGGCCACACATATCAATTTTGAGATGGATGGTCATGGTTGATCCTAAAATTTTTCTAAAAATCTATAAATAGAGAGGCCATGAACATCATTTTAAGCTCAAGTAATACAATGTTATAATGCTAAAATATATCCACAATCCATTTGTGTTTTGATTATTATATTATTCATATTCAAATTAGCTTAATTTTATAGGCAAATTAGATATCTACATATCATGAGACTAGGTTTTATGGATTGTTCTTTAGACATTGGAGGAGTTTTCCACCATTTATAATGAAGACAAGGATGCTTGATCAAGGGGAGAACATGTTTTTGATCCACTTTTAAGCAATGGAATCACTTGGGAAGATAATGGTTTGATTTCTTTCATTTGTATCTTATTGGTATTATCAAACCCTGCATGAATAAATAGGCTAAGTTTTATTATGTCTTTAATGCATTTTTGATGATTTCTTGACTAATGCTTGACTAACTTCCTTTATAATCCTCTCTACACTTAACACTTTGTGCACAAAAGGTGAGATGAGATCAGTAATCATGGGTTTCAAGTGAGGTATGACTACCAAATTACACTCCTTCACTTTACATAACTTATATATATATATATATATTTATGATATATTATCGTATTATATATAATTATATATTAATATATTATTAATATTTTACTAAAAATTACACTAAAATTTTTAATCTCTTTATTATCATTTAAAAAAAATTGATGGCAGTTAAATCTATTTTAATTTCATGAAAACCACACTATTGAAAATTGTCAGGAACTCACGACACCTTTTTATCAAATAATAACACTTGTTTGACTGCCTAGTCATTTGGACAACTTTTAAACATTGGCATGTATAGCTCTTACATCTTCTTTCAACTCAAATAAATTTCATGTGTATTATTTTATCTCTAACATGTTGAATAAAGTCAATCTAATGCTCTTTCTCAAGGTTTTCAAATCGACACATTAGTTCCCTATGTTAAATTTCTTTCAAACTATAAAGCCTCCAAAAGTATCTAAACAAACCCATCAATACAAGAATGACTATTATAAATAAGTAATAAGTGTCATAATAACCATCTTGGCAGCTATAGTCAAAGGGTTGTCATGTTTGTTAGAAGGAGTCCTAGTAGATTCCATGGCAGACAAATTTAAGATGCCGAGAATGCAATTATTTTTACCTTCAACAAAACTTTGTCTTCTTCTTCTATAATACATGTGGATTACACATAGTGATTCATGGATAGTTCAATCTTACTTACATATAGCTTTGGTGTATTTCAAGTGTAAAATTTATCTTAGTTTCTATTATTTAAACATAACAACTTTTTGATTGGAACTAACATTTCTTCTTGATAAGTGACAAGGTACTACTACTATTGCATTATGGTATAGGTCAAATACCATGTATTTATTCAAAATATCAGGGTTAATAACTACCTCCAAGGAATTCCATCTAAACTTCACATTGTGGTCCTTTAGTAGACACCACTCATTGAAATGGCATTCTCTAACAACACATTATCTCTAATATCTAAATTCTCATAAGAAAATAAACCTTGCCCACACTCTACATATTTTTTAGTTATTATTGCACCAATATAATCACTAACCAAGTTAAGAATATATTCTAGCTTGCAACCATTTAAAAAATATGTAGAGAGATAAACATTATCTCTGAAGTTCTGCTCATTGAGCTTCATCAAATTTTCATACCACAATCTATTGTGAGCAGTTGGGTGTTGTTATAATGTCTGATGGAAGTAGTAGTATGGAAAATTATACTAGCTCTTTTAGTCCATTCAAAGATTTTCCCTTAAAAAATATAGACTTTAGGTGATGGGGATCAAGTTCTAAAGCTTTATCACAATGTTTTAGTGCTTGCATGAAATCCTTCAACTTTAAATCTGCCTCTGCCATATTAGAGAAAGATTTGAGAAGGGCATTCACAACTTGTTTCTCAAGCTGCATTGAATTTGGTCAATCATACCAAAAAATGTCTTAATTGACATGTTTTGCATTTTATATGATTTAAAAGGATTTGTTAGATAGTTAACACTTGATTTCATTGAGACGAACGAAATTACGATCAAGTATTGGGTAGTTGAAACAATTCAGTGGAATCTACAAATTGTATTGATAGATGTGCTATGTCATTAAACTTTTCATGTGTATCTTTCACAATTTTGATATATGTACACATAGAGATCTACAATAAAAAAAATAACATATAAAAACAAGCCATATGTAATACATACATATGCAGTGGCACCCCTAGAGATATTTATCACCAAGTATAACCATATGGAGTTGCAATCATTTATTTTAGGGTATTATTTCCAATTAGTATAAATAGAGTTAATTCTACTATTTTTTCTAACAATGCAAGAGTTTGACCATCTCAAAAAGCCTATGACAACTCTCTCACATAGTACCTTGCAACCATTGTTAACAGTGGTGATATGAGATTTGTAGGTGAGAAGGGGAAAATAATATCCAAGTCGATAGCATGTGTTAGGTGTGAAGTCACTATTCATAGTCATTATTTATGGTGACATGACATGTGGGTGATGTGGCATATGGGTGATGTGGCATGCAAGTGATGTGGATGATTGGTGATGTGGTAAAGCCCATTGAGGGTCTCTCATATGTGATCAAGTTGATGTGATGGGAGTAAAACATAGCACTCCACCATGGCACATGGGTTTTTCCTTGGTATTCCTATGGGGTTTGTCTTGTGGCATAATTGATCAAGGGTTAGGTATGGGTCAAATTTCTAAGGGACCCCATGGTTCACATGTGTGGATAAATTAAAAAGGTGAATGCAACACCTTTTGGATTTTAGTGTGCACATGGGAATAAAAAGACAAGTCGATACTATTATTGATTGTCCTCACATGTAGAGTGGGAGAAATAATGTTTCAAGTCACATGGAAGTGGCTTGGATCTTGTATAAATTTGATGGTCCAATTTTTTGACCCTTGCACATGAAGACAAACATTTTACTATTGATCACTAATGCCTAGATGGAGTGTGGTGAATTTTTTGGGCCACCATGTTGTTTCTCTCTTCCCCTATCTTCTATTTCATAATGATATAAATGCATATGTTTTATTTTGTATTTCTAATACTTATGTTTCCTCTTGAGGATCCATGTAAGCTTGGAATTACATGTATGGAAGTTAGATCTTGGAGGCTTTATATGCTTGGCTCACCTTAGTGCTTTGTTTGTTAGCACTGTGAAAGGAGGTTCTATAAGAGTTGTTGTAGAAAGGAGATTTATTAAAGTAATTGAAGTCTGGAAGCCACCATTTACCTTATGATTTATCCTTGCACATTATAAGGTTTCCATATATATCTTGTGTAATGTGTTCCTTCGTGTCTCATATTTTTTAACTTATTTTATTCTACATTATTTTCTTGCATTGTAAGGTATATTTTTCCTAACATATGGTATTAGAGACATGGTGAAAAACTCCTATTTTTGAATATTTTATATTGAAGGGTTGTTTTGTGCAAGTGGTATCTACTATGATAGGAGGAGAGACAAACTTTAAGATGTGAAAAGAAAAAAATGATGCCAAGAAATTCTCTCTATGGAGCTATGGAGGAGCTCTTGGTGAATATTTTATTCTCTTCAATATTGCTGAGGAGAAGACTGTAGATGAGTGAAGGAGAAGCTAAAAAAAAATTCCACTCAGATCAATAGTCATAGTGTTCTTGAAGAAAAAGCAATTATTCAGCTTGATGAGTAAGATGGTCTCCATAGGTGGAGGATGATGACAATGCATGTACCTTATTATGTGTCTTGGCTATGTTTTTTAAAAAATGCAAGGGGTATAAGTTATGGTATCCTAATAACCAAATGATTGTTATCCAGAGATGCTAAAGAAGAAAACAATCCATGCAAAGGAGGGGTACATAAGAACCTGAAAGTGTACTTATTTGAATTAGTTCAAGAAAAAGAAGAAGAACAAGTGAGACCCAATATTCCTGAAAAGAGAAGGCTAGTGTTGATCATGTAACTCAAAGTTTCTTGAGTGTTTTTCGTACATTTATGGTGTATCCAGGAAGATCGATGCATCGAATAACACAACATGCACATGAGTTGGATTTCACAACATTTGGTAGAGTAAGATGCATTTTAAATGCGGGCTCAAAAATGTGGTAGGTGCAGTGATGCATTGAGTAGCGCAATGACTTCTTATGAACTATTGAATTATCTAGTGAACTTGTGCCATGTTTGGACATGGTTGGTAGCTAAAGGCTATATGAAGAAGTCAAGTAGTGACTTCTATGAGATCTTTTGACTATTATCAATAGTGATACTAGCATGTGATGTTGTTTAAGAATTGGAACATTTTTTATTCATACATGGTGATATCTTTGTGAAGATATGGTTGAGCCTGAGGGCTATAAGGATGAAGAAAAGAGTTGCATGTTTGCATATTAAATAAATCACTACATAGGTTATTGCAGATGTCACACATGTAGTATATGAATTTTATTACCTTCATGGAGAGCTAAGATTTTAGTATAAATTATTGTTATGTGTTGTTGACATGTTAGATTCAAGCCCCCACATAATCACTGGTATGATGGCTCAGTTGGATAGAACACATGAGATGAAGGTGGTATGGAGGAGCAAACCAAGGATGGAGATGCACAAGGATGAGAGAGTAAGGAAGTACCTCACTTATTAGATTTTGAGTTGTCTTCCCAGGAGTGTCATAGAGGAGGATAAGACATGTTTTTATCCTGTGTATTAGATTCACCAGGATTAGGAAGCATCATCTATGTCATGGTGTGCACTAGATGAGATACTTCTAAGTAGTGGGATTTGTGAGATGGTTCATGGCAGAATCCTAGATGTAGTATTGGTCTATGGAGAAGTGAATAATCAGTCCAAATGTTGTAATTTGTTGTGGAGGAACAAATGTTGACAAAGCTAGTTCGGGTAGAGAAGCTTGAGTATTACCAATCACAACTTTTGCATTTGCTTTAGTCTATCAACCTTAGTTCTAATCAAGCAAAGATTAATAAATAAGAAGACAATTAGAATGGTGGAGTTATCCACGAGTTGGAATCAATCATCTTCCTCTTTAGGAGAGAAGATCCTCTAACATCCTTTATGTACCCTCATCAATCATATCCATTGGCATATGCTTTGCCTCCATATTTTATCCTCTATTCTTGGTATTAGATCCATAATTGGATTTTGATAAGGTGTTTTAAATCAAAAGTAAACTAGAAAAAACTAGTCTCTACTAAAGTAAACCACCATTATCATCGATACTAAACTCGTCAATATGTTCCTTGTCAACTTGAGCCCCTAGTGAGGATCCTTTCTATTAGGAAGAAGGGAGAATGAGATACCATCTATAAAGTGGTAAACAATCCAACATCTATAATGGAAGATGAATTCTCTACAAATATTTTCCCATGATTATGCCACATGAAATCAATATTAGGTAAGCTATCTTTCTTTCTTCAAATCTATATGGGTCTAAATTTTGAAAGGACCTAAGAGGAACAAGTTTCCACTTGATGTCTAATTTAATTGCAGTAGAAACATCTAAAGGGGAGCCCCTCATAGTTGAGAAGTTTGGATCAAGAACCAAGAGAAATTATGATCTTAACCGAATGTGAGAGGGGTTTCGAAACATCACCAAAACACACACATGCACAAATATATTTCTTAGCTAATCTTTATCTAATTTGATAAAGGATCATACCTTATTGGCCAAAAATTGGGTTGGTTTGGATTTATCATAACCAAGGGAAGATGGTACAATCTAAGCCACATTAGAGCTACTAAGATTTTAGTTTTTGAGGGATCGAAGAAGGGAGTCTACGAGCTTAAAAAGACTCCATGTTTCTAAAGAACCAAGTCCAAAAAGACCAAATAAAATATTTTATCAACAACATATTGGAAGACAATAAGGAATATAACCCATGAAGAACCCATTCACATCAAGAATAGAACATTTAGGACCATCAATAACAATGGTTTTCATAAGGGGGGTTGTTCCTCATGGGTAAACTTAAAAACACCAATAGTATCATCTATTTCAATGGAAGATCCAATCCTAAAATAGCTCTAAAATACCAACTCCATGGATGTTATGTAGTGAAGATTAAAAATAAAGTAGTTTTTGTGGAACACCCTACATAGGTGAAATGGAATAATTTTATTCTTGCAATTCACATACACTTGGTTGTCTACAATAAACAATATCTCAATGTAGCCATGACTATTAGCTTCATCATTATAATCCATTTCAAAACCTTGATCATTAGTGCCATAAATCTTAGTAAAACTATTGATCCTTCTGTTTGGTCCATTATTTCCATATGTAGTAGATTTTTTTCCTTTATTAACTTTGTTTTCATTGTTCTATCATCTAAGAGTCCATTGGCCATAGATGTGGAGAGTTTATTCTTTCTCTATTTCCATCTTCATCCATCAGATATTCTAATGTCAACACCTTTACCAATGTCATCACCAAAATACTCTGAGATGACGTTAGCATGATATGATCTTGATATGATTCAAATATTCAATATATGCAAAAATACTTTTAAGGTAGGGCAACATCATATAATACTCCTTTAGGAAGGAATAACTCTTCAATGTCTCTTTGAGGGGACAACCTCCAATATCCTCTTACAATAGAAGACTCAATTCTTACTTGATATCTTTACCATGATAATCATCTCCTTTATATAGACATCTATCTAACCAATGGATGGGTAACCTCCTAATCCCAGTGTAAGCTAACCATTACCCAATGTACTAATTCCACAAGTTACTCCATTATCTTAATATATTGTACCCATATAACTAACTAAGGGGATGTGTACCACATGTCAGCATCTCTAGCAACCCATATACATTAATATATCATATCTCTAGCTACATAACATTATTTGCCTCCTTGACATGTTTTGTCCCCAAAACATAAGAAGAAACCAAATAATGAGTGTGCTTCAAATCATTGCACACTTGTCTCCAATCTAGATCATTTAGCCATCCATATGTGATTTCGGTAAGTGATAGCTCTCCAACCTTGTTTCCAAATTCCATTATGCTCCTATAATTTTGTTCATGATCATAATTATACTATTTTGGTGTCCAAGCACAATTATTCCTCTTTTTATTCCATGTATCATATTTTGTTGTGCTGCTCTAATTCTAACCATGACCATAGTAGGTATTCTTCCATGCATAATCATAGTGATTTCCGCATTCATTCCATGTGCCATAGTATTTTTTCTTTGGATTCCATGCATATCCATAATGATTGGAAATTTTATTTCTTATATAGACAAAATGATTGTTGTTATGACACTTCCTCACCTGGTTCCATGATTATTTCCTCTCATCATGATGTGGGTGTATATATACCTCAACTTTTTCCAATATTTTGACCTTATCCACCTTTGCTTCTACTTCTTCCACCTTTTCCTTATTTGTCTATTTAGTAGATAAAGTGTTAATTTCTAGGTGTAGTGTGTTTTTATCTATATCATCTAAATCTTCATCATGCTCTTCATCACTTGTTTCAATCTCATCCTCATGATCTACCTGGATTGTTATTGGTGCCTTTTTCACTATGATATCTTGTAAAGTGATCTTATTTTTCCTATACCAAAACTTCATGAACCTTTTCTGAACATTAATATTCATAATTCCCAAAGTCTCTAACCATGGATATCCAAGAACTATATCCACATCATCCATATCCAAAGCATAAAAATTTGAATGCAAAACATATTTTTCCATAATGAGCTTCAAATCTTCATACATTGAAATATTATTACCATCTACTTGAACCTCCTTGATATTATTTGATTGAACATGTAAATCCTTGGCCACATTCATGTTAATGAAATTATACTTACTGGTAGGGTTTATGGACACAACCGCCTTCTTCTTTTGAATACATCCATGAAATTGAAAAATTGACTCAGATTTCATTAGAGCCAAATTATTTGAACCCTTCTCTTCTTCTTCTTCTTCTTCTTCTTCTTCTTCTTCTTCTTTATTTTCTTCCTCTTCTACATCCTATTTTTATTTTATATCCCATCAATCTAGGAAGATTTGTTCCATTGCTTCCTATGAAGAATACTTTTGCGCAAAGCTCAATTGATTAAACCACCAATGTTGTGTAGGCCCAGACAAAGAAAAGATAATTCTGTTATCCATAAAATTGTTTTAGTATTATTCTCCTTAAAAATGAGCCACCATTCTCTAGCATCAACATCATCTTCCCCTACAAATTTTTGCAACTTCATGATCCACAAAAAAAATTAGGGTTCATGAAACCCTAAAATGTCAATAACTCATACAAAATTGATCCAAAAAATCCCAAATTTTTATTGTAGTTTCCTCTTATTATATTGGAACTTTAGTTAAACTTTTGTGAAAAAATGTCACAAATTTCAACCTGTAGATTGAATATACTAAAAACCATAAAATCACAACAAATAACTCAAAACAACTCCCAAAATTTTGAAATTTTGACTTTTCTTCTCTTATATACTCTTACATCTCCAATAAAAATGTTGAATAAAAATTCCATATATTTCAGAAGATATAGTTAAATTATTATAAACTCTAAAATAGAAATAACTCCCTCAAAAATAATCAAAAAATATCAATTTTTTACTGTGACTTATTTAAACTATTCTTCATATCCATTAAACAAATTGTGGAAAAATTCACAACCAATCAAAAGATATTGATGATTCAAAAAAACTAGGGTTTCTCTCCACACAAATTGCCCAAATCGAAGACCACTTGATATGATCTTGATATTCTTGATATGATCTTGATATGATTCAAATATTCAATATATGCAAAAATACCTTAAAGTTAGGGCAACACCATATAATACTCCATTAGGAAGGAATAACTCCACAATGTCTCTTTGAGGGGACAACCTCCAGTATCCTCTTACAATAGAAGACTCAATGCTTACTTGATATCTTTACCATGATAATTATCTCCTTTATATAGACATGTATCTAACCAATGGATGGGTAACCTTCTAATACCAATGTAGGCTGACCATTACCCAATGTACTAATTCCACAAGTTACTCCATTATCCTAATATATTGTACCCATATAAGTAACTAAGGGGATGTGTGCCACATGTCGGCATCTCCATCAACCCATATACATTAATATATCATATCCCTAAGTACATAGCATATCATCATGATCTAAAAAACCTACAAGGTCACAAACCTTGGATTTTTTTTTTTTTTTTTTTTAAACTTTGAAAATACCCATTTGGGTATTGGGCTAACTATTTCAAGATCATTTCAAAAACTCATTTTTACCTCCAACTACTTCATGTTATAAGAAAAGGAAAAGATAACATGAGCTCATGTTCACCCACACTAAAATATTTATATATTAATTTTTATTATCAAAATAAATTATAACATTTTAGCCAAGTGACTAATTATTTTATTAGAAACCAAAAACACTTGAAATTTCTATGCATTCTATATAATCCATTATGTAATGTCTACTACCACTTGTTTCATTATGTCTTCATGTCTATATCTTTCTTTTGCTTCTAATATACTTACAATCTCTATAGCTTAATATAATCTGCATAGTGTAGACACCTAATTGTGATATGAGGTAGTTATTAGTCGATAAATTGAATTATTCTAAGGTGGTTGTGTTTTTTATTATTGGTTCTAGAAGATGTTTTTCTTGATGAATTTTCTCTATGTTTATGGTTGTTTCTTTCCATTTTCCTCTCTCTCTCTTCCCACCCTATTTCTTTAGGTTTTTTATTCTTTCCAAAAAAATATATACATTTTATGATTATGAGGCCTTAGAAACATGCATTGTATGATTATGAGTCCCTATAAATATATAATGTATGATTCTGGGATGGATCCTTATCATCCTTGTTTTAGGTCTCCCATGTCATGTGTAACTAATTTGGCAGTCTTTCTCACCCATTGTATGTCGACTTGCATGCCAATAGTGTTCTAATTTGAAATTGATAAGTCTCTAAATACACATGTTTATTAACACATATAGGATAATGCATCCATTCATTATGAGAATGTTAAATCAATTAATTCAAATATTTAGCATAGAATACAAGTAGATATGAAGCATTTATTACTTTATCATGCATTCATTCTAGAGAAAAATGTCATATAGAGTAAATGCTAATATTGATTCTCGAAAGTTTCTAAATGAAATATTTCTTGCACTTTAGGTACAACATGGGAAGTTCTACGAGAATGGAACAAAAAAAACAAAACCACCTTTGGAGAAGGTTGATTCCTCTCTATTCTAATCCATAAAAGAAATCTTGTCAAGGATGAAAAAGGGGAAGAGAAACAAAATTAAAAGAGGTGATGCACTAGAATAGAATGAATTCCTCTAATATCTAAGTATAACATAAAGCTAAATGAAATATCTAGACTAAAATATATTGGCACCATATACCAACAATAAAAAGAGGTAATATTTAACCTGATTAAGGAAATTGAGCTAGAGAAGTGCAAACAAAGTTGAAGGGTAAACAAATGAACCACAACACATTTTATCATTTGTAGGAAAATATACGTAGTTTTTATTTACTGTAGGAAATATTAAAAACAATCTTGCATAAAATACAAGTTCATAGTAACATACTACATTACAAATAAAGATCCAAGGAAGTCCAAGGAAGAAGTCTCATTTTTATTTATTGTCATCTCATGATACCATAGGTTTCACTTATAGCAACTAATCTTAATCAACAAACTAATCAAAAACAAGAATTTTTCATCAATTCTAAAGATTCTAATATTTATATTATATTTTGGAGAATTTTTTAAAACAAAAAAATCTTAAAACGCAATATATTTGGCATGCCATTGATCGGAAGGTAATGACATGACAATTATAGGATGTTATTGTATTACAAAAAGAATCTATTTTTTTAAATCCATGAGTAACATGTGTAGAGAATTTAATATTGGGAAGGACCTTGGGAGGAAAAAATTAAATATAAATTTGACCCAATAAAAAATTAAAGATTAAGTTGAAATCTTAAATTGACATTTGTGAAAATTTTTATATTTTAAAATGATTATGAAAATAAAAAAAATATTAAGTGATATACATACATTAAATATGTAATTTATTTGGCATCATTGTCAACAATGAAATATGTCAAAAGTGTAGGTTTTGGAATCACATATTATTTAATTAGTAGCCACATAATAGCCTTGCTAGCCTCAAGTAGTATGTTGGCCACATTTAAATTTAATTAAAGGGTTGAATTTATTTGTGTGCTACATATGACACCGTAGCGACCTATGGACCCATTCACATTATAAGAAAAAACACATAAGCCCACATTTTCACTGAGTCTTCCATTCATGAATTGATCACCCTATGACCCCACGTACTTTATTAGACTAGGATTTTTCCATATATCCTCTTTTGAATCACAAGTTTTATTAGAATATTCAATTGCCTATAAGTCTTAATTTGTCTTAACATTATTAATTTAGCTTTTTTGTATGTGTTTTTTAGGCATAAATTTGTAAATATTATAAAATGAATTGGATAGGTCGATAGAAAATTATTTAACATATAAAGATGATTTGGTGACTCCATGTCTGGTGACTGTGCCATGTGGCATTCTCTCTACCTCAAGTTTCAATTCAAATTTTGAACTCCACCTCAAAGGTAGACACATGTGAAACAATTACAACTTAAATTCAAATTTTAACCTAGATGACTAAGGTGATTGTGTGCCAAACTATTAGTTATAATTTATAAAATAATGGGTATACCTAAAATAAAATATGAACTACATGAATTGTGAGCTTTGTATCCAATGAATAACTTCCACCTATCATATTTTGAGTGGTCGCCACAAGAGTCAAAGGGAACTAAGTTCATATATAAGAAAAAAGATACACTGCAAACCCCTCCATGTAATCACTATATATATATATATATATATATATATATATATATATATATATATATAATACCAATGTGTTTGTAACAAAAGGAAAGCTAACTACATGAACATCATTGTTTGTGATGCTACCACGTGGTTCTCTTTACTGAGACAAGATTCTATAAAAGTAGAGGCATGAGGGAATACATAATAATTTAAAAGGTATAATGCATCTACATTCATAATAGAGAATCTAAAAATTGAGAAATCCATGAATTTGAGTGATTAGATGGTCACCACGTGTCACTCAAAGAAATGTCAGAAAATAAAAAATCACCAGACACCTTAACGACCAATTAACCCATTCATACTATAAATAAAAACACACAAACCATCAAGACTCTCTTTTTGGCTTTATATACTTCACCATTCTCCATATGGAACACTACTTTGCTTATTGTTTGGCTTCAACTAAAAAACATACTTGACTCGCATCTCAAAATAGGCCCAAATTTAAAATATTGAATTATCATATTCATTGTCATTATCTTAATTTTTTTTTGTGTTGAAACATTACCCTAATCATTATTATATGAATCTTATTTAGATTCATTTTTGTTACTTGTAAAACATATACTCTCCACATTTTAGAATCATTTTTGTTAATCTTATTTTTCTTGCCAAATATTTTAAGTTTAAAAATTAACTATAAAATATATTTTCAATACACATTGCATGCTCGACTCGTATTAATCAATGTTCATTCAATTGATATCAACTTTTATACTAATTAAATGTAATTATGAAATGATTATCCATTAGGTGGCCTTGTTAATAAAAATCTTGACAGCTAGATAAATATATATTGATATTTCAAATTTAATTATTAATAAAAGTATAGAATACCCATTTTAATTTTTAAAGGGTATTTGATTAAGGATATAAAAAATGTTACCATGTCACTTAATTTTAATATGAAAAGTATATGTATATGTTAAATTTACATGGTAATTTTTGAAAAAATAGGGAGTAGTTCAAGTTAACTTTTTTTAACACATCATCTTCTTAAAATAATAGTATTATTTAGATAAATGAATGAAAAAATAGATCCTATTATTGGATATCAATCCTTTTCAATTCAACAATACTTAAATTAAGTATTTATAGTTTAAGAAGGACGTAGTTCCCCTTCTTTTATTGGCTACAAAATAGGCAAATCTAATTATTTATAAAGAAATGATTTCTTATTAAATAGTATTATAAGTTACTCCTTATCTTATTTTAAAACTAGAAAATTTTGTACTATTTAATCTTAGTATATAAAACTATATTTAGTTCTTTTAAATTAGTTCATTACTTAAAGGTAAGATGTTTGAACACTGCACTATCTATTTGATCTATTTTTAGACCAAAAACTTTAATCTAATACCCATAATTAAGAAATGAAGGCCCTTCAAATGGAATTTTCCTTCAAACTATAAAGTTAGTGAAGGAAATTTTATCATAAATCGAATAGTGTCAATGATGAGGGACTTTTCTTGAAGACTGAAGGAGGCCCACCTGCACTAAACAATATTTTTTCCCTCCACAAAGTGTATGCAAAGTATTCTTACTCCATGAAGGAACTGAAGGTAATAATATAAAGATCATTAAAATTGATTGAAACTTGAAGTGTGACCAAATTATGTACAAGAACCAAAATTCATGCCACTAAATTAAATTTGTTACAATATAAGCATAAACCATTCACTAAAATAGTGTACATGCAAAATGGATGTCATAGCTTAAGAACCCTCAAATATGAAGAACAAAAACCCACAAAACAAAATGGGTCATCAATGATCTCATAAAGTGTGGGAGTGCTAAAAAAATTGGGTCACTCCCATAAAAATACTTCAAAACATCAAAAGAAAGAGGACCCATAAGACATGTTTGTCATTACTGACTAAATGGATATATGAATTCTCAAAAAGAAGATGGAAGACCCACAATAAATGGTGGGTTATCATTGAAATGAGTAGCAGTGGAAATACCAAAAAATACTATGGACACTTCCATGAGTAGGGACAATACTCTAAAACACTTTGAAGATGATCGACAAATGATGGATCTATAAGAGGAATATGCAATAGGAAAAGAGGAGATGAATTTACAAATAGATGTCACATGTTTGGTAGAAACTTATCCCATAAAGGATGATTTATAAAAAGGAGAGAAATATTTGACAATAAAGCATCATCATGAGAGAGGGGGGGGGGGGGGGGGGGGGGGGGGGGGGGGGGGGGGGGGGGGGGGGGTGGAAACTACAATATCATAATAAGAGACTCTAGTAAAAAAAGGTCTCCATACAGATTTTGAAATATACTTTAAATAGTCAAGGACACTCTATGTGCTCTAGATGGTGAAGGAAACACATGTAAACATTCATCAAAAAATGACCAAGAATAACGTCACATGAATCAAGTCATTCACTATAGTGAATGGGGTCTGAAGGAGCATGGATGTGTACATATAGAAAATAATAGAGGCCTTGTGAAAAGATGTTCCATACACAAACACCGTGATGAATATGTAGTCCATCCAATAAGTAATGGTCAAGGTAAAACTTAAAAAATGGTGGTTTATAGAAGATCTCTAAGAATTAAAATGAATGTGTCCATTTCACCATAAGTACAATTAGAAAAAAAAAAAAACACACCAAGAAAACCACTGTGTGCATCAATGCACAAATAGAAAAATGAAGGTATTACAATCCCTTACAAAGAAACTCAAAAAATGAGCATGAAACTAATCACAATATTATCATATATATCTCCCAAAAATGGTCAAATGTGGAACAAAATAGTAAGTGTGCCAACAATGCCCAATAAGCACAACATATGTGCTATGAAGAAAAGAACACAAAACAAGGTTTGACACACAAACCAAGGTTGGCCAATAAAATTATGCCTCTAAAAAGTGTAGCAAGTTATAATTAGCATAGTTACAATAAATAATGAACACCTCACAACTATTTATAATTGTGAAGTGTGTTATACAATGCCATATTTTGATTAGTTGAAAAAAGAACAAAAGGGGAAATTAAATTTTCTTAAGTGTAAAAATGATATGAGTAGAGATTAGGAAAGTAAATAAGCAAATATCCACTTTTTGAAAAAATGGCATTGGAAAGTGATTTATCACTTATGGGATATGCCCAATTGAATAATGTGCCTAATAAATCCATATAGGGGCTCATAATAATAAATTTACATTTTTTAAATTTCAAATATCAGATGGGTAGAGATCTAAAAAGTTATGAAAAAATGGCCACTTAAAAAAATGTCATTGGGAAAATATTTAATGTTTAAGAGATATTATGTTGAGAAGATTCAAGTGCCAAATGGGAGGGCCAACACAAGCAACCACTAGGAAGTTTGTATGTTTGTGGAAGTGGGTTGTGGTGACCTCTTAGAAGTTTGGAGGCTTGCAATGGACCTGGTGGTTGATGAGTCAAGCGGAGTAGTGGTGGCATTGAGTGTTGCAAAGGAGGAAGGTTAAAAATTATGTCATTTCTCTAAAACTATTTTTTTTTTTGGAAAAACATTAGGCATTTTGCAAACTCATGATTCATTTGGATTCCTTGTATGAGTTGAACCTTCAAAACCTTTACAAAAAAGATATATCATAAAAAAAAAAAAAAAAAATCTCTTTTTTTTTTTGTACTTATGTAAAAAGATATTTTCATTGTTGAAAAAAATCCTAACTTTAAAAAAAAAATGAAATACAACAAGAAATTCCCAAAAACATCATTTCTTTCCAAATGAAGAAAACCCAAAAGGTTATTTAGAAAAGTCAATATAGCAAAGCACTGAAAGCATGTCTGAGTAGGATAAAAATATAATAAAATGTTGAGTCATACTCATATATTCACAATAATAATTGGAAATGAGGTTAGATCTAGTACCATATAGATTAACCCAATATAACCCCTTCAACATATATCATCTCCTCAAAATCATGACACCTATTAGATAAATGAATGACAAAAATAACTTGCATTTATTAATATCAACCCTTTTCAACCCAACAATACATAAATAGAAAAATCATTTATAGCTTAAGAAAGAGCTAGTTCCTCTTCTCTTATTGGCCAAAAAATAGAAAAATCTAATATACCTATGAAGAGGTGGCTTTTTATTTTATAGAGTATAAGTTAATCCTTATCCTATTCTAAACCTAGGAAGTTGTGCACTATCTAACCTTAATATGGAAAACTATCATAAGTTAACTAAAATTAATTCTATATAATATATTGTACCAGAAACTTTTACAAGTCAAATAATATTGTATCTTGTGCACATTTAAACATTCATCATAGCCATATAAAGTTGTGTATTTAAAAATAAAATTATGATTGTAAAACTAAGAACTAACTCACATAACTTACATAGTAATACTTGTAGATGAATATTATAAAAATAACCTTAGGAAAAAATATAATTAATGTTGTTATTCCTTCATAGAATCATATAACTTAGATGTATCATGATCAAAGAAGTAGATGCCCCCAACATCTTGATGATGGGAGTAGAAAGAAAGATCAACATCCAAAAGTTTATAAATCATGAATCTGTGTATATTATTTATTTGTAATGAAGTAATCACCGTATACAATTAAACCTAGTTGGAAATAAGAAAGATTGACTATAATTGTAGAGACCACTGCTCTGATACCACAATGTAGAGACCACAATTCTTATCCAAAAACACACACAAAAAAATTTGTTTTTGGGAAGCAAAGAATGTTTCCAATACGCAGGTGAATAGGATATATGTTCTAGATGAATAAGATTTAAGGAAGATAATTTTGACTAAATAAAATACCTTGTGCAAGTCACTACATTGTGGTATCAGAGTGGTGGTCTCTACAATAATGATCTAGTGGTAATGGAACTTTTTATTTTTCTTCTATCATTGTAGATGATGTATCTATTTGTATGGTAGCTGAAGATATATTTCCTTCTTTGGAAAAGGATGTAATTTTGTCTTGGTGTTCAAATGATATACAATTATTATTTCGATCAACTATTGCTCCTATTGAATGTAACCATGATTTTTCCAACACAATATTGTAAGCCCTTGGATTATCAATAACTTGAAAAGCAACAAACCATTATTTTTAAGCAAATAAATGACTTAATTGAATTAATCCTATACTTGATAGAATTTTATTAGTTGCATCCATGGGTTGAAACTTATTGTTAAAAGAGCTAAAAAATGACATGGAACAAAACATTTATCTTGAAAGTCCACAACCTTGATATTTGTAAATTGCTTGCCCTCAACTTGACCAATGCTAGTAAAAGAGCATTGATATGAGGAAGAGCTTGTAGTTTCCTCTTTTATATCCACATTTCTAACATTATATTTGTCAAGTGTCTCTTTATTTTTGACTTCCTTTGTTAAAAATCTTGATTTAAATATTTAATGCGATTATTGCACTCTTTTTGACGTTACCTATTCTATTTGTGTTTTATTCTTTGAATTGTTTTCATTTGTAGGTTCTTGTTCTTTGAAAAAATGTATCTTTGAATTATTTGCATTAGTATTTCAAATATATACCAAGTCTTGATTGTCATTATAATCATATGTGTAAATATGATGAGTGATGCATTGGGAATATTTTTCCAATCCTTAACCATGATAACCAATGTTTTATAAATATTTCTTTTTAAAACCATAATATTTGGAAAATTGAGTATTATTATAGAGAGGGAAATTTTTATTATTTTCTTGATATAATTTTTAATTTTTCACCTTTTCTTTCTCTAAGTTTGATATTTTCAATTGTTTTTGCTCTAAATTTTTCTTTGGTAATCATATTTCATATTTTGGCACTTATGCTTTAAAAGAGGTACCTATAATTTGAGTGGGTTTCTTGGCATCAATTATATGATCATCACTACCTTTGTGACTTTGTATCCTATTATTTAGTGCAAAAAAAAAAGGTATGATGCACATGCAATCTATTATATGCACAATAGTACTTGGATCTCGTTATAGGATGTAAAGGAGGTAATTGAATCACTTTGTCTATAATCATTTATCTTAGGATTTAACTTTGAATATTAGTAGCATTTTAGTCACTTTTTGAATTACTTATTCTAGATTCATTTTGTTTTAGATTTTCATTTGGATAAGAAACCTTATTTTTTAAAACATTGGTAGATGAAGATGAAAAAACATGATTAACACTAGCATGTTTTGGATTCTTCATGTATGCAATATAATTTTGTAACTCTTATATTAACTTGTTCATATTGGCAATTTGATCTTTTAAGGATTCACAAAGACAAACCCTATGTATTTCATATTGATTAGCTTCATTTTAAACTATAGGGTGGGCCACCTTACCCCTTGGATAAGTGATTGATAACTTGAACCTAGTTATAGGGATGGGAGATATCACCCTCCTTAGGGTTATGAGGAGGAAGAAGCTCTTACTTAGCTATAATAAACATGATTTTAGGAAAATGAATTCTAATTTTGGAGATAAATTGTAACAATTGAGAGATTAGTAAAATCATAAAAACACTAGAGCACACTAGGTGTTACATGGAAAGATATAGAGGTTAGGTTCACCAAATGTTTAACCCTAGAATTTAGATATTGGGAATATAAGGTTAAAGTAGTAGAGATAGCCTAGGGCACAAGGATGGTAGACTATTTCTAAAGCAGGCCAATTATTTATGAAACTTAGATAAAAATGTATTGAATTTATTACATTGAGATGCTAAAATAGAAACTACAACTATGTTATATATTGTAATGAAATCAAGATACTTAGTTGGTTCTAATGATAATATAGATCTAGACCTTGAACAAGCAGCAAGTAAACTAGATATGGATTCTAACATAGTGATTTCATTCTAAAAATTGTTCATCTATAAATTTGGACACTTGCATTAATCTAGGATAGTTGTGTTGACATTATTAACTAACTTGAATTCAAGTGTTCAATATATAATACCTACTGAAATTGGATGCAACCACCTAGATGCTTCTATGTTATGATCTTGATGGACAGATTTCACTAGCACCTCAAGGTTTTGGTGTAATAGTCTATTACATTTAGTATAAGAACCTTCACTCAGGTTCAAGTCATAGAGCAAGTGAATACACCAGTATGATAGTGTTTATTTTTGTCTTGTATTTGTGGGGGATCCTAGTGTATGGGTACAAATCTAGCCTAGAGTCTAGGCTTAAGAAGTGTGGTGGGATGTTATGATCTTGATGGATAGATTTCACTAATGCCTCAAGGTTTTGGTATAAAAATTCATTGAATTCGGTATCAAAGCCTTCACTCAAGTTCAAGTTGTAGAGTAAGTGGATACGCTATAATGGAAGTATTCATTTGGGACTTCTACATGTAGGAGATCCTAGTGTATGGGCACAAATCCAGCACAAAATCTAGGTTTTGGAAGTGTGGTGGGATGTTATGGTTTTGATTGGTAGATTTCACTAACACCTCAAGGTTTTAGTCTAATGGTTTGTTACATTCGAGGTTATGCATCACATTTTCTTTAGTGAATTCAGATCTCGGTCATAGACTATCACTCCTTGTCAAATAGAAAAGACCAAGTTATTCATCTTCATATTGGTTGTGGAAAAAATGGGTTAGTGGGCACATGGTGTCAAGTTACCCCAAAGACTGCTATGTCAATGAGTTCTACCTACATATCCTGAAGAGGGCCTTAGACTCATGTCATTCTCCCCTATGATTTGGCTTGTGTGTGAATCATGTAATGTGTGATAAGCAATAACAAGAGTGACCTAGCTTGTAACATGGAAAATATGGTTCATGGAATACTCCTTTAGTAATTGAGACCTATTGATAGGTTGTCCCTATGACCAATATATAAATAGGATAAAAATAGGTAATATTTTGCTCTCTTGAGCACTTGATATAATGCTTTTGCTAAGTTTTATTGGTATCTTTAGGTCTTTTCTAGTGAAGAATAAACGAGGGTTGATATTATATTTATACCAATCCCCTTGGATAATATATTGCATTAAAGCACTTAGGCTAACCATAAGTATATGTTTAATTTACAAATTGGATGACTATAGGGAATTGGACACTTGAATTAAGGTTTGACACTTGCATCAACACAAGCGTCTGACTAAGATGTAAGTGTCCAAGTAGTTGAAAAGAAGGTGTAGGTCTAGAACTTATTGATATGGAAGATAAGTAGGTTTATAAAATTTTGGGCAAGGTAGATGGTTTGAGTAATTATAATAATATAAGTCAGACTAAGATAAATAGTTAGACATAGAGAGATAGTGTGTATGAGGCTTTTGGTAGTAGAAAAGGTATAGAAGTTGAAGATACATCCATGATATGTATTTTCCAAGTGTACAAGACTGAGGTTCTATATAATTCAAAAATAATGTTTACACTTCTATTGAAAAATGATCATACATATCCTTTATTGTTAGAGCATATGAGTGCCACATCCCCATGCATCTTCCAAAGTCTCTTCTCCTCATTGATATAACACTATCTAATAATCATGAGGATTAATATATATCTTCTGAGAACACATATCCTCTTACCAATATTGTGGGAAATCTTAGCTCAACCATGTGGCTAGAACCTTGAATTCTTGGCATTATATATCATCCTTCTGAAAATGAGCTAAAGATGTTGGTTTTTATTCAAAAGGATGGAATATGCTGAATAAATACACATTGTTTTCCTTGTAAAATCTAGACTATTGCTTCTAAATTATAAAAAATCTAAGTTGAGAGGATCAATCAAGATTTAAGGCTATGCAATAGGTGTTTCTTCCATAGATAGGTATGTTTTAGTTAAGCAATTCTTATTCAATATCATATTTGAAGAAAACAGAATATACTTATTTTTCTAGAAAAAATGAAATTGAAAATGATTTGAGATGTGATTAAATATTGATTCTTGCTCTTATTGGTAGATATAAAAGTTATCTTTAGAAGTAGATAATGAGATGAATATGTTACATATATATTTTTATCTACTTGACAAAGTCCCAAATGACATAACTTTATCTACTTGCTAAAGCCCCAATTTTGTCTCTAATTTACAGTGCTTGGGGTTCAGACCTGATAAGTCAGGAACTAAGTTTAGTAAGTAGAATCATTTTACTTTATTTTTGTATAAGGAGGATTGACATTCTATGGTATCTTTAAATTTCAAGGTATATATAACATTAGGGGTATAGACTAAAGAGATGTCTATTTGTAACATTTATAACATGACACTAGATTTAGTATTTTAATTCACTAAATCAAACTTATGAATATGTTGTACATAGGTCAACCAAGGAGACATTGAGTGAGACTTGTAACCTTATATTACCTACAAAGTGGAAGGAGTCAGGATAAAGCTTGTGGCTTTGAAATTAATAGTGGCCATAATTTGATGCCAAAGGATGGGCAAGGCTCAACAAATGTTTATGTAGAGTTTTGTTTATGGCAATAAAACATTTCACACTACTACCAAAGAAAAGTATCTTAGTCCTGTATGGAATGAAAAGCTTATGTGCACCATCCTATATATTTTTAGTCTTCCTAATAAAATAATAGACATATATATTTTCCTACAACAATGGGTCCATCAAAAATTATCTTCAAAAATTCTAGTATATGATTCAATCCTTCTTTAACCTCTCTCTATATAGAATTTTGCATCACCTTTCCACTGACATTTAATAAATTTGGTCTTATCTATAGAGGACGTGTCACAAAGATAATATTCAAATGAGGTATGACAACTTTGTTATATTTAGGAGGTGAAATAGAGGTCATGCTGCCAACTATCTTGATGTGAATGGAATCATAAAGATCTACAAGCTCTACCATCAATTATCTTGATGTGAACAACATTTCATAGATCTACAGATGAATCTAAGGAGGGTTCCCCTTAGCAGAATGCCTTTGTCATAAATATAGTAGGGATAAGAAGGCAACATATTTGTACCTTCACTTTTTATAAGTACACATCAAAATAAAGGGAATTGGTAATTAATAAGATTAATCATGCTGATAGGCATAATCTATAATAGCATGAGATTTTCTTCTTGTTCAAAGAATGTGATTGAAAAGTTGTGAAATATTGGGTATAGGGTAGGATTTGGAATTTTTTTTGTTTTCTCCAAAAAATTTGATCCTAACATAGTGGTGCAACTAGATTAAGACCATATATCCCTAGAAAGCAATAAATTTACAAAGAATTTAATAGAATTATTAATTAATGTGATATGTGATACCTCAAAATTAATCTCTCTTAATATATTTTAAATATGTATTTAAGTTATTATGTATCTATGTGTAGGGATATATTAGAATCACTTCACTATATTAATTTGTATTGAAAACTATGCAAATATTTTTAAACTTTCTAAAGTTTTAATATTATTTTTTTGTATTTTTGAAAAGAATAAATGGAAAAGTTTATTTTTTCTACTTTTCTATGGGTTAGAGGTTAATAACAAAATAATTGTTTTCAGAAAAAATTCAAACATTTATCATTAAAAAATTAGAGAAAAATAAATGTCTTGTCTATCATATTTTTTAATCAATCTTCTATTATTTTTTCTAGATTTTTTTAGATTTGTGGTCCTTTTATTTAAAAGTTGATTGGAATTGTAATTTTTCAATAAAAATTGACGTACTACTTTGAAGGTGACAAATTTAATTAAGTTTCAAGTAATACTTAATTACAAATCTATAGGTCACATCCATCACATTGAATAGACAAATGACATATACCTTGTGACCATACATTATACATTATGTTTTTTTATTTTTTTTTATTTTAGCATTTAGATAGAAAAAAGGAATGGATAAATTATATTGATGAAAATTATTACTCCACTCTAATAATCATGGATATCAATAAATGCAAACATATATATTTTTTAAACTAAAATTTAAAAAAAACATCCGTGACATGTATATCAAATTACAATGTTAAATTGGTAGTTTATTATATACTTAATAATAATAAGTTTTATGGTTGTTTTGATTTGGTTGGTTTAGGGTTTTCATATTGTTATATTTAGATCAATTGTATAAAAAAAAATTAGTTGAATTTTGAATGATGAATAATAGGCATATTGTTGTTGTGCACTATTAAAATTTGAGTTTATTTAGAGCTCAGACACACAATTAGTTTATTTAAAAATTTTAAACCTCCTATTTAAATTTTATTAAATTCAAACAGTCTAGATACATGTTTAAAAACTGGAGTGCCAACTAACAAGATAGTGCTAATTTGTTTTCAATTTGTGCTTACCATGACATGTTGCATGTGTATTTTTTTCCGTAACCTTTATTAGCAACTTTGATTTATTTTGATGCAACTTATGAATGTGGAATAAATTTTCATTGAATATAAATGTTTTAAAGTATAAAAAGAAATGTGAGTTGCAAAAATAGTTTTGCATCCATGTGAATCTTAAATGAGTTGGAGGGATGATTTGAATGCAAGCAACATTTGGAATATCTGTTGTTTCAAAGGTTCACTCCATTCTCTTTATTGGGAAATGTTCTATTATCTTGTCATTCCAAACAAAATTTAATTGACATTTAGTATAACCATGTATTACTCTCACTTTTTAAAGTTGTATAAATGTTACTTTCGAGTATATGTCATGAGCCTAACAAAAAATGTTTTAATTTTGAAAATGGGTCACTTATGTAAAGAGTCATCTCACTAATCGATACCAAATAAAAAAAATGTATGGACATGAAAATAAAAAAAGAGGGAGACAAAAATGGTGTGTAGATGATGGCACACATATACTTAGAAAACCCACTGATAATAGGTGGCAATACATTAATAATAACACTAGATAATCAAAATTTAAAACATTAGCCTAAAATGTGTGTAATTGGCCCAACTTGAATGCGTGGATAAAGAAGGGTACGTGCCAATGAATGTGTGATGGCAAGGAGTGACAAGGTGGACATTGATGTTACATGGGAAGTCATTTGTTATGCATGGCACCTAAGGATCCTTCTATTTTATGCATGAGTGATATGCACCTAAAGCATAAGTTGCATAAGTTCAGACAGGAGGCATTGCAAATTACAATAAAGATGGTGGAATATACGTGTAGACTTAGATGTCTATATGCTAATTTTGGTGTAGAAGATGCCACTAGTTATTTGAACATTATTTGTTAAAAACATTTATGATTAGTTTCTTTGTAGGGAAAAGGTCCCAGTAGTTGAACACCCTAACTTTGGACAATGAATTAAGGTGCCATAACATCACATTAGATTTCAAATAAATTTCCCATGTTAATATGTCATCTTAAATACTTATAACTAATGTTTCAAGGTATAACACATTATACATTTTATGATATAATTTATTTTATCATGAGAGGTCATAAAATGCATTTTTTAAACATATGACTAAAACTTAACCTTTGGAGTACCAATAGCTATGCATTAGAATATCAATACTTGAGTCTTACTTGTGAAGATGTGATTGGTTACTTTTAATTTTATAGAATAAATGTTGAAAAAGTATTAGATACGACATGTTTAGCTTCTGGGGAACTTTAATATTTATACACACCAATATGTTTCATCGATGGAGCACATGTTAACAAAAGCCCTATTTAACAATTGGAACATGCACAACAATTAGGACCTTTCCCCTAGTATAAAATGAACAAGGTTTTTTAGTTTAACTATGTAAAATTGTTATTTTCATACTTTTCAGATTTCAGTGCAGGATCCATCTCTAAAAGAAAAGATTGAAGCCAATTGTCTATAATTAACTCTATATTTTTACCATAAACTCTAGCCAGTTAATTAACTATTTAAAAAATAAATAAAATGTGTTATTAGTAACTTATGAAAAGGTTGTGGATTGTAAACTATTTAGGTTACAAACATGTAAAAAATGAAAAGCATGCTTTATAGGTAAGAATTTGTAAGGTTAGAGGGAAATTTAACCCATTTTCATCTCATGAAGGTTATGTTTAAAAATAAATTTTAAAAAAATGCTTTATAGGTAAGAATTTGTAAGGTTAGAGGGAAATTTAACCCATTTTGGCACATGAAAGTTAAAAATAAAACAAACCCTAGGTTCTTTATTATGACCTAACATGTTTGTTATGTCAACATTTTTAAAGCTTGTCTTTAATATATTCACTCTCTATGAACCACACCAAAAAAATGTACCTAAGGCAGAGGAGCCTCTCATTGTGCACTCTAAAAAAAAGGTTTCAAAGAGGAGACTCTCCATTCTAGACATGTATTGGGTTTTAACCTTCGACACCTCTAGATATCTCCTATTGCATATTGGTCGACAATGAGTTGTGCACATAGGAATGAGAAGTGATAAAGCCAAGAAGTTTTTGTGACACATCTAATTTATTCATTATTGGGTTCAATAAATTCTCTCTTGCACACAAGAAAAGTACAAGGATCTCCATGATGTGCATCACATACCTCATACATTTTGAGTTGGTGATAAAGTTTGGCTGCACCTTCAGAAGGAATGCTTCAAGGGTCCACACCAAAAGATCAAGCCTTTGTGTTATTGTCCTTACACCATTATATGTGCAATTGGTTAGAATATCTTTATTCTTGATCTACCTCAGTACTTGGGCATGCAACTAATCTTCAACATGGAACTTCTCAAGCCTTACACTCTATTACTTCTTAAGCTAATAATGAAAAAACATCCTTCTAGTTTGGATCTTGAAAAATTGTGCCCCATAGAGAAGGACTATATCACCGAAGTGATAGACACATGCAACTACCATGACACACATCAAATTTATTATGTGGTCAAGGTTGGGAAATATGTTGATCAAGCTAAGTGGTACACATCTCAACAACTTTGAGTGCATTTTCCTTAGCTACACACCAATGCAATGGAGACCATTTCTCTTCAAGAAAGGGTGAATGATGTATGTGCAACTGTTATACTATTGAACACATTCCTCATTTGTTCTACTATGTAGAGATAACACCTCTCATGAAATCATATTCACTCCTTTTCCTAAAGCTTACTCACAACTTGTCACATAAATCCTGCATCTACTCATAAACTTTTATGTTACGTTCACCTCAGATTGTAATATGTGCACTCTACACTATGTAACCCTATACACTTTACATGATTTTTCTCACAAACTCACTAGCTCCTTTCGCCCCCAACTCAACACAACCACATGTCCACCAACCTTGACTACGTGATTCAAAATGTGGCCCAACTAGCCATTATCTACCAATGAAATATATTAAGATTGGAGGGCATTGAAGATAGCTTGGACATTAACTATTTAGACTGTTGCCAGCTACCACATTTGACAAGAGATTAGAGTGATTATCAACATCTTCCTTAGTATCTATATAATAGTTAATACTAATTTTGTATTATGCATGTTAAATATGTAATATACACATTTGGCTAAGATAGCTAACAACATATCTAGATAAATTCCATTTACATGGTCATAACATAGATAGATCATTCTACACATCTACTCTGTATACATGCACTGTAGAAAATGTAATTTATATTCCATATTCTTTGATTTATGAATATAAGTTGCATTTCCTTCAAGTGAGACTTATGCTCTATTGAATGCATGTTCAATCATTCTTTCTAAATATATCTCTATGCATTTACTCTGCATAACCAAACTAAGTTATCCCCTGCACACCTATTCCTGGGCCTCGTGGTGTAGATCATGCAAGGGTAACAATGTGACTTTGCCACAATCACACTTTTTTGCTTGAATTTGAAGAGAAATAGGGGTTTTAGGCATAAATTTACCTAAAATTATTTGCATTTACCTTGAACATAAGTGGATACGGTGTTTTTGTGTCACTTTTGGCCTATAAGGGACCTAATCACAAGTAAAATCGACATGAAGGGGTGGTTGGGTGTGCATGTGTCACTAATGCAACCTATGTTTCCCCATACACACCACTTTGGCATGAATTCAAATTCAATTAGGGTGATCATGCCTAAATATACCCCAAATTATCCCTATTCACCCTAGTTGTAAATGATAATAGTGTTGATGTGTCTTTTTATGGCCTATAAGAGACCTAATCATAAGTAAAATCATCATAAAGGAGTGGTTGGGTATGCATTGGTTTGTATACTTTAATTTGATAAATTGATAACTCTTATAAATACCAACAAGTAATTTGGAATGACCCAAACCTTTAAAAATGGCTATATGTTTACCTAAAATAGACATCATGTGCAAAATTTACATCCTAAAATCCCTAAGTTTAATACTAAAATACTAAAAAATGACTAAGTACTGACCAGAATAGATTTTTTAAAATATCTCCCAAATTGTCACAAACTAGGACTAATTCTATACAAAATCAATAATAAAACTATTTTTCATTATTTTAAGGTAGTTAGGGGGTTGCATTGCCAACTATCCATTTTTTTTTAGTTTATAGAGTCTATTTGCTTGTAAAAATAATCACACACACACACACACACACACACATTCATTAATATATTTTTTAAAATTATAGGTCACAAACTAGATGATATTATCTAAATTTCTCGCCAAAGGGTTTCAAATAATACTAAACGACGCTCTAAAAATGAGGGGTTGCATGGCTAACTATCTACTCTATTATCATATAAAATAATATTTCCTCTTTGAATTTTAGATGTTTGACCAATTTATACTTAACCATTTAAAAAAAAATATTAATTTATAAAATAGACTTGAAATGCTATAATTCATGTTCTTATATCATTTTAAAATTTTGAGTGTATCCATCTCAAATACTCTATAGAAGTTGATATTTCTCATTTTTTAGAAGAAGAAGAAATGTCCACTTAAGACCCCCTTTTTGTCCTCAAACTTCTTGAACTCACCCCAATTCAAATCAAATCATTATCAAGTATTCAAGCCATATCTAAATGTATACATGTAGCAAAAGGGACACAATCTCATAAACCACTTTAAGTGGGATAACTTATGTTTGATATCATTCTTGTTAAGCACGAGATATACTGAGAGGGGGTGAATCAATATATCATATATCTTATAAAACTTTTCCTTAATCAAATTCCACTTAATCAAACATTCAAGATATGCAATAAAATTGAAACAATAAACACCACACAAGTTAGAGAGAGACACCAGATATAACGTGGAAACCCAATGTGGGAAAAACCATAGAGAACAATCTCAAGTATATGAATGAGCACCAACCCACAAGAGCACCAACCCCTTTGCTGAGCACCAACTCAGCAACTATTCGTGAGCACCAACCCATAGGAGCACCAACCCCTTTGTGTCTACCACACAACTATCTCTCAATGTTGCTATCTCAACAAATGATAGTTCATTATAACATCTCTTTCCTCTCTCTCACCTTTGCTCTTCTAAGGTAGATATAACAAATATAAATCATATTCATCTCTCACAATTGCTCTTCTAAGCTAGATATTACAATATCAAATCAACCTCTATCACTCCCTTATTACAAATGGCTTCTCAAGCCTTTATTTATAGCTTTCCAAATGACCTTTGGCCTTCCCCCTTTGTGACCCTTCAATCCTCATGGAAAATGGCACCAAAATTGTATGACCCTTATATCCTTACCTTTGAAAAGTCATGTGGTGACCCTTCATGAGCAAAAATATCCTTCCCTCTTTTGTCCTTATCTGGGTGACTTTTCGTATTCCTCAAAGTGTCCCTTCATGAGAAATTGCACCCTTCTTCTTTTGTCTTAACTTGGTGACTCTTGGAATTCCCAAAGATGACTCTTCATGGGAAAATGCATCACATCCTTATTTTGTCTTTACCCCATGGCTCTTTGACTTCTCCATGGGCCATTCTTTTGTCTCATATGCAACCAAAAATATATTCATTAATATTAAATAAATATTAACTCACATTAGCGAAGATATAACTATTACAAACATCATTAAATGTAATGGGGCTTTTATCACCAATAATGCTAGACCTTTGACATCAATGACAATATTTATTACAATCTCCCCCTTTGTCATTGATGGCAACCTCAATCCTGAAACTACCACATCTTGTCACCTACACATACTATCATCTGAAAATATACAGTAACTCCCCCTTACTGTAGCAATTTGTACCAGTTCCTGCACTTGTACCTATTATTCTCCCCCTTTGACATCAATGGAAAGGGCCTACCTATAGCTAACACTTAGCTCCCCCTCGACTGATGTTAAACATCAATGGCAAGAAGTAATCCAACTCTCACAAATCTTTGAATGTGTCCTTTAATCATGCTTTTAAGAAGATATCTGACAATACATACACATTGTTCCCTGTCTTTTGAGCATCTACAATCAACTCATTTGAATCTGGCAATACATACACATTAAAGTTTCATGCTGAAGGTTATGAAATTAGAAGAAAAGAATCAAATGAGTTGATTGTAGATTCTCAGAGGATAGGTATCCTTGATAACATATTTGACTAACACTCAATAGATTATGTTTAAGACCTTTTACATACAAAACATTTTTAGTCTTAGTTTTACCATGATCCAAACTCAAAGTACCTTTTCTAGTTATCATGGTAGTGGTTTTATCTTCGAATCTCACTATACCACCATTGATCTTCTTTAGATTTATGAACTTAATTTTATCTCCTGTCATATGCCTCAAACATTACCTATCAATGAACCATGGCTGATCTTTATTTCTTACATGCAAAGTTGTTTGCACCAACAAAGAATCTTCAGGTTGTTTCTTCTGCCATGAACATGTTTGAACCTTCTTCCTGATGAATGGAGCTTTGAAATTTTGATCCTTCTTCTTGATGAATGGATCTTTGAAACTATGATCCTTCTTGACTGACTCGAACATGCTTCTACAATACCAAGCTATGTGTCTGAAGTTGTTGCACTTGTAGCATATTATGGTCTCTTCATCAAAGCTTGATAGAGAAGCAAAAGAGTTGTGGCTTCTGCTTGACTCTACTTGATTTCCTTCTCCTTATTTCTAAAATTGTTAACTCTTTTTATACATTCTAATTTCTTATGAGCATATCCTTTATAATAAAAACAATAACCATAAAAATAAGACCTATCTATATATCTCTAACCTGATTGTCTTTTATAGCTTTGTTCCCTCTGGCCTTCTCTATTTGAAATGTCCTCTATATTATTCTCTTCTCCCCTTTTTGTTTCCTCTTTTGTAAGAGCTTCAACATAGCTCTTTTTCTTTTCAAATCTGATCCTTTTCTTATCTGAATTTGTTTTTTGAATTTTCAATATCTTATTTAGCATGTTAGTGCTATCCTCAAATTTTGAATCACTAACTACTTTATCTGCTTTCTCAATCTCTTCTTTTAAAGAGGCAATTCAGTAACATACCTTTCACATTCTTTTATTGATATTTCTAACTGTGTTGTTAGATCTTCTTCATTCTTCTTAGCTTCTCTAAAGTGTGCTTGTAGATCTTCAATCATTTCCTTTGACTCTTGTTCATTTTTCTCGATCTAGTGCTTTAATCTTTGATTCTTCTTCTCAACAGCTGTTAACTCTTCTAGGGTACAAATGAGTTATCCTTCCATATTCACTTCAGCTTCCTCTTCTTCTTCTTCTTCTTGATCATCTTCATGTATGGCCATGAATAGAATCTCTTCTTCTTCTGAATCGCTAACTCCACTATCTTCGACTAAGCTATGATCCTTAAAATACATGCTCTTCTTCTCAAATCCCTTCTTGGATTTGCCTTTGAAATTCTTATTATTTGTAGGCTTTTCTTCTTCATCATCATTACCCTTATTTGAGCATCTAGTTAAAAAATGTCCAATATTTCCACAATTAAAACATTTAAATTTTAATTTTCCTTGATATTTACCTGTTCCTCTTTTCGGCTTGCAAATGAAAAGTGCTCCATTGTCATCTTCATCATCGCTGGAACTATCACTTGATTATTGAATCCTTGCTTTCTCTTTCTTTGATGTCTTGAAATCTACTTCTCTCTTTGAGGGTTTATCTTGTTCTGTCTGCATCTCATATGCTGCGAGCATACCATGAAGCTCATCCATCTTTAGCTTGGCTAAATTCTTCATCTCCTCGATTGCTGAAACCTTCGCATCATATCTCATTGGTAGAGATCTCAAAACCTTTTGCACCACCATTGACTCTTCTAACATTTCTCTAAGACCTTGAATCTGATTTACTATTTGATCAACTCACAAGAGATAACTTGATATATCTTCTTCTTCTTCCATCTTCAAACTTTCAAACTATCTTCTAAAAGTCTAAAGCTTAGCTTGCTGAACCTTTCCATCACCTTTGTAAATATTCTCAAGTTTTACCCAAGTTTCATTAGCAAATTTACATTGCATAACTTTAACAAATTCAAATTCACATAAAATAGCATTAAAGCTTTCACATTACATTCACTTTCCTTCTTTTCTATCGGAGTAATTACAGATGTCTGTGGCTCTTCATATTCCTCCACCACTGCTTGCCATATGTCAAATCCAAGGGCCATCAAATAAATCTTCATTATCATGCTCCAAAAATCATAATTCATCCCATCAAACAAAGGTGCCTTATTTGTAGAAAATCCTTCATGTGATCCAGCCATCATGCTTTCCCAATCTACCTTCAAGCTGTAAAACTTTTCAAAAGGAACTTAGTCTGATACCAATTGTTAAGCACGGGATATACTGAGAGGGGGGGTGAATTAGTATATCATATATCTTATAAAATTTTCCCTTAATCAAACATTCAAGATATGCAATAAAATTGAAACAATAAACACCACACAAGATAGAGAGAGACACCATATGTAACATGGAAACCCAATATGGGAAGAACCATGGAGAACAATCTCAAGTATATGAATGAGCACCAACCCAAACAATATTTGCAAGCACCAACCCATTTGCTGAGCACCAACCCATAGGAGCACCAACCCCTTTGTCGAGCACCAACCCAGCAACAATTCATGAGCACCAACCCACAGGAGCACCAACCCCTTTGCCGAGCACCAACCCAGTAACTATTCATGAGCACCAACCCATAGGAGCACCAACCCCTTTGTTGAGCACCAACCCAGAAACTATTAATGAGCACTAACCCCTTTATATATACCACACAACTATCTCTCAATGTTACTATCTCAACAAATGATAGTTCATTACAACATCTCTTTCCTCTCTCTCATCTTTGCTCTTCTAAGCTAGATATAACAAATACAAATCATATTCATCTCTCACAGTTTCTCTTCTAAGCTAGATATTACAATATAAAATCAACCTCTATCACTCCCTTATTACAAATAGCTTCTCAAGCCTTTATTTATAGCTTCCCAAATGACCTTTGGCCTTTCCCCTTTGTGACCTTTCAATCATCATGGAAAATGGTGCCAAACTTGTATGACCCTTCATATCCTTGCCTTTGAAAATTCATGTGGTGACCCTTCATGAGCAAAAATGTCCTTCCCTCTTTTGTCCTTATCTTGGTGATTTTTCATATTCCTCAAAGTGTCCCTTCATGAGAAATTGTGCCCTTCCTCTTTTTTTTTCACTTGGTGACTCTTGAAATTCCCAAAGATGACTCTTCATGGGAAAATGTATCCCATCCTTCTTTTGTCTTTACCCTGTGGCTCTTTGACTTCTCCATGGGCCCTTCTTTTGACTCATATGCAACCAAAAATATACTAGTCAATATTAAATAAATATTAACTCACATTAGCCAAGATATAACTATTACAAACATCATTAAATGCAATGGGGCCTTTATCACCAATAATGCTAGACCTTTAACATTAATGACAATATTTCCAACAATTCTTGGTAATATTGAATACATAGGCAATGATCAATCATCGTGGGATGATTGGGGTTAGCTCAACCCATTACATTTCACCATTTTTCTTTGCATTTTTCTAGTTATTGTAAGCCTTATTAGGATTTAACCTTTGCATAAGTCATTCACACACATCCAAAGACCAAATTTTAGTACATGTGTGTTTCAAGTAGGTGCATGTGATTATGCCCTGATTTTTATGATTTTTATCATACAACAAAGTTTTGACTCATACGCAACCAAAAATATACTAGTCAATATTAAATAAATATTAACTCACATTAGCCAAGATATAACTATTACAAACATCATTAAATGCAATGGGGCCTTTATCACCAATAATGCTAGACCTTTAACATTAATGACAATATTTCCAACAATTCTTGGTAATATTGAATACATAGGCAATGATCAATCATCGTGGGATGATTGGGGTTAGCTCAACCCATTACATTTCACCATTTCTCTTTGCATTTTTCTAGTTATTGTAAGCCTTATTAGGATTTAACCTTTACATAAGTCATTCACACACATCCAAAGACCAAATTTTAGTACATGTGTGTTTCAAGTAGGTGCATGTGATTATGCCCTGATTTTTATGATTTTTATCATACAACAAAGTCAACCAATAGAATACAATAATGTCAATTGATCATGTTCTTGATGATTTTGACACTAAATAGTTCTTGTGGCACTTGCAAAATCAACCATAGTTGATCACTTCCAACCATTAGTTGGTCATGTAAAGTTAGATTACAAATCTAAAAAACACTTTAAATGGGATAAGTACATGGGTTTTATTTCCATTTTCAGAGTATGAGATATGTAGTTAGTGATCAATCATCACAGGGGTGATTAGGGTTATCTAAATCCATCACATGTAATGTCCCCTTTAGGGATAAATCAAAAAGATCTGGGTTTTCCAACAAACCTTAGGAATACCAAAACAAAACCCTAACACAAAATATAATTCTTTGATTTTTAAAAATTCAAACCATTATTATAAATTTCAGATTTCTAGAAATGAACATCTAGGGCATAATTATTAACACTTTTTGCATCAAATATTTACCACAAATTTTATAATGTTACAACCATGAATAATACCTCAAATTCTCATTTTTTTGAACCAACAGATGGTTGGAAAATTTTAAATAAATAATAGTTTATTATTCAAACCCTTGTACATAAAATTTAGGCTTAAATAACCCTTCAAAAGGCCAAATCATATCGCAAAGATAGGTCACCCAACTCCTAAAGGCATATCATTGACTCCAAAGTTAAACACAACCCTCAAAAAATAATCAATAACCCTCAAAACTCAATTGTTGCCCTAATTTTGCCTACAAACCCTAGTCACCACACCTACTGCAAATAGAATGGTATTTAAAACACCTTTGGTTGAGAAATACACTCAATACAACTACCTTATGAAGTTTCCCTAGTTGGTTATTTAGGGATTTCATCCTTAATTCCAGTCACCTTTGAAGGTTTTAATTTTTAAAGCAATAATTCAAGCTTTTACATGGTTAAACTCATAAAATTCTAATTATCCAAATTATCATGCTTTCCAAATGATCCCTCATCCTCCTTAAATACCCTTTTCGCACCAATTATGTTCTCAAGTGGGGAACTCCACTTGGGGGGGATTCAAATATTTGAAAGTAAATTTTTATTATAATTCACTTAAGGGTTATGTTTTAAAAAGGTCCCAGCAATAATTCAAGCTTTTACATGGTTAAACTCATAAAATTCTAATTATCCAAATTATCATGCTTTCCAAATGATCCCTCATCCTCCTTAAATACCCTTTTCGCACCAATTATGTTCTCAAGTGGGGAACTCCACTTGGGGTGATTCAAATATTTGAAAGTAAATTTTTATTATAATTCACTTAAGGGTTATGTTTTAAAAAGGTCCCCTTCTTAAGTCACAACTCAAGTTAGAATAAGTTGCCGACATATTTACCTTTTTGGAATCTTAAACATATCATTATTTTATATATTAAGTATTTATAATTAATTTTTATTTTGATAACGATATTAGTTTAATTTAGAAAAGGGGACATTACATTACACTCCCTCTTTCTCTTTGCTTTAGTTATCGTAAGCCCTATTAGGATTTCAACTTTGAAGAAGTTATTTTCAGGTCATTCATGTGCATCCAAAGGTCAAATTCTATCATACATGCATATTTTAAGTAGACATAGGTGATTAGTCATTAATTTTCATGATTTTTAGTAGAGGACATAATCATCTAGGAGAGGACAATAATACCAGTCAATCTTGTTCCCTTTTTGACAATCTTAACCCTAAATAATTATAGTCATAGTTCTTGTGGCACTTGCAAAATTAGTGTTAAATTTGATCACTTTCAATCATTAGTCAATCATACATATTTAGATTATAGATACAAAATAACTAAGTCTTGTTTCCTCTCTTTATTTTTTTCATAGTTAACCTTCTTTCATTTGTTCTATTGTTCCCAAAATATGTCCCTCATTTTTGGGACAACATATGAACTATTTTGGTCTTGCAAGCCAAAATTCTCTCTTCCCTTCTAAAAAATTATTTTGAGCCTTCAAAATTCTTCATTATTTAAGCTTTTTCAGCTAACAGACTCTGCAAGCTGATTTCTATGGACTCTACAGGCTGATTTCTACAGACTCCATAGGCTGATTTCTATAGACTCTACAGGCTTGTTTCTATAGACTCTATAGGCTGATTTCTATGGACTTTGTAGGCTAATTTTTATGGACTCTACAAGAAAGAAACAAGTTCCCAACACTTTGGCAATTTCAAAACAAGTTCAATGCCAAGGTTCAACCAAAAGGTTCATTGGCAAGCTTCAAACAAATGATTGAACCATTGAAGCTCGCTTCCAAAAGGTTCAAAGGTTCATTGATGTTGACAAGCTTAAAGAGTTAAGCACTTCAAAAAAAGTTCAAAGTTCAACCACTTCAGCAAGTTCAATGACTTCAAACGACTTCAAAAGAGTTAGCGAAAAGAAGAAGGCTTGAACCATTGAACCATTGAATCTTGAACCAAAATGGTTCAAAGGTTTAATGGGTTCAATGGTTCAAAGGTTCAATGACCAGTTGGTTCAACGTGGTTGGTTCAAGCAGTCAAGTGAATGAGTAGTTGGTTCAAGCGATCAAGTGAATGAGCGAAACATAAGATTGAACTGTTGAATCATTGAACCAAAGTTGGTTTAATCAGTCGATTCAATCGGTCAGTTAAAAGGAGTGCCCCAAAGCCTGAATGACAAGTGCCCTTGTAGAGGGAACTTAGGAGCCAAAATGACCCTTGAAACTTTTCCAAAAGGCAATCTTAGAGATTAAACAACCCTTGTGGAGGGCAGGTGATGAGCAAAATAGACCGTTTCAAAGGATGAAAGTGTAAGGTTTTCTTCAAAAAGAGACTTTTTTTTGAAGGAATTGAAGCTACAGACTGCCTGAAGATAGACCAAGGTCACCCGAAGAACCCCGAAGGTTAGATAACCTTGTGGAGGACTCTCAGCCAAAGCTGAATGGATTCCTCCCCTTTGAGAAGGATCAAAACAAGAAAGCTGAAGGAATTGCCAAGGAGGGTGATGGGCTTGAAGACATCAAGATTAAGCACCATGAACTAACCATTGGGATCCAAACATCTGGTGACGTCCCCATAGCTATCAAATTCATGGCTATGAAATAACTGTTGATATTTAAAAGCTTGAGCACAGACCTGAATGAATTCAAAGGCCTTAAGGCCAAAGGCAAGAACTGCTGAGAGAAGAAGCTAAAAGAGCTAGTAAAGCTAGGAATGTATCCCTGAGAGCTCAAATCACAATAGAAAGAGGGAAAGGCCAGAAATATCTATGCAAAAGTTATTCTAGTAGGTGTAACAGTCCATAAAGTATATATTTGAGCCTACAAACTTTGAAGGCATAGCCTATTTGTCTCCCTTGGAGTAAAGTCAAAGTGTACAGCTACGTAGATATCAGGAGATAGACCAAATGACTCAAGCCCAAGAGAAGACATTTGAGATGAATTGACACACCACAGTTAAGGTAACCACCCTATTCTAGTATGGTCCCTTGATAAAATTGAAAATGCATTCAAGGCATTGAATGCAGCATGGGCCATTCCATGGAACAAAGTGCCAGGCCTTTCTTGGTTGCTATATAATATGATATATTATTTTATGCAAATGAGATCTCTATTATAGAAGCAAAACTCTGTCAAAATTAAAAGGTGATTACTAAGACTTTGAGCTTAGATTGTTAATCATATTTCTTTATTTGAATGAGAAATCAAGTTACTTTCAGGCTTTGTGCTATTATAGCTTGTGTCATTTTAGGAGATTGTTCTTATGTCTATCTTTTGAATACATTCTTATCTAGTTAATGAAATAAGTAGAGCTTGTGGAAGTAATTAGGAAGGTGTCCTAAAGCCAATTGTGGGAAGACTTTGTGCTGTCTACAATTACCTTTAGTGTGTTTGTCTATTTTTTGTTCCTATGTAAAGGACCTTGGGATGAATTTGTGCCCTCATTATCCTTCGTATTTCACTCTTGGGTAGTTGAGGTGGAGACTTTGCACTACATCTCAGTCTGCTAGTTATTATGCCCCCTGTTACCAGTTACTTGTCACTACCTGAAATAACTCCCGTTGTTTCCTGCAAGACCACTTCTGAAAGAAGAGAAGTGCCTTCAGTGTCTTCACCTAGATTTATCCTTTGTTTGTGAACATCACCTTTTAAAAAAGAGAGATGGATGGTGTTATCCTACCCTTGAGCGTCATTTTCAGCTTATATATATATATATATATATATATATATATATATATATATATATATATATATATATATATATATAGCTCCACATAGTTATAAGGGAACCTCCCCTTGATGAGAGGAGAGATTTGTCCCCTTTTGATGTGGTAAACCCACACATCTGGATGACCAATCTCCCTATGTTGTGGTTGAAGAGACCTATTTTTCTCATCAGTTAGCTGCTGACAAAATATTCACCCAACACGTTCAATCTTTGTCAATTTTACTACTTTAATTCTACTAGTTTCAAGCTATTTTAAAATATTTACTATCTTTCAAATCATTTTATCTTAATTAAAGTTAATCATCAAACTAATTAAAAATTATGATAAACTATGATATGAGTTTCAAAATTTCTTGTGTCTATATTTTCATGTCAACGTATCACTGATGATATTAGTAATGAAATCAGTCGTTGTATTGTTTGATCAAAGAATATAGAATAAAAGTCAATTTTAATGAAAACTAACTTTATTTTCTTTATATCTTGAATTATATATAGTTCAAAATAGAGATACAATTATATCTAACATATTATAAATTTATTTTATTTATAACTATTTGAAAATAAAAAATAATATTAATAGATAAATATTAGCTTAAATAAATCTTTGTTTGATGGTCAAGACATTTCCAATGGTATTAAAGAAAATTTTAATAATTTGATTAAATAAATTTTAGAGCTCTTCCTTTATAATATCAAATGACCATTTCATATTCAATTACACTCAAATTACTTTTACAAGTTTTGTTAGTGTAAATATTACATTGGTTAGGTTAAAATGTTATATCCAATAACACTCGGATTAGTTTTAGAGGCTTTATAAATGTAATGACTACATTGACCAATATATAATTTGTAATATGATAAGGATAAGAAAGAAACATATTTTTACCTTTATTTTTTTGAATTATGTATCAAAATAAAGGTATTTTTACTTTTTTGAAGTACATATCAAAATAAAGGAAAGTGGTAATTAATAGATTTAATTATTTACTATGCTAGGAGTGAATGACATCTATGTGCTTTCAAAGTGTTTCAAGGCATGAGGTAGATTTTGGAAGCTAAGGATAACATTAGAGTGTTATATAAACATCTCATAGAGAATATAAGCTCATGTTATTAGAGGAAAGTCATCAAAACTCCATACAAACATATAGGTAGGTAGAGAAACCCTACATGCAGTCTTAGGAAGCATGGAGACAAATTGAAACTTGGGAATAAAAATTAAGTCAAAAGGGATGGAAATGAATGAGAAACAATTTTTTTTTCTCCCTTTATCACCTATAGGTGCCTCAAACCCTAAAACTTAATTTTCAATCTTTTAGGCCTAAAAGCTAGTCTTAAGACCTATATACTCACACCACCAAGAAGACACTTTTAGACCTCTCCAAGAAATATGACACATTGAGGATGGTATGATGATATTATTTAGGTCTAATGATGATTATTAAAATCAAGGATATGAATTTAAATAACCATTTTTGGTCTCAAAGAGAAATTCAAACTATGCAGTTCAAGACATCCATTCAAACCACCTGATCAAGTGCTTGTATCTTTCACCACAAGGGGAGTTTGTCTAAATTATATTATAATGTTTTGAGGACCCATATTAATTTATAATTCATAAATTATTGAGTTTGGTTGAGTTCCTGATATTTATGAACAATCACTAAGAGTATAAGCATGTCCAAAATGTAAGCAAAACCCTATAGTCAAACTTCATTATGTACATATATTTCACATCATTTGAATTTGAATACAATATTATAAATAAATTTGAGGGGTTATATGTAATAAATATTCATGTCAATAAGTTTTGGTTTGGATGTTTTTAATTTATGAACCATTGTTAAGAAAGCTCACCTCCAAAACCCTCCTAGAGACTAGTTTTGAGAAAAGTCAATTTTATTGCAATAAAAACCTCATGAATCATATTTTAAACTTTAAAACATGAATTAAAATCAGAGAGTATCCAAGAAATGGTACTTTTTTTATAAAAAATAGTACAGACATGATAGAAAATAGATTTTTTAAAGAAAAAGTGCTAAAAGGAAAGGTGCAAGGTAGTTTAATGGTTTCCAATCCATGGAAAGTGAAGTATGTAACTTGTTATTCCTCCTAAAATTATAATATTCTCAAAAAACATGCCTATAAATTCTCTTATTATATCATTCAAAACAACCAATCCATAAAATTTCAATGTAGTTTGACCTAGTCAACTACTTTGACTAAGTTGTAGGTGTTTCTTCATCAAAAAGACATATTTCATGATATGGTGGATTATTTTAGGCCTAAATAGAATTATATTTTTATTTTATAATGTTTTAATTCTGGTTATAATGGTCATCAAATGAAAGAAGTCTGAATACTAGGCCTAGTAGGCCTATTTGATCAAATAAGAGTTTGAACAAGTCAAAAGGGTCCACCACCTTATTTTTAATGCCAAAAGGAGTTCATGTAAGAATGCTAGACAAGAAGAGAAGTATTGAAGACTATTTATTAGAAATTATAACTGATTTTGACTTGAGTTAATGTTGATTTGACTTCTCCATCTCTCTTTAATGCTAATCTCTTAGCTTGTTCTCTTCTCGTGTCTATATGTTCAAGCTTTTAAGCCTATTTTCAGGAACCCTCTCTTGGGTATGATGAAACTCTGCCAAGATTGAGATTTGTAAACCTCTTTAGATAATTAAATTATTTTTTTATATTCTTATATATAGTTTTAGTGTGTTATATTGGTTTGATTTTCACATGTGGTAGTATTTTCTCCCTTGGTAGGTCCTAATCTCACATAGTTACTAGTATGCCAACTTATGTAGGTCATATACAATGTTTGATATTGTCTAATTGAGCTAATAGTGGATATATTGACTAGTTAGTGCCTTAAATAAGGCCTATTTCATAATTTTCCTCATGATTTGATCACTTGATGAAACCTCTATGTGAAATATTGTTGCATGGGAGTCCTTTGGACTTGTAAGATTTGGTAATTTTCATTGTCTTATTAGTGTTGTATGAGTTTAAATAGAGTGGATGAATAAGATATACATGTGTATCACCATCAGTACAATAGGATTTACCTTTTAGTTTCTTTCTAACCCTTTTCAACCCAAAAATAAATAGTAGGCTTTAGTAATAGATCCAGATTTGATACATCAGAAGAGCTAGCCTCATAAATCTAGAGGTATGGTCTAAGATACAGGTGTCCCACAACCTTAAACCATTCCAATGGTAGTCTATGTTTGAAAGAGATCTGAGCAATCTGTCTTTAGCAGGGTACAACTTGGGTTGCTAACAAAACTAGTTGGGTAAGACACATGTTAGCGTCGACTTTAAGTTAAGTAATGCATTTGATAGAAGGAACATGGAAACAATTTAATATGCACAACAAGATGTTGGGGTTTCTATGACTATTTATTTTGGCATTGACTAATGCATTTTCTAATGTTAAACTTTATGTAGGAAGATTTAATCCAATTGAATATAAAAATTATCATTTAAATTTCATGCATTTTTTAAAATTGAAAATTAAGCAATCTCCACAAATAAATGATCTTATCATTCAACTTCAACCAATACAAAGTTAAAGAAATTATCTTTTTAGAATTTTCTCTTTTTTAAAATACAATGTAAATGGTATAACTAATGTGAAAACTTTAAGAAGTGAAAAAATATTTGACAAAAATATTTTCCAATGTAAAATAATAGAGAAAGGTGATTACAATAGATTACTCCACAATAGGGACTAAAAACATTTGTACTCAAAATACTCATCAAATAAATATTTGATTAAAGATGTCCAACCATTTTATCTACATTAGACTTTTGGAGTCCCATTTTATAATAAATACACTATCAGTTGCTCCAAAGGTGAGAATTATGCTAGAAGCGATGGCATAACTTTTTATTTTAGTAAATCAATGTTTTGTAAAGGGAAATAATGTAAATTAGTAGTTTTAACTCACTTGAAACCCATTACCACTGACCCCTTCTCACATTTAGTGCACAATGTGGTATGCAATTTTAATCCAATATTTATGGTTGAGGTTTTGTATTCCTTCATAAGGGATGTAATTTTAAATTTTGGTAAAGTGGGTTTTTATGTATATGAAACATTTAAATCAGTAATCGTACTTCACTCAAAAAACATGAGATGGCTACTGACCTCATCTTACCTCTTGTTCAAAAAGTGTTGAACAAAAATGAGCTATGTGGGGAGGATACTTTTTATTTCACATGAGGTCGAGTAATGATGAAGTGGTGGGCAAGGGAATGGTCATATAAAACATGAAACTGATGAAATATTTTGAGGTGATATGGGTGGTGATGGTGAGGGGAAGTGGAAAGGTATTTCGAGGGATGGACTTAAATAATCTTGAATAGATACACGTGTAAAGTTCAATGATATGTCATACTGGTCAATGTAATTTTTAGCTTCCATAAAATTATTTTAGTTACCCAATACATGATAGAAATAAAGTTCATCTCAATGGAAAATAGATGTCAAATATCCAATGACTCATCTTAAAATGTAGATAATTCACTATGTGTCAATTTAGTCGAGTCTAAAAATAATTAGACAAAACTATTGGGGATCAACCAACAATATTCATTACCTTTGTGTAAGCAACTAAAAATGGAATTAAACCAGAATAATAAGTAACTAGATATCAAAAATATCAAAGAATAAGAGATACAGGAAACCACCCAAAAACTTGTATTAAACTCTTCCAGAAAAAAATACAATGAAGAAAATCACACTTTCTTCTCACACCTCTCAGATGTACAGATCTCTTTCCCTCAAGAGTTCTCTCTCTCAATTACAACTTATTCAAGTCTTACAAGCTATAAAGATCTAACCCCATTATATAATATTAGGGATCATGAGCATACAATATCCACTGTTAGATATACCTTCTAATCAAAGGTCCAAAACAGTCCTGCCAAAAATAGAAATGCAGACTCAATACCAACAGTTAAACTTATCATGCAAACAATCTGTTCATCCATGAAAATAGACTTTTTGGATGCACAGGTGACCGACGTCGGTCCCTATCTGATTGCACATGACCGACATCGGTCGATCCATAATCGACACCGACAGCTCCCAGTCAACCCCTAACTGACGTCAGTCAATCCTGATCGACGCCAGTGACTGTGTAACACCAGCAACCTTGCACTTGCTCATTTGGTGAAGCTTTTAGCTCCACAACTTAACAATCTCCCACTTGGAGATAAACAGCTGCACCTTAACCTGTACAGCAACATCTTCTAGCTTCTCCATCTTCAAACTCAATCTTGAAGACCAACAAAAGTTGAATGAAGATTCAACTTCTCCTTTATTATCGACTTTGTTAACATATCTATAGGGTTCTTATCTATATGGATCTTTTCCAACTTCAACTCACCATCCTCCAATACCTGTCTAATGAAGTGGTACCTAAGCTGTATATGTTTGGTTCTTGAATGAAAGGTTGAGTTCTTTGCCAAATGAATTACACTCTGACTATCACTGTATAATCTGTAACTCTCTTGCTCCTTTCCCAACTCTTCCATAAACCATGTCATCCATATCATCTCCTTGCTAGCTTTTGTGACTGCAATGTATTCTTCCTCTGTAGTAGACAAGGCAACAACCTTCTATAATTTTGAAATCCAGCTAACTGTCATTCCACCAATAGTGAACACATATCATGTGGTGCTTCTCCTACCATCTAAGTCACCTGCCATATCCATGTAGAGAAGTATTTGACCCTCCATAGCATAAATGCCTACTGCTGGTCCCTCTCAGATATCTGAGAATCCACTGAACTGCTTTACAGTGTTCCTTCCCTAGATTGGCCATAAACTTATTGACAACTCCCACTGCTTGGGCTATATCAGGCCTAGTACATACCATTACATACATTAAGCTCCCAACTACGGAAGTATATGGAACTCTACTCATGTACTCTACCTCATAATGTGAATTAAGACACTGTTTCTACTCAACTTGAAGTGTCCAGCCATGGGTGTGCTTACCAATTTTGCATCTTGCATATTAAATCTCTCCAACACCTTGTTCACATAATCCTCTTGAGACAAAATCAACCTGTGATTTTTCCTATCTCTCTTAATATTCATGCCAAGGATTTTCTTTGCTACTCCCAAATCCTTCATGGCAAATGTGTGAGCTAATTTTACCTTAAGCTCAGTAATATCCTGCATGTGTGAACCTGTAACAAGCATATCATCTACATACAGCAACAGGATAATATATCTACCATTATCCAATCTCTTAAAATAAATACAATGGTCAGATTGACATCTACAAAAGCCATGCTCTGTCATAAACCTATCAAATCTCAAATACCATTGTCTTGGAGCTTGCTTAAGACCATATAAGCTTTTCTTCAATCTGCACACAAGTTTCTCCTTACCTGTGACCTCAAAACCTTCCAGCTGATCCATATATATTTCTTTATCCAAATTTCCATGAAGAAATGCTATCTTAACATCAAGCTGCTCAAGATGAAAATCCTCAATAGCAACTAAAAACAATACAGTCTGAATCGAAGTCATTTTAACTACAGGAGAAAAAATTTCACCAAAGTCAATACCTAGTTTTTGTGCAAATCCCTTTACTACCAACCTGGATTTATGTCTCATCTGTCCATTCTCACCTTCCTTTAGCCTATAAACCCATCTATTTTTTAGTGTCTTCTTTCCAGCTGGCAACTCAACCAAATCCCACATTTGGTTCTCTTTCAAGGAATCAATTTCCTCATTCATGCCAAGCTCCCACTATTTCTGGGTTCCTACCTGCATTGCCTCATCAAAGCTTTCTGGTTCTCCACTATCTATGAGTAACAAATAGAATAATGAAGGGGAATATCAAATTGGAGGTTTACTTACCCTTTTTGACCTCCTAATGGGCATTTGAGACTCAAACACAGCTTGCTATCTGCCCAAATTCTCTGTTAGTGACCGATCTCGGTCATCTCCAGGTCTATACCTGATCGACGTTAGTTTCACCTGATTAACATCAATTTCTGTCTGGTCGACATTGGTTCCTGTATGGCTAACATTAGTTTCTGTCTGATCGATGTCAGTTCTAGAATGACTGACATCGATGTCTATGTTTTTATGTCTGTGATTATTCTTTCTCGTGAGCTCATTTTGGATCATCTCCTCGTCAAAATTAACATTACTTTGCTCAGTATTATTCAGCTTCTTGAGCTAATCACTGTACATCACTTTCTCATTGAAAACATCATAGATTCTAATAATTTTGTTAGTTCTTAGATTCCAAAACTAGAATCTGAAATCTCCAGAGCCATAACTAATAAAAGTGGACCGCATTGATTTAGCATCTAGCTTCTTTCTATTTTTCTTATCAACGTGCACAAAAGCTTTAGAACCAAAAACTCTAAGAAATGAAAGATCTACCTTTTTACCTATCCAAGCCTCTTCTGGAATTCCACCATCCAGAGTAGTAGAGGGTCCTCTGTTAATCAGGTAAATTGTAGTATCTACAGCTTCTGCCCAAAACTGTAAGGGCAAACCAGCATGCAACCTCATATTTCGTGCATGCTCTAATATTGTTCTATTCATCCTTTCAGCAACTCCATTTTGTTGAGGTGTCTTTGGAACCATCCTTTGCCTGCGTATTCCATTCATAGAATAGTAACTGTTGAACTTATAGCTGCAGTACTCACCACCATTATCAGATCTAAGGCACTTCAATCTCCTACCTATTTTATTCTCAACTAAAGCTTTCCACTTCTTAAATGTGTCAAAAACATCAGATTTCTTCTTTATACAATAAACCCATACCTTTCTTATAGCATCATCAATGAAAGAAACATAATACCGTGATCCTCCAATATAAGCTACCTAAGCTGGTCCCCACACGTCTGTGTGAACAAGCTCCAACTTGTGCTTCTTCTTTGTTGACCCAGTCTTGAGAAAACTCACTCTCTTCTGTTTCCCAAAAATATAGTGCTCATAGAAATCTAGATCTATGCATTTCAAATATGAAAGCTTACCTTTAGACTTAAGAATAGTCATTCCCTTCTCACTCATGTGGCCGAGCCTACAGTGCCACAACTTTGCATCTACATCTGAAGTAGATAATACAGAAATAGAATTGTCAATAATACAATTACATAAATAGAGAGTACCTACTCTCTTACCTCTGGCTAATACAAGTGCACCCTTGGTAACCTTCCAAGATTCAGCTGTGAGAGTTACTGTACAACCCTCATCCCCCAACTTTCCTGCAGAAATCAAATTCCTCTTCAGGATGGGAACATGCATGACATCTTTCAACACCCATGTGTTGCCATTCTGTAATTTCAGCTACACTTTTCCTTTTCCAACAATTGTACAAGGCTCATCATCCCCTAAATAAACTATTCCAAAATCTCCATGGACATAGTCATTGAAATATTCTCTATTTGGGGTTGCAGGAAAGAGGCGCCAAAATCTAAAACCCAAGATTCTATTTTATTATCCAAATAAAATATAAGAGCATCTTGTGCAACAATACCTGCAACATTTGCTTCTTTATTACCTTCTTGCTAATTTTCTTCTTTAGGTTTCAACCAGCAATCTTTCTTTGCATGCCCTATCTTTCCACAATTCCAGCAGGTTATCTTTCTTCCATTTCTGGATTTGGATCTACCTCTCATCTTTGACTTAGATCCTGATCTCCCTTGCTTGCCCTTCTTTTTTTGCCTTCCCCTGCTTTCAAAACTTAAAGCATTGCCTGATGTTTTCTCTGTGCTTTTTCTATGAATTTCCTCATTCAAGATTACACCTACAACATTCAACTTTCAAGATATTTGAAGCAGATGCAGTATTACTAACTGCCATTACCAAGCTATGCCAGCTTTTAGGTAAAGAGCATAAGATTAATAGAGCCTTAATTTCATCATCAAAAACTATTTTGACTGAATTTAACTGATTTACTATTGCATGGAAATTATTTAGATGATTTGATACAGATCCACCTTCCTACATTTGCAAATTAAATAATTGCTTCATAAGATATACCTTATTTTAAGCTGAGGGCTTTTCATATAAATTTGCTAAAGTATCCATTAACTCTACCATTTTTTTTTCCTGTGATAAATTAAAAATCACAGAAGATGCCAAACTCAATCTTATAGATCCCAGAGCCTTTCTATCAAGAACATTCCATTCTTCATCTTGCATATCTGTGGGCTTACTTGAAACCCCACCTAACGGTAAGTACAGATCTTTTTGATACAGATTATCTTCTATCTGCATCCTCCATAATTGATAATTCTTGCCATTGAACTTCTCCATTCTCAGTTTACTTTCTTCTACCATTGCTTTATTCCCACTCAAACAGAAACCCCTGTGAGTGACCTGTAATCAACACACACTAAATAGATCTGAAACCACCTATTAGTGAACCTGAGCTCTGATACCACTTGTTGGAGATCAACCAACAATATTGATTACCTTTGTGTAAGCAACTAAACATGGAATTAAACCAGAATAATAAGTAACTAGAAATCATAAATAGCAAAGAATAAGAGATACAAGAAACCACCCGAAAACTTGTATTAAACTCTTCCAAAAAGAAATACAATGAATAAAATCACACTTTCTTCTCACACCTCTTAGATGTATAGATCTCTTTCCCTCAAGAGTTCTCTCTCTCAATTACAACTTATTCAAGTCTTACAAGCTATGAAGATCTAACCCTATTATATAATATTAGGGATCATGAGCATATAATATCCACCGTTAGATATACCTTCTAATCAAAGGTCTAAAACAGTCCTGCCAAAAATAGAAACGTAGACTCAATACCAACAGTTAAACTTATCATGCAAAAAATCTATTCATCTATAAAAATAGACTTTCTGGATGCACAGGTGACCGACATCGGTCCCTATCTGACAGCACATGACCGACGTCGGCCGATCCATAACCGATGTTGGCAACTCCCAGTCGACCCCTGACTGATGCTGGTTGATCCTGATCGACACCGGTGACTGTGTAACACTAGCAACCTTGCACTTGCTCATTTGGTGAAGCTTTTAGATCCACAACTTAACAAAAACTAATTAGATGACTCTAAAACTAGTTAGACAAAAAATGGAAAAGGCTTCTTAAATGAAAGATTCGTTTTGTATAATATAATCGAACAATGTAGGTTGTCATATGCAAATATATATGGATACAAATATTTCCAAGGATTTTCCATTCTCATTCTCAATAACACTTAATATAAACCATTATATTCATAATAGTGTATATGATTAAATCTGGATTTATATGTTCATCTAGTCTTTTACACTTGTGAAAAATATCTCTTAAGGCTCTATCCTTTAGTTTGAATTTCCTTACAGTTGGAAGATTCACATTCTCCACCTCAAAAGTTTTTATGACTTATCTCAGTCCAATCCTTGCTTATTCTTATTCTATAGATCCATTATAACCACAAAACACTTACAATCTACTAAATATCATGCACTCTCAATTAGAGAACCTTAACAACATTCTTTCATCCTAGACAGTTATGTTCTAGGGAGGACAATAGTGTCAATGTTAATGTCCCTACTCCAATGCAAGTGTCTGTGCCCAGTAAATACTCAAATTTTCAAATCTATTAACATGTACAGGTCAACCTAATATTTTCATTAACCCTTTTATCAGAATACTTTCAAAATAAATAATATAAATACAAATCAAAGCCAATTCATTTGAACATTTATTAATACAAGCTTACATTACTCACTAGAATCATCTATAAAACTAAGCAATTCTTCCCTATTCATTCCTATTTACATATCAATCATAGGAGTAATCATACTACAAGTCTAAATCACTGGAGAGATATTCCACTAGCCTTACTTGTCAAGTGACAAGCTAGATCATTGCATGCACTCGTATATAGCATTCTACACTCTAGTTAACACACATACCAAAAAATAGGGGATAAATACATATGTCTGAGGCCCTCTTTGGAGTAGTGGTTATGTAGGTAGTGCCCATTGATAGAGGGTTATATTGGGCTAGCTCGACATCATGAGCCTACTAACCCATTTTTGGTAGGATAACATAACTTAAGGTGGAGATCTAGGGTTTGAGCTCAAAATAGTGATATAGAGCATGTACATAATATCTAGATAGATAATATCAAATGTGATAGAAAAATCAATACAATAAGCTTGGTTATAATTTGATATAGTGAGTAGATCATATAGGGTAGTTGCAAAGATATCTAAACAAAAGCATCGATGCAAGTGTCCCTATGATAATACAAGTGTTTAGGTAGCCAAAAATGAATATTTCCAAAGTATGTTGACTATTTATAGAGCATAAAATAACCTAATCCTACACATGCACATATGAGATATGTTTGTGCATCATTGCATAAGCTAAGTATTATCCTTTTTTCATGATTACACAGTCAAAATAATGTTTGGCATCACACTTTCTATATTTAGCATTTTCCAAATCTATCACTGAAATAGAATATCATAAACTAAATTAAATAATTGGCCTAATCCCTAGAATAGTTTATCCCATCATTGTTTCAACTATTCTTTACCCATATTTCCAAAAAGGGTTAAACATTTGGTGAAACTGACCTATGAGTCTCCTTGTAAAAAACCCTAGTTTGACCTAGTGTTTCCTATTTGTTGTTACTAATTTTTTATTTCTAAACTAAAAATATTTTAAAAACTAGATTTTCATTTATTCCCAAAGAATTAATCATGTTTGATATGGATATATCAAGTATCTATTTCCTTGCATAATATATGATGGTAATAATATCTTGTTCTTTCCCATACATTGTTACATCCTTTCAAAACATAGTTAAAACGGGTTAAAAACATGATAAATTTCACCCCTATGTATATGCATATCCCTCATTATAATAATGTTTATCATGAATTATTACCTATTATTAATAAGAGTCAAAGGGAATGTATGAAACAAGTATCACCTGCATTACTAGTGTAAATAACCCTAATGAGGTCATTGATAAAATTTCATTTTTTGATTTATTTCATAAGACTTTCAAATACAAAGATATTTTATTGGAAGCATTACAAATGAACACCTTTCCAACTAATTTGGAACTACCATATGTATTTTTTGTATTAAACTCTATCAAATGGATAAAATATAATGTTTATTTTGAAAAATAAGATCTACCAACCCAACACATTATTGATTAATGTTTACCTTTATATATACAAGCATGTTTTCATAAGAATATGGTCAAAAAGGTACTTGTGGATAATGGATCGGCACTTAATATTTGTAACATATCTTTTCTTTAATTACTATACTTCTAGTATGAGTATTAATGGATTCACTAATATTTCATGCAAGGTCTTGGGAAATATTACTATATGACCTAGCACATTACCTACCCTATGTCAAGTTATGCCAAATTATTTAAACTAAAACATACTCTTGGGATGTCCTTGCATACATGATATGTATGTGGTCCCATCTACTTTGCATGCATGCTTAAAATTTAGTCATCAAGGATTTATTTACACATGTCCAATGTATAGAGATCCCATCAAACATTGTGCAATGCTCCATTAAAAAAAATACTTATACACAAAATTTGGATTTTGTCTCTAAATATTTACAAAAATATGGCTACAAGGGTCAAGGATTAGTGAGAATTAACAAGGTGTAACTCATCCTATTTTTATAAAATACAATACCAATCAGCAAGGCTTCGGATTTTTAGAAAAATCTACAATTCACAAACATAAAAAATAATAAAAAAACCATGATTTATATATTCTACCTATGAATGCATGCATATTCCTATTTATAATTCTTAGTTACAACTTGGTAACCCTCATTTGATAGATGAGAATACTTCACATAATATCCAAGCATTGGATGAATTTTGTGATGATGAGTCAGTGCTAGAGTACTTGGGGGCATATGAGGATCTCCCTTCATTCTATAATAATAATAAATTTCCTCATGCCACATCTACACATGCGTACTTCGGTGAGAATGATGGTTCTAATATACCACATGATACAAATAATAACAGCCCCATTGATCCATTCATAGCAAATATATCCACTTTTCTTAATGAAGAAATGATGCAATATAAGTATGGAACAGATAAAGAACCTAAACTAGTATTACCCACTGCAATGATGTAGGAAGATGAAGGCAAAACCTATCAACAAGTCCTACATGATTTCCAATAATTATTTTTCTTGGGATTATGTTAACATGCCTAACATTGATCCATCTATGGCAATGCATAATATACTATTATATCCAGATGTAAAACTTGTCAAGCAAAAGATTCATAAAATGCATCCTAAAATAACATTGCTTTTTAAGGATGAGATATAAAGACTTCTAGATGTAGGATTCATTCGAGCCATATTTGGTTTCTAATATAATTCTTGTTAAAAAACCTAATGGTGACATTTGATATTGCACCGACTTTCATGATTTAAAGAAAACATCCCAAAAGATGATTTTCCACTACCTAATATAGACATGATTATTGATTCTATTGTTGGATATGAGACCTTTTCATTCATGAATGGTTTTTATTATTATAACCACATAAATCTTAATACTATCGATCAAGTAAAGATGACCTTCAGCACACCATGGGGAACATTTTGCTATACAATTATGCCCTTGGACTTAAAAATGTTAGAGTTACTTATCAAAGGGCAATGACACAGATCTTTCATGATTTCATTCATAAGACTATCGCATATTATGTCAATGATATTTATCCAAATCCAAACACCGAAAATATCATGCTATATATTTACATAAGATATTTTAACATTTGAAAAAATTTAATGTATGATTAAACCTAAAAAATATGTTTTTGAGTATCTTTTGGAAAAAAATTAGGTTATATTATTTCTCAACGTGGTATTGAGGTTGATGCAAAAAAAGTGAAAGTCATTCTTGAAATGCCTCCCCCAACTAATTTAAACTAATTATGATGTTTACAAGGTAGAATGCAAGAAATTAGATGCTTTATTTCTCAATTGGTTGATAAAAGCCTCCCTTTCCCACATTTACTCAAGAAAGATACTAATTTTCTTTGGGATGACATTTTCCCATAAAGTTTTGATGCAATAAAATAATATTTAACAAACCCACTAGTGCTTATGCAACCAATATTGGATCGACCATTGCTTCTTTATATTTCAACAAATCATGAGGCTTTAGGGACCTTATTAGCACAATATGGTGATGATAACAAGGAACAATCAACATATTATATTAGTCACCAACTAGTTGGTTATGAATACAAATATACAACAATGGAAAAAATATGTTTAGAAGTAGTCTTTGCAATGCAAACATTACACCACTATATTCTTAATAATCGGATTCGTGTTATCATTAAACAATATTAATTAAAGTTTCTCATGAACAAAACCTATCTCGCATGACAAATAGAAAAATGGGTAATGAAACTTATAGAATTCAATCTTAAATTTGTATCTCAGAAATCCATCAAAGGTCAAGTTATTGTAGATCAATTAGTCATTGTTCCCTTATCTGATCATTTTCACCTGATCAAGGTTTTGCATGATGAGGTAACAGCCTATCATATATTATAGGACACATGGACTATGTTTTTCTATGGATCTAGATGTATGACAGGTGTTGGTGATTGTATTGTTTTTCATACCCCTATGGGAGACTATATGTCATTTTCTTATCGATTAGCTTTTTCATGCACAAATATTATAATAGAATATGAAGCCTTGACTATTGGATTATATATTGCACATAAGCTTCATATTAGACATATTCATATCTATGGTGACTCCTATTTAGTTATAAATCAAATTACAAATCAATATCAAACAAAAGAGGACCATTCGATTACATACAAAGAGATGGTAGATAGATTGAAAGAAACATTTCACACATTTGATAGTGAAAGAATAACACATAAGAATAATAATCATGATAATGTAATAGATAGTGTGTCATCATTGATGCCCCTATATTTTAATGATGATTACATCAATTATACAATCCAACAATTCTGACAACCTTCAATTATGCCAACTAAAATGGATGCTTTAGCAATTATTGCCATTACACATAGTGCATTATATATAAAATGGTACAATGATATATATAATTTATTATATAGAGAATTTACACCAAATCATTATACTCAAAATGAAATACATATACTATAACTAGAAGCACTTTGATATGTTATTATTAGGGGTTTTGATGGATAATTGATTCTATGTCTAAACAAAAAATATACAAACTATTCTTCTAGAGATGCATGACAATGAGTGTGGGGGACATTTTAGTGGAAAATCCATGTCTCACAAATTATTACAAGGTTACTATTGGCCTATAATGGAACAATAATGTATTGAACATGCTAAATTATGTGCTCAATGTCAAAAATACAATAATTTAAACCATGCACCATCTCATGAATTATAGATGATTGTTTCACCATGACCATTTTCTCTTTTGAGATTTGACTTATTTGGAAAGCTAAATCTAGTTTCTAAAGGAGGCCATAAATTCATTATTACAGCTACCAAATTTTTTATGAAATGGGTCGAGGCCATTCCACTTGAATTTACTATTGGAGATGACATATACAGATTCTTAATGATAAATATTATTTCTAGATTTGGTATACCTTCAACTATTATCATAGATAATGGATCATCATTTAAGAAAAAAATTGTGAAGCATTTTTGGTAACAAAATATTTTTAAAATCATACATTATCTACACCATACTACCCATAGGGTAAAGAATAGGCAAAAATAATGAACAAAACTATTCTTAAGATATTGAGAAAAATAGTTGAAAGATACAATACAAATCATGGAATCAAAAAATAGTTTATGCTTTATGGGCATACTATACTAGTGTCCTCATCCATCCTTAACAATATAAAAATAACTAATAAAATATGCCACCACCTTACAAGCTAGAGATCCATATGTAATGGTTGAAGGTCATCTCAATCCAAAAACTACCCTGAAGCCAATTCATGTGTATAATATAGGCCTTTTGGTGTATGATATCATCTCAAATATCCTATCATTTCCCCTCATCATCACCACCCAATGAACTTTGAAATATTTCACCACTTTCATGTTCTTTATGGCCTTTCCCTTTCCTTCATGGGTATGAGTATGGTGTTTCTCTATGTTCTTAACCTTGATGTAATTTATCTAGGTGTAAATGTATTGGTAGTTTTAGATGCTTAAGTATAGATTTATATGTTAAACTAGTCTTGTATACTTAAAATATATCACTCAAGGCTCTACCCTTAAATTCTTTACCTTCTTTGTAGCTGCAGGCTTACATTTGTCAACTCATTAGGCCTAAATGCTTATCTTGTTATCCGATCCTATTATTTAGATTACTTAGATCACCTGTAACTGAAATCTAATGTATATCCTTCAATGTCAATTACAGAGCTCCTAAAACCTTATTTTATTCCTAGACATTTATGTTTAGATTTGGATAATAGCATTAACATTATTGTCCATACTACAACACAAGTGTCCATGCCTTCAAAACTTTCAAATTTTCAAATATTTTGATATGTATGGATCGACCTATTTTAATTCATTAACCCTTCCTTGAGAATGTTTTGATAAGAGGTGATAGAAATATAAGTCAAAGCCAATTCATTATGAATCTCTAAATCACCTCTCAATTTTATAATACATGATTAAAAATAACTTACAAAACTAAGCTATTATGCCTTATTCCTTTGTATTTTCATATCAATCATAGGAGTAGTCATACTACAGGTTTGAAGCATTCAAATAGCAACTCATGAGCCATATTTGTCAAGTTACAAGCTAGATCATCTCATGCACTAGTATATAAAATTTTACACCATTATTCACACACAAGCCAACACATAGGGGAGAAATACATATGTCTAAGGCCCTCTTTGGAGTAGTGGCTATGTAGGCAATGCTCATTCATAGAGGGATCATTGAGGCCATTTTGACACCATGAGCCCACTAACCCATTTTTGGCAAGGTGACCTAACCTAAGATGAATAACTAGAATTTGAGCTATATATAATCATACAAAGCCTATGTGCATGATCCAAATACATCAATAGAAAGGTGACAAAAAACCTAGAAAGACCTAAGTGTCATTTCTCAATACAATGAATGTTTTGTATAAGATAGAAGCGTCGAGCCATAGATAGTAGCATCAACACAAGTGTCTTTAGGCCAATACAAGTGTCTAGGTTGACAAAAATCTAATATTTAAAATATAATGACTATATCAAAACCATCAAACAACCTATTTCTATACCTATACCACTCAGATCCACTTGCGTATCATTGCATAAGCCTAGTATAATTTCTCCTTCATATTTCTATGATCAAAATATTAAATGTTATACTATCTATATTTGGCATGTGCTTATATTTAGTATTTCTTATTATAATATTAGTGGAATATAAATTCATTAATTGGTTTATTTTTAGAGTATCTTATTCCTATTTTATTAGGATACTCTCTATAAACCCTTATTATTACTTTAAAAAGGGTTAAACAATAATGTAGATGAATAAAAGGTACAAGATAGACTTTGGAGCTTCAATGTATGAGTAACACATTGAGCATGGAGCCTTGTCACAATTAAATTAACCTTGTGACATCATTATCTACTCTTGACAATTGTAGATAAGATATAATTTTCCCTCACCATCACAAGGTTAATTTAATTGTAAGATGCACACCCCTTTGTGACATCATTAATAGAGGGGTAGAGTGTACCATAAGTCTCAAAAAAAATTAAATATAGAAAATGCACTCATGTAATCAAATAAATTTTACAAACATGTTATGCACCCAATATCCTACCACCTTGTAAGATGCACACCCCTTTGCAATGGGTTCAAGTCATGTAAATAAAACAAATACCCTAAATCTCGATCTACTGTAAGATACAATTTTCCCTCACCATCACCACTTAACTCATCTTAAAATATTTCACTGCTTGCATGTTATATATGGGCTTGCCCTTCCCCACCACTTCAACATTATTCAAGTTCACTGTGAAATAAAACGTCTCCTCATATGACACATTAGCACAAAGTATGAAGAAACACATAACCTCATTTTATATTATCACCTCCACCAAAAATATAATATTGTTTTGTCTTAATGTATACATCCAATTCCTAACACCTTTTGAGTTGAAATTGTCAATCTTACTTGAATTTCACTCAAATGCACATTTTAGGTCAAAATCCATAAAACATATTAAATGGTTTGAGTTTGCTGTTTACAAGGGCTGATTTAGGCTAATGTATCCCTAAATGAGGAAATACATTTTATGTGATACCTAACTTTTATCAATTCATTTCAATTCAAAATGATGATTTCACCTTTTGTGCTCTAGATCACTCTTTTCTCCTAATTCAGTAGTACACATCACGTACCTTTGTTATTTTGTGTCAGCAACATCCTAAATGGGAACATGGTATGTATACATCTATCATCACCTTAAAATTATTATCCAATCAAATTATGACCCAATAATATGACTTTCTGACCATTTTGATAAATTGAGGGCCAATTTCCAAATAATTGCACAAATGTTGATTAACCTTGTTTAAGGCTAATTGATCCAAATCAAGAGCTTAAGTGGGTTTTCCATGAGAGTTATTGAATATTTATTTTTGGAAATTGATTGTCATTAAATCCATTATCAAATGACATCATCCTATGGGGTTGCATCCACAAGCCATAAGTGCCACAAATATTAGGATTTATGCCTCCCATGCCTCATTAAGATCCTCCATGCTTATTCATTACCCCTCTATCCAAAATATTAATGGGGATATTTTTAGATTGAATTTTATATATGGATTTATCCATGGCCAAACATCTCATATTGAGATGGAAAGTTATGGTTGATCCTAAAACCTTTCCAAAAATCTACAAATAGAGAGGCCATGAACATCATTTTTAACCTCAAGTATTGCAATGTTATAATGATAAAATCACTCCACAAGCCATTTGTGTTTTGATTATTATATTATTCATATTTATATTAGCTTCATTTTATATGCAAATTAAATAGTTACATATCATAAGCCTATGTTTAATGGAGTGTTCTTGAGACATTGGAGGAGTTTTCCACCATTGTTGATGAAGACAAGGATGTTTGATCAAGGGGAGAACATGTTTTTGAGCCTCTTTTGAGCAATGGAGTCACTTGGGAAGGTAATGGTTTACTTTATTTCATTTATATATTATTGTTATTAGCAAATCTGACATGAATAGATAGACTAATTTTTATTATGTCTTTAATGCATTTTCATGATTTCTTGAATAATGCTTGACTAACTTCCTTTGTAATCCTCTCTACATTTTGGCATGCCTTGTGGGATCACACCCCACAAATTTGGTCACAAAGTTCTTTCAATCAATCTACTAATAATTTCCTTGTAGAATCTTGAAGTGGGAGGCCAAAGGAGTGAAAATTTGAGCAAAAACACATTTTTATAGAAGTCACGAGTTTGTCCTAACATAGTCATTGGATTGTCACTACAAGTGGTGGTATTGCATTATAGTTGTGTTTTTTCACTAACCTTGATTCTATCTACTGATTCTGACAATATCGCTACTTGCAAGTAGCGATATTATAATCCTGCTACTAGCTAGTAGTGATATTATAATATCACAACTGGGCCATCATGGGATTGTCAACCTGACATGTGGTATTGCCTAACCAAGTCATGGGATTGTCAAAAATTGTTAGCAGTTATTGATAATACCAAAACTTTTGTAGTGGTAGTATTACATTTAGAGTCATGATATTTTCAACAAATTTTTAGTGGTTTATTGACAATATCATAACTTTTATAGTTGTTGTATTGCCTTTTGATTCATATGATTGCTCTGAGGAGTCGTGGGATTCCATTGTGTGAACCTGAGACTTCATTTTTCAAAGTTTATTATTCCAAACTTAAAACAATTTCAAAGCTAAAGGGCATACTAACTTTTTCATTATAGGGCCAGCTTGAAATTTGTTAAATAATTCTCTTTATACATCTTTTGAATGTTTAATGAATGTTTAGATGAATGTTTTGACAAATTATGCTTTCAAAGTTACAACTTAAGACCAAGGGGTCAAATGAACACCACTCATCTTTCATTTGGGGCTTAAAATTGACTTCACTTGTCAAATTTTGTCTTCAATAGTTGTTAATTATAACTTGATTGGCAAAAAGAGGGATTTTGCATGTATGCTCGTCCATTCATCCCCTTTAGGGAACTTTTGGAATCAAAATCATCATCCTTATTGCAAATATGTATAGTCCAAGGCATAAAAAGAATGTCATCTAAAGCACTCCCTAAAAAATCACAATAGTTTGGGTGATCTTGGAATGACCCAAAAGTCTTTCTCTATCTTTTATTTAATTGCATTTTGGCTTATGAGGGGGACTTCATTACCTCCTGCAAGTTCTATAGGGAAGCTTTGACCCTAGGTTTCATCTCCTGGCATTGACTTCAACCACTCCCACTAGGATCAGAGGTTTGTGTGGTTAAACCACCTTCTAGTTTTAGAATTGCACATGGGACGTCTATACACTTTGGACATCGCACTACACTAAGCAAGTAAAAGATGTAGTGGTTGAAAAAAGGGCAAGACCTTTTTGAAAAAAGCCAAGTGCTATGGACACCCAATTACATACTTTTCTTTTGCATCATGACTTGAAATTCATTGTGTAATTGATCCCTTAAAATTTTGAAAACTTGCTAGTATAGTTAATCTCACTTTTCCATACCTTGTCAGTTTAGTCTTCAGATGATGGCTTTTTATCATTGTTTTACTTGGTCTTGATTTCTATGTAGAACAACTTGTTAACTCAAAAAACTTATCCAAAACATTGTCCTCAAAGTTCTTGAGCAAGAGAGGCATTACACTGTCCAATTAGAAAATTTATCTTTTCCTTGTTCAAAATTATTATCAAAACTTTGTGTCATATCACCCACTTTGGTGCAATTAAGATGCCCAATTGATTCCAGATCATTTACCCAATTTATTTAAAGTCCCTTAATTATAATTCACATTCAAAATTGAACCTTTCTAAGTTTTAAGGGTTGGTATATCAAATTGGGTTTGCCATTTGCACACTAAGCTTGTTCTAATTTGGGTTCAATTTTCCATCTGGATTGAGGGTCATTTATTAGACTCAAAATCACATTATCATCTTGGTGGACTCAAGTCATCTTACATATCGCTTATGCTTTGAGTCATATAACATATTTTATCCTACTTGAACCATGTGGTGATATTATTCTACCCATTTGGTCCTAACTTTATACTTAATGATTCTTTATCTTATGTCAAGAGGTTACTTATAGTAGAGAGTACTTACTTCAACTGTTTCTATGAAGTTTAGCAGGATAAGCTTTAGATTGGCTACTTAAACTACTCAAGGGATAGGTTGTGGATTGGAACAACTTATCAGAAAAGTTTGTTAACCATTTCTCATATAACATAGAATATGATTTGACTATTGTTGAATTGTGTAAATCCAAACAACATGATGGTGAAAATTTTGCCACATATCTGCAAAGGTGAAGAGCATTGGCATGCCACTTTCAACATAACTTGCCAAACAAATAGTTGACTAATATATTTTCATAGAACTTGTATCCTAAAGTCATGCATAATCTATGTTTAGATTGTGTTAACTCATTTGAATAAATTATTAATAAAGGAGTGAAGATTGAGAAGGCTCTTATTGCTAAAGGGCCTTGTCAAGATATTTACATAGGGTTAAACATCTAATTAGACTCAATCACTAGTTCAAACAGTTGCAAAGGTTAAGACTAAGGGCTTTAACAAAAATAGGAACATGGTTGGAAATGGGATGATTAAAATAAGGCATGTATAAATGGTGTAGGTTATGCCTCCCCTAAATCCACCACCTACTTTGCAGAGACTACCTCCATGAAGGATATTTCACAATAATTTCATATTCTTTAACAAGTTAGGAGAACCAATTGAAACAATGTCATAAAAGCTCATCATTGCTAATTTAATTATATGGCCAGTACCAAGGCCACTTACTCAAGATCAATTAAAACTAGATTGGTACAAGGAAAATGAATGGTGCAACTTCCATCATGTTGTTGGTCATGGTGCATATTGTTGCATCTAATTATGACACATTATTGAAAACTTTATTGAAAGTGGTGAATTGGAAATTAAGTTGCCCCTAATCAAGACACAAATTAGGATATGGGCATATACAAGGACCCCTTTCCTTGACATAATCCACCACCACCACTAAGAAATAATCAAAACCAAGGTCAAAATCAAGGATAGAGGTAGAATCAAAACCAATATTAGGGTCAGAATCATAATGAGCATAATCAGGATAATAATGCCCATACTAACAATGTGGCTTATAAAAACATGCCATATGACTATAAAAATACTATGGGGCACATTTTTTCTGCCCACATTACCACTGTTATTGTAAAAACATGTGGATAATCTCATGTTCTTCACAACATAGGACCCATCATTATAAGGTCAACAGCCTCTCCCCCTAGTAATACCACATTGAGTCTGCATAATCATATTATGACTCCATTTGTACGAGTTACTAGTTTTGAACAACAACACCCTTATTCTAATTATAAATTCTCCTTGTCAACTCAAAATTGTAGCAGTATAGCTAGACACCTACAAGTCATCATCCAAGGCCCTTTGCCTACCTCTTCTAATTATAATGACTCCTTGCCACTTCTAGGTTGTGCACTCACAACTAGACTCCCACGAGTCACCATCTAGGGCCCTTCACCCACTTTTTCCATGAAATCTAATGATAACATTATGTCAACTATTCTAAAGCCTAAATATTTTGCTACTAAAGACTAAACTAGCTCAATCCATAATCGAAAAGCCTTATAGTTTAGTAGACCAATTGAACAAAACCCCTACATAGATTTCCATATTAGAACTCTTGTGAACATTTGATGTCCATAGAAATTTTATGAACACACTTTTAAAAGAATATAATGTGCCTAATGATATTAACCCTGATTAGTTCCAAAACCTAGTTGGACACTTGTCTTCATTTAGGTAAATCACATTTAACCACAAAGATATGTCCACTCTTGGCCCAAACCATAATAACCCACTATACATTGAAATAATCATTGCAAATCATAAGATCAAGTGGGTTATTATAGATAATGGTTAAGGTTTGAACATCATATCTCTTAAAATGGTATGATGATTGGACTACATGGATAAACACATTCAGCCAGAAATTATTACAATTAAGGCTTACGATAATGTCGAGAGGGAGTCTTTCGATACAATTTGGTTACCAGTCATGGTTGGGTCTATTTCTCATCACACATTATTCCATATTATGGATATTGAACTTTCTTATAACATACTTCTTGGTTTCCCTTGGATCCATGAAGTATAGGTAGTTCCATCCACTCTTCACCAATGCCTTAAATTTCCCCATGATGGGATCGAGGTTACTATTCCCACTGATCAACAACTATATCAATATTGCAAACATATTGACATTGAGTTTCATAATTATAACTATTGCTCAAGTTCGAAATTCATTTCAAACAAGAACAAATCCATCATTTCCCATCCATCTCCATTTACTTATATCGAACCTAGTGATCTAGCTTCCACTTCGGTTGGTCCATTTGTTGTAGCTCTTGTAAAGCAAGTTGTTATTTGAAACATGGTTATTTCCACATATCATCTAAAGGATGTCCTTAATATTAAAAAAAATCTTGAATCCCCTAAATCATTTGGAAAGCCTAAACCATCAAAAACTTCTAGTGGACCCAACCAGATTTGGCGGCCAAAGAAGAAACAATGAAAACCACTTATGGTTTTTGTACCTATAATCATGCCAAAGAAAGATCAAGAGGAATTTATCGAGAGAGATTGGTTATATTCTAAAGGCCTTGTTGATTGATTTCATAATCTAAAGTATCCTATTGGTAACTAGATAATGGATCTTATTGACTATACAAGGAAAGGCCTTGGCCCACAAGCGCAAGGAATCTTAGAACCCTTATCAACTAGAGTTGTCAATTGGAATCATGGTCTCAGATTTAAACCACCAAAGGGTGACCTCATGACTTTTGATATTGAATATTTTGAATTGACTAATGATGAGACTCCTAACAGTGACACAACATCCCATTATAGCCTTTTTGATGAGCTTATTGACTCAAATTTATTTGATTCAAATGTCATATTAACTATAATGCCTATTAGAGATTCCCATCTTGAAGCAAGAACCCATCTTAGTGGTGATTCCCTTCCTAAAGTAGGACATTATATCTTTACCATTAGAGCTTCTCATCCTGAAGAAAACCCTCATTGTTCCCTATGCCTTTGCCATCCTGACCTCATAGATTGGGACCAAAAAAAATTGATCATATGCCTTGATGAGTTTCAAAATGAAGAATCAATTATAGAATACATGGGCCTACGAGATGGATTACCCATTGGTGATAACAAATAGGGGATTTTATTTTTCATTAGATTCTTCTACCTACTTTTGAGAGCAGACAAATTTTTTTGTCATAATAAAGAACAAACATTGAGATCTTTGGGTGAAAACCTCTTTCAGGCACTCATAGATTAGGGAAAAAGTAAAAAAAAAGACAAGCCTTGGTGGGAAAGTTTTCTCATCCCCTCAAGACATAGAAGTTTCATCTAGCCCAAGTTCTATAACTAGTATAAGTATTTGTTCAAAACAACACCAACTATTTGAGTGTCTTGCTTTTGAGTTTCTAGAGGTTTTTCCCACTTGGCCTTTACTTGAGATTATAGATTCTAATTCATCATATTATCTAGAATTATGGGAGGAAAAATAAGAATATGTGGTAGAAGAAGAGGATCATGATCGTTCCTTGCCTACAATTCTAGAAGATGGATCGATACTACTTGTGGAGAACACTACAAAAGTAAATTTAGGAACATATGAGGATCCCAAAATTGTTTATCTTGGAACTTCCCTTACTAAATCAGAACATGAGCATATTATATCTATCTTTAAGGATTATATAGACATATTTGCATGGGCATACTTTGACATGCTAGGATTGGACCCTAATTTGGTTATGCATCACTTTGTTGTCCATCTCGATGCCAATCTAGTCAAGTAGAAATTGAGAAAGATGAATCCACGCATCACCCTATTGGTTATGGTCAAAATGGAAAAGTTTTTAGGAACCAATTTTATTAGACCACTAGATTACTCTGAATGGGATTCTAACATAGTCTTAGTGAGTAAAAAGACCCCAGGTATACGTCTTTGTATTAATTTTTAAATATCAACAAAGCGTGCCCCAAAGATGATTTTCCTTTTCCCAACATCAACATGATCATCAACTCAACTACTAGGTATGATATCATCTCCCTAATGGGTGATTTTTTTGGTTATAATTAGATCAAGATATCCCTTAAAGACCAACATACGACTATGTTCACCACTCTATGTGGGACATTCTGTTATCAAGTCGTGCCATTTGTCTTAAAGAATGTTGGAGTAACATATCAATGTGAAATGATTATCATCTTCCATGACATGATGCATGACATTGTAGAGGACTATGTTGATGATATACTATCAAAATCATAAGCAAGAATTGGACATCCTAACATTTTATGAAGAATCTTTGACAAGTTTTATGAATATAAAGTCTACTTGAATCCTAAGAAATGTGTCTTCAAAGTCACATTTGGTAAATTGCTAGGGTTCATTATATCAAAACAAGGGATTGAATTCGACTCTACCAAGGTCAAGGCTATTGTGGAAATGCCTCCACCAAATAATCTTAAATAGTTTTGAAGGCTGCAAGGAAAGATCCAATCTATACACAGGTTCATTGTTCAATTGGCAGATAAGTGCCACATGTTTATATTGGAGATGTGGAAATATAATGCATCATTTTATTTTAATGGAAAATCCTAAAACATATAGTTTCTATGAGCAACCTGTAGATGAAACCTATAGTGGCTATGGGTAGCCTGTAGAAGAAACCTACAGTTGCTACAGGCAAACTGTAGGTGAAGACTGTAGTTGCTATGGGTAGCATGTAGATGAAACCTGTAGTGGCTATGGGTAACCTATAGAAGAAACCTACATTTTTTATGGGAAACATATAGGTGAAGACTACAATTTCTATAGGTAGCTTGAATGAAACCTATAGTTGTTTCAAGCAACCTATAGGTGAAGACTATAGTTGTTATGGGTAACCTAAAAATAGAAAGCCTAAAACTTGATCGATGCTACAGGATTCTATATATAAGTGTTGTTATTAATTGACAGAAGGTTGTAAAGGGAATTAATGGTCTATATAAGTTTGAAAGTTTTGATTTGTATAAAATTTTATTTTTGGTCTATACGTAATTAGTTCTTGCTATAAAATTATTGTTTCACATAAGAATTAGATATTCCATAATTGTGTATCATTTCAGATCTATACTTCCTTATTTTTCAAGGAAGTTGTAATAGATTGTAACCATAAATCAGATATGTACTTCCTTATTTTGCAAGGAAGTTGTAATAGATTGTAACTATAGATCAGATTTGTACTTCCTTCTTTTGCAAGGAAGTTGTAACAAATTGTAACTATAGGAAGTTAGAACAAATTTTTTACTTCTTTATTTTTAGTGATCGTCCCTTTAAAAGTGAGAAAAGAGTCAGAACAATTATGTAGTTGGGAATTGTAGATGATAAAAAAAGGTGAGAATGCAGCAACATAGTAATTGACAGAAAGAGAAAATTATCTTTAGACAAAGGTCTAGCCAGAGTGCTCTAATTCAGAGACTGAGGGGTTGAAAGTGATAGGCACTTTTATAAATTCTTTTGGAAGTTTGAATAGAAGAATTATTGAGTTTCTTGGTAGATGTATCCCAACATTTGAGTGAACCACATTAAATACTATGTCAGTATTTTTCTATGTTGTTTTTTAGCATCTCTTATTTCTCTATTTTCTACATGTATTTATTATTCCATATTTATTTTTTTAACTTGAAAGTACAAATTTAGATTATTTTAATCTATGGATTACAAAGTAGATTTTGATACAAATTTATAAACTCAATTATTTTGATCTGAATAATTGAGTAATACTGTATGTAATAAAATCTTGAAACTTTTTGTATTTAACCCAGCAAGTGGTATTAGAGCCATCTTTATGTGGTTTTGTGTACTCTATTTTTCAAATTGTAAATCTCTAAAGGATCTTAGACTTAGAGTAATATATTCTCAAGTGGTAGATCTTGAATAATGGTAGATGATGGAAGAAGAGTGGTTGATAAGTTTAATGGACAATATTTTATTCTATGGAAGATGCAGATGATGACTATCTGTATCAAAAGGACCTCTATCTACCGCTTGATGGAAAGGCAAAAAGATAGGGAAAGAGAACAGATGAGGAATGGAATGTCTTGGATAGAAAATATTTTGGAGCCATAAGGCTTTGCTTGGGAGGAAGTGTCACCTCTAATATATCTAAAGAAAAGACTTCAAAAAAAACTTATGACCACCTTATGCAAGTTGTATGAGATAGCTTCAGTAGCAAACAAGGTATATATGATGAAGAGGTTATTTAACCTAAAAAAGAATGAGAATTCTAGTGTAGCTAAATAGTTGAATGATTACAATACTATTACAAATTAGTTGACTTATTTGAAATTGAAACTAGATGAAGAAGTCAAGGTCTTATTGTTACTATGCTCCCTGCTTGAATTTTTAGAATAATCTTGTGATGGTTGTGAGTAACAACGTGTCTGGGAGCAATACTCTTAAAATGGAGGATGATGTTAGTATCATAATCTCTGAAGAAATGAGAAGGAAGACATCTAGTGAGACTTCAATAAGTAATGCACTAAATGTTAAATCCAGATGGAGACAAAAGAATAGACAAAGAAGTAAGAGTTGTGGATCAAAGGGAAGATCTTTATCTTCCAAACATAGATCCAAGTCAAAATGAAGGAGTGTTATATGATGGAACTATGGAAAGTTTGGCCATATGAGAAAGCAGTGTTGGGCTCCTACAAAGAATCACAAGGAGTAACAAAAGAATGATAATAACCAGGAGACAAACATTGCCTCAAGCGATACTACTAATGTGTATCAAGATGCTTTAGTTTTGTCATGTGATACAAAGGTTGAGTCATGGGTGATTGACTTAGGGGCATATTTTCATGCTACTTTCAATCCCAAGTATTTTACAACATATGTAAGTGGCAAGTTTGGCCAAGTTTTCATTGGAGACAATGAACCCTGTGATATTGCTGGCAAAGGGTCAGTAAAGATCAAGCTATAGAATTGAAATGAATGAATAATCAAAGATGTAAGACATGTGCCAAGTCTTACCAAAAATCTTATTTATACAGGTCAATTTGTAGAAGATGGATGTACTATTAATTTCAATGCAGAATCCTAGAAGGTAACAAAAGGTAATCTTGTTGTAGCCAGAGGGAAAAAGGAAGGCACATTGTATTTGAGTAATTGCATTATTAATTCCAATACTACATTAGTTTCTACTTCTGATCTAGAAACTAATTTATCACATTCAATATTGGGTCATATGAGTCAGAAGATTATGAGCATTTTACATAAGAAAGGGAAGTTATCAAACTTAAAGTCTATTAATTTAGGTTTATGTGAACATTGTGTTTTTGGTAAACAAAAGAAAGTTTATTTTTTGAAGGTTGGGCCTGAAAGAAAACAAAATAAATTAGAATTAGTACATTCTAATATTTAGGGACTAGCCCCTATACAATCATTGGGAGGCTCAAAGTATTATCTTACATTTGTGGATGATGTAACTTGTAAGTTGTGGGTTTATTGTATTCAAAATAAGTCTAATGTATTTAGAACCTTTAAAATTTGGAGAACCCTTGCATAAAATGAGTTAGGCATGAAGTTGAAATGCTTAAGATCTAATAATGGAGGTGAATACACCTTAAAATAATTTTGGAACTAGCATTCAAGTTGGGCCAAGTACACACATTTTAGGCTAATGGTTTAAACTTTGATTATCTAGTGTTATTCTTAACGCATTGCTACCTATGATCAATGTGAGTTCTAAGTATATATGTGCCATCATCTACATGTCATTTTTGTCTCCCTCTTTTGTTATTTTCATGTCCATACATTTTTTTTATTTGGTATCGAGTAGTGAGATGACTCTTTACATAAGTGACCCATTTTCAAAATTAAAACATTTTTAGTGAGGCTCATGACATATACTCGAAAGTAACATTTATACAACTTAAAAAAGTGAGAGTAATACATGGTTATACTAAATGTCAATTAAATTTTGTTTGGAATGACAAGACAGTAGAACATTTCCCTATAAAGAGAATGGAGTGAACCTTTGAAACAATGGATATTCCAAATGTTTCTTGCATTCAAATCCTCCTTCCAACTCATTTAAGATTCACATGGATGCAAACCAGTTTTTGCAACTCACATTTCTTTTTATACTTTAAAACATTTTTATTCAACGAAAATTTATTCCACCTTCATAAGTTGCATCAAAATAAAACAAAGTTGCTAATAAATGTTACGAAAAAAAATACACATGCAATGTATCATGGTAAGCACAAATTGAAAACAAATCAGCACTCTCATGCTAGTTGGCACTCCAATTTTTAAACATGTATCTAGACTGTTTGAATTTAATCAAATTTAAATAGTCAATTTAAAGATTTTAAATACATTAATTGTGTGTGTCTAAGCTCTAAATAAACTCAAATTTTAATAGTGCGCAACAATAATATGCCTATTATTCATCATTCAAAATTCAACTAAAAAAAATTATATAATAAATCTAAATATAACGATATGAAAACCCAAAACCAACCAAATCAAAACAACCATAAAACTTATTATTATTTAGTATATAATAAACTACCAATTTAAAATTTTGTTACAATACATAAATATTTAAATAGCATTTACGAACAAATTAGTGCCCAAATTTCCCATCTTTACTAATTTTTTCATAGTCACGAATGACCTTAAATTTCAACATTGTAATTTGATATCCATGTCACGGATTTTTTTTTTTTTTTTTTTTCAATTTAAAAAATATATATGTTTGCATTTATTGATATCCACGATTATTAGAGTGGAGTAATAATTTTCATCAATATAATTTATCCATTCTTTTTTAATATAGATGGTTAAAGTCTGTCTTCTAATAAAACTATAAAAAAAAATAAAGAATCATAATGTATAATGTATGGTCACAAGGTATATGTCATTTGTCTATTCAATGTGATGGATGTGATCTATAGATTTGTAAGTAAGTATTACTTGAAACTTAAGTAAATTTATCATCTTCAAAGTAGTACGTCAATTTTTATTTAAAAATTATAATTCCAACAAATTTTTAAAGAAAAGGACCACAAATCTAAAAAAATTAGAAAAAATAATAGAAGATTGATTTAAAAAAATGATAGACGACATTTATTTTTCTCTAATTTTTTAATGATAAATGTTTGAATTTTTTCCAAAAATAATTGTTTTGTTATTAACCTCTAACCTATAGAAAAGTAGAAAAAATAAACCTTTCCATTTATTCTTTTCAAAAATACAAAAAAGTAATATCAAAACTTTAGAAAGTTTTAAAATATTTGCATAGTTTTCAATACAAATTAATATAGAGAAGTGATTCGAATATATCCTACACATAAATACATAATAACTTAAATATATATTTAAAATATATTAAGAGAGATTAATTTTGAGGTATCACAATCATGTTAATTAATAATTCTATTAAATTATTTATAAATTTCTTACTTTCTAGGGATATATGGTCTTAATCTAGTTGCACCACTATGTTAGGATCAAATTTTTTTGGAGAAAACAAAACAAATTCCAAATCCTACTGTATATCCAATATTTCACAAAATTTCGATCACTTTCTTCGATCAAGAAGAAAATCTCATGCATAAGGGAAATGGGTATCATATTTTAGGTCGAAACTGCCCTTCAAATAGACATCAAATTTAAGGTTGCCCATTTTTATTATCTCATGCTTTTACAATCTATCACCACCCATCGTTGCTATTATAGATTATGCCTATCAGCATGATTAAGCTTATTAATTACCACTTCCCTTTATTTTGATGTGTACTTATAAAAAGCAAAGGTACAAATATGTTGCCTTCTTATCCCTACTATATTTACGCCAAAGGCATTCTACTAAGGGGATCCCTCCTTAGATTCATTGATAGATCTATGAAATGTTATTCACATCAAGACAATTAATGGTAAAGGTTGTAGATCTTTACGATGCCATTCACATCAAGATAGTTGGCAACATGGCCTCTATGACACCTCCTAAATATAATGAGGTTGTCATACCTCATTTGAATATTATCTCTATGACATGTCCTATATAGATAAGACCAAATTGATTAAATGTCAGTGGAAATGCGATGCAAAATTCTATATAAAGAGAGGTTAAATAAGGCTTGAATCATATACAAGAATTTTTGAAGATAATTTTTGATGGACCCATTGTTGCAGGAAAATATATATGTCTATTATTTGATTAGGAAGACTAAAAAGATCTAAGATGATGACCATAATCTTTTCATTCCATACAGGACTAAGATCCTTTTCTTTAGTAGTAGTGTGTAATTTTCTTATTGCCATAACCAAACTCTATATAAACATTTGCTGAGCCCTACCCATCCTTTGGCATCAAATTATGGGCACTATTAATTTCAAAGCCACAAGATTTATCATGACTCCTTCCTCTTTGTAGGTAATATAAGGTTACAAGTCTCACTCAAGGTCTCCTTGGTTGACCTGTGTACAACATATTCATAAGTTTGATTTAGTGAATTAAAATACTAAATCTAGTGTCATGTTATAAATGTTACAAATAGACATCTCTTTAGTCTATACCACTAATGTTATGTCTACCTTGAAATTTAAAGATACCATAGAATGTCAGTCCTCCTTATACCAAAATAAATTAAAATGATTCTACTTACTAAACTTAGTGCCTGACTTACCAGGGCTGAACCCCAAGCACTATAAATTAGAGACAAAATTGGGGCTTTAGCAAGTAGATAAAGTTATGTCATTAGGGACTTTTTCAAGTAGATAAAAATATATATGTAACATATTCATCTCATTATCTACTTCTAAAGATAACTTTTATATCTACCAATAAGAGCAAGAATCAATATTTATTGATGTCTCAAATCATTTTCAATTTCATTTTTTCTAGAAAAATAAGCATATTCTTTTCTCTTCAAATATGAGATTGAATAAGAATTGCTTAACTAGCACATACCTATCTATGGACAAAACACATATTGCATAGCCTTAAATCTTGATTGATCATCTCAACTTTAAAATTTTATAAATTAGAAGCAATAGTCTAGATTTTACAAGGAAACCAATGTGTATTTATTCATCATATTCCATCTTTCTGACTAAAAACCAACATCTATAGCTCATTTTCAAAAGGATGATATAGAATGCCAAGCATTCAAGGTTCTAGCCACACAATTGAGCTGAGCTTTCCCACAATATTGGTAAGAGGACATGTGTCCTCAAAAGATATATATTAATCCTCATGATTATTAGATAGTGTTATATCAATGAGGAGAAGACACTTTGGAAGATGCATGGGGATGTGGCACTCATATGCTTTGACAATAAAGGATATGTATGATCATTTGTCAATAGAAGTGTAAACATTATTTTTGAATTATATAGCACCTCAGTCTTGTACACTTAGAAAATACATATCATGGATGTATCTTCAACTTCTAGACCTTTTCTACTACCAAAAGCCTCATACACACTATCTCTCTGTGTCTAATTGTTTATATCTTAGTCTGGCCTATATTATTCTAATAACTCAGACCATCTACCTTGCCCAAAATGTTATAAACCTGCTTAACTTCCATCTCAACAAGTTCTAGACCTACACCTATTTTTCAACCACTTGGACACTTGCGTCTTAGTCAGATGCTTGTGTTGATGCAAGTGTCAAACCTTAATTCAAGTGTCCAATTCCCTATAGTCATCCAATTTTTAAATAAAACATATACTTATGGTTAGCCTAAGTGATTTAATGCAATATATTATCCAAGGGGATTTTTATAAATATAATATCAACGCTCATTTATTCCTCACTAGAAAAGACCTAAAGATACCAATAAAACTTAGCAAAAGCATTCTATCAAGTGCTCAAGTGAGCAAAATATTACCTCTTTTTATCCTATTTCTATATTAATCAGAGGGAAAACACATCAATAGGTCTAAAGTACTAAAGGAGTATTCTATGAACCACATTTGCCAAGTTACAAGCTAGTTCACTCTTGTTATTATTTATCACACATTACATGATTCACACACAAGCCAAATCGTAGGGGAGAATGACATGAGTCTAAGGCCCTCTTCAAGATAAGTAGGTAGAACTCATTGACATAGCAGTTTTTGGGGTAGCTTGACACCATGTGCCCATTAACCTATTTTTTCCACAGCCAATATGAAGATGAAGAACTTGGTCTTTTCTATTTGACAAGGAGCGATAGTCTATGACCTAGATCTGAATTCACTAAAGCAAAGGTGATGTAGAACCTCAAATATAACAAACCATTACACAAAAACCTCAAGGCATTAGTGAAATCTTCACATCAAAATCATAACATCCCACCACACTTCTAAAGCCCAGATTTTGGGTTGGATTTGAGCCCATACACTAGGATCCCTTACATGTATAAGCCCTAAATGAATATTTCCATTATAGCATATCCACTTGCTTTACAACTTGAACCAAGGTGAAGGCTCTAATACCAAATACAATGAATTGTTATACCAAAACCTTGATGCATTAGTGAAATCTGCCCATCAAGATCATAACATCCCACCACACTTATGAAGCCTAGACTCTAGGCTAGATTTGCACCCATACACTAGGATCCCCCATAAATACAAGCCCCAAATAAACACTACCATGCTGTTGTATTCACTCGCTCTATGACTTGAACCTGAGTGAAGGTTTTGATACCAAATGTAATAGACTATTACACCAAAACCTTAAGGCGCTAGTGAAATATGCCCATCAAGATCATACCATAGAAGCATCTAGGTGGTTGCATCCAATTTCAATATGTATTATATATTGAATACTTGCATTCAAGTTAGTTAATAATGTCAACACAACTATCCTAGCTTAATGCAAGTGTCCAAAGTTACAGATGCACAATTTTTAGAATGAAGTCACTGTGTCAAAATCCATATCTAGTTTACTTGCTTCCTGTTCCAGGTCTAGATCTATATTATAATTAGAAACAACTGAGTATCTTGTTTTCATTACAATATATAGCATAGTTGTAATTTCTATTTTAGCATCTCAACTTAATAAATTCAATACATTTTTATCTAAGTTTCTTAAATAATTGGCCTGCTTTAGAAATAGTCTACCATCTTTGTGCCCTAGGCTATCTCTACTACTTTAACCTTATATTCCCCATATCTATATTTTAGGGTTAAACATTTGGTGAACCCAACCTCTATATCTTTCCATGTAACACCTAGTGTGCTCTAGTGTTTTAATGATTTTACGAATCTCTCAATTGTTACAATTTATCTCCAAAATCAGAATTCATTTTCCTAAAATCATGTTTACTATGGCTATGTAAGAGCTTCCTCCTCCTCATAACCCTAAGGAGGGTGATATCTCCCATCCCTCTAACTAAGTTCAAGCTATCACTTATCCAAGGGGTAAGGTATCCCACCCTATAGTTTAAAATGAAGGTAATCAATATGAAATGCATAGGGTTTGTCTTTGTGAATCCTTAAAAGATCAAATCACCAATATGAACAAGTTAATAAAAGAGTTAAAAGTATATTGCATACATGAAGAATCTAAAAAATGCTAGTGTTAATCATGTTTTTGCATCTTCATCTACCAATGTTTTGAAAAACAAGGTTTCTTATCCAAATGAAAAGCTAAAACAAAATGAAGCTAGAATAAGTAATTCAAAAAGTGATTAAAAGGCTACTAATATTCCAAGTTAAATCCTAAGAGAAATGATTATAGACAAAGTGATTCAATTACCTCCTTTACATCCTATAAGGAGATCCAAGTACTATTGTGCATATAATAGAGTGCATGTGTATCATACATATTTTTATTTTGCACTAAATAATAGGGTACAAAGTCACAAAGGTAGTGATGATCATATCATTGATGCCAAGAAACCCACTCAAATTATAGGTACCTCTTTTAAAGCACAAGTGCCAAAATAATAAATATGATTACCAAAGAAAAATTTAGAGCAAAAACAATTGCAAATATCAAACTTAGAGCAAGAAAAGGTGCAAAAAGAAAAATTAGATCAAGAAAATAATACAAATTTACCTCTCTATAATAATCCTCAGTTTTCCAAACATTATGGTTTTAAAAAGAAATATTTATAAAACATTGGTTATCATGGTTAAGGATTGGAAAAATATTCCCAATGCATCACTCATCCTATTTACACATATGATTAGAATGACCATAAAGTCTTGGTCTATATTGGCAATACTAATGCAAATCATTCAAAGATACATTTTGTCAAAGAACAAGAACCTACAAATGAAAACAAATAAAAGAATAAAACACAGATAGAAAAGGTAACATCACAAAAAGAGCAATAATCAGATCAAATATTTAAATCAAGATTTTTAACAAATGAAGTCAAAAATACAAGCTACAAGCTCTTCCTCATATCAAAGACGTTTTTACTAGCATTGCTCAAGTTGAGGGCAAGCAATTTATAAATATCAAGGTTATGGACTTTCAAGATAAATGTTTTGTTCTATGTCATTTTTTAGCTCTTTTAACAATAAGTTTCAACACATAGATGCAACTAATAAGATTCTAACAAGTATAGGATCAATTCAATTAAGTCATTCATTTGCTTTAAAATAATGGTTTGTTGCTTTTCAGGTTATTGATAATCCAAGGGCTTACAATATTGTGTTAGAAAAATCATGGTTACATTCAATAGGAGCAATAGTTGATCGAAATAATAATTGTATATCATTTGATCACCAAGGCAAACTTACATCCTTTTCCAAAAAAGGAAATATATCTTTAGCTACCATACAAATAGATACATCATCTACAATGATAGAAGAAAAATAAAAAGTTCCATTACCACTTGATCATTATTGTAGAGACCACCACTCTGATACCATAATGTAGTTACCCACACAAGGTATATTATTTAGTCAAAATTATCTTCCTTAAATCTTATTCATCTAAAACATAGATCCTATTCACCTGTATACTGGAAACATTCTTCACTTCCCAAAAACATTTTTTTTGTGTGTGTTTTAGGATAGGAATGGTGGTCTCTATATTGTGGTATCAAAGCAGTGGTCTCTAAAATTATAGTCAATCTTTCTTATTTCCAACTAGGTTTCATTGCATATGGTGATTACTTCATTACAACTAAATAATATACACATATACATGATTTATGAACTTTGGATGTTGATCTTTCTTTCTACTCCCATCACCAAGATGTTGGGGCCATCCACTTCTTTGATCATGATACGTCCAAGTTATATGATTTTATGAAGAAATAACAACATTGATTATATTTTTTTCCTAAGGTTATTTTTAGAATATTAATCTACAAGTTTTACTATGTAAGTTATGTGAGTTATTTATTAGTTTTACAATCATAATTTTTAAATATACAACTTTATAGGGATATGATTAATGTTTAAATGTGCACAAGATACAATATTATTTGACTTGTAAAAATTGTTGGTGCAATATATTATATAGAATTAATTTTAGTTAACTTATGATAGTTTTCCATATTAAGGTTAGATAGTGCACAACTTCCTAGGTTTAGAATAGGATAAGGATTAACTTATAGTCTATAAAATGAAAAACCACCTCTTCATAGGTATATTATATTTTTCTATTTTGTGGCCAATAAGAGAAGAGGAACTAGCTCTTTCTTAAGTTATAAATGCTTTCTCTATTTATGTATTGTTGGGTTGAAAAGTTTTGATATTCATAAATGTAATTTATTTTTGTCATTCATTTATCTAAGAGGTGTCATGATTTTGAGGAGATGATATATGTTGAAGGGGTTATATTGGGTTAATCTCCAATTTCTACATGGTACTAGAGCTAACCTCGTTTCCAATCATTATTGTGAATATATGAGCATGACTCAACATTTTATTATATTTTTCTCCTACTCAAACATATTTTCAGTGCTTTGGTATATTGAGTTTTCTAAATAACCTTTTGGGCTTTCTTCATTTGGAAAAAAATGATGATTTGGAGAATTTCTTGTTGTATTTCATTTTTTTGTAAAAAGTTAGGATTTTTTTCAACAATGAAAATATCTTTTTTATAATTACAAAGAAAAGTTTTAAAAAAAAATAATTGTTTTAATGATATATCTTGTTTGGAAAGCTTTTGAAGGTTCAACTCATACAAGGAATCCAAAAGAATCATGAGTTTACAAAATGCCTAATGTTTTTCCAAAAAAAATTAGTTTTAGATAAATGACCTAATTTTTAACCTTCCTCCTTTGCAACACTCAATGCCACCGCTACTCTGCTTGACTCACTGACCACTAGGTCCATTGCAAGCCTCCAAACTTCTAAGAGGTCACCACAACCCACTTCCACAAACATCCAAACTTCCTAGTGGTTGCTTGCCTTGGCCCTCCCATTTGGCACATTGAATCTTCTCAACGTAATATCTCTTAAATAGTAAATATTTTTCCAGTGACATTTTTTTTAAGTGACTTTTTTTATAACTTTTTAGATCTCTACCCATCTGATATTTGAACTTTAAAAAATGTAAATTTATTATTGTGGACCCCTATATGGCTTTCTTCAGCACATTATTCAATTGGGCATATCCCATAAGTGATAAATAACTTTCCAGTGCCATTTTTTCAAAAAGTGGATATTTGCTTATTTACTTTCCTAATCTCTACTCATATCATTTTTACAGTTACAAAAATTCAATTTCTCCTTTTGTTCTTTTTTCCACTAATCAAAATATGGCATTGTATAACACACTTCACAATTATAAATAGTTGTGAGGTGTTCATTATTTATTGTAACTATACTAATTATATTAGAGGCATAATTTTATTGGGCAACCTTGGTTTGTGTGTCAAACCTTGTTTTGGGCTCTTTTCTTCATAGAACATATGTTGTGCTTATTGGGCATTGTTGAAACACTTATTATTTTGTGCCACATTTGACCATTTTTGGGGGATATATATGCTAATATTGTGATTAGTTTCATGCTCATTTTTTGAGTTTCTTTGTAAGGGATTGTAATACTTTCATTTTTCTATTCGTGCATTGATGTACACAAGGGTTTCCTTGTTTTGTTTTTTTTCCTCATTGTACTTATGGTGAAATGGACACATTCATTTTCATTCTAAGAGCTCTTCTATAAACCACCATTTTTTAAGTTTTACCTTCACCATTACTTATTGGATAGACTACTTATTCATCACGGTGTTTGTGTATGAAACATCTTTTCACAAGGCCTTTATTCTTTTCTATATGTACACATCCATGCTCCTTAAGACCCCATTAAATATAATGAATGACTTGATTCATGTGACGTTATTCTTGGTCATTTATTGATGAATGTTTACATGGCTCTCCTTCAACATCTAAAGCACATAGATTGTCCTTAACTATTTAAAGTATATTTCAAAATCTGCATGGAGACCTTTTCTTACTAGAGTCTCTTCTTATGATATTGTAGTTTCCACCCCTCCTCTCTCTTATGATGATTCTTTATTGTCAAATATTTCTCTCTTTTTTATAAATCCTCCTTTACAGGATAAGTTTCTACCAAACATGTGACATCTATTTGTACATTCATCTCCTCTTTTCCTGTTGCATATTCCTCTTATAGATCCATCATTTGTTGATCATCTTAAAAGTGTTTTAGATTATTTTGTCCCTACTCATGGAAGTGTCCATAGTATTTTTTGGTATTTCCACTGCTACTCATTTCAATGATAACCCACCATTTCTTGTGGGTCTTCCATCTTCTTTTTGATAATTCATATATCCATTTAGTTCAGTGATAACAAACATGTCTTGTGGGTCCTCTTTCTTTTGATGTTTTGAAGTATTTTTATGGGAGTGACCCAATTTGTTTTTTAGCACTCCCACACTTTATGAGATCATTGATGACCCATTTTGTTCTTTGGGTTTTTGTTCTTCATATTTGAGGGTTCTTAAGCTATGCCATCCATTTTGCATGTACATTATTTTAGTGAATGGTTTATGCTTATATTGTAACAAATTTAATTTAGTGGAATGAATTTTGGTTCTTGTACATAATTTGGTAACACTTCAACTTTCAATCAGTTTTAATGATCTTTATATTATTACCTTTAGTTCCTTCATGGAGTAAGAATACTTTGCGTACACTTTCTTTGTCCTTTCTCCTATAAAGGGAAAAAATATTGTTTAGTGTAGGTGGGGTTCCTTTAATCTTCAAGAAAAGGCCCTCATCATTGACACTATTCTATTTATGATACACTTTCCTTCACTAGCTTTTTAGTTTGAAGGAAAATTCCATTTGAAGGGTGTTTTTGGTCCTCCATTTCTTAATTATGGGTATTAGATTAAAGTTTTTGTTCTAAAAATAGATCAAATAGATAGTACAGTGTTCAAACATCTTACCTTCAATTAATGAACTAATTTAAAATAAATAAATATAATTTTATATACTAATATTAGACAGTACAAAATTTTATAGTTTTAAAATAAGATAAGGATTAACTTATAATACTATTTAATAAGAAATCATTTCTTTATAAATAATTAGATTTGCCTATTTTGTAGCCAATAAAAGAAGGGGACCTACCTCCTTCTTAAACTATAAATACTTAGTTTAAGTATTTTTTAATTCATAAGGATTGATATCCAATAATAGGATCTATTTTCTCATTCATTTATCTAAATAATATTATTATTTTAAGGAGATGATATGTGTTAAAAAAAAAGTTAACTTGAACTACTCCCTTTTTTTTTTTAAATTGCGATGTAAATTTGACATATACATATACTTTTCGTATTAAAATTAAGTGACATGGTAACATTTTTTATACCCTTAATCAAATACCCTTTAAAAATTAAAATGGGTATTTTATACTTTTATTAATAATTAAATTTGAAATATCAATATATATTTATGCAGCTATCAAGATTTTTATTAACAAGGCCACCTAACGGATAATCATGTCATAATTACATTTAATTAGTATAAAATTTGATATCAATTGAATGAACATTGATTAATACGAGTCGTGCATGCAATGTGCATTGAAAATATATTTTATAGTTAATTTTTAAACTTAAAATATTTGGCGAGAAAAATAAGATTAACAAAAATGATTCTAAAATGTGGAGAGTATATGTTTTACAAGTAACAAAAATGAATATAAATAAGATTCATATCATAATGATCACGGTAAGGTTTTAACACAAAAAAAATAATTAAGATAATGACAATGAATATGATGAGTCAATATTCTAAATTTGGGCCTATTTTGAGATGGGAGTCAAGTATGCTTTTTAGTTGAAGCCAAAGAATAAGCAAAGTAGTGTTCCATGTGGAGAATGGTGAATTATATAAAGCCAAAAAGATAGTCTTTATGGTTTGTGTGTTTTTATTTATAGTGTGAATGGGACCATTGGTCATTAAGGTGTGGTGATTTTTTATTTTCTGACATTTCTTTGAGTGACACGTGGTGACCATCTAATCACTCAAATTCATGGATTTCTCAATTTTTAGATTCTCTATCATGAATGTAAATGCATTAAACCTTTAAAATTATTATGTATTCCCTCATGCCTATACTTTTATATAATCTTGTGTCATTAAAGAGAACCACGTGGTAGCATCACAGACAATGATGTTCATGTAGTTAGCTTTCCTTTTGTTACAAACACATTGGTATTATATATATATATATATATATATATATATATATATATATATATATATATATATATTTAGTGATTACATGGAGGGGTTGGCAGGGTATCTTTTTTATTATATATGAACTTATTTCCCTTTTACTCTTGTGGCGACCACTCAGAATATGATAGATGGAAGTTATACATTGGATACAAAGCTCACAATTCATGTAGTTCATCTTTTATTTTAGGTAGACCCATTATTTTATAAATTATACCTAATAGTTTGGCACACAATCACCTTAGTCATCTACATTAAAATTTGAATTTAAGTTGTAATTGTTTCAAATGTGTCTACCTTTGAGGTGGAGTTCAAAATTTCAATTGAAACTTGATGTAGAGAAAATGCCACATGGCACAGTCACGAGACATGGAGTCACCACATCATATTTATATGTTGAATAATGTTTTGTCAACCTATCTAATTCATTTTACAATATTTACACATGTATGCCTACAAAACACATACAAAAAATCTAAATTAATAATGTTAAGACAAATTAAGACTTATAGGCGATTGAATATTCTAATAAAAATTGTGATTCAAAAAAGGATATAAGGTAAAATCCTAGGCTAACAAAGTACGTGGGGTCACAGCATGATCAATTCATGAATGGAAGACTCAGTGAAAATGTGGGATTATGTGTTTTGTCTTATAATGTGAATGGGTCCATAGGTCTCTATAGTGTCATGTGTAGCACGCAAATAAAATCAACCCTTTAATTAAATTTAAATGTGGCCAACATACTACTTGAGGCTAACAAGGCTATTGTGTGGCTACTATTTTAATAATATGTGATTCCAAAGCCTACACTTTTGACGTATTTCATTGTTGACAATGATGCCAAATAAATTACATATTTAATGTATGTATATCACTTAATATTTTCTTACTTTATTACTTAATATAAAAATTTGCACAAATGTCACATTAAGATTTCAACTTAATTTTAATTGTTTATTGGGTCAAATTTATATTTAATTTTTTCCTCCCAAGGTCCTTTTAAATATTAAATTCTCTACACATGTTACTCGTGGAAAAAAAATTAGATTTTTTTTGGTACTACAATAATATCCTAAAATTGTCATGTCGTTACCTTCCGACCAATGGCATGCCATATAAATTGCTTTTTAAGGTTTTTTTGTTTTAAAAAATTCTCCAAAATATAATATAAATATTAGAATCTTTAGCATTGATGAAAAATTCTTGTTTTTGATTGGTTTTTTGATTAAGATTAGTTGCTATAAGTGAAACCTATGGCATCATGAGATGACAATAAATAAAAATGAGACTTCTTCCTTGGACTTCCTTGGATCTTTATTTGTAATGTAGTATGTTACCATTAACTTGTATTTTATGCAAGATTATTTTCAATATTTCCTACAATAAATAAAAACTACATATATTTTCCTACAATTGATAAAATGTGTTTTGGTTCATTTGTTTACCCTTCAACTTTTATTGCACTTCTCTAGCTCAATTTCCATAATCAGGTTAAATATTACTTCTTGTTATTGTTGGTATATGGTGCCAATATATTTTAGTCTAGATATTTCATTTAGCTTTATGTTATGCTTAGATATCAGAGGAATTCATTCTATTCTAGTGCATCACCTCCTTTAATTTTATTTATCTTCCCCTTTTTCATCCTTGACAAGCTTTCTTTTATGGATTAGAGTAGAGAGGAATCAACCATCTCCAAAGATGGTTTTATTTTTTTTTGTTCCACTCTCATAGAACTTCCCATGTTGTACCTAAAGTGCAAGAAATATTCAATTTAGAAACTTTCAAGAATGAATATTAGCATTTCCTCTATATGACATTTTTCTCTAGAATGAATGCATGATAAAGTAATAAATGCTTCATATCTACTTGTATTTTATGCTAAATATTTGAATTAATTGATTTAACATTCTAATAATGAATGGATGCATTATCATATATGTGTTAATAAACATGTGTATTTAGAGACTCATGGAATTCAAATTAGAAAACTATTGGCATGCAAGTTGGCGTACAATGGGTGAGAAAGACTGCCAAATTAGGTACACATGACATGGGAGACCTAAAACAAGGATGATAAGGGCACATCCCAGAATCATACATTATATGTTTCTAGGGACTCATAATCATACAATGCATGTTTATAAGGCCTTATAATCATAAAATGTACATTTTTTTGGAAAGACTCAAAAACCTAAAGAAACAGGGTAGGAGAAGAGAGAAAAATGGAAAGAAACAACCAAAACCATGGGTAAAATGCATCACCATATGGTTGTACTTGGTGATAAATATCTCTAGGGGTGCCACTGCATATGTGTGTATTGCATATGGATTGTTTTGATGTGTGATTTTTTTTTGTTATTTTAGATCTCTATGTGTACATCTCTCAAAATTATGGTAGATACACATGAAAAGTTCAATGACATGGCATATCTATCAATACAATATGTAGATTCCACTGAATTGTTTCAACTACCCAATACTTGATCATAATTTGGTTCATCTTAATGAAATCAAGTTTTAACTATCAACAAATCCTTTTAAAGCAAAGAGAATGCAAAATGTGTCAATTTAGACATTTTTTCATATGATTGACCAAATTTAATGCACCCTGAGAAACAAGTTATGGATGCCCTTCTCAAATCTTTCTCTAATATGGCAGAGGCAAATTTAAAGTTGAAGGATTTCATGCAAGCACTAAAACATTGTGATAAAGCTTTAGAACTTGATCCCCATCACCTCAAGTCTATATTTTGCAAGGGAAAAGCTTTGAATGGACTAAAATAACTAGTATAATTTACCATACTACTAATTCCATCACACTTTATAACAATACCCAACTGCTCACAATAGCTTGTGGTATGAAAAATTGATGAAGCTCAATGAGCAAAACTTGAGAGCTAATGTTTATCTCTCTACATATTTTTTAAATAGTTACAAGCTAGAAGATATTCTTAACTTGGTCAGTGATTATATTGGTGCAATAATAACTAAAAAATATGTAGAGTGTGGGCAAGGTTTATTTTCTTTTGAGAATTTAGATATTACAGATATTGTGTTGTTGGAGAATGTCATTTCAATGAGTGGTATCTTTTAAAGGACCACAATGTGAAGTTTAGATGGAATTCCTTGGAGGCAGTTATTGACACTGATAGTTTGAATAAATACATGGTAGTTGACCTATACCATAATGCAATAGTTGTAGTACCTTGTCACTTATCAAGAAGAAATGTTAGTTCTAGTCAAAAAATTGTTCTATTTAAATAATGAAAACTAAGACAAATTTTATGCTTGAAATACACCAAAGCTATATGTAAGTAAGCCTGAACTAACCATGAATCACTATGTGTAATCCACATGTATTATAGAAGAAGAAGACAAAGTTTTGTTTGAAGGTAAAAATAATTGCATTCTCAACATCTTAAATTTGTCTGCCATGGAAGCTACTAGGACTCCTCCTCTTAACAAACATGACAACCCTTTGAACATAGCCACCAAGATGGTAATTATGACACTTATTACTTCCTTGGTAATAGTCAATCTTGTATTGATGGGTATGTTTAGATACTTTTGAAGGCTTTACAGTTTGAACGAATTTTAATGTACGAAACTAATGTGTCGATTTGAAAACCTTGAGCAAGAGCATTAGATTGACTTTCTTCAACATGTTAGAGATAAAATAATCCAAATGAAATTTATTTGAGTCGAAGGAAGATGCTAAGAGCTATACGTGCCAATGTTTAAAAGTTATCCAAATGACTAGGTAGTCAAACAAGTGTTATTATTTGATAAATAGGTGTCATAAGTTCTTGACAGTTGTCAATAGTGTGGTTTTCATGAAATCAAAATAGATTTAACTACCATCAATGTTTTTTAAATGATAATGAAGAGATTAAAAATTTTAGTGTAATTTTTAGTAAAATATTAACAATATATAATTATATATAATACAATAATATATCATAAAAATATTATATATATATATATATATATATATATATATATATATATATATAATTTATTAAAGTGAATGAGTGTAATTTGGTAGTCATACCTCACTCAAAACCCATGACTACCAATCTCATCTCACCTTTTTTGCACAAAGTGTTAAGTGTAGAGAGTATTACAAAGGAAGTTAGTTAAGCATTAGTCAAGAATCATGAAAAATGTATTAAATACATAACAAAACTTAGTTTATCTATTCATGTGGGGTTTGCTAATAACAATAAGATACAAATGAAAGAAAGTAAACCATTACCTTCCCAAGTGACTCCATTTCTCAAACTTGGCTCAAAAACATGTTCTCCCTTTGATCAAACAACCTTGTCTTCATCAGCAATGGTGGAAAACTCCTCCAATGTCTCAATAACAATCTATAAAACCTAGGCTCATGATATGTAACTATGTAATTTTCCTATCAAATTAAGTTAATCTAAATATGAATAATACAATAATCTAAACACAAATGGCTTGTGGAGAGATTTTAGCATTATAACATTGTAATACTTGAGCTTTAAAATGATGTTCATGGCCTCTCTATTTATAGATTTTTGGAAAGGTTTTAGGATCAACCATGACCATCGATCTCAAGATTGAGATGTGTGTCCATGGATAAATTTAAATTTTAAATTTAATCTACAAATATACCCATTAATATTTGGGATAGAGGGGCAATGAATAAGCATGGAAGATCTTAATGAGGCATGGGAGGCATAAATCCTAATATTTGTGGCACTAATGGCTTCTAGATGCCACCCCATAGGATGATGTCATTTAATGATGCAGTTAATGACAATCAATTTTCAAAAAGATATATTAAACAACTCTCATGGAAAATCCATAAAATCTCTTGATTTGGATCAATTAGCCTTAAACAAGCTTAATCAAAATTTGTGTAATTATTTGGAAATTGGCCCTCAATTAATCAAAATGGTCAAAAAGTCATATTATTGGGTCTTAATTTGACTGGAGAAGAATTATAAGGTGATGTTAGATGTATACGTACCATGTTCCCATTTAGGATGTTGCCGAGTTGACTCCAAATGTATAAGATAAGTGGAAATTGTGATCATAGTTCTATGGACTCATGTTCCAACATGAACTTCAGGACAATGTAGTTCACCCATGTTTGGGAGAGAATGGAATGAGGAATGATGAAAACTAACCAAATATTGATTAGACTCACAATGTATGCAAAGAGATGCACATCTAAACATAGAGTCAAGGCTATTAAAATGCATTATACCTAGATGCCTAATTACATATTAGGAGCTTAGATGATGCAAAGTGTTCCTTAGAATCATTCATTAGAGTTGATGTAGATGTTAAGAATTTGAAACTTGAGCACAAAGTGCTTGCTATAGCAAAATAAATTAGGTATCATAAGTATGATAAACTTAGAATGACATAATATTCCAATTATGCTAAGCCCGTTCAAATGTGAATACCTATAACTAAGGATAATGATCAAACAATGACCAAAACTAGAGTTACAATTATTTACATTTAAATAAAAAATCAAAGACAAAGAAAAAGATAAACATGAATGAACCTAACTTGAAATCTAGATATGTTCAATCAAGACTTAAGTAGGAACAAAAATGTTTAAAAACAAAAAGCAAGAACATCTTAACGATATGAGACCAATATATAAATAATCAAAATCCACGTGGACCATCAAGACATTCTTGAACACAAAAGAGAAAAGCAAAATCACACAAAAAAACAAGACACCAACAATAATCAAATAAACAAAATAGTCCAAAAATAACTTAATAACATAGGATCAAGATATAAATAATCAAGATCTATGTGAATCATCAAGATGTTCTAAAACAAAACAGAGATGAGCAAAAACAAATAGAAAAACACAAAACCAAGATGAGACAAGAAGTAAGAAAAAAGAGAAAATGAGAAGAAATAAAAGGAGAGGTGCAAAATCACAACAAAACACCAAGAAAATTCAAATAAACACACACAAATAAAAAACCAAGTTAGTGCAGCTTAAAGACAAATGTTCATACACGTGTGGTACAGGCATTACTTTCCACCACAACATAACAAAGAACAATGACACAATAATTGTTCCATAATTAAAGAGGAACAATGACAAAAGAAATGGGAGAAGAGAAGAAAAGGAAGGGGTTGGCCAAGCTAACTCTAGATGTACAAGACAAGTAGATGTTTCCTACATAGTTCCATGGATGCATGTTCCAACATGAAATTTAGACTAATGTAGTTCACCCAAAAAATGAGATAGAATAAAAATGATGATTAGACCAGCATGGTTGATGTTTATAGAATAAATAGAAGATATGACAAACAAATGATGGGATAAAATGTGTTCAAGGTAGGATAAAATGGTGGGATAAAATTACTTCTACACAAGTTGCCCCCAAGTCAAGGGTCTTGTAAACAATGGTTCAAAGTTGTTCATGTGTAAAACCTCTTAAGGTGTATGATGTTCATGGGCTCTATAATTTCTTCACCATTAGGTTTATCCAGTCAATATTCCCATGATCCCTAGTTTTCCATGACAACATATGGTCCCAACCAATTAGGCTGAAACTTACCTTTATTTTTACAATCAACATTCATTTTATTTTGTTTCTCTTGAAAAACCAAGTCACCAATCTCAATCTCTCAAGGGATAATATGCTTGTTTTAGCTTCTTCACAATCTATTTTGATAGACCTACAAGTTTTCTAGGGCAGCCAAACACTTACCATCAGAAGTATGGAGTTGATCTAATTGGGGTTTGATGATTGGTTCTATAATCCCAAAGGGTAGGAAAGAGTTGTAAGTGCTAATTACAGCTAGCATCATTGAAAATCTTCTTTAAGATGGCTACAATGGTTTTGGTTCGATGCCTTAGCATGTCCATTATCTTATGGGTTATATGGAGTTGATTTCTTGTGTTTGATCTTGAATTTGGCACAAAGATATTTTACATCATGGTTCACAAAAATTCCACCATTATTGGATATAATATGGGTTGGGATGCCATATCAATAGATGATATGGTAATGAATGAATTTGGCTCTTTGCTTCCTAGTAACATAAGTGATAATAATAGCCCCAATCTACTTGGAAAAGTACTCAGTTGTAGTCAAAATGTGCTTATGGCCATATGAAGATACTAATAAGTGATAATAATAGCCCCAATCTACTTGGAAAGGTTGGTGGGGAAGACATGACTATGAAAATAGTTATAAAAAGCTTGGTACCATGGTAGCTCAGGTGGGATATTAAGACAAGCAATGACATATACCCTCTCTGAATTGGTTATAATATGCATAGGCTAAAGAAGATTTTTAATTAGGAACTAATACTCTTTAGCACTACCATCCATTTGAATCATGGAACCAATCACTGCCATTGCATTGGCAGGTCTATTGTTTACTCTCAAAACTTTTTCAAACTGCAAAGATTTAAAATGTGTTTTGAGGTTAAAGATAATTTTCTTATAGGGAACAAGATTGTCACCTCTTGTTTGATATTGATCAGTGGTCTGATTGATGATTAACTATGAATCTCCATATACCTGTAAGCTTTGAATATCCCACTGTATATCAAGGTGGAACCCTATAATTAATACCTCATAATCATCCATATTGTTTGTACAATGAAATTGTATATGGAATGCTTTGGGAATCAAATACCCCTATGGTGTGATCAGAAATTTGTTAGCTCTAGATTTGTGGGATGTGAAAGATCCATCAAAATAGAGCTTCCACTATTCAAGTTCCTATGGTGTTTGTTCCATCATCATGATAAAAGCATCTAGAAAATCAAACTTGAGAGGTTGAGTATCCTCAATAAGAGCTTCTGCAAGTTGGTCACCAATTACTTTCCCTTGTATTGCCTTTTGATTCTAGTACTCAATATCAAACTCACTTAGGATCATAACCCACTTATCCATGCATCCTTGAAGAGCTAATTTAGATAAGAGGAACTTGAGAGGGTCTACCTTGGCGATGACAATAGTTTTATTATTTAGCATATAATGTCATAATTTTTGAGTAGCGAACACCATAACTAAACATGCCTTATCAATAGGTGTATAATTAAGTTCATAAGCCACAAATGTGTAACTTAAATAATAAATAACAAGTTCCTTACCATGATCATCATGTTTGGCCAAAAGTGTCCCCAGTGCATGTTTTGTGGTTGATATATAAAGACGCAGTGGCTTTTCCTATGTTGGCATTCTTAAGACTGGTGGATTGGCCAAGTATGTCTTAAGCTTTACAAATGCTATCTGACAATATTCATCCCATTGAAATCTTACCCCTTTCTTCAAAACATGAGTAAATGGGTGGCACTTATCTACCAATTGAGCAATGATCCTATGTATAGACTAGATCTTTCCTTGTAGGCTTCATAGTTATTTAAGATTATTTGGTGGAGGCATTTCCACAATAGCCTTGACCTTCTAAGGGTCAACTTCAATCCCTTGTTGTGATATAATGAACCCTATAAATTTGCCTAATGTGAATTCAAAGACACATTTCTTAGGATTCAAGTGGACTTTATATTGATGAAACATCTCAAATATTCTTCATAGAACATCAGGATGTCCAAATATTGTTCATAATTTTTATATTATATCATCAACATAGTCCTATAAAATGGCATGCATCATGTCATGGAAGATCATAGTCATTACATGTTGATATGTTTCTCCAACATTCTTTAAACCAAATGGCATGACTTGATAATAAAATATCCCCCACAGAGTGGTGAACACAATCTTATGCTGGTCTTTAGGGGCTATCTTGATCTAATTGTAACCAAAAAATCCATCTATTAAGGATATAATATCATACCTAGTATTTGAGTTGAGGATCATGTCAATGTTGGGCAGAGGAAAATCATCTTTGGGGCACGCTTTGTTAACATCTTAAAAATTAATATAAAGACCTATACCCAGGGTCTTTTTACTCACTAGGACTATGTTGGAAACCCATTCAGAGTAATCTAGTGGTCTAATAAAATTATCTCCTAACAACTTCTCCAGTTCAACCTTAACTAATAGGGAAATGTGTGGATGCATCTTTCTCAATTTTTACTTGACCAGTTTGGCATCAAGATGGACAAGGTGATGCATAACCAAATCAAGGTCCAAGCCTGGCATGTCAGAGTATGCCCATGCAAATATGTCTATATAATCCTTAAACATAGATATAATATGCTCAAGTTCTACTTTAGTAAGGGAAGCTCCAAGATAAATAATTTTGGGATCCTCATAGGTTCCCAAATTTACTTGTGTAGTGTTCTCCACAAGAAGTGTGGATCCATCTTCTAGAATTGTAGGCAAGGCATGATCATGGCCTCTTCTTCTACCACATCTTCTTGTTGTTCCTCCCATAGTTTTGGATAATATGAAGAATTAGAATCTACCATATTAGGTAAAGGCCAAGTAGTAAAAACCTCTAAAAACTCAAAAGCAGGACTCTCAAATAGTTGGTGTTGTTCTGAAGAGATACTTGTACTGCTATGGAACTTGGGTTGGATGAAACTTTATGTCTTGAGGGGATGAGCAAAATTTCCCACCTAGGAGTGCCTGGAACAAGTTTTCACTCCAAATCTTATCTTTTTTTTAACTTTTTCCCTGATCGATGAGTGCCTAAAATATGTTTTCACCTAAAGATCTCAATGTTTGTTCTTTATTATGACCAAAAAAATTGCCTGCTCTCCAAAGTAGGTAGTAGAATCCAATGAAAAATCAAATCCCTATTTGTGATCATCAATGGGCAATCCATCTTATAGACCCATGTATTTAGCAATTGATTCTTCATTTTGAAACTCATCAAGGCATATGATCAAATTTTGTTGGTCCCAATCTACGAGGTCAAGATGGCAAAGGCATAGGGAATAATGAGGGTTTGCTTCAGGACAGGAAGCTCAAATGGTAAAGATATACTGTCCTGCTTCAGGAAGGGAAGCACCACTAGGATGGGTTCTTGCTTCAGGATGGGAAGCTCTAATAGGCATTATGGTTAATATGACATTTGAATTAAATAAATCTGAGTCAACAAGCTCATCAAAAAGGCTATAATGGGATGTATGTCATTTCTAGGAGTCTCATCATTAGTCACCTCAGAAGAGTCACTATCAAAAGTCATGAGGTCACACTTTGGTGGTTTAAATCTAAGACAATGATTCCAATTGACAACTCTAGCTAATAAGGGTTCTAAGATTCCTTGAACTTGTGGGCAAGGGTCTTTCCCTGTATAGTCAAGATGATCCATTATCTAGTTAGGGATAGGATACTTTAGATTTTGAAAGCAATCAACAAGGCCTTAAAAATATAACTAATCTCCCTTGATAAATGCCTCTCAATCTTTTTTTGGCATGATTGCAAGTACAAAAACCATAGATGGTTTTTGTTGTTTATTCTTTGGCTACCAAATCTATTTGGGTCCATTAGGAGTTTTGGATGGTTTTGGATTTCCAAATGATTTAGGGGATTCAAGAAATTTTGAAATATAAGGGACCTCCTTAAGATGATATGTGGAAATACCCACATCTTTAATAACAACTTGCTTTTCAAGAGCAATAGGAAATGGACCAACCGAAGTGGAATCTAGATCACCAAGGTCAATATAAGTTGATGGATATGGATGGGAAATGATGGATTTGTTCTTCTTCACAATGAATTCAAAACCTAGGCAATAGTTATAATTATGAAACTCAACTTCAAGATGTTTGCAATATTGATATGGCTACTGATTAATAGGAATAGTAACGTTTATCCCATCATGGGGAAAATTAAGGCACTAGTGAGAGTGGATGAAATATGCTTAATGATAACAACTCTTTACTTGCTTGAGTGCAAGTAGTGTATTCAACCTCATTGGTAGAAAGTGCAACAACTTTCTATAGCTTAGAAACCCATGAGACTGCAATTCCTCTAACTATGAAAATATAGCCAGTGGTAGACCTTCTACCATCTAAATCACCTGGCATGTCACTATCCACAAAATCTTATAACCCACTATTATAAACTTTAAAACATAAACACATAATAGAGGTTCCATGCAAATATTTTAAAATCCACTGAACTGCTAACCCGTGTTGCTTACCAGGGTTACTCATGAACCTACTCACTAATCCCATTGATTGGGATATGTCTGTATGAGTGAAAATCATATCATACATTAAACTACCCACAAATGAAGCATATGGCACCTTTTCCATATGATCTTTCTTCTATTGTGAATTAGGAGACTGTGTCTTACTCAACTTGAAGTGGCTAGCTAAAGGTGTAGAAACAAATTTACAGTTTTACATACTGAATCTTAACAACACCTTTTCAATATATTCAAATTGATTTAAGGTTAGTTTCTTACCCAATCTATCTCTGTCAATTCTCATTCTGATAATTTTCTTGGCTGGTCCAAGATCCTTCATGGCAAACTCTGAAGAAAGCAATTTCTTCAATTCACTTATTCTTTGCATGCTAGCTCCACAAAACAACATGTCATCAACATAAAGTAGAAAAATAATGAATTCACCATTTTAAAATTTCTTACTATAAACATAATGATCACTATGAGTATGAGCATATCTATGCTCCAACATGAAAGTATCAAACCTTAGGTACCATTGCCTAGGTTCCTGTTTCAAACCATATAAACTTTTCAATAATTTACAAACCTTTCTTTCTTTCCCCTTTACCTCAAAACCTTCTGGTTTCTTCATGTAGATTTCCTCTTCTCAATATCCATGTAACAATGTTGTCTTCACATCCATCTATTTGAAATGAAGATCATTAGAAGCAAAAATACATAATACAGTTCTTATTGAGGTAATTTTGACAACAGGAGAAAATACCTTTGAGTAATCAATTCTAGCCTTCTCTGTAAAGCTTTTAACAAAAATCCTTGATTTGTATTTTTTTCCCACTCTCATCTTATTTTAAATGGAAAACCCATTTGTTTTTTAGTGTTTTCTTATCAGGTGGCAAATCCACCAATTCCCATGTTTCATTGTGTTTCAAGGCATCCAATTCTACTTTCATGCCCTTTTCCCATTGCACATAATCTTTGTCCTACTTAGCTTATACAAATGATTAAGGTTCCCCACTATAAGTTAGTAACAAATTAAATAAAGATGGAGAATATCTATCAGGAGGTTTACTTACTCTTGTATACCTCCTTACCACATGTGTGACTGGTTCACTTTGAGCTTCTCTTGGCCTAATATTCTTAGAAGAATCCATTGGGTCATTAATGACCCTATTCCCATTCTCTAATTCTGTAGAGTTAAATGAATTATTCTATAAGTTCTCTTTTCTTTCTCCAAATACACTTGGAAGTATGACAAGATTTTCTTTACCAAGTGGACTTTCCACTTTCTTTTCTACAAGTTGGTCCCTATACATCACACTTGCAATAAAGATCACATCACGTGATCTCACAATATTTATATCATCTAAACACCAAAACTGATAACCAAATGAGCTATCACCATATCCAATGAAAGTGCATCTCATTAATTTAGCATCCATCTTATTTCTATTTTCTTTAGCAATGTGCACAAATGCTTCACAGCCAAAAATTTTTAAATGAGAATAAGAAACACTTTTAGTTGTCCAAGCTTCCTTGGGAATCTCACCATCTAAAGCACTAGATAGTCCTCTATTAATCAAATAAATATTAGTATGAACCGTATCTACCAAAAAAGTAGGGGACAAACTAGAATGGAGTCTCATGCTTCTAGCTCTCTCCATAATTATTCGGTTCATTCTCTCACTTAACCCATTCTATTGAGGATTTTGAGGCACTGTTACTTCTTTTTAGATTCCTTCTTATGCACAGTAGTTCCAAAATTATTTTGAGGTGTATTCACCTCCATTATCAAATATTAAGCATTTTAGCTTCATGTTTGACTCATTTTATGCAAGGGCTCCCCAAATTTTAAAGGTTCTAAATACATCAGACTTATTTTGAATATAATAAACCCACAACTTACAAGTTACATCATCCACAAACGTAACATAATAATTTGAGACTCAAAATGATTGTACAGGGGTAGGTCCCCAAACATCATAATGTACTAATTCTAATATATTTTGTTTTCTTTCAAGCCCAACCTTCAAAAAAGAAACATTCTTTTGTTTACCAAAAATGCAATGTTCACATAAACCTAAATTAATAGACTTTAAGTTTCATAACTTTCCTTTCTTATGTAAAATTCTCATACCCTTCTAACTCATATGACCCAATCTTCAATGCCATAAATTAGTTTCTAGATCAGAAATAGAAACTAATGCAGTATTAGAATCAATAATGCAATTACTCAAATACAGTGTGCCTTCCTTTTTCCCTCTAGCTACAACAAGATTACCTTTTGTTACCTTCTAGGATTCTGCATTGAATGTAATAGTACATCCATCTTCTACCAATTGACCTATATAATTAATATTTTTGGTAAGACTTGGCACATGTCTTAAATCTTTGAGGATCCATTTATTTCCATTCTGTAGCTTGATCTTTAATGACCCTTTGCCAACAATATCACAGGGTTCATTGTCTCTCAAGAAAACTTGGCCAAACTTGCCACTTATATATGTTGTAAAATACTTGGGATTGAAAGTAACATGAAAAGATGTCCCTAAGTCAATCACCCATGACTCAATGTTTGTATCACATGACAAAACTAAAGCTGGTTATTATCATTCTTTTGTTGCTCCTTGTGATTCTTTTTAGGAGCCCAACATTGTTTTCTCATATGGCCAAACTTTCCATAGTTTCATCATATAACACTTCTTCCTTTTGACTTGGATCTATGTTTGGAAGACAAAGATCTTCCCTTTGATCTATTACTCTTGCTTCTCTATCTACTCTTTTTTCTCCATATGGATTCAACATTTAGTGCATTGCTTATTGAAGTCTCACTAGATGTATTCCTTATCATTTCTTTATAGATTATGACACTAACAACATCCTCCATTTTAAGAGTATTTCTCCCAGACATGTTGTTACTCACATCCATCACAAGATTATTCTAAGATTCAGGCAGGGAGCATAGTAACAACAAGACCTTGACTTCTTCATCTAGTTTCACTTTCAAAGAAGTCAACTAATTTGTAATAATTTTGTAATCATTTATATGTTCATCTACACTTGAATTATCATTCATTTTTAGGTTAAATAACCTCTTCATTAGATATACCTTATTTGTTGTTGAAGGTGTCTCATATAACTTGCATAAGGTGGTCATAAGTTTTTCTGTAATATTTTCTTCAGATATATTAGAGGCAACACTTCCTCCCAAGTAGAGTTGTATGCATCTAAAAGCTTTTCTATCCAAGACATTCTCTTTCCCTATCCTTTTGCCTTTCCATCAAGCAGTAGATAGAGGTTCTTTTGATATAGATAGTCAATCATCTGCATCTTCCATAGAATAAAATTCTATCCATTAAATGTATCATCCACTCTTCTTCCATCATCTGTCATTGTTCAAGATCTCCCACTTGAGAAGATATTACTTTGAGTCTGAGATCCTTTAGAGATTTCTAAGTTGAAAAATAGTACACAAAACCACACAAAGATGTCTCTAATACCACTTGTTGGGTTAAATACAAAAAGTCTCAAGATTTTATTACATACAGTATTTCTCAATTATTCATATCAGAATAATTGAGTTTATAAATTTGTATCAAAATCTACTTTGTAATCCATGGATTAAAATAATCTAAATTTGTACTTGCAAGTTAAACAAATAAATATGGAATAATAAATGCATGTAGAAAATAGAGAAATAAGAGATGTTGGAAAACAACATACAAAAATACTAACATAGTATTTAACATGGTTCATCTAAATGTTGAGCTACATCTACCAAGAAACTCAAAAATTCTTCTATTCAAACTTCCAAAGGAATTTATAAAAGTGCCTAGCACTTTCAACCCCTCAGTCTCTGTATTAGAGCACTCTGGCAAGACCTTTGTCTAAAAATAATTTTCTCTTTCTGTCAATTACTATGTAGCTGCATTCTCACCTTTTTTATTTTCTATAATTCCCAACAACATAATTGTTCTGACTCTTTTCTCACTTTTAAAGGTATGATCACTAAAAATAAAGAAGTACAAAATCTGTTCTAACTTCTTATAGTTACAATTTGTTACAACTTCCTTGCAAAATAAGGAAGTACAAATCTGATCTACAATTACAATCTATTACAATTCTTTAAAAAATAAGGAAGTACATATCTGATCTACGGTTACAATCCATTACAACTTCCTTGCGAAATAAGGAAGTATAGATCTGAAATGATACACAAATATGGAATATCTAATGCTTATCTGCAACAATAATTATACAGCAGGATCTAATTACATATAGACCAAAAATAAACTTTTATACAAATCAAAACTTTCAAACTTCTATAGACCATTAGTTCCCTTTACAACCTTCTATCAATTGATAATAACACTTATATATAGAATCATGTAGCATCGATCAAGTTTTAGGCTTTCTATTTTTTGGTTGCCCATAACAACTGGAGTCTTCACCTATAAGTTGCTTGAAACAACTACAAGTTTCATCTATAGGATGCCTATAGCAATTGTAGTCTTCACCTATAGGTTACCCATAGCAACTATAGGTTTCTTCTACAAGCTACCCATAGCCACTATACGTTTCATCTACAAGTTGCCTGTAGTAACTGTAGTATTCACCTGCAGGTTGCCTGTAGCAACTACAGTTTTCTTCTACAGGTTACCCATAGCCACTGTGGGTTTCATCTATAGGTTGCCCATAGCAACTGTTAGTTTTTAGGATATTCCATTAAAATGAAATGATGCATTATGTTTCCACATCTCCAACATAAATGGGTGGCATTTATCTTCCAATTGAGCAATGAACCTATGTATAGATTGGATCTTTCCTTGCATGCTTCACATCTATTTAAGATTATTTGGTAGAGGCATTTCCATAATAGCCTTGACCTTGGCAGGGTCAAATTCAATCCCTTATTGTGATATAATGAACCCTAGAAATTTACCAAATGTGACTCCAAAGACACATTTATTAGGATTCAATTGGACTTTATATTCATAAAACCTCTCAAAGATTCTTCATAAAATGTTAGGATGTCCAACTCTTGTTTGTGCTTTTTCTAGTATATCATCAACATAGTCCTCTACAATGTCATGCATCATGTCATGGAAGATGATAATCATAGCACATTGATATATTACTCCAGTATTCTTTAAGCCAAATGGCATGACTTGATAACAAAATGTCCCCCACAGAGTGGTGAACACATGCTTATGCTAGTCTTTAGGGGATATCTTGATCTAATTGTAACCAAAAAATCTATCCATTAAGGATAGAATCTCAAACCTATTAGTTAAGTCAATGATCATGTCAATGTTGGGTAGAATAAAATCATCTTTATGGCATGCTTTGTTGCTATTCCAAAATTAATACAAATATGTATACCTGGGGTCTTTTTACTCGCTACGACTATGTTAGAAACCCATTCAGAGTAATCTAGTGGTCTAATAAAATTGTCTCCTAACAACTTTTCTAGTTCAGCCTTAACTAATAGGGTGATGCATGGATGCATCTTTCTCAGTTTCTACTTGACTAGTTTGGCATCAAGATGGACAACAAGGTGATGCATAACCAAATCAGGGTCCGAGCCTGACATGTCAGAGTATTCCCATGTAAAGATGTCTATATAATCCTTAAATATAGATATAATATGCTCACATTCTTCTTTAGTAAGGGAAGCTCTAATATAAACAATTTTGGGATCCTCATAGGTTCCCTAATTTACTTTTGTAGTTTTCTCCAGAAGAAGTGTGGATCCATCTTCTAGAATTGTAGGTAACGCACGATCATGATCCTCTTATTCTACCACATCTTCTTGTTTTTCCTCCCATAATTATGGATAATATGATGAATTATAATCTACCATCTTAGGTAAAGGCCAAGTAGTAAAATCCTCTAGAAACCCAAAAGCAAAACACTCAAACAGTTGGTGTTGTTTTGAAGAGATACTTATACTGGCTATGGAACTTGGGATAGATGAAACTTCTATGTCTTGAGGGGATGAGCAAAATTTCCCACCTAGGAGTGCTTGGAATAGGTTTTCAATCCAAGGCTTGTCTTTTTTTACTTTTCCCCTGATCAATGAGTGCCTCAAAGAGGTTTTCACCTGAAGATCTCAATGTTTGTTCTTTATTCTGATAAAAACATTTGCTTGCTCTCTAAAGTAGGTAGAAGAATCCAATGAGAAATCAAAGCCCTATATGTGATCATCAATGGTAAATACATCTTGTAGGCCCATGTATTTTGTAATTTATTCTTCATTTTGAAACTCATCAAGGCATATGATCAAATTTTGTGGGTCCCACTTGTATTGGCCTGAAGACACTTGTGTTGATGTTATTGTCTATGGATTGATGCTTCTATCTTATATAGAACATTTATTGTATTGAGAAATGACACCTAGGTCTTTCTACATTTTTTGTCACCTTTCTATTAAATTATCTGGATCATGCACATAGGTTGTGTATGACTATATATTGCTCAAATTCTAGTTATTAACCTTAGGCTAGGTCACCTTTCCAAAAATGGGTTAGTGGGCACATGGTGTCGAAATACATTCAATGATCCCTCTGTGAATGAGTATTGCCTACATAGCCACTACTCTGAAGAGGGCCTTAGACATATGTATTTCTCCCCTATGTGCTGGCTTGTGTGTGAACAATGGTGTAAAATTTTATATACTAGTGCATGAGATGATCTAGCTTGTAACTTGACAAATATGTCTCATGAGTTGTTATTTGAATGCTTCAAACTTGTAGTATGACTACTCCTATGATTGATATGAAAATACAAAGAAATAAGGGATAATATCTTAGTTTTCAAGTGATTTTTAGTTTTGAAGGCATAGAAACTTGTGTTGAAGTATGGACAATAGTGTTAATGCTATTATCCAAATATAAACATAAATGTCTAAGAATAAAATAAGGTTTTAGGAGATCTATAACTGATATTGAAGGATATACATTAAATTTCAGTTACAGGTGATCTAAGTAATTTAAATAATAGGATTGGATAACAAGATAAGCATTTAGGCCCAATGAGATGACAAATGTAAGCCTTTCAGCTACAAAGAAGGTAAATAATTGAAGGGTAAAACCTTGAGTGATATTTTTCAAGTATACAAGACTGGTTTAACATATAAATCCATACTTAAGCATATACAACTACCAATACATTTACACCTAGAGAAATTACATCAAGGTTAAGAACATAGAGAAACACCATACTCATACCCATGAAAGAAAGGGAAAGGCCACACAGAACATGAAAGTGGTGAAATATTTCAAAGTGCATTGGGTGGTGGTGATTATGGGAAATGATAGGATATTTGAGATGATATCATACACCAAAAGGCCTATATTATACACATGAATTGGCCTCAGGGCAGTTTTTGGATTGATATGAGCTACAACCATTACAAATGGGTCTCTAGCTTGTAAGTAGTGGCATATTTTAATAGTTATTTTCTATTTTTAAGGATGGATGAGGACACTAGTACAATATGTCCATAAATCATAAATTATTTGTTGATGCCATGAGTTGTATTGTATCTTTCAACTATTTATCTTAAGAATAGTTTTGTTTATTGTTTTTGCCTATCCATTACCCTATGGGTAGTATGGTGTAGATAATGTATGATTTTTTAAATATTTTGTTACAAAAAATGCTTCACTATTTTGTTCTTAAATGATGATCTATTATCTATGATAATAGTTGAAGGTATACCAAATCTATAAATAATATTTATCATTAAGAATCTGCATATCTCATCTCTAGTAGTAAATTAAAGTGGAATGGCCTCCACCCATTTGGTAAAATATTCGGTAGCTATAATAATGAATTTATGGCCTCCTTTAAAAACTAGATTTATCTTTCAAAATAAGTCAAATCCCAAAACAGAAAATGGCCATGGTGAAACAATCATCTATAATTCATAAGATGGTGCATGTTTTAAATTACTATATTTTTGACATTGAGCACATAATTTAGCATGTTCAATACATTATTGTTCCATTGTAGGCCAATAGTAACCTTGTTGTAATAATTTTTGAGATATGGATTTTCCACTAAAATGTCCCCCACACTCATTGTCATGCATCTCTAGAAGAATAGTTTGTATCTTTTTTGTTTAGACATCGAATCAATTATCCATCAAAACCCCTAATGATAACATATCAAAGTTCTTCTATTTATAGTATACATATTTCATTTTGAGTATAATGATCTGGTGTAAATGATCTATATAATATATATATATATATATATACATATATATATATATACATATATATATACATATATATATACATATATATATATATACATATATATATATATATATATATATATATATATATATATATCATTGTACCATTCTATATTTAATGCACTATGTTTAATGGCAATAACTGCTAAAGCATCCATTTTAGTTGGCATAATTAAAGGTTTTCAAAAAATTTGGATTGTATAATTGACATAATCATCATTAATATATAGGGGAATCAATGATGTCACACTATCCATTACATTAGCATGATGATTATTCTTATGTGGTATACTTTCAATATCAAATGTGTCAAATTTCTCTTTCAGTCTATCTACCATCTCTTTGTATGGAATCAAATGGTCCTCTTTTGTTCGATATTGATTTGTAATTTGATTTATAACTAAATAGGAGTCACCATAGGTATGAATATGTCTAATATTAAGCTTTTGTGTAATATATAATCCAATAGTCAAGGCTTCATAATCTACTATATTATTTGTGCATGAAAAAGATAATCGATAAGAAAATGACATATAGTCTCCCCTAGGGGTAAGAAAAACAATACCATCACCAACACCTATCATACATCTATATCTATAGAAAAACATAGTCCATGTGTCCTCTGATATATGATAGGCTGCTACCTCATCATGCAAAACCTCGGTCAGGTGAAAATGATTAGATAAGGGAACAATGACTAATTGATCTACAATAACTTGACCTTTGATGGATTTTTGAGATACAAATTTAAGATTGAATTCTATAAGTTTCATTACCCATTTTTCTATTTGTCATGTAAGATAGGTTTTGTTCATGAGAAACTTTAATGAATATTCTTTAATGATAACATGAATCCCATTATTAAGAATATAGTGGTATAATTTTTGCATTGCAAAGACTATTGCTAAACATATTTTTTCCATTGTTGTATATTTGTATTCATAACCAACTAATTGGTGACTAATATAACATGTTGATTGTTCCTTGTGATCATCACCATATTGTGCTAATAAGGCCCCTAAGGCCTCATGATTTGTTGAAATATAAAGAAGCAATGGTCGATCCAATATTGGTTGCATAAGTACTATTAAGTTTGTTATATATTATTTATTTGCATCAAAAATTTATGGGAAAATGTCATCCCAAAGAAAATTAGTATCTTTCTTGAGTAAATGTGGGAAAGGGAGGGTTTTATCAACAAATTGAGCAATAAAGCATCTAATTGCTTGCATTCTGCCTTGGAAACATAATGATTAATTTAAATTAGTTGGAGGAGGCATTTCAAGAATGGATTTAACTTTTTTAGATCAACCTCAATACCACATTTAAAAATAATATAACCCAATTTTTTTCCTGAAGATATCCAAAAACATAATTTTTGGGTTTAATCATACATTAAACTTTTTCAAATGTGAAAATATCTTATGAAAATATATAACATGATATTTTCGGTGTTTGGATTTGGATAAAATATCATTGACATAATATGTGATAGTCTTATGAATGAAATCATGAAAGATATGTGTCATTACCGTTTGATAAGTAACTCCAACATTTTTAAGTCCAAGGGCATAATTGTATAACAAAATGTTCCCCATGGTGTGGTGAAGGTCATCTTTTCTTGATCGATAGTATTAAGATTTATTTGGTTATAATCAAAAAAACCATCCATGAATGAAAAGGTCTCGTATCCAACAATAGAATCAACAATCATGTCTATATTAGGTAGTGGAAAATCATCTTTTAGGATGTTTTGTTTAAATCATGAAAGCCAGTGCAATATCAAATGTCACCATTAGGTTTTGTAACAAGAATTATATTAGAAACCAAATTAGAATGTGTAATGTCTCTAATTAATCTTGCTTCTAGGAATCTTTATATCTCATCCTTTACAAGCAATGCTATTTTAGGATGCATTTTATGAATCTTTTGCTTGACAGGTTTTACATCTATATAGAGTAGTATATTATGCATTGCCATAGATGGATCAATGTCAAGCATGTTAAGATAATCCCTAGAAAAATAATTATGGGAAATCATGTAGGAATTGTTGATAGGTTTTACCTTCAACCTACTACATCATTGCAGTGGGTAATACCAGTTGAGGATCTTTATCTGTTCCATACTTATATTGCATCATTTATTCATTAAGAAAAGTGGATCTATCTACTATGAATGGATCAATAGGAATGTTATTATTTGTATCATGTGGTATATTGTAACCATCATTTTCACCAAAGTAAGTATGTGTAGATGTGGCATGAAGAAACTTATTATTATGATAGAAGGAAGGGAGATCCTCATATGCCTCCAAGTACTCTAGCATTGACTCTTCATCAGAGAATTCATCTAGTGTTTGGATATTAGGTGAAGCATTCTCATCAATCAAATGAGGGTTAACAAGTTGTAAATAAGAAATATAAATAGGAATATGCATGCATTCATAGGTAGACTATATAAATCATGGTTTTTTATTATTTTTTATGTTTGTGAATTATAGATTTTTCTAAAAATCCCAAGCCTTGCTGATTGATATTATATTTTATAAAAAATAGGATGAGTTATACCTTGTTCATTTTCACTAATCCTTGACCCTTGTAGACATATTTTTGCAAATATTTAGAGCCAAAATCCAAATTTTATGTGTATAAGTATTTTTTTAATGGAGCATTGCACAAGTTTGAAGGGATATCTATACATTGGACATGTGTAAATAAATCCTTGATGGCTAAATTTTAAGCATGCATGCAAAGTAGATGGGACAAAATACATATCATGTATCCAATGACGTCCCAAGAGTATGTTTTAGTGTAAATAATTTGGCATAACTTGACATAGGGTAGGTAATGTTTGAGGTCATATAGTAATATTAAATGTAATATTTCCCAAGACCTTGCATGAAATATTAGTGAATCCATTAACACTCATACTAGAAGATTATAAATCTTTGGCCTCAATGTATAGTAATTAAATAAAATTTAAGTTACAAATATTAAGTCCCGATCCATTATCCACAAGTACCTTTTTGACCATATTATTATGAAAACATGCACGTATATATAAAGGTAAACATTAATCAATAATGTGTTGGGTTGGTAGATCTTATTAATCAAAATAAATATTATGTTTTGTCCATTTGATAGAGTTTAATATGGACAATAGATATGGTGGTTCCACATTAGTTGGCATGGTGGTCATGTGCAATGCTTCCAATATAATATATTTGTATTTGAAAGTCTTATGCAATAAATCAAAAAGTGAAATTTTATCAATGACCTCATTAGGCATTTTTTTTTTATAATATTATTATTTGAGGAAGAATAACAAGTGCCATACTTCACTTTCCATGGATTGGAATCCATTAAACTACCTTGTACCTTTCCTTTTATCACTTTTCTTCAAAAAAATTTATTTTCTATCATGTCCATATATTTTTGTATAAAAAATTACCATTTATTGGATCCTCTATAATTTTAATTCATGATTTAAGGTTTAAAAGATGATTCAAATGGGTTTGATTGCAATAAAATTGACTTTTCTCAAAACTAGTTTCTAGGAGGGTTTTGAAGGTGAACTTTCTTAATGATGGTTCATAAATTAAAAACCTCAAAACCAAAAATTATTGACATGAATATTTATTATATATACCCCCTCAAATTTCTTGAGAATATTTTATTCCCATTAAAATGGTGTACAAATATATGTATGTAATGAAGTTTGTCTATAGGGTTTTGCTTACATTCTAGGCATGCTTATACTCTTAGCGATTGTTCATAAATATCAAGAACTCAAACAACATAAAAAATTTATGAATTATAAATTAATATGGGTCCTCAAAACATTATAATATCATTTGTACAAACTCCCCTTGTGGTGAAAGATATGAGCACTTGATCAGGTGGTTTGAATGGATGTCTTGAACTGCATAGTTTGAATTTCTCTTTGAGACCAAAAATAGTTGTTCCAATGCTTCTCCTTGATTTTAATAATCCTCATTATACCTAAATAATCTCATAATACCATCCTAAATGTGTCATATTTCTTTTAAATGTCTAAAAGTGTCTTCTTGGTGGTGTGAGCATATAGGTCTTAAGACTAACTTTTAGGCTTAAAAGATTGAAAATTAAGTTTTAGGGTTTTAGGCACCTATAGGTGATAAAGGGAGAAAAAAACATTATTTCCCATTCATTTCCATCTCTTTTTACTTGCTTTTTCTTCCCAAGTTTCAATTTTTATCCATGCTTCCCAAGACTACATGTAGGGTTTCTTTACCTACCTGTATGTTTGTATGGAGTTTTGATGATTTTCCTCTAATAACATGAGATTATCTTTTCTATGAGATGTTTATATAAGACTCCAATGTTATCATTATATTCCAAAACCTACCTGATGCCTTGAAACACTCTGAACCCACATAGATGTCATTCACTCCTAACATAGTAAATAATTAAATCTATTAATTACCACTTTCCTTTATTTTGATATGTACTTCAAAAAAGTAAAAATACCTTTATTTTGATACATACTTAAAAAAAATAAAGGTACAAATATGTTGCATTCTTATCCTTATCATATTACAAATTATATATTGGTCAATATAATCATTACATTTATAAAGCCTCTAAAACTAATCCGAGTGTTATTGGATATAACATTTTAACCTAACCAATGTAATATTTACACTAACAAAACCTATAAAAGTAATTTGAGTGTAATTGAATATGAAACGGTCATTTTATATTATAAAGGAAGGGCCCTAAGAGTTATTTAATCAAATTATTAAAATTTTCCTTAATACCATTGGAAATGTCTTGACCATCAAACAAAGATTTTTTTAAGCTAATATTTATCTATTAATATTATTTTCTATTTTCAAATAGTTATAAATAAAATAAATTTATAATATGTTCGATATAATTGTATCTCTATTTTGGACTATAAGTAATTCAAGATATAAAGTAAATAATGTCAGTGTCAACCATTTTTGGTCCAACAAGCCAAAATCAGTCCCCTTCTTTCCCTATTGTTCTGAGCCAGTTTCATTTTTTGATTTTGCACAAGTTTGGAAGTTTATACAAACTCTACAGGTGTTTCTACAGACTCTACAGGTGTTTATACGGACTCTACAGAAAGAACTATGGACTCTACAGGCAAGTCTTTTGGCAGATGAAGAACCAGTTCAAAGAATGAAAGGGGATTCTACAAAGTTTCCTTGGACCATTGAACCATTTAGTTCAATCGGCTTGCTTCAATGGCTTGTTTCAAGGGTTCGGTTCAAAAGCTTGGTTCACTCAATTATTTCAACGGCTCGATTCAAATGAGTTGGTTCAATATTTGGTTTAAAGGGACCATTCCAATGCCCTTGCAGAGGGCAGTTGCCAGACCTAAGTGCCCTTGCAGAGGGTATTAAACATTTGCAAAGTGAACAAGGTAACTTGGAATTTCTTTCAGGGAAGTGAACAAGAGAATTTCTTTGGAAAAAATGTCTGAAGGAATTCCTTCAAACATTTTGTTCAAAAAAATTCTTCGAAAGAAAATCCCACAAAAAATAAAAGGGCTAAGGCAAAGGCATAAATTGATTTCTTTCAGACTTTTGTCTGAAGGAATTCCTTCAAATAAAAAGTTCAAAGAAATTCAAAAAAAGGCCAAAAGAGAAAAAAATAAATAAATTCTGAAGGTCAAGAAAAGGGAAGCATCGAGCGAGATAATTCTCATAGACATTTTGTCCACAAAAAAATTTGCTGAGACAAAAGCCTGATCGAAGTAGAAAGGCCGAAATAGAAGAAAAGAACTGAAGGATTTATCAAGGATGTTGATGTCTCTGAATCTATCAATTTTAGGGAAATAGACTAGCCATTGGTTTTCAAATAGTTACGGGCCCACGAGCATCAATTTTACAACAGGAAAATAGCCGTTTGATCTTTAAATTCTTGAGCGCCAACTAGGAAAAAGCCCAAGCAGTGAAATGTGCCATGTGTCCCTTATAAAATTTGGTAGAGCGTGACAAGTGTCTATATCCAAGTTTCAAAGCTTCTTTCAATAAGCTTCCTTTAGAGTTTTGTGGAGGGCACCAAGTGGCAACTGCAGAAGGTTTTGACATGTTTTTCTAAGAGTAGCAGAATGTGCCACATGTCCCTTATAAAGCTCAGCAGAAGTTGACAAGTGTCAACATCTACAGTTTTCTTCCTTTCATTATGTTATTGAGTAAAGATTGTGGTGGGCCCTGGATGAATTGCTAAAGAGAGCAGAAGCTACCAAGTGTCATCATCCATGTGAATCTGAATGAGTCCTGAGTGTTTCTATATTTTTTCTAAAACTCAATTGAAGCTGTCATGTGTCATCTTTTGTAGGACTCTCAAAAGGTACATAAAGCTTTTATAAGTTAAGTGGATGTTGCCACATGTCCTCACCTATTTCACAGTGGAACACACCACATGTCACTTTTTGAGATTAGAAAAAAGTAGCCAAAGCAAGCAGGAAAGACATGGATGAATTGCTAAGGAGGATGATGGACTCGAGGACATCAAATTTGTGGCAATGAAGTAGCTGTTGGTCTTTGCAGACTTAAATGCAAACCCAAAGGAATTCAAAGGCTTAAGACCAAAAGAAAGACAAAGCCAGGAAGGGGAAAAAGAACCAAGTGTAGCAATAGACAAAATATTCCAAGTGGTGAAGGAAGGTTTCGACTCAAGGAGTTACTCCAGTGGTTAACACAGTGTCTATGAATTGATCATCAAGAAGTGTGAATGGTGAATGATGTGACTGATTTTTCTTCACTTTGCATTGATGAGCAGACAAGTCGCATCATTACCTTGAAGGAGTGGTCTTATTTTCAAACAAAAGGAGTGGCCCATAATTTCACATATGATGTTTAATATATCTTAAAATGCCTAAAATCAAAACAAGAGCCGACACAACATTATCTTTAAGCAGCTTCCTCTTCCCAATGATCGAAATGCACATGGGTCATTTGTAAAAAGGGTGCCAAAAGGCCTCTTTTCTTCCTCTATATATTGTATAATTCTCATTTTGAGAAGGATCTTTTTGGCTCGTAAGGCAAAGCTCTACACAAAAATATATGGGTTTGTAAGGCAGAACTCTACAGGATTTTACCTTGAATCGAGACAGCATTTTTTACCTCTATTTGAGCTTGCACTTTCATATGTGTCTATGCCTTTGTTCTATGTTAAAGTCATTTTCCTTTATGCTTTCATAGGATGATTTTAGCATGTCCAGTGCATTGTGATCTTTTCTTTTGCAAGTTTTCCAGAAGTGTCCCTAGAGGAGTGTAGGTGCTTGTGAATAGGCTGTCATAGTGTGTCTGAGGATGCCTCTAGTAGTTTCTTCCTCCCTATATATCCACGGACCCCTATCTCACTAATGCAGAAGGATTCTTCATGTCAAATGAAGTGTATGGGAGATTGTTCTTGGTGAAAAGCATATGTTTGAGATGAGTGGGTTGACTTTTTTGGTGTATCACCTTTTTAGTTTAGGTTTAGGTTCTATTTTCAGCATCCTTCTCCTTTTTTAACCCCCCCTTTTTTAATTTATTTGTTAGCAGTAGGGAATCCAGAACCTAAAAGATACATCAAAGGGAGCTAGCCCTTATCTAGAGACTATCCCCCCAGTTTTGCCAGGCCCACAGGCAAGAGGGGAGTTTCCATTGTGTGTGGAAGGCAGGAGCTTAGCCTCCTGTCGAGGGTACAATCCACTTTGTCAATAGTTTTTGGCATGCCCAGTGGGACCAAATAGGACAAGTTTTGTCCAAAGAGTTGAAGAATTTTTGGTGTGTTCTTCAACCAACTAGCCTTTGGAGGATTTTTTTCATCAACACTAATGGCAAATCTGAGTTGAATCAGCTGGTTAAGTAGTTTTGGTGCCATCAAGAAATCTTATTTTTGTATGTATAACTTTGCTCAACATAATGGGGCCCTTTTTCCTTCATATAGTTTTAATCAAGCTTAAAATCTTTATGGAATCACCCCAAGCAGCTCTCTTAGTTGCCCTTCAACAAGAAGGGAAAATTCCAATTCTGAGGTCATGACTTGGAAGCAAATGGTGGAATCATGGGGCATGACCAAAGAGAAGAAAGGTTTTACTTAAAACCTTGAAGAAGTCAAGGCTACTCCTGATCATGATGATGTTTGTGACCTCTAAGAAATGCTCTTTCAAGAAGATATAGCCAAGAGAATTGTAGAGTTGGAATCCAAAGTGAGATTCCTCAGCCAATGTGTGATAGACATGTCTAAACACACCCCATATACACACTTCCAAGAGAGCTATCAGGCCACACCTAATATAGATGAAGTGCTAGCCAAATGGAAAGAGGAAAATCATTTGATTTTAGCTCAAAGACTACCTCCTCTTCCACATGGTTTTTCCACTTCATCCCTTCTCAAGGAGGAACCTATTCTGCAGGAGGTGAGTGAGGAAGAGAAGATCCAATTTTTAGCTCTCCAAGAGGCTATCATGAGTGATAATGAAGAAGAAATCATCATCAATGCTCCTTTTGAATACATCGACAATGGAGAAGACATAGGGCATACATACATGCAGATGTTCCAGCAATATGAAGAGGAATGTAAGTATGGTGAGCTCTCTCCTCCTTTGTTTGATAAACTTCCTTGTTGCTTCGATGAGGAGGATGACTATGTCGAGGAGCTTGAGTTAGAAGAGGATCAGATGGATGTCTTTGAACAACTAGAGACTCTGATCGTTGAGTGGGAAAAAGAGAGGCTAGTCCATCTCGAGGAAAGCATTGAAGAAGAGAGCTTTGAACAAAAAGGTGATGTTCTGTGGGATGAGAAATTAGTTTGTGATTCCATTTTAGACATCACAACAGTCACCCTTCTCCAAGGAAGCCATGAGGGAGCAGAGGATGAGTTTGATAGGGTCTTCAATGAAGCAAAAGGGAATGAGTCAAACCATGATGCATTGCAAAGTGACTATGCATATCAAAGGGCTTATGGCAATGAGCCAACAACCACAATTTTCTTAGTGAAATGCACCAACATGAAGGACCAGTATTCAACAAGCTTCCAAGAACAAGAAGAGTACATATATGTTGGAAGCATGTTTGACTCTGATCCACTCGAATGTGAGCCAATCAAGGTGGCAGGCAAGAGGAGCAGGTCACCAAATATCCATTTCATTTAGCCACTTATCCAGCACCATAAGTTTTCTTGCTATGGAAGGGGACTTAAGAAATTTTCCCTTTGATCTAGGAGGGAGGCAAATATACCTGGTTAGCTGTATATAGTAGTTTGCTTTCAATTTTCTTTCCTATTTTCTTAAGTGCAGTTTGCACAAGTAGTGTTTTTAGCCTTGTGTGTGTTTTCCTATATGTGTGGGGTAAAAGGCTTATGATTGATTTTTGGATCTATCAGGGCTATTGCTAACCTTTTTTAAAGTTGTGTTCTGACTTCGTGCCTAATGGATTTTAAGGCAACTAGTTTCTAAGCATAACAAGCATGCTTCCCCTAGGAATCACCAATTTGTTGACCATTTTTGGTCCAATAGGCCAAAAGCAATCTCTTTCTTTCCTTGTTGTTCTAAGCCAATCCATTTTTTTGATTTTGCACAAGTCTGGCTATTTCTATGGATTCTACAGGCATTTCTACGGACTCTACAGGCATTTTTACAGAATCTACAGGCCAGTATTCCAGCGAAAGATGAACCAGTTCAAAGAATGAAAGGGATTCTACAAAAGCCTCTTTAGAACATTAAACCATTCAGTTCAATTGATTCGATGAGTTGGTTCAGTTCATTTGGTTCAAGTGTTCACTTCAAAGGGGTGGTTCATCACTTTGGTTCAAATGTAAAGTTCATCGGCTTAGTTCAATAGTGGGTTCAATCAGTTGGTTCACTCAGTTGGTTCATCAATTCAGTTTGATGCCTTGGTTCAACAACCATTGAACCATTGAACTGGTTCAATAGAAATGGTTCAAAGTGTTGGTTCAACATTCAGTTCAACAGGTTGTTTTAAAGGAAACGTTCAAGTGCCCCTATGGAGGGCAGTTTTCAGACCCAAGTGCCCTTGCGGAGGGTAGGAAACACTTGCAAAGTGAACAAGGCAAGTTAGAATTTCCTTTGGGGAAGTGAACAAGAGGATTTCTTTAGACAAGTTGTTTGAAGGAATTCCTTTGGACTTTGTTCGAAGAAATTCTTTGGAAGAAAGTTTTGCAAAAAAGACAAGGCAAAGGCATAAATTGATATCTTTCAGACTTTTGTCTGAAGGAATTCCTTAAAAAAAAATTCTAAAGAAATTCAGAAAAAAGGCTGTGATAGAAAAAACCTGAAGAAATTTTGAAGGTCAAGCAAAGGGAAGCATCAAACGAGATAATTCTAGCAGACATTTTATCCACAAAAAAATTGGTTGAGACAAAAGCCCGACTGGAGCAAAAAAGTCTAAAGAAAAGGGAGCAAAAAAGAACCAAAGGATTTGATAAGGACAGTGATGTCTCTGAAGCCATCAATTTTAGGGAAATAGACTAGCCATTGGTTTTCAAATGGTGACAAGCCTACGAATGTCAATTTTATAGTAGGGAAATAGTTGTTTGACCTCTAAATTCTTGAGTGCCAACTAGGAAAAAGCCCAAGCAGTAGAAAGTGCCACATGTCCCTTGTAAAATTTGGTGGAGCATGACAAGTGTCTGCATCTAAGTTTCAAAGCTTCTTTCAGTGAGATTCCCTTAGAGTTTCGTGTAGCATGCCAAGTGGCAACTGCAGAAGGTTTTGACATGTTTTTTCAAGAGCAACAGAATGTGCCACATGTCCCTTGTAAAGTTTGGTGGAAGCTGACAAGTGTCAACATCTACAATTTCCTTCCTTTTGTTATGTTTTTTGAGTAAGGACTGTGGTGGACCCTGGATGAATTACTAAAGAGAGCAAAAGTTGCCAAGTGTCGTATGCCGAGACACATGATAATTTGTCTCTAAAAGAAATAGAACATGCCATGTGTCCCTTGTAAAGCTCAGTGGAAGCTAACAAGTGTCAACATCCACAGTCTCTCCCTTTTGTTTAGTAAAGATTGTGGTAGGCCCCAGATGAATTGCTAAAGAGAGCAGAAGCTGCCATGTGTCATCTTTTGCAAGACTCTCAAAAGGTGCCTAAAGCTTCTATAAGTTAAGTGGATGATGCCATGTGTCCTCACCTATTTTACAGTGGAACATGCCACGTGTCACTTGTTGAGATCAACAAAAAGTTGCCAAAGCAAGCGAGAAAGACAAGAATAATTAGAAGAAGATAGCCCCCGAAGGACGAAGGAGCTAGAAAAGACAAATCCAGGAAGAGGCAAAAGATCCAAGTGCAAAAATGGACAAAATAGTCCAAGTGGTGAAGGAAGGTGTCGACTCAAAGAGTTACTCCAGTGGTTGACACAGTGTCTGTGAATTGGTCATCAAGAGGCATGAATAGTGAACGACATGACCCATTTTTCTTCACTTTTCATTGATGAGCAGACAAGCCATGTGAATGCCTTGAAGGGAGCAGTCTATTTATAGAAAAGAGGTGCGGCCCATGCTTTCACATTAATGTTTGAACACCAAAGTCAAAGTAGGAGATGACACAACATTATCTATCAAGCGGCTTCCTCTTCCCAAGCCTCTGAACACACATGGTCCATTTATAAAAAAGAGTGCCAAAGTCTTTTCTAGAAAGAACCAAGTTTTCTTTTCTCTATATATTGTAAACTTCTCATTTTGATAAGAGGGATCTTCTCAGCCTGTAAGGCAAAGCTCTGCCCAAAAATATCTGGGTTGTAAGGCAGAACTCTGCCAAATTTTACCTTGAATCGAGATATAGCATTTTTTACCTCTATTTGAGCTTGCACTTTCGTATGTGTCTATGCCTTTGTTCTATGTTAAGTCATTTTCCTTTATGCTTTTGCAGGATGATTTTAACATGTCCAGTGCATTGTGAGCTTTTCCTTTTGCAGGTTTGCCAGAAGTGTCCCTAGAGGAGTGTAGGTGCCTGCAAATAGGCTACCATAGTGTGTTTGAAGACACCTCTAGTAGTTTCTTCCTCCCTGTATATCCACGAAACCCTAGCTCACTGATGCAGGAGGATTCCTCATGTCAAATGAAGTGTATGGGAGCTTGTTCTTAGTGAAAAGTGTATGTTTGAGCTGAGTGGGTCGACTTTTTTGGTGTATCACCTTTTAGTCTAGGTTTAGGTTCTATTTTGAGCATCCTTCTCCCTTTTCAACCCCCCCTTTTTTCATTTATTTGCTAGCAGTAGGAAATCCAGGACCTAAAAGATACATCAGAAGGAGCTAGCCCTTATCTAGAGACTCTCCCCCCAGTTTTACCATACCCACAAGCAAGAAGGGAGTTTTTATTGTTGCATGTGGAAGGCAAGAGCTCTTCCTCCTATCAAGGGTGCAATCCATAGCGTCAATAGTTAGATTTCATTAAAATTGACTTTTATTATATATTCTTAGATCAAATAATACAATCACTGATTTCATTACTAATATCATCATTGATACGTTGTCATGAAAATGTAAACACAAGAAATTTGAAACTCATATCATATTTTATCATAATTTATAATTGGTTTGATGATTAACTATAATTAAGATAAAATGATTTGAAAGATAGTAAATATTTTTAAATAGCTTGAAACTAGTAGAATTAAAGTAAAGTATTGAAATTGACAAAGCTTGAATGAATGAATGAAGGTTAACTATGAAAAAAATAAAGAGAACAAACAAGACTTAGTTATTTTGTATCTATAATCTAAATGTGTATGATTGACTGAAGATTGAAAGTGATCAAATTTAACACTAATTCTGCAAGTGCCACAATAACTATGACTATAATTGTTTAGGGTTAATATTGTCGAAAAGGGAATAAGATTGACTAGTATTATTATCCTCTCTTGGTTGATTATGTCCTCTACTAAAAATCATGAAAATCAGGGAATAATCACCTATGTCTACTTAAAATATGCATGTATGCTAGAATTTGACCTTTGGATGCACATGAATGACCTGCAAATAACTTCTTCAAAGTTGAAATCCTAATAGGGCTTACGATAACTAAAAATCTGAAAAGAGAAAGAGGGAGTGTAATGTAATGTCCCCTTTTCTAAATTAAAATAATATCATTATTAAAATAAAAAGTAATTATAAATACTTAATATATAAAATAATGATATGTTCAAGTTGCCAAAAAGGTAAATATGTTTGCAACTTATTCTAACTTGAGTTGTGACTTAAGAAGAGGACCTTTTTAAAATATAACCCTTAAGTGAATTATAATAAAAAGGTACTTTTAAATATTTGAATCCACCCCTAGGTGGAGTGCCCCACTTGAGAAGATAATTGGTGTGAAAAAGGTATTTAAGGAGGATGAGGGATCATTTGGAAATCATGATAATTTGGATAATTGGAATTTTATGAGTTTAACCATGTAAAAGCTTGACTTATTGCTTTGAAAATGAAAACCTTCAAAGGTGACTGGAATTAAGGATGAAATCCCTTAATAACCAACTATGGAAAATTCATAAGGGAGTTGTATTGAGCGTATTTCTCAACCAAAGGTGTTTTAAATACCATTTTATTTGTATTAGGTGTGGTGATTAGGGTTTGGAGGCAAAATCAGGGTAGCGATTGAGTTTTGAGGGTTATTGATTATTTTTTGAGGGTTGTGTTTAACTTTAGAGGCAATGATATGCCTTTAGTAGTTGGGTGACCTATCTTTGCGATCTCATTTAGCCTTTTGAAGGGTTGTTTAAGCCTAAATTTTATGAACAAGGGTTTGAATAATAAACTATTATTTATTTAAAATTTTCCAACCATCTGTTGGTTAAAAAAAAGGAGAATTTGAGGTATTATTCATTGTTGTAACATTATAAAATTTATGGTGAATATTTGATGCAAAAAGTGTTAATAATTGTGCCCTAGATGTTCATTTATAGAAATCTTAAATTTATAATAATGGTTTGAAATTTTAAAAATTAAAGAATTATATTTTGTGTTAGGGTTTTGTTTTGGTATTTCTAAGGTTTGTTGGAAAACCCAAATATTTCTAATTTATCCCTAAAGGGGAAATTACATGTGATGGATTTAGATAACCCCAATCACCCCCGTGATGATTGATCGCTATCTACATATCTCATACTCTGAAAATCGAAATAAAACCCATATACTTATCCTATTTAGAGTGTTTTTAGATTTGCAATCTAACTTCACATGACCAACTAATGGTTGGAAGTGATAAACTATGGTTGATTCTACAAGTGCCACAAGAACTGTTCAGGGTCAATATCATCAAAAAGGGAACATGATCAACTGACATTATTATTTTCTATTGGCTGATTTTGTTGTATGCTAAAATCATGAAAATCAGGGCATAGTCACATGCACCTACTTGAAACATATGTGCTGAAATTTGGCCTTTGGATGCATGTAAATGACCTGTGAATGACTTATGTAAAGTTTAAACCTTGATAAGGCTTACAATAACTATAAAAATGAAAAGAGAAATGGTGAAGTGTAATGGGTTGAGTTAACCCCAATCATCCCATGATGATTGATCATTACCTATGTATTCAATATTGTAAAGAATGAAATCAAACATAAGTTCTCCCACTTAAAGTGGTTTATGTGATTGTGTCCCTTTTGCTACATGTATACATTTAGATATGGCTTGAATACTTGATAATGCTTTGATTTGACTTGGGGTGAGTTCAAGAAGTTTGAGGACAAAAAGGGGGTCTTAAGTGGACATTTTTTATTCTTTTGGAAAATGAAAAATATCAACTTTTATAGACTATTTAAGATGGATACACTCAAAATTTTAAAATGATGTAAGCACATGAATTATAAAATTTCGAGACTAGTTTATAAACTACTATTTTAAAAAAAATGGTTAAGTATAAATTGGTTAAACATCTAAAATTCAAAGAGGAAATCTTAATTTTTAGGAAAATAGAGTAGATGTATGGCCATGCAACCTCTTATTTTTAAAGTGTCATTTAGTATTATTTGAAACCCTTTGGTAAAAAATTTAGATAATATCATCTAGTTTGTGACCTATAATTTTTTTAAAAATATTAATGAATGTGTGTGTGTGTGTGTGTGTGTGTGTGTGTGTGTGTGTGTGTGTGTGTGTGTGTGTGTGTGTGTGTGTGTGTGTGTGTGTGTGTGTGTGTGTGTGTGTGTGTGTGTGTGTGTGTGTGTGTGTGTTTGTGTGTGTGAGATTAATTTTACAAGCAAATAGACTCTATAAACTAAGAAAATGTATAGTTGGCCATCCAACCCCCCTAACTACCTTAAAAAAATGAAAAATAGTTTTATTTTTTATTTTGTATATAATTAGTCCTAGTTTGTGACAATTTGGGAGATATTTTTAAAAATCTAATTTGGTTAATAATTAGTAATTTTTTAGGATTTTAGTATTAAAACTAGGGATTTTAGGATGTAACTTTTGCACATGATATCCATTTTAGGTAAACATATAGCCAATTTTTAAGGTTTGGGGCATTCCAAATTACTTGTTGGTATTTATAAGAGTTATCACTTTATCAAAATTAAAGTATACAAACCAATGCATAACCAACCACTCATTTATGCTGATTTTACTTATGATTAGGTCTCGTATAGGCCATAAAAAGACACATCAACACTATTATCATTTAAAACTAGGGTGAATAGGGATAATTTGGGGTATATTTAGGCGCGATCACCCTAATTGAATTTGAATTCATGTCAAAGTGGTGTGTATGGGGAAACATATATTGCATTAGTGACACATGCACACCCAACCACCCCTTCATGTTTATTTTATTTGTGTTTAGGTCCCTTATAGGCCAAAAGTGATCCAAAACTCAGAAGTTTTGGTTGATAAATATTTCAATAGCATAGAAATAACACAGTAACAATGAATTCTCTAAGAAGAGATGTCATATTACTCAAAAATCACAATACAAATATAGGCTTATCTCTGGAAAGAGATGTCTACCTTCCCATTCGGGTTACAATGCATTTATACATATTTTGAAAGCATCTAGAAATTGAGTTGCTTGAGGAATTAATGGGTGATGATTTAAGATTGAGTGGCTCAAGGAAATAACTATCACCGATAATTTGACTTTCAAGAATTAAAAAAATATAGCGCTCGAGGACATAATGGGTGAGGATTTAAAATAATACAAAATTCAAGGAATTAACTGTCACCCGAATGGTCACCTAAGTTTTTGCCTGGATCATTCCTCCCTCCTTGAAAACCAATGGTCCCCATTGCATCAATATTCCCCGTCAGGTGGGGTAGTTATGTCTTGATTTGATTCTCTATGAGCCACTCACCTTGGTGGCTAAGTTGGCCTCTTTTGACCACTCGATACAATGAAATAGAGCATTCTCTTGTTGTCTTCATCCAAGTATCCACAATTTGATCCTCTTCTACTGGAGCAAAACTCTATGGATCAAGCTCATCAATGTCTAATTGTTCTGCCACAACTGAAGTGTCTAATAGAGGTGGGTGATATGGTTTGAGGAGCTCCACATTGAATATTGGATGCAGACCAAGGTAGGCTGGTAGGTTCAACTCAAAAGCATTTTTTACAACTTTTCTAGTGATGGTGTATGGACCATATTGCAGAGGCTGAATCTTTCTATGTGGGCCTGTAAACCATTCCTTTTGAAGCCATAACCAAACCTTGTCACCCATAGCAAAATGGTGTGCAATCCTATGTTTGTTATGGCATTGCTTATAATTCTGATTCATCTTCTCTAGGATGTCGTGAACTTGTTGTTGGATGTGTTGCATTTGTTCAATAAACTTTGTTGATTTTGTTGCCTCAGATCTTCCATGAGGTGTGTGTTTCATGGTGGAAAATGGAACAGCTATATCAATTGGTGCCATGGGTTAGAACCCAAAACATACTTGGAATGGATTGTGCTTGGTCAAGCTATGCAGCACTCGATTGTATCCATTTTGTATGAAAGGAAGTCCCTCATCCCATGTGCATGGATGTTTGGAGTGATACATCCAAATCATGTGAACAATCAAGTGGTTTACCACCTCTGTCTGACCATCAGTCTGTGGATGGAAGGCTATGGACTTCATCAGCTTAGTATCCATCATCTTTCATAGAGTGGACCAGAAGATGCTCAGGAACCTGCTATCTTGATCTGAGAAAATGGACTTAGGGAGACCAAAATGGAGCCATACATGACTAAAATATAGTTGAGTAGTTTCCTCAGCAGATATATTTTTCTTATAAATAAGCATGATAGCCATTTTTGAAAAATGATCAACTACCATAAAAATACAATCCTTGCCATATTTGGAAGTGGGAAAACCTAAGATAAAATCCATTGAGATGGATTCCCAAGGCCTGGTTGGTTCTAGAAATGGCGTGTATAATCCTTGATTCTTATTTGTTCGCTTGGCTATTGCACATGGGGTGCAAGATTTGAGATATCTTTCCACATATTTTCACATATGGGGCCAGTAGAAGTGTTTTTGAAGAACTACCAATGCCTTTTTGATACCAAAGTGTCCAGTTATCCTACTGAAGTGTGCTTCCCATATCATCTTTTGTTGCTCTGCAATAGGAACATAGATGTGCCCCATATGGTAGAGGACATTATCTTGAAAATAGAAGTCAAAAACATGTCCACCTATTTAGAGTGCTTGATATGTATCAGAAAAGGTAGGATTTTTTTCATACATAGCACCCCAAGTGGCAGTCTCATGTCTGCATAGGTCAAGAACTGTTGTGAGTGCAATAATTGGTGGGCGGCTTAGACAATCTGCATATATATTTAAGCTCCCCTTTTTTTGTTTGATTAATAGGTGGAATTGCTGAAGATATGTGGCCCACTTTTGGTGCCTCTCATTTCATAGTTTGCTTTGCATTTGGATGAATTCTAATGGTCTGTGGTCAATGTGGATGACCATCTCTTTCCCCAAGATGTAGTGTTTCTAGTGGTTGCAGGCTTGCACAATGGCATAGATCTCCTTATCATATGTTAGATATTTCCTAATTGTATTAGTGAAATTTTCACTATGGTATGCAACAAGATGGCCATGTTGCATGATGATAGCTCCCATGGCATATTCAGATGCATCTATCATCAACTCAAATGGTTGATGCAAATATGGCAAGGCAAGAATAGGGGCTGAGCAGAGTTTGTTCTTCATATTCTAAAATGCCCTTTGCTATATTTTACCCCACTAAAATGTATCGTTAGCTCCTCCTTTAGTCACTTGGGTTAGTGACCAAGCAACATGTGAAAATCCAAGAACAAACCTGAGATAGAAATTTGTAAGACCCAAAAAGCTGCAAACCTCTGTGAGGGTCTTTAGTGCAGGCCATTCTCAAATAACCCAAATCTTTTTTGGATCAACATGGACCCCTTCATCATTCACAACGTACTCGAGGTACTGAATTATTGTCATTCTAAATATGCATTTGTCAAGATTTACGTACAACTTGTGCTCCTAAAGAGTTTGAAGCACCTTACGAACATGTTGTAAATGTTCTTCCCATGTTTTGCTATAGATGAGTATGTCATCTAAGTATACAACCATGAATGAGTTGGTGAAGGGTCATAGGATGTCATCCATCACCCTCATGAAGGTTGCAGGTGTGTTAGTTAGGCCAAAAGGCATAACCAACCATTCAAAGAGCCCCTCCTTAGATTTGAATGCAGTTTTTCAGACATCAGTGGGATCGATGGGAATTTGGTGATAACCAAATTTGAGATCAATTTTGGTGAAGAAGTTCACACCATGGAACTGGTCCAATAGGTCATCGATCATGGGGAGAGGGTAGTGATTCCTCATAGAGATTTTATTCAAGGCTTGATAGTCAATGCAAAGCCTCCATGTTCTATCTTTCTTTAGTGCCAAGACAATTTGGCTACCACAAGGTGAAGAGCTTGGCTTGATGTGACCCCTTTAGATCAATTCTTGAATCCATCTTTTTATCTCATCATTCTCTAAAACTGATTTTTGATACACAAGATTATTAGGCAAAGGTGATCCTAGGATCAAATCGATAGAATGTTTTACCTGGCAATGCAGTGGAACTCCTATGGGTGACTTGAATAAGTCATCATATTCTCCTATGATTCACCCTATCTGCTTTTATTATTGTGTTGATTTTGTAGTCAGGACTACAACATCAGCCTCCTTGGATTTTTGTGGTTTGACCACCATGAAAACAAATTACTTTGTCTTCTCCACCAATCTCTTGCATTGCTTGACACTGATAAGGGAGACAGATGTGGGAGGTGGTACCTCTGGTACCCTATAACACTATGTTCCAAGAGTGAGGGTGATCCTTCAAGTTCATGATTCATAGATGCCATGTCGCTCATACATGAATGACTGACCAAGGAGTACATCACAAACATCTATATTGACCACATCACACAAGAATTCATCTTGGAATGGTTTTATAGCATATGAAAGAAGACACTGATGGGTGACACGAAGGTCTCTCCTTGGGCTCAACCATCCAATATTGTAGGGCTTTGGATGAGGCTTCATGGATAGATCTAGACTTTTCACAACTTTTGCAGAGATTAAATTATTTTGACTCCCACTATCAAGAATGAAATGCAGAGGCTTACCTTTTACCCATAATTTGGAGTGAAACAATCTTTCTTTCTCATCTAATCTTTCCTCACGGATCTGTGATGAAGCAAAGATGGTGTCAAGCTCAACATCTAAAATTTCTTCTTCATCCTCTTCGACTGTGGGTTGTGTATGAGGCAGAGTAGTATATGTCGAGTATTGTGACTCAGAGAGCAATGACTTGATGGCTCAACATTCTTCTATGGAGTGAGTTCTAGTTTTGTGGTAATCACACCATTTTCTAGCCTTTTCTTTCTGGGATTTCTTATCCTGAAACTCCTTCTGCTTCCAATTTTGGCCTCATGTTTGACCTTCCTTGTCACTTTTCCATTTTGAGGGTTGACTCTTCGTATTCTTCCTACCATGCTTCTATTCAATCTTCACTGCAACTTTATATGCCTCACCGAGGGTTTCCAAATTGAAGAGTTTCATTTCCCCCCGTATGTACCATTGTAGTCCACCATGATATTTGACATTTTTATGTTTCTCACTTTCTTGAATGCCCAATCTTGCAGATAAAGAATGAAAAGTGTCTATGTAATCTTGAATAGATTTGCCCTTGCCTTGGTGAAGTTGTTACCACTGTATGTACAGATCATCATACGCTCCAATGGGATAGTATTCTTCTTTTACTGCTTCCATGAAATCATCCCAGTTAGGTTCCATCCCAAGGCCAATGATATATGTACTAAACCTCTTTTTGTACACTTCCCACTAGTTTTTCATGGGCAATGATGATTTTAAAAGAGAAAAAGTGATCTTTTATCCATCGGTGAACTTATTTACAGAGAAGTAGGAAGACAGTTGATCCAACCAATTTTCCACTGCATCAGCATTGATTTTGCCTTCAAATGTGGGAATATCAAAATTTACCTGAACCTTGAAGAGTTTTGGGGAACTAAAAGGAAGTTCCCTCAATGAGAAGCCAAGATGTGTAGCCATGGAACCAGAATTTCCCATCGAAAGTGTTTGAAAATTTTGAGCAAATTATTGCAGCATCTGTGCTTATTGCCATTAGAGGGCTTTATTCACCATTTCTTTGAAAGGATCAGATGTCTTGATGTCATTCACCATTTGAATTCATTTAGGGCACACAAGTGGAAAGTTTGGAAGCTCTGTCACTTCCCACCCAAGTTTCTTATATCCTTACCTCATCCTCGGGATCATACACTCTCAAGACAAACCGCTCTAATACCACTAATCCAAAACTCAAAAGTTCTGGTTGATAAATATTTCAATAGCATAAAAATAACACAGTGACAATGAATTTTCTGAGAAGAGATGTCATATTACTCAAAACTTGCAATACAAATATAGGCTTATCTCTGGGAAGAGATGTCTACCTTCCCATTCAGGTTACAGTTCATTTATACATATTTTGAAAGCGTCAAGAGATTGAGTCACTTGAGGAATTAACAGGTGATGATTTAAGATTGAGTGGCTTGAGGAAATAACTATCACTGATAATTTGAATTTCAAGAATCAAAACAATACAGCGCTCGAGGACATAATGGGTGAGGATTTAAAATAATACAAAATTCAAGGAATTAACTGTCACCCGAATGGTCACCCAAGTTGTTGCCCGAATCAAAAAGTGACATATAAACACTGTATCCACTTATGTTCAAGGTAAATGCAAATAATTTTAGGCAAATTTGTGCTTGAACTCCCTATTTCTCTTAAAATTCAAGCAAAAAAGTGTGAATGTGGCAAAGTAAGTCTCATTGTTACCCTTGCATGATCTACACCATAGGGCCCAGGACTAGGTGTGTGGGAGATAACTGAGTTTGGTTATGCATAGTAAATGCATAGAGATATATTTAGAAAGAATGATCAAACATGCATTAATGGAGCATAAGTCTTACTTGTAGGAAATGCAACTTCTATTCATAAATCAAAGAATAGGGAATACAAAGTACATTGTCTATAGTGCATGTATGCAGAATAGATGTGTAGAGTGATCTATCTGTGTTATGACCGTGTAAATGGAATTTATCTAGATATGTTGTTAGCTATCTTAGCCAAATGTGTATATTACATATTTAACATGCATAACACATAATCAATATTAACTATTGAATATATACTAAGGAGGATGTTGATAGTCACTATGATTTCCTATCAAATGTGGTAGTTAGCAACAATCTAAATAGTTAATGTCCAAGCTATCTTCAATGCCCTCCAATCTTAAGATATTTTATTGGCAGCTAATGGCTAGTTGGACCACATTTTGAATCACGTAGTCAAGACTAGTGGACACGTGGTTGTGTTGAGTTGGGGCAAAAAGGAGCTACCGAGTTTGTGAGAAAAACCATGTAAACTGTACAAGCTTACATAGTGCAGAGTCCACATATTACATCTGAGGTGAACGTAACATAAAATTTTGTGAGTAGATGTAGGATTTGTGTGAAAAGTTATGAGTAAACTTTAGGCAAAGGAGTGCACATGATTTCATGAGAGGTGTTATCTCTACATAGTAGAACAAATGAGGAATGTGTTCAACAGTATAATAGTTGCACATAGATCATTTACCCTTTCTTGAAGAGCAATGGTCTTCATTGCATTGGTGTGTAGCTAAGGAAAATGCACTCAAGTTGTTGAAAAGTGTACCACTTATCTTGATCAACATATTTCTCAACCTTGACCATTTAATAAATTTGATGTGTGTCATGGTAGGTGCATGTGTATATCACTTTGATGATCTGATCCTTCTCTATGGGGCATAAGTTTTTGAGATCCAAACTAGAAGGATGTTGTGTCATTATTGGCTCAAGAAGTAACAGAGTCTAAGGCTTGAGAAGTTCCATGTTGAAGACTAGGTATAAGCCTAAGTACTTAGGTAGATCAAGGACAAATACATTCTCACCAGTTGCACACATAATGGTGTAAGGAAAATAGCACAAAGGCTTGATATTTTGGTGTGGACCCTTGAAGCATTCCTTCTAAAGGTACAACCAAACTTTATTGCCAACTCAAAATGTATGAGGTATGTGATGTGTGTCATGGTGCTCCTTGTACTTTTATTATGTGCAAGAGAGAATTTATTGAACCCACTAATGAATAAATTATATGTGTCACAAAAACTTCTTGGCTTTATCATTTCTCATTCTTATGTACACGACTCAGTGTTGGCCAATATGTTGTAGGAGATGTCTAGAGGTGTTGAAGTTTGAAACCCAATACATGTCTAGAATGGAGAGGCTCCTCTTTGAACCCTTTATTTTAGAGTGCACAATGAGAGGCTCCCCTGCCTTAGGTCTATTTTATTGTTGTGGTTCATAGAGAGTGAATACATTAAAGACAAGCTTTAAAAATGTTAACATAACAAACATGTTAGGTCATAATAAAGAACCTAGGGTTTGTTTTATTTTTAACCTCCATGTGCCAAAATGGGTTAACTTACCCTCTGACCTTACAAATTCTTACCTATAAAGCATTTTTTTTAACATAACTTTCATGAGATGGAAATGAGTTAAATTTCCCTCTAACCTTACAAATTCTTACCTATAAAGCATGATTTTCACTTTTTATATGTTTGTAACCTAAATAATTTACAATCCAAAACCTTTTCATACGTCACTAATAACACATTTAATTTTTATGTTAAACAGTTAATTAACTGGCTAGAGTTTATGGTAAAAATATAGAGTTAATTATAGAGAATTAGCTTCAATCTTTTCTTTTGATGGAGATAGATCCCAATCATTGTACATGTTCCAATTGTTGAACAGGGATTTTTTTAACATGTGATCCATCGATGAAACATAGTGGTGTGTATAAATATTAAAGTGCACCAAAAGCTGAACATGTAGTATCTAATATTTGTTCAACATTTATTAAATAAAATTAAAAGTAACCAATCACATCTTCACAAGTAAGACTCAAGTATAGATACTCTAATGCATAACTATTGGTACTCTAAAGGTAAAGTTTTGGTCATAGGTTTAAAAAATATATTTTATGATCTCTCATGATAAAATTGATTATATCTTAAAATGTATAATGTGTTAGACCTTGAAATCTTAGTTATAAGTAGTTAAGACGACATATTAAAATGGGTAATTTTTTTGAAATCTAATGTGATGTTATGTCACCTTAATTCATTGTCCAAAGTTAGGGTGTGCAACTACTGGGAGCTTTCCCCTACAAAGAAACTAATCATAAAAATTTAAAAAAAAATAAAGTTAAGATAATTAGTGGCATCTTCTATATCGAAATGCACATCTAGACATCTAACTCTGCACATATATGCCACCATATTTATTATAATTTGCAACACCTCTTGTCTGGACGTATGCAACTTATGCTTAAGCTGCATATCACTTGTTGAAAAAATAGAAGGATCCTTGGGAAGATTTGGACATCCTGACATTCTACGAAGAATATTTGAGAGGTTTCATGAATATAAAGTCCACTTGAATCCTAATAAATGTGTCTTCGAATTCACATTACGAAAATTTATAGGGTTCATTATATCACAACAAGGGATTGAAGTTGACCCTGCCAAGGTCAAGGCTATTGTGGAAATGCCTCCACCAAATAATCTTAAATAGCTACGAAGCCTACAAGGAAAGATCCAGTCTATACATAGGTTCATTGCTCAATTAGTAGATAAGTGCCACCCATTTACTCATTTTTTGAAGAAAGGGGTAACATTTCAATGGGATGAATATTGTCAGATATCATTTGTAAATATTAAGACATACTTGGCCAATCCACCAGTCTTAAGACCGCCAACATAGGGAAAGCCACTGCTTCTTTATATATCAGCCACATAACATGCACTGGGGATAGTTTTGGCCCAACATGATAATCATGGTAAGGAACTTGTTATTTATTATTTATGTTGCATGTTGGTGGCTTATGAACTTAACTATACACCTATTGATAAGGCATGTTTAGCTATGGTATTCGCTACTCAAAAATTATGACATTATATGCTAAATAATAAAACTAGTGTCATCACCAAGGTAGACCCTCTCAAGTTCCTCTTATCCAAAGTAGCTCTTTAAGGATGCATGGCTAAGTGGGTTATGATCCTAAGTGAGTTTGATAGTGAGTACCAAAATCAAAAGGCAATCAAAGGGAAAGTAATCGGTGACCAACTTATAGAAACTCTTATTAAGGATAATCAACCTCTCAAGTTTGATTTTTTAGATGATTCTATCATGATGATGGAACAAGCACCACAAGAACATAAATAATGGAAGCTCTATTTTATGGATCTTTCACATCCCATAGATCTAGATCCAACATATTTTTTACCACACTATAGGGGATTTGATTCACAAAGCATTCCATATACAATTTCATTGTACAAACAATATGATCGAGTATGAGGCATTAATTATAGGGTTCCACCTTGATATACACTGGGATATTCAAAGCTTAAAGGTATATGGAGATTCATAGTTAATCATCAATCAAGCCATTTATTAGTATCAAACAAGAGATGATAAGCTTGTTCCTTGCAAGTAAATTATTGATAACCTCAAAACACATTTTAAATCTCTATAGTTTGAACAAGTTCTGAGAGTAAACAATAGATCTATTGATGCGATGGAAATGATTGGTTCCATGATTCAAATGGATGGTAGTGATAAAGAGTATCAGTTCTTGATTAAAAATATTCTTTAGCCTATGCATATTATAACCAATTTAGAGAGGTTATATGCCATTGTTAGTCTTAACCCCCCACCTGAGCTACCATGGTACCAAGATTTTTATAACTATTTTCATAGTCATGTCTTCCCCACCAACCTTTCCAACAACCAATAAAAATTATTCCTTCATCATTTAACATGTTATACCCTCCTTGGAAACACACTTTATCGTAAAGGCTATGATGGAATGATTTTTCATTATTTATATTTGGGAGAATCTAAGATGGCACTGAAGGACATTCATGAAAAAATGTGTGGGGCCCACACCAACAGTGTAGTTCTAGTAAATAAGCTCCTTATAATAGGATATTATTGGCCTAAAATGGATACTAATGCTTACAACTATGTGAAAATGTGTGTTCCTTGTCAGCAGCATGGCAACTTGATATATGCACCTTCTTTACCACTACAACCAATCACAACACCATGGTCATTCTCAATGTGGGGTCTCGATCTCATCAAGAAAATTTACCCAACATCTTCATATCTCTATAAACACATTTTGACTACAACTGAGTGCTTTACCAAGTGGATTGAGGCCATTCTTCTCACTTATGTTATCAAGAAGCAGATAGCCAAAATCATTCATTACCATATCATCTATCGATATGGCATCTCAGCCCATATTATATCTAATAATGGTGGATCTTTTGTGAACCATGATGTAAAATCTCTTTGTGCCAAATTCAAGATCAAACACAAGAAATCAACTCCATATAACCCACAAGGTAATGGACAAGCTGAGGCATCAAACAAAACCATTGTAGCCATCATAAAGAAAATTATCAATGATGCTAGCCATAATTAGCACTTACAACTCTTTCCTAACCTTTGGGCTTATAGAATAAATCATCAAACCCCAACTAGAGCCACTCCATACTCCCTTGTTTTTGGCACTAAAGTTATTATCCTAGTTGAGATTGAGATACCATCATTACAAATATCACTAGAGCATATTGAAGATAATGAAGACTATAGAACCTCACAGCTATAAGAACTGGAACTTCTTGATGGTAAGCATTTGGATGCCCTAAAAAACTTGCAAGCCTATCAAAATAGATTATGGAGAAGCTACAACAAGCATATTCTCCCTTGAGAGATTGAGATTGGTGACTTGGTTTTGAAAGAGAACCAAAAGAAAATGAATGTTAAATGCAAAAAAAAAGGTAAGTTTTAGCCTAATTGGTTGAGACCATATGTTGTCATGGAAAACTATGGATCATGGGCATATCGACTGGCTAAACCTAATGGTGAAGAACTTCTAGAGCCCATGAACATCATACACCTTAAGAGGTTCTACACATGAACAACTTTTAACCATTGTCTACAAGACCCCTGACTTGGGGGCAACTTGTGCTAAAGTAATTTTATCCCACCATTTTATCCTACCTTGAACACATTTTATACTACCTTGGCCTATACTTCATGACATCGGACAGTGAAGGCTTTGGAATCATTGGCACTTTGAACACATTTTATCCTATCCTGAATCATTCTCCTTAGGAACCATACTCTTTGCTATGTCTTGGGCATGTTATAAGCTTGAACACTTTTTATCCCTCAACTAATTATGATCCTAATTATGTCTCATGAACATTATGAACATCCTCAAATACCCATTCTACAAAGCAATTCAACCAGGATAATATTTTGTAGCTTCAGATAAGTGAACAAAAACATCTTCTTAGTTCAGGACCTTTGCCACATTGTTAAAGATTAGTGAACATAGATGATTCTTCAAAGTGAATTCATGCTACACATTGTCTATATTACATTTACTACTCTTTATGGGCATTTTTTTGTCTTATCAAGATCTACGCTCTCACCATTCTGTGAGAAATTGTTAATTTTGAATGCTCTCACAATTTTGTGAGAAACCTAAGCAATGCTCTCACTATTTTGTGATCAATCTAATTTAATCATCACTTGGGGGAAACTTTGTTACCACTATAGTAATTTTCTTCTGATGATTTCATTATACCATTTATTTTCTATTAACTAAGGCTTAATTTTATTTGTCTTATCGATCCCATTTTGATCTTGGTTCCTTTAGTTCATTTTGCACTTTCTATGGAGTGATTCCAATCTAGTTTCAATAATTTTAGAAATCCATCTTGAATGACAGTCTATGGCAATTGTGTGACATTTGATTGGCAAGTTATCTTTCATCTATCATCTTATTTGGTATTATTGATTATAATCACCTATGGGCAAATTAATATTGTTTTGGTACCTCTGATTATAATTGCCTTTGGGCAAATTAGTATTATGATGTTATTTCCTAATTATAACCACCTATGGGAAAATTTGATACAACACCTTTTTATCATACATTATTGTATCATCTAGTCATTACTATTATCATTTGTCTTGGCATTTACCTTTATTTATGAACTTATTGTGACCTAGTCAATTTTTCATCACCTTTTATGTGGGAAAAATTACTGTGACTTGAGATTATTTTGGGGTTATATAGGCCATGCTCGATTCATGTCAAGGTCAACTCAGTCCCTCTTATGATACACTCTCATCGTATTACAAGCATTTTAAGTTGGCCTCGCTCTCATTGATTTATGAGCATGGGCCATTGTAGCTAGCTTAGTTATTTTATTGAAACCTCTACTCTCAGACCTACATCTCCTTGACTAGATGGTCACACCTTGTGCATATTTTATCCCATAAACATAAAAAACTTAGAAATACCAAAAACATTATAACATGATCCATAAAATATCAAAAACATTGTCTCATGATATTATACATTTGTACATTCCTATCCCACCATACTACGCTCTTGCCATTTTACAAGAAAATAAACACTAATTCATCTTGTCCCACACACTTACCTTTTTGAAAGATCATTCTTTCTCATCCCATCATCTTGTTGTTTACAAGACCATTATCATTTGTTTGTCATATCTTCTGTTTCTTCTATAAACATCAACCATGATGGTCTAATCATCATTTTTCTTCTATCTCATTTCTTGGGTGAACTACATTGGTCTTAAGTTCATGTTGGAATATGCATCCATGGAACTATGTAGGAAACATCCATTTGTCTTGTACATCTACAGTCAGCTCGACCAACCCCTTCCTTTTATTCTCTTCCCCCATTTCTTTTGTCATTGTTCCTCTTTATTTAGGGAACAATTATTGTGTCATTATTCTTTGTTATATTGTGGTGGAAAGTAATGCCTCTACCGCACGTGCATGAACATTTGTCTTTAAGCCGCACTAACTTGGTTTTTCATTTGTGTGTGTTTATTTGAGTTTTCTTGGTGTTTTTTTGTGATTTCACACCTCAAATTTTATTTCTTCTCATTTTCTCTTTTTTCTTACTTCTTGTCTCATCTTGGTCTTGTGTTTTTCTATTTATTTTTGCTTATCTCTTTTGTGTTTTGGAAAATCTTGATGATTCGCATAGATCTTGATTATTTATATCTTGATCCTATGTTATTAAGTTGTTTTTGGACTATTTTGTTTATTTGATTGTTGTTTGTGTCTTGTTGTTTTGTGTGATTTGGCTTTTCTCTTTTGTGTTCAAGAATGTCTTGATGGTCCACATGGATTTTGATTATTTATATCTTGGTCTCATATCTTTAAGATGTTCTTTATTTTTGTTTTTAAACATTTTTGTTCCTCCTTAAGTCTTGATTGAACATATCTTGATTTCAAGTTAGGTTCATTCATGTTTATCTTTTCTTTCTCTTTGATTTTTTGTTTAAATGTAAATAATTGTAACTCTAGTTTTGGTCATTGTTTGATCATTATCCTTAGTTATAGGTATTCACATTTGAACCAGCTCAACACAATTGGAATATTATGTCATTCAAAGTTTATCATACTTATGATGCCTAATTTCTTTTTCTATAACAAGCACTTTGTGCTCAAGTTTCAAAGTATGGACATCAACATCAGCTTCGATGAACAATTCTCAAGAAATCTTTGGATCATCTAGGCTCCTAATATGAAATTAGGCATCTAGGTATCATGCATTTTAATAGCCTCGACTCTATGTTTAGATGTACATCTATTCACATACATTATGAGTCTAATCAATATTTGGTCAATTTTCATCATTCCTCATTCCATTCTCTCCCAAACTTGGGTGAACTACATTGGCCTAAAGTTCATGTTGGAACATGAGTCCATGGAACTATGTTCGCAACATCCAATTATCTTATACATCTGGAGTCAGCTCAGCAACATCCTAAATGAGAACATGGTCTGTATACATCTAACATCACCTTATAATTCTTCTCCAGTCAAATTAAGACCCAGTAATATGACTTTCTGACCATATTAATTAATTAAGGGCCAATTTCCAAATAATTGCACAAATGTTGATTAACCTTGTTTAAGGCTAATTGATCCAAATTAAGAGCTTAAGTGGATTTTCCATGAGAGTTGTTGAATATTTTTTTTTGGACATTGATTGTCATTAACTGCATCATCAAATGACATCATCCTGTGGGTGGCATCCAAAAGCCATAAGTGCCACAAATATTAGGATTTATGCCTCCCATGCCTCATTAAGATCCTCCATGCTTATTCATTGTCCCTCTATCCCAAATATTAGTGGGGATATTTGTAGATTGAATTCATATTTGGATTTATCCATAGCCACACATCTCAATCTTGAGATGGACGGTCATGGTTGATCCTAAAACCTTTCCAAAAATCTATAAATAGAGAGGCCATGAACATCATTTTTAAGCTCAATTATTACAATGTTATAATTCTAAAATCTCTTCACAAGCCATTTGTGTTTTGATTATTATATTATTCATATTTAGATTAGCTTAATTTGATAGGCAAATTAGATAGTTACATGTCATGAGCCTAGGTTTTATGGAGTGTTATTGAGACATTGGAGGAGTTTTCCACCATTGTTGATGAAGACAAGATTGCCTGATCAAGGGGAGAACATGTTTTTGAGTCACTTTTCAGAAATGGAGTCACTTGGGAAGGTAATTGTTTAATTTCTTTTATTTGTATCTTATTGTTATTAGCAAACTCTGCATGAATAGATAGTCTAACTTTTGTTATGTCTTTAATGCATTTTCATGATTTCTTAACTAATGCTTGACTAACTTCCTTTATAATCCTCTCTACACTTAACACTTTGAGCACAAAAGGTCAGATGAGATCGGTAGTCATGGGTTTCGAGTGAGGTATGACTACCAAATTACACTCGTTCACTTTACATAACTTGTGTGTGTGTGTGTGTGTGTGTGTGTGTGTGTGTGTGTGTGTGTGTGTGTAATATTTTTATGATATATTATTGTATTATATATAATTATATATTAATATATTGTTAATATTTTACTAAAAAATTAATCTCTTTATTATCATTTTAAAAAAATTGATGGTAGTTAAATCTATTTTTATTTCATGAAACCCACACCATTGACAACTGTCGAGAACCTAAGACACCTATTTATCAAATAATAACACTTGTTTGACTACCTAGTCATTTGGACAACTTTTAAACATTGGCACATATAGCTCTTAGCATCTTCCTTCGACTCAAATAAATTTCATGTGGATTATTTTATCTCTGACATGTTTAAGAAAGTCAATTTGATGCTCTTTCTCAAAGTTTTCAAATCGACACATTAATTCCCTACGTTAAATTTCCTTCAAACTGTAAAGCCTTCAAAAATATCTAAACACACCCATCAATATAAGAATGACTACTGCCAAAGAAGTAGTAAGTGTCATAATAACCATCTTGGTAGCTATGTTCAAAGGGTTGTCATGTTTGTTAGGAGGAGTCCGAGTAGCTTCCATGGCAGACAAATTCAAGATGCTGAGAATGCAATTATTTTTACCTTCAAACAAAACTTTGTCTTCTTATTCTATAATACATGTGGATTACACATAGTGATTCATGGCTAGTTCAAGCTTACTTACATCTAGCTTTGGTGTATTTCAAGTGTAAAATTTATCTTTATTTCCATTATTTAAACAGAACAACTTTGTCTCTGGAACTAACATTTCTTCTTGATAAGTGACAAGGTAGTAAAACTATTGCATTATGGTATAGGTCAACTGCCATGTATTTATTCAAACTATCAGGGTCAATAACTGCTTCCAAGGAATTCCATCTAAACTTCACATTGTGGTCCTTTAGAAGACACCACTCATTGAAATGGCATTCTCCAACAACACAATATCTCTAATAGCTAAATTCAAACAAGAAAATAAACCTTACCCACACTCTACATATTTTTTAGTTATTATTGCACCAATATAATCACTGACCAAGTTAAGAATATCTTCTAGCTTGCACATTTAAAAAATTATTAAGCACAGGATATACTAAGGAGGGGGGGTGAATCAGTATATCATATACCTTATAAAACTTTCCCTTAATCAAATTCCACTTAATCAAACATTCAAGATATGTAATAAAACTCAAACGATAAACACCACACAAGATAGAGAGACACTAGATATAACGTGGAAACCCAATGTGGGAAAAACCACGAAGAACAATCTCAAGTATATGAATGAGCACCAACCTAAACAATATTCACAAGCCAAGCTTGCAGGAGCACCAATCGCTTTGTTGAACACCAACCCAGCAACTATTTGTGAGCACTAACCCACAGGAGCACCACACCCCTTTGCCAAGCACCAACCTAACTATTATTCGTGAGCACAAACCCAAAAGAACACCAACCCCTTTGCCGAGAACCAACCCAAAAAAAATTCGTGAGCACCAACCCATAGGAACACCAACCCCTTTGCCGAGCACCAACCCAGCAACAATTTGTGAACACCAACCCATAAGAGCACCAACCCCTTTGTGTATACCACACACCTATCTCTCAATGTTGCTATCTCAAAAAATGATAGATCAATACAACATCTCTTTCCTCTCTCTCACCTTTGCTCTTCTAAGCTAGATATAACAAATACAAATCATATTCATCTCTCACAATTACTCTTCTAAGCTAGATATTACAATATCAAACCAACCTCTATCTCTCATATTTACAAATGGCTTCTCAAGTCTTTATTTATAGCTTTCCAAATGACCTTTGGCCTTCCCCCTTTGTGACCCTTCATGACCAAAAATGTCCTTCCCACTTTTGTCCTTATCTTTAGTGACTTTTCGTATTCCTCAAAGTGTCCCTTCATGAGAAATTGCACCCTTCCTATTTTGTCTTCACTTGGTAACTCTTGGAATTCCCCAAGATGACTCTTCATGGGAAAATGCATCCCATCCTTCTTTTGTCTTTACCCCGTGGCTCTTTGACTTCTCCATGGGCCCTTCTTTTGTCTCATATGCAACTAAAAATATATTCATTAATATTAATTAAATATTAACTCACATTAGCCAAGATATAACAATTACAAACATCATTAAATGCAATGGGGCCTTTATCACCAATAATGCTAGACCTTTGACATCAATGACAATATTTCCAACAATCTCCCCCTTTATCATTGATGGCAACCTCAATCTTAAAACTGCCACATCCTGTCACCTTCACATACTGTCATCTGAAAACATACAGTAACTCCCCCTTACTGTAGCAACATGTACCTATTTACTGCACCTATACCTATACCTATTATTCTCCCCATTTGACATCAATGGCAAAGGTGTCAGGGGATCTATAGCTCTACCAATTAGAGCACAGTTGATTACTTTCTTATATGCAATTAAACACGGAATTATACCAGAATGATAAAGTAGCTAGAAACTTGAGACAGCAAAGAATTTGAGAGACAATACACACTCTTGTATTAAATATTACTAGAAGAAAATACAATAAGGAAGATGCCACTTCTTCCTCCACCTCAAAGGCTTGCCACATCTCAAGACCTTCTTCCCTCTCTCTCTTGCTCAACACAACAAATCTAAAGCCTGAGTTGTTATCCCTCCTTGAATGCTTCAGCTGATCTCCTTGACCTTACACCTGTAGATCTCCTTGACCTTGCTAGCTTCAATGCTTTTACTTGCCTTAGAATAATTAAAATACATGCCTTATGGGTCTCTAAATAGGATCCCATGCTTACAAAAATAGAACTCTAGTTACAATAATTAGACACGCAGCTCGTGACTATAATTAGTCATTTAACATGCAAACACTCACTTCACTTAACTGATTGTTCGTCAACAGCAGTTCTGGAAATACACAGGCGACTGACGCTGGTCCCTGCTAGTTTGGTGCTGCCGACGTCGGCCGACTCCCTGCCGTCGCCGGTCTCCTTCTCCACTGCATCTAACTGACATCGGTCATACTGCCGATGCCGATGGCTCTGGTTCTTCAGCATCCTTCCTTGTGTCTGCAAATAGTTGAAGCTTTTAGCTCCACACCTTAACAATCTCCCACTTGGAGATAAATAGCTGCAACTTGTACCTGTACCTGTACACCATCTATTTTGTTCCTTAGGCTCTGTATCCCTCTTCAACATCACTCTTGAAGACCAGCCACCACGCAAACCTGTGATGCAATACCTGTCTCTTATGCCACAAGAATTTTGTTGCTCCCAAATTCTCCATGAAATACTTCTGAACCAACTCTACCCTTAGCTCAGAAATCTCCCTGTATATGAAACCCTACAACAAGTAACACAATACAGTAATAGGATAATGTAGCTAATATTATCCAACCTGGTAAAGATAAAATACAATGGTCAAACCTCCATTTTTCTGCAACCTAATCAAGACCATATACCATAGCCTTCTGTCTCATGTGTCCATCCACTCTCTTCTCTAAAACGAGAATCCATCCCTCTATCCAGTGCTTTCTTCTATCTAACAATACTACCAACAAATACCTGTTAGGTTTTCCAAGGACTCACACTCCTCATCCATGCCAAGCTCCCACTGTTTCTGGATTCTACCTGCATTGCTTCTTCCTTCTTCCTAGTTCATGACTATCAGTAAGCAATATAAAGAAGGTGAACAATGAATATGAGGTTCACATACCTTTCCTGACCTCCACATGGGTGTTTGAGACTTATAGATCCACCCAACATCCGTTCCAGTGACCGATATCGGCCATCTCCCAGTCTGCTCCCGACTGATGTCTGTTCCCTGCACTGACCCTGACTGCCAACATCGTTTCCCTGGCCGACGCCGATGTCCCTCCTGCCGACATTGGTCCTTATGACCAACGTCAGACTTCTCCTGCCTGACCTATCGACCCTGCTAGTCTGCACATGACCGATGTCGGTATCTAGATGACTGACGTCGGTGCCAAGCGACCGACATCGGTGTCTGTGTGTTCCTGTAAGTGATGAAATTTTCATCTGCAAGCTCTTCTTAGATCATACCTCTATCCATGCTGCCCTGCTCAGATTTATTCAGCCCCTATGACTGATCTCTGTCCTTCATCTCCTCCATAAACACCAAGGCTTCTTTGTTCCTGTCAAAAGCATCAAATTTCCTCTTTCTGCAGTGAACTCTATTTATGCTTTCCAAATTTGAACACATACCTTTTGAATCAAGAACTTCCATTCCCTTCCTATTCATGTGACCAAGCCTATTAGGCCACATCTTAGAATCTACACCAGAAGTAGAATCAGTAATACAAGTAGACAAATAAAGAGTAACTACTTTCTTACCTCTTGCTAGAACAAGTGCTCCCTTGGTAACCTTCCAAGAATCCGCTGTGAAGGTTATTGTGCATCCCTCATCTCCCAACCTTCCTACAGAAATTAGACTCTGCTTCAGAATTGGAACATGCATGACTTCTTTCAACACCCATGTATTGTCAATCTGTAATCTCAGCTGCACTTTCCCTTTGCCAACTATCTGACAAGGCGTACCATCCCCTAAATAGAGCACTCCAAAGTCCCCCTGTTCATACTCATAGAACAAATCTTTGTTTGGGGATGCATGAAAAGATGAACCAGAATCTAAAATCCATGATCCTACCTAACTATCCGAAGAAAGTATGAGAGCGTCCTGCATCACAATATTTGCATCATTTCCTTCTTCCATACCTGCATGTTTATTCTCTTTATCTCTCAACCAACACTCCTTCTTTGTATGTCCTTTCTTTCCACAAAACCAGCAGGTAATACCTTTGGACTCGGATCTCCTTCCCGACCTTGATTTCCCTTGCTCAACCTTTTCCCTTTGCCTTCCCCTGCTTTCTGCACTTAGAGCATTCCCTGATGATTCACCTGTGCTTCTCCTACATATTTCTTCATTCAAGATCACACTCACAACATCATCAACTTTTAAGATTTTAGAAGCAGATGCAGAATTACTTACTACCATAACCATACCATCCCAACTTTCAGGCAAAGAACATAAAATCAAGAGAGCCTTTACCTCATCATCAAAAACAATATTGACTGAAGCTAGTTGGTTTACCAAACCATGGAAATCACTGAGATGAGTATGTACCGATCCACCTTCCTGCATTTGCAAAGTAAATAGCTGCTTCATAAGATATACCTTATTAGAAGCCGAGGGCTTTTCGTATAAATTTGCCAAGGACTTTATCAACTCTTCCATTGTCTTGCACTGTGATAAGCTAGAAATCACAGATGATGCAAGGCTCAACCTTATGGAACCGAGAGCCTTCCGATCAAGAACGTTCCATTCTTCATCCTTCATATCTGTAGGCTTGCATGCAACCCCACCCAACGATAAGTACAAATCCTTCTGATACAGATAGTCCTCAATCTGCATCCTCCAATGTTGATAATTTTTGCCGTTAAACTTCTCCATTCGTAGTCTACTTTCTTCTGCCATTGTTGAACTCCCACTCAATCAGAAAACCCTGTGAATGACCTGTAATCAAAAAACAATACCCTGCTTCCTACAAATCGTAGCTCTGATACCACTTGTCAGGGGATCTATAGCTCTACCAATTAGAGCACAATTGATTACTTTCTTATATGCAATTAAACACGAAATTATATCAGGAATGATAAAGTAGCTAGAAACTTGAGACAGCAAAGAATTTGAGAGACAATACACACTCTTGTATTAAATATTACTAGAAGAAAATACAATAAGGAAGATGCCACTTCTTCCTCGACCTCAAAGGCTTGCCACACCTCAAGACCTTCTTCCCTCTCTCTCTTGCTCAACACAACAACTCTAAAGCCTGAGTTTCTATCCCTCCTTGAATGCTTCAGCTGATCTCCTTGACCTTACACTTGTAGATCTCCTTGACCTTGCTAGCTTCAATGCTTTTACTTGCCTTAGAATAATTACAATACATGCCTTATGGGTCTTTAAATAGGATCCCATGCTTACAAAAATAGAACTCTAGTTACAATAATTAGACACACAGCTCGTGACTATAATTAGTCATTTAACATGCAAACACTCACTTCACTTAACTGACTGTTCATCAACAACAGTTCTGGAAATACACAGGCGACCGATGTCGATCCCTGCTAGTCTGGTGCTGCCGACATCGGCTGACTCCCTGCCGTCGCCGGTCTCCTTCTCCACTGCATCTGACTGACGTCGGTCATACTGTCGACGCTGGTGGCTCTGGTTCTTCAGCATCCTTCCTTGTGTCTGCAAATAGTTGAAGCTTTTAGCTCCACACCTTAACAAAAGGGCCTACCTAGAGCTAACAGTTAGCTCCCCCTCAATTGATGCTGAACATCAACGACAAGAAGTAATAGAAATTACGCCCAACTCCTCTTGCATGTCTTTGAGAAGATATCTGATTAAAACATTGCCTATCCTTTGAGAATCTGCAATCAACTCATTTGAATATTTTCTTCTAACCTTATAACCTTTTACATGAAACATTAATGTATATCCTTAATCACATATTTGACTAACACTCAATAGATTATGATTAATACCTTTTTCATACAAAACATTCTAATTTCTTATGACCATAATCATTTGAAACACTGCCTATGCAAGAATCATTCTAATAGCCTCAAACCATAATACTGATGCAAAATTTTATTCAAAAATCTATTCCCTCAAAAGATATACAAATTAATCTACCAACTCACCTTATTGTCATGCAACATAGCCAAGACCCAATAGCATCCACCATGCTTCAATTTTTCTTGAAAGTGTTTAAGCATGTCTAGCCTTTTTGACTTACTAACCTTATCATTTATGATGTTTTTCATCTTCCCAACTTTTTCAACTATCTTATCTTGACAAAGCTCATGCTCAAATGTAACAAGAGATTCTGCACAATCCTTCTTATCTGATTCTTTATCTACTATAGCAAGTAATTCATTTTCACTTTTAAACTCAATCTGATCAAGATTTACTATTTTAGGTCTCCAAACCTAAATTTGTCTTTTCTCATATTTTCTAGGGGCTTTATATCCTTTGACATACCTTGAATATCTCTTTACTTTATTTTGACGTAATTTAGCAATATGGCCAACCTCGTGACAACAAAAGCAAACAATATTTCTCATACCTTTTTATTGAATGTGACTGAGATCTCCCTTTGACTAATTGCTTCTCCTCATACAATCTCTTGCCCTATGACCAACATGATGACAAATAAAACAATGGCCATGAAAAGAATTTGAAAACTTAAAATCATTAGGCTGCCTGATCAGCGTCTTTGATTTGCCTTCAAAACCTGCATCCTTCTTTCCTTAGACCAATATTTCATGATCTTTCTCAACCTTGATTATAAGCTTCTCATGATTATCCTTTAAAGAACCTAACTCATCCTTCAACTGATTACACTCTTCTTCTTTTGATGTTAAAATTAAATTTGCAACCTCTAACTGATTCTTAAGATCCTAAATAAATATCTTATTTTCTTTTACTTCTATAGCCAACTTAGAATCCAAGATACACACCTGTTCCTTAAGAGCCTCAACCATAGATTTCAACTCTTGATTCTCCTTCTTTAGTTTCTTGGCCATCTTATGCTTTTTTTTTATCTACCTTCAAGCTGTTAAACCCTTTCTGAAGGAACCTGCTTTGATACCAATTGTTAAGCATGGGATATACTAAGAGGGGGGGTGAATCAGTATATCATATACCTTATAAAACTTTCTCTTAATCAAATTCCACTTAATTATACATTTAAGATATGAAATAGAACTCAAACAATAAACATCACACAAGATAGAGAGAGACACCAGATATAACATGGAAACCCAATGTGGGAAAAACCATGGAGAACAATCTCAAGTATATGAATGAGCACCAACCCAAACAATATTCACAAGCCAAGCTTGCAAGAGCACCAACCCCTTTGCTGAGCACCAATCCCTTTGCTGAGCACCAACCTAGCAACAATTTGTGAGCACCAACCCATAGGAGCACCAACACCTTTGCCGAGCACCAACCCCTTTGTGTATACCACACACCTTTCTCTCAATGTTGCTATCTCAACAAATGATAGGTCAATATAACATCTCTTTCCTCTCTCTCACCTTTGCTCTTCTAAGCTAGATATAACAAATACAAATCATATGCATCTCTCACAATTGCTCTTCTAAGCTAGATATTACAATATCAAATCAACCTCTATCTCCCATATTTACAAATGGCTTCTCAAGCCTTTATTTATAGCTTTCCAAATGACCTTTGGCCTTCCCCCTTTGTGACCCTTCAATCCACATGGAAAATGGCACCAAACTTGTATGACCCTTCATATTCTTGCCTTTGAAAAGTCATGTGGTGACCCTTCATGACTAAAAACGTCCTTCCCACTTTTGTTCGTATCTTTGGTGACTTTATGTATTCCTCAAAGTATCCCTTCATGAGAAATTTTGCCCTTCTTCTTTTTCCTTCACTTGGTGACTCTTGTAATTCTCCAAGATGACTCTTCATGGAAAAATGTGTCCCATCCTTCTTTTGTCTTTACCCTGTGGCTCTTTGACTTCTCCATGGGCCCTTCTTTTGTCTCATATGCAACCAAATATATATTCGTTAATATTAAATAAATATTAACTCACATTAGCCAAGATATAATAATTACAAACATCATTAAATGCAATGGGACCTTTATCATCAATAATTCTAGACCTTTCACATCAATGATAATATTTCCAACAAAAATATGTAGAGAGATAAACATTATCTCTCAAGTTTTGTGCATTGAGCTTCATCAATTTTTCATACCACAATCTATTGTGAGTAGTTGGGTGTTGTTATAATGTGTGATGGAAGTAGTATTATGGTAAATTTTACTAGTTATTTTAGTCCATTCAAATCTTTTCCCTTGCAAAATATAGACTTGAGCTGATGGGGATCAAGTTCTAAAGCTTTATCACAATGTTTTAGTGCTTGCATCAAATCCTTCAACTTTAAATTTGCCTCTGCCATATTAGAGAAAGATTTGAGAAGGGCATCCACAACTTGTTTCTCAAGGTGCATTAAATTTGGTTAATCACACCAAAAAATGTCTAAATTGACACATTTTGCATTCTCTACACTTTAAAAGGATTTTTTAGATAGTTAACACTTGATTTCATTGAGATGAACCAAATTACAATCAAGTATGGGGTAGTTGAAACAGTTTAGTGGAATCTACATATTGCATTGATATATGTGCCATGTTATTAAACTTTTCATGTGTATCTACCATAATTTTGAGATATGTACACAGATAGATCTACAATAACAAAAAAAATCACACATCAAAATAACCCATATGTAATACACACATATACCATGGCACCCCTAGAGATATTTATCATAAAGTATAACCATATGGTGTTGCAATCATTTATTTTAGAGTATTATTTCCAATTAGTATCAATAGAGGTAATTCTACTATTTTTTCTAACAATGCAAGAATTTGACCATCTCAAAAAGCCTATGATATCTCTCTCACATATTACCTTGCAACCATTGTTAATAGTGGTGATATGAGATTTGTAGGTGAGTATAAGAGGAAAATAATATCCAAGTGGATAGTATGTGTTAGGTGTGAAGTCACTATTCACAATCACTATTCATGGTGACATGGCATGTGGGTGATGTGGTATATGGGTGATGTGGCATGCAAGTGATGTGGCATGTAGGTGATGTGGCTAATTGGTGATGTGACAAAGCCCATTGAGGGTCTCTCACATGTGATCAAGTTGATGTGATGGGGGTAGGACGTAACACTCCACCAAGGCACATTGGTTTTGTCCTTGGTAGTCTTATGGGGTTTGTCTTGTGGGATAATTGGTCAAGGTTTAGATATGGGTCAAATTTCTAAGGACCCCATGGTTTGCATGTGTGGAGAAAGTCAAAAGGTTAATGCAATACCTATTGGATTTTGGTGTGCACATGAGAATAAAAAGACAAGTCAATACTATTGTTTATTGTCCTCAAATGTAGAGTGGGAGATAATGTTTGGAGTCACATGGAAGTGGCTTGGATCTTGTATAAATTAGATGGTCCACTTTGTTGACCCTTGCACATGAAGACAAACATTTTACTATTGATCACTAGTGCCTAGATGGAGTGTGGGATTTGTGAGATGGTTCATGGAAAAATCTTAGATGGAGTATTGGTCTGTAGAGAAGTGAAGAATCACTCCAAATGTCGTAATCTATTATGGAGGAACAAATGTTGACAAAGCTAGTTTGGGTAGAGAATTTTGAGTAGTACCAATCACAACTTCTGCATCTACTTTAGTCTATTAACCTTAGTTCTAATCAATTAAAGATTAATAAATAAGAAGACAACTAGAAGGGTGGAGTTATCCATGAGTTGGAATCAATCTTCTTCCTCTTTAGGAGAGAATATCCTCTAACATCCTTTGTGTACCCTCATCAATCGCATCCATTAGCATATGCTTAGCCTCCATATTTTGTCCTCTATTCTTGGTATTAGAGCCACAATTGGATTTGGATAAGGTGTTGTCAATCTAATGTAAACTATAAAAAACCAGAGTTTGATAAAGTAAACCACTGTTATCACTGATACCGAACTCATCATATGATCCTTGTCAACCTTAGCTCCCTAGTCAGGATTCTTTCTATTAGGAAGAAGGGGAGAATGAGATACCATTTGTAAAGTAGTAAATGGTCCAACATCTATAATGGAAGATGAATTCTCTATAAATATTTTCCCATGATTATGCCACATGAAATCAACATTAGGTAAGCTATCTTTCTTTCTTCAAATCTACATGGGTCTAAATTTTGAAAAGACCTAAGAGGAAAAAGTTGCAACTTGATGTCTAATTTAATTTCAGTGGAAACATCTAAAGGGGAGCCCCTCATAGTTGAGAAGTTGAGACCAAGAACCAAGAGAAATATGATCTTAACCAAATGTGAGAGGGGTTTTGAAACATCCACCAAAACACACATGTGTAAAAATATATTGCTTGGCTAATCTTTATCTAATTTGTCAAAGGATCACACCTTATTGGCCAACAATTGGGTTGGTTTGGATTTATCATAACCAAGGGAAGGTGGTACAATCTGAGCCACATTAGAGCTACTAAGATTTTGGTTTTTTAAGGATCGAAGAAGGGAGTCTAAGAGATTAAAAAGACTTCATGTTTCCAAAGAACTAAGTCCAAAAATACCAAATAAAATATTTTATCAATAACATATTGGAAGACAATAAGGAATATCACCCATGAAGAACCCATTCACATCAAGAATATATGATTTAGGACCATCAATAACAATGGGTTTCGTAAGGGGGGATTGTTCGTCATGGGTAAACTTAAAAACACCAGTAATATCATCTATTTCAACGGAAGATCCAATCCTAAAAGAGCTCTAAAATACCAAATCCAAGGATGTTATGTAGTGAAGATTAGAAATAAAGTGGTTTTCTCAGAACACCCTACATAATTGAAATGAATTAATTTTGTTCTTGCAAGTCACATACACTTGGTTGTCTACAAGAAACAATATCTCAATGTAGCCATGACTATTAGCTTTAGCATCACAATCCATTTCAAAACCTTGATCATCAGTGCCATAAATCTTAGTAATACTATTGATCCTTTTTTTGGCCCATTGTTTCCATATGTAGTAGATTGATTTTCCTTTATTAACTTTGCTTCCATTGTTCTAGCATCCAAGAGTCCATTGGCCATAGATGTGGAGAGTTTATTCTTTCTCTATTTCCATCTTCATCCATCAGATCTTCCAATGTCAACACCTTCACCAACGTCATCACCAAAATATTCTAAGATGATGTTAGCATCATGATCTGAAAAACCTACAAGTTCACAAACCTTGGAAATTAAAAAAAAATCTTTGAAAATACCCATTTGGGTATCAGTTTAACTATTTCAAGATCATTTTGAAAAATCATTTTTACCTCCAACTACTTCATGTTATAATAAAATGAAAAGATAACATGAGCTCATGTTCACCCACACTAAAATATTTATTTATAAAATTTTAATATCAAAATAAATTATAACATTTTAACCAAGTGACTGATTATTTTATTACAAACCAAAAACACTTGAAATTTATATGCATTCTACATAATCCATTATGTAATGTCTACTACCACTTATTTCATTATTTCTTTATGTCTATATCTTTCTTGTGCCTCTAATGTACTTACAATCTCTATAACTTAATATAATCAGCATAATGTAGACACCTAATTGTGATATGAGGTAGTTATTAGTCGATAAATTGAATTATTCTAAGGTGATTGTGTTTTTTATTATTGGTCCAGAAGATGTTTTTCTTGATGCATTTTCCCTGTTTCTAGTTGTTTCTTGCCATTTTCCTCTCTCTCCTCCTACCCTTTTTCTTTAGGTTTTTTATTCTTTCCAAAAAAATGTACATTTTCTGATTATGAGGCCTTAGAAATATGCCAATAGTGTTCTAATTTTAATTTGATAAGTCTCTAAATACACATATTTATTAACACATATAACATAATGCATCCATTCATTAAGAGATGAATTATGAGAATGTTAAAGTAAATAATTCAAATGTTTAGCATAGAATACAAGTAGATATGAAGCATTTATTACTTTATCATGCATTCATTCTAGAGAAAAATGTCATATAGAGTAAAAGCTAATATTGATTCTTGAAAGTGTCTAAATGGAATATTTCTTGCACTTTAGGTACAACATGGGAAGTTCTACAAGTATAGAACAAAAAAATTAAAACCACCTTTGGAGAAGGTTGATTCCTGTCTACTTTAATCCATAAAAGAAAGCTTGTCAAGGATGAAAAAACAGAAGAAAAATAAAATTAAAAAAGATGATGCACTAGAATATAATGAATTCCTCTTATATCTAAGTATAACATAAAGCTAAATGAAATATCTAAACTAAAATATATTGGCACCATATACCAACAATAACAGGAGGTAAATTTAACCTGATTATGGAAATTGAGCTAGAGAAGTGTGATAAAATTTGAAGGGTAAACAAATGAACCACAACACATTTTATAAATTTTAGGAAAATATACGTAGTTTTTATTTACTTTAGGAAATATTGCAAACAATCTTGCATAAAATACAAGTTAATGGTAACATACTACATTACAAATAAAGATCCAAGGAAGTCCAAGGAAGAAGTCTCATTTTTATTTATTGTCATCTCATGATACCATAATTTTCACCTATAACAACTAATCTTAATCAACAAACCAATCAAAAACAAGAATTTTTCATCAATGCTAAAGATTCTAATATTTATATTATATTTTGGAGAATTTTTTAAAACAAAAACATCTTAAAGAGCAATTTATTTGGCATGTTATTGGTCGGAAGGTAATGACATGACAATTTTAGGATGTTATTGTAGTACCAAAAAAATCTAATTTTTTTTCCACAAGTAATATGTGTAGAGAATTTAATATTGGAAAGGACCTTGGGAGGAAAAAATTAAATATAAATTTGACCCAATAAACAATTAAAGATTAAGTTGAAATCTTAAAGTGACATTTGTGAAAATTTTAATATTTTAAAATGATTATGAACGTAAGAAAATATTAAGTGATATGTATACATTAAATACGTAATTTATTTGGCATCATTGTCAACAATGAAATACATCAAAAGTGTAGGCTTTGGAATCACATATTATTTAATTAGTAGCCACACAATATCCTTGTTAGCCTCAAGTAGTATGTTGGCCACATTTAAATTTAATTAAAGGGTTGAATTTATTTCCGTGCTACACATGACACTATAGCGACCTATGGACCCATTCACATTACAAGACAAAACACATAAGCCAACATTTTCAATGAGTCTTCCATTCATGAATTGATCACCCTATGACCCCACATACTCTGTTAGCCTAGGATTTTACCATATATTATCTCTTGAATCACAAGTTTTATTAGAATATTTAATCGCCTATAAGTCTTAATTTGTCTTAACATTATTAATTTAGCTTTTTTTGTGTGTGTTTTGCAGGTATACATGTGTAAAGATAGTAAAATGAATTGGATAGGTCAACAGATAATTATTAAACATATAAAGATGATGTGGTGACTCCATGTCTCATGACTGTGCCATGTGGCCTTTTCTCTACCTCAAGTTTCAATTCAAATATTGAACTCCACCTCAAAGGTAGACACATGTGAAACAATTACAACTTAAATTCAAATTTTAACCTAGAAGACTAAGGTGATGGTATGCCAAACTATTAGGTATAATTTATAAAATAATGGGTCTACCTAAAATAAAATATTAACTACATGAAATGTGAGCTTTGTATCCAATGGATAACTTCCACCTATCATATTTTGAGTAGTCACCACAAGAGTCAAAGGGAACTAAGTTCATATATAAGAAAAAAGATACCCTTAAAACCCATCCATGTAATCACTAAAAATATATATAAAATACCAATGTGTTTGTGACAAAAGGAAAGCTAACTACATGAACCTCATTGTCTGTGATGTTACCACGTGGTTCTCTTTAATGAAACAATATTCTAAAAAATTATAGGCATGAGGGAATACATAATAATTTTAAAGGTATAATGCATCTACATTCATGATAGAGAGTCTAAAATTTGAGAAATCCATGAATTTGAGTGACTCAATGGTCATCACGTGTCACTCAAAGAAACGTCAGAAAATAAAAAATCATCAAACACCTTAACCTCTAATGGAACCATTCACACGATAAATAAAAACACACAAACCATCAAGACTTTATTTTTAGCTTTATATACTTCACCATTCTCCACATGGAACACTACTTTGCTTATTCTTTGGCTTCAACTAAAAAGCATACTCAACTCCCATCTCAAAATAGGCCCAAATTTAGAATATTGACTTATCATATTCATTGTCATTATCTTAATTATGTTTCTCGCATCAAAACCTTACCGTGATCATTATGATATGAATCTTATTTAGATTCATTTTTGTTACTTGTAAAACATATACTCTCCACATTTTAATATCATTTTCGTTAATCTTATTTTTCTCACCAAATCTTTTAAGTTTAAAAGTTAACTATAAAATATATTTTCAATGCACATTACATGTACAACTCATATTAATCAATGTTCATTCAATTGATATCAACTTTTATACTAATTAAATGTAATGATGACATGACTATCCATTAGGTGGCCTTCTTAATAAAAATATTGATAGCTGGATAAATATATTATTGATATTTCAAATTTAATTATTAATGAAAGTATAGAATACCCATTTTAATTTTTAAAGGGTATTTGATTAAGGATATAAAAAATGTTACCATGTCACTTAATTTTAATATGAAAAGTATATGTATATGTCAAATTTACATGGTAATTTTTAAAAAAATAGGGAATAGTTCAAGTTAACTTTTTTAACACATATCATCTCCTTAAAATAATAGTATTGTTTAGATAAGTGAATGAAAAAATAGATCCTATTATTGGATATCAATCCTTTTCAATTCAATAATACTTAAACTAAGTATTTATAGTTTAAGAAAGAGGTAGTTCCCCTTCTTTTATTGGCTACAAAATAGGAAAATCTAATTATTTATAAAGAAATGATTTCTTATTAAATAGTATTATAAGCTAATCCTTATCTTATTTTAAAACTAGAAAATTTTGTACTATCTAATCTTAGTATATAAAATTATATTTTGTTATTTTAAAATAGTTCATTACTTAAAGGTAAGATGTTTGAACACTGTACTATCTATTTGATCTATTTTTAGACCAAAAACTTTAATGAAGGTTGACCAGAAACACCCTTTAAATGGAATTTTCATTCAAACTATAAAACTAGTGAAGGGAAGTGTATCATAAATAGAATAGTGTCAATGATGAGGGCCTTTTCTTGAAGATTGAAGGAGGCCCACCTGCACTAAACAATATTGTTTCCCTTTACAAGAGAAAGGACAAAGGAAGTGTACACAAAGTATTCTTACTCCATGAAGGAACTGAAGGTAATATTATAAAGATCATTAAAACTGATTGAAAGTTGAAGTGTTACCAAATTATGTACAGGAACCAAAACTCATGCCACTAAATTAAATTTGTTATAATATAAGCATAAACCATTCACAAAAATAATGTAAATGAAAAATGAATGGCATAGCTTAGGAACCCTCAAATATGAATAACAAAGACCCACAAAACAAAATGGATCATCAATGATCTCACAAAGTGTAGGAGTGCTAAAAAAACAATCAGGTCACTCCCATAAAAATACTTCTAAACATCAAAAGAAAGAGGACCCACAAGACATGTTGGTCATCACTGAACTAAATGGATATATGAATTCTCAAAAAGAAGATGGAAGACCCACAAGAAATGATGGGTTGTCATTGAAATAAGTATCAGTGGAAATACCAAAAAATACTATGGGCACTTCCATGAGTAGGGAAAAAATACTCTAAAACACTATTAAGATGATCAAAAAATGATGGATCTATAAGAGGAATAGCAACAGGAAAAGAGGAGATGAATTTACAAAAAAATGTCACATGTTTGATAGAAACTTATCCCACAAAGGAGGATTTATAAAAAGGAGATAAATATTTGACAATAAAGCATCATCATAAGAGAGAGGAGGGGTGGAAACTACAATATCATAAGAAGAGACTCTAGTAAAAAAAGGTCTCCATGCAGATTTTGAAATATGTTTTAAATAGTCAAGGACACTCTATGTGCTCTAGATGGTGAAGGAGAGGCAAGTTAACATTCATCAGCAAATAACCAAGAATAACATCACATGAATCAAGTTATTCATTATATTGAATGGGGTTTAAAGGACCATGGATGTGTACATATAGAAAATAATAAAGGTCTTGTGAAGAGATGTTTCATAAACAAACACCATGATGAACAAGTAGTCCATCCAATAAGTAATGGTAAAGGTAAAACTTTAAAAATGGTGGTTTATAGAAGAGCTCTCAGAATGAAAATGAATGTGTCCATTTCACCACAATCATAATGAGAAAAAAAAAAACACCAAGAAAACCACTGTGTGCATCAATGCACAAATAGAAAAATGAAGGCATTATAATCCCTTACAAAGAAATTCAAAAAATGAGCATGAAACTAATCACAAGAGTATCATATATATCCCCCAAAAATGGTCAAATGTGGCACAAAATAGTAAGTGTGCCAGCAATGCCCAAAAAGCACAACATATGTGCTATGAAGAAAAGAGCCCAAAACAAGGTTTGACCCACAAGCCAAGGTTTCCCAATAAAATTATGCGTCCAAAAAAGTGTAGCATGTTATAATTAGTATAGTTACAATAAATAATGAACACCTCACAACTATTTATAATTGTGAAATGTGTTATACAATGCCGTGTTTTGATTAGTTAAAAAAAGAACAAAAGGGGAAATTGAATTTTTGTAAGTGTAAAAATGATATGAGTAGAGATTTGGAAAGTAAATGAACAAATAGCCACTTTTGAAAAAATGGCATTGGAAAGTTATTTATCACTTATGGGATATGCCCAATTGAATAATGTGCCCAAGAAAGCCATATAGGGGCCCACAATAATAAATTTACACTTTTTAAAGTTCAAATATCAGATGAGTAGAGATCCTAAAAGTTATAAAAAATATTCACTTGAAAAAAATGTCACTAGAAAAATATTTACTCTTTAAGAGATATTACATTGAGAAGATTCAAAATGCCAAATGGGAGGGCCAAGGCAAGCAACCACTAGGAAGTTTGGATGTTTGTGGAAGTGGGTTGTGGTGACCTCTTAGAAGCTTGGAGGCCAGCAATGGACCTGGTGGTGGGCGAGTCAAGCGGAGAAGTGGTGGCATTGAGTGTTGCAAAGGAGAAAGGTTAAAAATTATGTCATTTCTCTAAAACTAATTTTTTTTTGGAAAAACTTTAGGGCATGTGCAAACTTATGATTCATTTGGATTCCTTGTCTGAGTTGAACCTTCAAAAGCTTTCCAAAAAATATATATCATATAAAAAAATTAAACATTTTTTTTGTACTTATGTAAAAACATATTTTCATTGTTGAAAAAAATCATAACCTTTTACAAGAAAATGAAATACAACAAGAAATTCCCAAAAACATCATTTTTTGCCAAACGAAGAAAACCCAAAAGCTAATTTAGAAAAATCAATATACCAAAGTCTTGAAAACATGTCTGAGTAGGAGAAAAATATAATAAAATGTTGTGTCGTGCTCATATATTAACAACAATTATTGGAAACAAGGTTAGCTCTAGTACCATGTAGAAATTGGAGATTAACCCAATATAACCCCTTCAACATATATCATCTCCTCAAAATCATCTCACCTCTTAGATAAATGAATGACAAAAATAACTTAACCCTTTTCAACCCACCAATACATAAATAGAGAAAGCATTTATAGCTTAAGCAAGAGCTAGTTCCTCTTCTCTTATTGGCCACAAAATAGAAAAATCTAATATACCTATGAAGAGGTGGATTTTTATTTTATAGTGTATAAGCTAATCCTTATCCTATTCTAAACCTATGAAGTTGTGCACTATCTAGCCTTAATATGGAAAACTATCATAAGTTAACTAAAATTAATTCTATATAATATATTATACCAACAATTTTTACAAGTCAAATAATATTGTATCTTGTGCACATTTAAACATTCATCATAGCCATATAAAGTTGTATATTTAAAAATAAAATTATGATTTTAAAACTAAGAACTAACTTACATAGTAAAACTTGTAGATGAATATTCTAATAAGAACCTTAGGGAAAAAAATACAATTAATTTTGTTATTCCTTCATAGAATCATATAACTTGGATGTATCATGATCAAAGAAGTGGATACCCCTAACATTTTGGTGATGGGAATAGAAAGAAAGATCAACATCCAAAATTTCATAAATCATGTATCTGTGTATGTTATTTCATTGTAATGAAGTAATCACCGTATGCAATGAAACCTAATTGGAAATAAGAAAGCTTGACTATAATTGTAGAGACCACCGCTCTGATACCACAATGTAGAGACCGCAATTCCTATCCTAAAATAATTAAAAAAAATGTTTCTGAGAAGTGAAGAATGTTTTTAGTACGCAGGTGAATAGGATCTATGTTCTAGATGTATAAGATTTAAGGAAGATAATTTTGACTAAATAATATACCTTGTGTGGGTCACTACATTGTGGTATCAGAGTGGTGGTCTCTACAATAATGATCAAGTGGGTTCACCAAATCTTTAACCCTAAAATCTAGATATGGGGAATATAAGGTTAAAGTAGTAAAGATAGCCTAAGGCACAAGGATGGTAGACTATTTCTAAAACAGGCCAATTATTTATGAAACTTAGATAAAAATGTATTGAATTTATTATGTTGAGATGCTAAAATAAAAATTACAAATATGTTATATATTTTAATGAAAACAAGATACGTAGTTGGTTCTAATGATAATATAGATCTAGACCTAGAACAGGTAGCAAGTAAACTAGATATGGATTCTAACATAGTGACCTGATTCTAAAAATTGTGCATCTGTAACTTTGGACACTTACATTAAGCTAGGATAGTTGTGTTGACATTATTAACTAACTTGAATGCAAGTGTCCAATATATAATACCTACTAAAATTGAATTGAACCACCTAGATGCTTCTATGTTATGATCTTCATGGGCAGATTTCACTAACACCTCAAGGTTTTGGTGTAACAATCTATTACATTTGGTAACACAACCTTCACTCGGGTTCAAGTCATAGAGCATGTGGATATGCCAACATGGTAGTGTTTGTTTGGGGCTTGTATTTTTGGGGGATCCCAGTGTATGGGTGCAAATCTAGCCCAAAGTCTAGGCTTTATAAGTGTGGTGGGATGTTATGATCTTGATGGGTAGATTTCACTAATGCCTCAAGGTTATGCTGTAACATTTCATTATATTTGGTAGCAGAGCCTTCACCCAAGTTTAATTTGTATAGAAAGTGGATACACTACCATGGAAGTATTCATTTGGGGTTTGTACATGCAAAGGATCCTAGTGTATGGGCACAAATCCAGCCCAAAATCTAGGCTTTGGAAGCATGGTGGGATGTTATGATCCTGATGGGAAAATTTCACTAACACCTCAAGGTTTTGGTGTAATGGTTTGTTACATTCTAGGTTCTACATCACCTTCACTTTAGTGCATTCAGATCTAGGTCATAGAATGTCACTCCTTGTCAAATAGAAAAAACCTAGTTCTTTATATTGGTTATGGAAAAAATGGGTTCATGGGCACATGGTGTCAAGCTATCCCAAAGACCCCTATGTCAATGAGTTCTACCTACATATCTTGAAGAGGGCCTCAGACTCATGTCATTCTCACCTATGTTTTAGCTTGTCTGTGAATCATGCAATGTGTGATAAGCAATAATAAGTGTGATCGAGCTTGTAACTTGGCAAATGTGGTTCATGGAATACTTCTTTAGTACTTCAGACTTATTGATGTGTTGTCCCTATGAATAATATGGAAATAAGATAAAAATAGGTAATCTTTTGCTCACTTGAGCGCTTGATAGAATGCTTTTGCTAAGTTTTCTTGGTATCTTTAGGTCTTTTCTAGAGAGGAATAAATGAGAGTTGATATTATATTTATACCAATCCCCTTCGATAATATCTTACATTAAAGCACTTAGGCCGACCATAAGTATATGTTTCATTTACAAATTGGATGACCATAGCGAATTGGACACTTGCATTAGGGTTTGACACTGGCATCAACACAAGCACCTGACTAAGATGCAAGTGTCCAAGCAATTGTAAAATAGGTGTAGGTCTAGAAGTTGCTGAGATGGAAGATAAGTAGGTTTATAACATTTTGGGCAAGGTAGATGGTCTGAGTCATTAGAATAATATAGGTCATACTAAGATACAAGCAATTAGACATAGAGAGATAGTGTGTACGAGGCTTTTGGTAGTAGAAAAGGTATAGACCTTGAAGATACATACATGATATGTATTTTCCAAGTGTACAAGACTAAGGTGCTATATAATTCAAAAATAGTGTATACACTTCTATTGACAAATGATCATACATATCCTTTATTGTCATAGCATATGAGTGCCACATCCCCATGCATCTTCCAAAGTGTCTTCTCCTCATTGACATAACACTATCTAATAATCATGAGGATTAATATATATCTTATGAGGACACATGTCCTCTTACCAATATTATGGGAAAGCTCAACTCAACCATGTGGCTAGAACCTTGAATGCTTGGCATTCTATATCATCCTTTTGAAAATGAGATATAGATGTTGGTTTTTAGTCAAAAGGATGGAATATGATGAATAAACACACATTGGTTTCCTTGTAAAATCTAGACTATTGCTTCTAAATTATAATATTTTAAAGTTGAGAGGATCAATCAAGATTTAAGGCTATGCAATATGTGTTTTGTCCATAGATAGGTATGTGTCAGTTAAGCAATTCTTATTCAATCTCATATTTGAAGAAAAAAGAATATGCTTATTTTTCTAGAAAAAATGAAATTGAAAATGATCTGAGATATGAGTAAATATTGATTCTTGATCTTATTGGAAGATATAAAAGTTATCTTTAGAAGTAGATAATGAGATGAATATGTTACATATATATTTCTATCTACTTGACAAAGTCCCTAATAACATAACTTTATCTACTTGCTAAAGCCCTAATTTTGTCTCTAATTTCTAGTGCTTGGGGTTCAAACCTGATAAGTTAGGCACTAAGTTTAGTAATTAGAATCATTTTACTTTATTTTTGTTTAATGAGGATTGACATTCTATGGTATCTTTAAATTTCAAGGTAGATGTAACATTAGGGGTATAGACTAAAGAGATGTCTATTTGTAACATTTATAACATGACACTAGATTTAGTATTTTAATTCACTAAATCAAACTTATGAATATGTTGTACACAGGTCAACCAAGGAGCCCTTGAGTGAGACTTGTAACCTTATATTACCTACAAAGAAGGAGTCAAGATAAAGCTTATGGCCTTGAAATTAATAGTGCCCATAATTTGATGCCAAAGGATGGGCAGGGCTCAACAAATGTTTATGTAGAGTTTATTTATGGCAATAAAACATTTCACACTACTACTAAAGAAAAGTATCTTAGTCCTGTATGGAATGAAATGCATATGTGCACCATCCTAGATCCTTTTAGTCTTCCTAATCAAATAATAGACATATATATTTTCCTGCAACAATGGCTCCATCAAAAATTATCTTCAAACATTCTAGTATATGATTCAAGGCTTCTTTAACCTCTCTCTATATAGAATTTTGCATGGCCTTTCCACCGACATTTAATCAATTTGATCTTATCTATAGAGGACGTGTCACAGAAATAATATTCAAATGAGGTATGACAACTTCATTATATTCAGGAAGTGTCATAGAGGCCATGCTGCCAACTATCTTGATGTGAATGGCATCGTAAAGATCTACAAGCTCTACCATCAATTGTCTTGACATGAACAACATTTCATAGATCTACAGATGAATCTAAGGAGGGTTTCCCTTAGTAGAATGCCTTTGGTGTAAATATAGTAGGGATAAGAAGGCAACATATTTGTACCTTCACTTTTTATAATTACACATCAAAATAAATGGAAGTGGAAATTAATAAACTTAATCATGCTGATAGGCATAATCTATAATAGCAACGATGGGTGGTGATAGATTTTAGAAGCATGAGATGTTAAAAAAATGGGCAACCTTAAATTTGATGTCCATTTGAAGGGCAGTTTCAACCTAAAATATGATACCCATTTCCCTTATGCATGAGATTTTCTTCTTGATCGAAGAAGGTGATCGAAAAGATGTGAAATATTGGGTATGCAGTAGGATTTGGAATTTGTTTTGTTTTCTCCAAAAAAAATTGATCGTAACATAGTGGTACAACTAGATTAAGACCGTATATCCCTAAAAATAAGAAATTTACAAAGAATTTAATATAATTATTAATTAACGTGATATGTGAAACCTCAAAATTAATCTCTCTTAATATATTTTAAATATATATTTAAGTTATTATGTATTTATGTGTAGGGATATATTAGAATCACTTTTCTATATTAATTTGTATTGAAAACTATGCAAATATTTTAAAACTTTCTAAAGTTTTAATATTAATTTTTTGTATTTTTGAAAAAAATAAATGGAAAAGTTTATTTTTTCTACTTTTCTATGGGTTAGAGGTTAATAACAAAACAATTGTTTTTGGAAAAAATTCAAACATTTATTATTAAAAATTAGAGAAAAATAAATGTTTTGTTTATCATTTTTTTAATCAATCTTTTATTATTTTTTCAAAATTTTTTTTAGATTTGTGGTCCCTTTCTTTAGAACTTTGTTGGAATTGTAATTTTTCAGTAAAAATTGACGTACTACTTTGAAAGTGACAAATTTATTTAAATTTCAAATTATACTTAATTACAAATCTGTAGGTCACATTCATCACATTGAATAGACAAATGACATATACCTTATGACTATACATTATGATTTTTATTTTTTTTTAAAGTTTAATTAGAAGACATACTTTAACCATCTATATTAAAAATATATATAAATTATTTCTACCATATCTTCACGTAATATAAGCAAACACTTTGAGCCATCAAGGTGATGGATCTTATTAGGATTAATTATTTATTTTAACATTTAGATAGGGAAAAAAAATGGATAAATTATATTGATAAAAATTATTACTCCACTTTAATAATCGCGGATATCAATAAATGCAAACATATATATTCTCTAAATTAAAAGAAAAAGAAAAAAAAAACATCCGTGACATGCATATCAAATTACAATGTTGAAATTCAAGGTCGTTCGTGACTATGAAAAAATTATTTATACGTCAATGTCTTCAAGATGGGAAATTTGGGAACTATTTTGTTCGTAAATGCTATTTAAATATTTGTGTATTGTAACAAAATTTTAAATTGGTATTTTATTATATATTTAATAATAATAAGTTTTATGGTTGTTTTGATTTAGTTGGTTTAAGGTTTTCATAGTGTTATATTTAAATCAATTGTATTAAAAAAATTAGTTAAATTTTGAATGATGAATAATAAGTATATTGTTGTCGTGCACTATTAAAATTTGAGTTTATTTAGAGTTCAGAGACACATAATTAGTGTATTTAAAAATTTTAAACTTTTTATTTAAATTTGATTAAATTCAAACATTTTGGATACATGCTTAAAAATTGGAGTGCCAACTAACAAGAGAATGCTAATTTGTTTTCAATTTGTGCTTACCATGACACGTTGCATGTGTAATTTTTTTTGTAACTTTTATTAACAACTTCATTTTATTTTGATGCAACTTATAAAGGTGAAATAAATTTTCGTTGAGTATAAATTTTTTAAAGTATAAAAAGAAATGTGAGTTGCAAAAACTAGTTTGCATCCATGTGATTCCTAAATGAGTTGGAAGTAGGATTTGAATGCAAGCAACATTTGGAATATTCGTTGTTTCAGAGGTTCACTCCATTCTCTTTCTAGGGAAATGTTCTACTGTCCTTTCATTCCAAACAAATTTAATTCACATTTAGTATAACCATGTATTATTCTCACTTTTTTAAGTTGTATAAATGTTACTTTTGACGATATGTCATGGGCCTCACAAAAAAATGTTTTAATTTCAAAAGTGGGTCACTTATATAAAGAGTCATCTCACTACTTGATTGTGATGGGACAAAACTAACTATAAATTCATGAAAACTAAATAAAAAAATGTTTGGATGTGAGGATAACAAAAGAGAGACAAAAATGATGTGTAGATGACGGGACATATACACTTAGAACTCCCATTGATCACAGGTGGCAATGTGTTAAGAATAACACTAGATAATCAAAGTTTAAAACATTAGCCTAAAATGTGTGTATTAGGCCCAATTTAAATGCAAAATTAATTTGTTAGATACAAAATCATTTTTAAATTATGCATGCCTTCACTTTTAAACACATGAACCTTCATCATTGCTTCCACCCAACCAATATTATTCATGGGGTTAAAACATTATAATCAAGGTTCCTATAAATCCAAATATTCTTTTTCCTACCAATACTAAAACAACATCATGGCACTTATCCATAATAATAGTAGGAATCTTAATTAGCCACCATTGTATGTTCATTATGTATGAAATTACGTTACATAACATTTGAAGAGGTTGATATCTATTTTTGAAGAGAACGGTCATTTGACTCGTTCGATATTGTGATTTCTAGATAGAAATTATATACAGAATTTTTTTCAAAACTTTTCGAAACATCATCCATAATTCATCTTCACTAAAAATTGTTGTTTATAATTTTAATCTTTATATAAATTTTATGAGTGTCCTTAAATCAAACCCCTACTGGTAAATGCTAAGGGAAGAGCCCCATTCCAGACTTTAAAATTTAGAGTAGATGATGGACGAGTTGTCAATGTCATTATCGATCTTTCTGTACGTTGTAAGATGCCAAAGATGCCACACTTTGTGATGGACGACAGACGACCATGCATTGGGGAGTGTTTTTTCCAAGATCCTAAAACCTTGTCGCTTGAAGCACACGGTGCACCTATGAACAATTTGGTCTGCAATTCTTCAGAAACATTACAAGCAGAATGAATCCAAAAGTTGTTAGTTTACATTCAGTGGTGCATCAATTGTGCCTGTGTCCCATTTTTCAGCACTTCGGTAACGACGCTTATGCTGCTCTTCAATTTCATCAAAAAATTATGGGTGTAACCTGTTAATCGTCTGTTCAAATACAAAACTGACAGCCGAGTACGTGTTGAATAGAATCGAGGAGGATAGGTACTTGCGTGTTTTAGACCCCACATTGTGCGACGGTGAACAGTCGCCCGACTCATCCATGAACTCCACACAAAAGTTAGAAATAACACGAGAAATAACCAATATTAAGATGGTGGCATATACGCGCAGACTTAGATGTCTAGATGTGCATTTCGGCGTAGAAGATGCCACCAGGTATCTGAACATTATTTTTAGTAAATTTTTATGATTAGTTTCTTTGTAGTATAAAACGAGCAACGTTTTTTCGGTTTAACTATGTAAAATTGGTATTTTCCTACTTTTCAGATTTCAGTGCAGGATCCATCTCCAGAAAGAAAATATTGAAGCCAATTCTCTACTATTAACTCTATATTTTCAGCATAAACTCTAGCCAGTTATTAACTATTTAACAAAAAAATAAAATGTGTTACTAGTAACGTATGAAAAGGTTGTGGATTGTAAACTATTAGGTTATAAACATGTAAAAAATGAAAAGCATGCTTTACAGTGAAGAATTTGTAAGGTTAGAGGGAAATTTAAACCATTTTCATCTCATGAAAGTTATGTTTATATATATATATATATATATGTGTGTGTGTGTTTTATAGGTAAGAATTTGTAAGGTCAGAAGGCAATTTAACTCATTTTTGGTATATGAAGGTTAAAAATAAAACAAACCGCAAGTTCTTTATTATGACTTAACATGTTTGTTATGTCAACATTTTTAAAGCTCGTTTTTAATATATTCACTCATTATGAACCACACCAACAAAATGGACCTAAGGCAGAAGAGCCTCTCATCGCGCACTCTAAAAAAAGGGTTTAAAGAGGAGCCTCTCCATTCAAGACATGTTTTAGGTTTCAACCTTCGACACCTCTAGACATCTCCTACTGTGCATCAGCGAACACTGAGCCATGCACATAGGAATGAGAAGTGACAAAGCCAAGAAATTTTTGCGACACATCTAATTTATTCATCGGTGGGTTCAATAAATTCTCTCTTGCACACAAGTAAAGTATAAGGATCACCATGATGCACATCACATACCTCATGCATTCTAAGTTGGCGATAAAGTTTGGCTGCAATTTCAGAAGGATTGTTTCAAGGGTCCACACCAAAAGATTAAGCCTTTGTGCTATTGTCCTTACACCATTATGTGTGCAACTGGTGAGAATGCCTTTGTTCTTGATCTACCTCAGTACTTGGGCATGCACCTAGTCTTCAATATAGAACTTCTCAAGCCTTACACTCTGTCACTTCTTGAGCCAACAATGACACAACATCCTTCTAGTTTGTATCTCGAACACTTACGCCCCGTAGAGAAGGACCAGATCATTGAAGTGACAAATACATGAACCTACCATGACACACATCAAATTTATTAAGTGGTTAAGGCTGGGAAATATGTTGATCAAGCTAAGTGGTACACTTCTCAACAATTTTAAGTGCATTTTCCTTAGCTACACACCAACGCAATGGAGACCATTGCTCTTCAAGAAAGGGCGAATGATCTATGTGCAACTATTATACAACTGAACACATTCCTCATTTGTTCTAATGCGTAGAGATAGCACCTCTCATGAAATCATGTCCACTCCTTTGCCAGAAGTTTACTCACAACTTTTCATACAATTCCTGCATCTACTTGAAAATTTGTATGTTACGTTCACCTCAGATTACATTCTACGCACTCTGCACTATGCAACCCTGTCTCACAAACTCGCCAACTCCTTTAGGCCCCAACTCAACACAACCACGTGTCCACCAACCTTGACTATGTAATTCAAAATATGGCCCAACTAGCCATTAGCTTTCAACAAAAGATCCTAAGTTTGGGGGTCATTGAAGATAGCTTGAACATTAACTATTTAGATTGTTGCCAGCTACCACATCTAATAGGAGATCAGAGTGACTATCAACATCCTCCTTGGTATTTGTACAATAGTTAATATTACTTTTGTATTATGCATGTTAAATATGTAAAATACACATTTGGCTAAAATAGCTAACAACATAACCAGATAAATTCCATTTACACGGTCATAACACAGATAAATCGCTCTGCACATCTATTTTGCATACATGCACTATAGACAATGTACTTTGTATTCCCTATTCTTTGATTTATGAATAGAAGTTGCATTTCCTGCAAGTAAGACTTATGCTTCATTGAATGCATGTTTGATCATTCTATCTAAATATATCTCTATGCATTTACTATGCATAACCAAACTCAGTTATCTCCCACACACCTAGTCCTGGGCCCTATGGTGTAGATCATGCAAGGGTAACAATGCAACTTACTTTGCCACATTCACACTTTTTTGCTTGAATTTGAAGAGAAATAGGGTGTTTAAGCACAAATTTACCTAAAATTATTTGCATTTACCTTGAACATAAGTGGATATGGTGTTTTTGTGTCACTTTTGGCCTATAAGGGACCTAATCACAAGTAAAATCAACATAAAGGGGTGGTTGGGTGTGCATGTGTCACCAATGCAATCTATGTTTCTCCATACACACCACTTTGGCATGAATTCAAATTCACTTAGGGTGATCTCACCTAAATGTACCCCAAATTATCCCTATTCGCCCTAGTTGTAAATGATAATAGTGTTGATGTGTCTTTTTATGGCCTATAAGAGACCTAATCATAAGTAAAATTAGCATAAAAGAGTGGTTGGGTATGTGTTGATTTGTATTCTTTAATTTTGACAAAATCATAACTCTTATAAATACCAACAAGCAATTTGGAATGCCCCAAACCTTAAAAAATGACTATGTTTACCTAAAATGGACATCATGTGCAAAAGTTACATCCTGAAATCCCTAAGTTTAATACTAAATCTTGAAAAATGACTAAGTACTGACCAAATTAATTTTTTTTTAAATATCTCCCAAATTGTAAGTCATGCAACTATGAGACCAATTCTATAAAATCCAAAGTGACCCTATTTTCTTATATTTACTAAAACAAATCTAAAATATAAGTTGACATTTACAATGTTACATTTATATTCCTTATAAACATAGCAATGTAAATGTCAAATTATACCTTGAATTTATTTAAGTAAACCGCCACCCACCCCCTCCTTTTTATTACTCATATTTTTCCATGCTAATGCTTTATACTTGCATCTCTTAGGAGTGCATATGTGATATAGCATGTATGTGTTATAGCTTATACGTGTTATAGCACATACTTGATTTTATTATGCGTAATTTAAAAAACATGTCTTCAATATGAGAAATGGCTTGGATTCCTGAACCTAAGGCCTAGACTTGCAAACACATGCCTAAATCCGTGTTTTTGATTGAAAATAAAAAAATCCAACTTATGCCATCATAAACATTATGAATTTCATCGAGAAATTTGCTAAAATTATTAATACGGCATTGAACACTCTCCTCTTCCCAAATATATGATTTTTTATCTTTTTTAACTATTTTAAGGTTTCCATCTATGTTGATTTCTAAATATTTCTTGTTTAGGCCATAATGCTACAACTATACATGTCTACATATGTTTATGCATTTTTTCATTGATCCAGATGTAAATAATATATATTGACACAAACTAGAACTAATTCTATACAAAATAAAACTATTTTTAATTTTTTTAAGGTAATTAATGGGGCTACATGGCCAACTATCCATTTTTTTTTAGTTTATAGAGTTTATTTGCTTATAAAATTAATCACATACACACATTCATTATTTTTAAAAACAAAAATTATAGGTCACAAACTAGATGATATTATCTAAATTTTTCACTGAAGGGTTTCAAATAATACTAAATGACACTTTAAAAATGAGAGGTTGCATGGCCAACTATCTACTCTATTTTCCTAAAAAATAAGATTTCCTCTTTGAATTTTAGATGTTTGACTAATTTATACTTGACCATTTTTTTAAAAAAATAGTAGTTTATAAACTAAACTCAAAATGCTATAATTCATGTTCTTATATCATTTTCAAATTTTGAGTCTATCCATCTCAAATAATCTATAGAAGTTGATATTTCTCATTTTTCAGAAGAAAAAAAATGTCCACTTAAGACCCCTATTTTGTCCTCAAACTTCTTGCACTCACCCCAAGTCAAATCAAAGCATTATCAAGTATTCAATCCATCTCTAAATGTATACATGTAGAAAAAGGGACACAATCACATAAACCACTCTAAGTGGGGGAACTTATGTTTGATTTCACTCTTTTTAGTATTGGATACATAGGCAATGATCAATCATTGTGAATTACACTTCACCATTTTTCTTTGCATGTTTCTAGTTATTGTAAGCCCTATTCGGGTTTCAACTTTGCATAAGTCATTCACTTGCATCCAAAGGCCAAATTCCAACATGTGTGTGTGTTTCAAGTAGGTGCATGTGACTATGCCCTATTTTTCATGATTTTTAGCATATAACAAAATCGACCAATAAAATATAATAGGGTCAGTCGATCATGTTCCCTTTTTTATGATCTTGACCCTGAATAGTTCTTGTGGCACTTGTAGAATCAGGTATAGTTGATCACTTCCAACCATTAGTTGGTCATGTAAAGTTAGATTACAAATTTAAAAACACTCTAAATGGGAGAAGTACATGGGTTTGATTTTCATTTTCAAAGTATAAAATATGTAATTAGTGATTAATCATCATGAGGGTGATTGGAGTTAGCTCAATCCATCACATGTAATGTCCCTTTTAGGGCTAAATTAGAAAGATGTGGGTTTTCCAACAAACCTTAGGAACACCAAAACAAAACCCTAACACAAAATATAATTATTTGATTTTTAAAAATTCAAACCCTTATCATAAATTTTAGATTTCTTGAAATGAACGTCTAGGGCACAATTATTAACACTTTTTGCATCAAATATTCACCACAAATTTTATAATGTTACAACAATGAATAATACCTCAAATTTTGAATTTTCTGAACCAATAGATGGTTGGAAATTTTTAAATAAATAATAGTTTATTATTCAAACCCTTATACATAAAATTTAGGCTTAAACAACCCTTCAAAAGGCCAAATCAGACCCCAAAGATGGGTCGCCCAACTCCTAAAGGTAGATCATTGCCTTCAAAGTTAAACACAACCCTCAAAACTTAATCGATGCACTGATTTTGCCTCCAAACCCTAGTTACCACACCTATTGCAAACATAATGGTGTTTAAAACACCTTTGATTGAGAAATACGCTCAATACAATTTCCTTATGAAGTTTCCCTAGTTGGTTATTAAGGGATTTTGTCCTTAATTCCAATCACCTTTGAAGGTTTTAATTTTCAAAGCAATAAATCAAGATTTTGCATTGTTAAACTCATAAATTCCAATTATTCAAATTAGCATGCTTTCTAAATGATCCCTCATCCTTTTTAAATACCCTTTTCTCATCAATTATCTTCTCAAAGTACCTTTTTATTATAATTCACTATAAGGTTATGTTTTAAAAAGGTCCCCTTCTTAAGTCACAACTCAAGTTAGAATAAGTTGCCAACATATTTACCTTTTTGGAAACTTGAACAAATCATTATTTTATATATTAAGTATTTATAATTACTTTTTATTTTAATAATGATATTATTTTAATTTACAAAAGGGGACATTACATTACACTCCCCCTTTCTCTTTTCAGATTTTTAGTTATTGTAAGCCCTATTAAGATTTCAACTTTGAAGAAGTTATTTGTAGGTCATTCATGCACATCCAAAGGTCAAATTCTAGAATACATGCATATTTTAAATAGACATAGGTGATTATTCCTTGATTTTCATTATTTTTAGTAAAGTACATAATCAACCAGGAGAGGACAATAATACCAATCAATCTTGTTCCCTTCTCGACAATCTTGACCCTAAATGATTATAGTCATAATTCTTATGGCACTTGTAGAATTAGTGTTAAATTTGATCACTTTCAACCATCAGTCAATCATACACATTTAGATCACAAATACAAAATAACTAAGTCTTGTTTGTTCTCTTTATTTTTTTCATAGTTAACCTTCTTTCATTCATTCAAGCTTTGTCGATTTTAGTACTTTAATTTAATTCTACTAATTTCAAGTTATTTTAAAATATTTACTATCTTTCAAATCATTTTATCTTAATTAAAGTTAATCATCAAACTAATTACAAATTATGATAAAATATGATATGATTTTCAAAATTTCTTGTGTCTATATTTTCATGTCAACATATCAATGACGATATTAGTAATAAAATCAGTCATTATATTTTTTGATCTAAGAATATATAATAAAAGTCAATTTTAATGAAATCTAACATTATTTACTTTATATCTTGAATTATATATAATCCAAAATAGATATATAACTATATCGAACATATTATAAATTTATTTTATTTATAACTATTTGAAAATCAAAAAATAATATTAATAGATAAATATTAACTTAAATAAATATTTTTTTAATGGTCAAGACTTTTACAATGATATTAAAGAAAATTTTAATAATTTGATTAAAAAAATTTAGAGATCTTCCTTTATAATATCAAATGACCATTTCATATTCAATTACACTCAAATTACTTTTAGAGGTTTTGTTTGTGTAAATATTACATTGGTTAGGTTAAAATGTTATATCCAATGACACTCATATTAGTTTTGGAGGCTTTATAAATGTAAAGACTATATTGACCAATATATAATTTGTAATATAATAAGGATAAGAATGCAATATATTTTTACCTTTATTTTTTTTTGAAGTATGTATAAAAATAAAGGTATTTTTACTTTTTTGAAGTACATATCAAAATAAAGGAAAGTGATAATTAATAGATTTAATTATTTACTATGTTAAGAGTGAATGACATCCATGTGGGTTCAGAGTGTTTCAAGGCATTAGGTAGCATTCATAATCTAAGAATAACATGAGAGTGTTATAGAAACATCTCATAGAGAGGATAAGCTCATATCATAGGAAAGTCATCAAAACTCCATACAAACACACAAGCAAGCAAAGAAACCCTACAGACAGTCTTAGGGAGCATGGAGACAAATTGAAAATTGGGAAGAAAAAGGAGGTCAAAAGGGATGGAAATGAATTTAAAATAATGTTGTTTTTATCCCTTTGTCACCTACAGTTGCCTCAAACCCTGAAACTCAATTTTCAATCTTTTAGGCCTAAAACCTAGTCTTAAGACCTATATGCTCTCACCACCAAAAGACACTTTTAGACATTTCCAATCAATATGACACATTGAGGATGGTATTATGAGATTATTTGGGTCCAATGAGGATTATTAAAATCAAGGAGAAGCAGTGGAAAAACCATTTTTGGTCTCAAAGAGAAATTCGAACTATGTAGTCCAAGACACCCATTTGAACCACCTGATCAAGTGCTCATATCTTTCACCACAAGGGGAGTTTAAAAAAATTATCATATAATGATTTAAGGACCCATATTAAATTATAATTCATGAAGTATTTATTTTGTTTGAGTCCCTTAGGTTTATGAATAATCGCTAAGAGTATAAGCATGTCTAGAATGCAAGCAAAACCTTAAAGACAAACTTCATTATGTACATATATTTGCACACCGTCTGCATGGGAACCTAATATTCTTTAAAAAATTGAGGGGGTATATGTCATAAATATTCATGTCAATAATTCTTGTTTAGGAGGTTTTTAATTTATGAACCATCGTTAAGAAAGTTCACCTATAAACCCCTCTTAAAGACTAGTTTTGAGAAAAGTCAATTTTACTGCAATCAAAACATCATGAATCATATTTTAAACTCTTAAAACATGAATTAAACTCAAATCCAATAAAGGGTACTTTTTTATACATAAATGTACGTACATGACATAAAATAGTTTTTTTAATTAAAAGTGTTGAAAGGAGAGGTACAAGGTAGTTTAATGGATTACAATCCATGGAGAGTGAATTTTGGAACTTTTTATTCCTCCTCAAATCATAATATTATCAAAACCCTACTTATAAATTCCCTTATGATCTCATTCAAAACAACCAATCTGTAGAATTTCAGGGTAGTTTGGCCTAGTCAACTACTTCGACTAAGTTGCAGTGATTTCTTCATCAAAAGGACCTATTTAATGATATAAAGGATTATTATAGGACTAAATATCCTTATATTTTTAGGTTCTAATGTTTTCATTTAGGTTATAATGGTCATCAAATGCAAGAAGTTAGGCTACTAGGCCTACTTAGCCTAGTAGGCCTATTTGGTCAAACAATTGAAGTTTAAAATGGCGTAGAAGGGATATCAAATGAATTCATGTGGATTTATCATGCCACATATCTATAATTTAAGTTTAAATTACTATAAAACTAGTCTTTAAGTTTTATTTCATGCAAAGGAGGGCTAAAGGAGGAGTTGACTAGTCTTAAGTATCAATCACTTTGAGCTAACTAATCATGAGTTGACTGGTAATCAATGCATGTTCCATGGTCTTCATGCAAGAGAATTCATACACTTATATTGATATTTTTTAAGAGAAGTTAACTAACCTAATAATGACATAGCATGTTAGCAAGAAGAGTTTGAACAAGTCAAAAGTGCCCACCACCTTATTTCCAACGCCAAAAGGAGCTTGTGCAAGAACATTAGACAAGAAGAGAAGTCTTGAAGACTGTTTACTACAAGTTATAACTGATTTTGACTTGATTTAATGTTTATTTTACTTATTCCTCTCTATTCTATGCCAATCTCTTAGCTTGTTCTCTTCTCATGTCTATATATTCAGGGTTTTAGGCCTATTTTCAGTATCCCTCTCTTGGGTATGATGAAACTCTACCAAGATTGAGCTTTATAAACCTCTTGAGATAATAAAATTATTGTTTTAATATTCTTATATATAGTTTTATTATGTTATATTAGTTTGATTTGTACATGTGGTAGTATTTTCTCCCTTGGCAGGTCCTGATCTCACCTAGTTACTAGTATGCCATCTCATGCAGGGCATATACAATGTTTGATGTTGATTGATTAAACTAACAGTGGAGATATTTAATAGTTACTACCTTTAATAAGGCCTATTCCATCATTTCCCCATGCTTTGATCAATTGATGAAACCTCTATGTGAAATACTGTTGCATGGGAGTCCTTTGGAGTTGTAGGATTCAGTGATTTGCATTGTCTTATCAATTTTGCATGAGCTTAAATATAGTGGATGAAAAATATATACAGGGGTATCACCATCAGTAGAATAGGATTTACCTTTCAGTTTCTTTCTAACCCTTTTCAACCCAAAAACAAATAGTATGTTTTAGTAATAGATCTAGAGTTGATACATCAAAAGAGCTAGCCTCACAAATCTAGAGGTATGGTCTAAGATACAGATGTCCCATAACCTTAGACCATTCCAATGTTAGTCCAAGTTTGAAGGATATCTGAGCAATCTATCTTTAGCAAGGTGAAACTAGGGTTGCTAACAAAACTAGTTGGGTACGACACATGTTAGCATCGACTTTAAGTCGAGTAATGCATTTAATAGAAGGATCATGGCAACAATTTAATACACATATCAGGTTTTTGGGCTCTCCATGACTATTTAATTTGGCGCTGACTAATGCATTTTTTAATGTTAAACTTTATGCAAGAATATTTAATCCAATTGAATATAAAAATTATCATTCAAATTTCATGCATTTTTTTAAATTGAAAATTGAGCAATTTCCATAGATAAATGATCTTATCATTCTACTTTGACCAATACAAAGATAAAGAAATTATCTTTTTATAATTTTCTCTTTTTTTAAATACAATGTAAATGGTATAACTAATGTGAAAACTTTAAGAAGTGAAAAATATTTGAAAAACACATTTTCTAATTTAAAATAATAGAGCAAGTGATTACAGTAGATTCCTCCACAATAAAGACTAAAAATATTTGTACTCAAAAGACTCATCAAATAAATATTTGATTAAAGATGTCCAACCATTTTATCTACATTAGACCTTTGGAGTCCCATTTTATAACAAATACACTATCAGTTGCTCCAAAGGTGAAAATTATGTTGGAAGGGATGGCATAATTTTTGCTTTTAGTAAAGCAATGTTTTATAAATGGAATAATGTAAATCAATAGTTGTACCTCACTTGAAACCCATGACCACTGGCCCCTTCTCACATTTAGTGCACAATGTGGTATGCAATTTTAATCTAATATTTATGGTGGAGGTTTTGTATTCCTTCATAAGGGATGTAATCTTCTATTTTGGTAAGGTGGGTTTTTATGTATATAAAATGTTTAAATCAGCAATCATACTTCACTCAAAACACATGACTAATGACCTCATCTTACCTCTTGTTCAAAAAGTGTTGAGCAACAATGAGCTATGTAGAGAGGAGACTTTTAATTTCACATGAGCTCGAGTAATGATGAAGTGGTGGGTAAGGGAAAGGTCATACAGAACATGAAACCAATAAAATATTTCAAGGTGAGTTGGTGCTGATGGTGAGGGGAAGTGGCAAGGTATTTCAGGGGATGGACTTCAATAAACTTGAATAGATACATGTGTAAAGTTCAATGACATGTCATACTAGTCAATGTAATTTTTAGCTTCCATAAAATTGTTTGAGTTACCAAATACATGATTGAAATAAAGGTCATCTCAATGAAAATTAGATGTCAAATATCCAATGACTCATCTTAAAATGTAGATAATTCACCATGTGTCAATTTAGACAAATCTAAAAATAACTATACAAACCTAATTAGATGACTCTAAAACCAGTTAGATGAAAAAAGGAAAAGTCTTCTTAAATGAAAGATGCATCTTATACAATATAATCAACCAATGTAGGTTGTCATATGCAAATATATATGGAGACAAATATTTCCAAGGTTTTTCCATTCTCATTCTCAATAACACTTAATATATACCATTATATTCATAAAATTGTATATGCTTAAGTCTAGAGTTTATGTTTATCTAATCTTTTACGCTTAAAAATATCTCTTAAGGATCTATCCTTTAGTTTGACCATCCTTTCAGTCAAAAGACTCACATTATCCACCTCAAAAAAAATTATGACTTATCTCAGTCCAATCCTTGCTTATTATGATTCTATAGATCCATTGTAACCACAAAACACTTACAATCTACTAAATATCATGCACTATCAATTACAAAACCTTAACAACATTCCTTTATCCTGGACAATTATGTTCTGGGAAGGACAATAGTGTCAATGTTAATGTCCCTACTCCAATGCAAGTGTCTATGCCCAGTAAATACTCAAATTTGTATATCTATTACCATTTATAGGTCAGCCTAATATTGTCATTAATCCCTCTGTGAGGATACTTTCAAAATATCTAGTCTAAATACAAGTCAATGCCAATTCATTTGAACATCTAGCATCTCTCAATACAAGCTTGAATTATTCACTAAAATCATCTATAAAATTAATAAATTATTACCTATTCATTCCTCTTTACATATAAATCATAGGAGCATTCATACTACATGTCTAAATCACTTGAGAGATAGCCTACTAGCCTTATTTGTCAAGTGACTAGATAGATCATTACATGCATTCACATATAGCATTCTACACTCTAGTTCACACACACACCAAAACATAGGGGTGAACTACATATGTCTGAGTCCCTCTTTAGAGTAGTGGCTATGTAGGCAGTGCCCATTGACAGAGGGTTATTTGGGGTTAGCTTGAAATTTTGAACCCACTAACCCATTTTTGGCAGGACAACCTAACCTAAGGTGGAGATCTACGGTTTGAGCTCAAAATAGTGATATAGGGCATGTGCATGAAATCTAGATAGATAATATGAAATGTGATATAAAACCCAAAATAATAAGCTTGGTTGTATTTTGATATAGTGAGTAGATCATATAGGGTGGTTGCATAGATATCCAGACAAAAGCATTGATTTAAGTGTCCCTATGTTAATACAAGTGTCTAGGCAGCCAAAAAGAATATTTACAAAGTATGATGACTAGTTATTAATCATCAAATAGCCTAATACTACACTTTCACATCTAAGATATGTTTGTGCATCATTGCATAAGCTAAGTATTATCTCTTCTTTATTATTACACAATCAAAATATTGTTTGGCATTGCACTTTCTATATTTAGCATTTTCATAATTCAGCACTAAAATAGAATATCATAAACTAAATTATCTAATTGCCCTACTCCCTAGAATAATTTATCACATCATTGTTTAAACTATTCTTTACCCTTATTTCCAAAAAGGGTTAAACATTAGGTGAACCCAACCTATGAGTCTCCTTGTACAAAGCTCTAGTTTGATCTAGGGTTTCCTATTTGTTGTTTTTGATTTCTGATTTCTAAACTAAAAATATTTTAAAAAATAGATTTTCCTTTATTTCCAAATAATTAATCATGTTTGATATGGATATTTCAAGTAACTATTTCCTTTCATAATATATGATGGTAATAATATCTTGTTATTTCCCATACATTGTTACATCCATTCAAAACATAGTTAAATGGGGTCAAAAACATGATCAATCCCACACACATGTATATGCATATCCCTCATTGTAATAATGTTTAACATAAATTATTACCTATTATTAATAAGAGTCAAAGGTAATGTATGAAACAAGTATCACATGCATTACTAGTGTAAATAACCCTAATGAGGTCATTGATAAAATTTCACTTTTTGATTTATTGCATAAGACTTCCAAATACAAAGAAATTTTATTGGAAGCATTACACATGACCACCTTGCCAACTAATGTGGAACCACCATATGTAGTGTCTATGTTAAACTCTATCAAATGGACAAAACATAATATTTATTTTGAAAAATAAGATCTAACAACCCAACACATTATTGATTAATGTTTATCTTTATATATAAAAGCATGTGTTCATAAGAATATGGTCAAAAGGGTACTTGTGGATAATGGATCAGGATTTAATATTTATAACATATGTTTTCTTTCATTACTAGGCATTGAGGCCAAATATTTGGAATCTTCCAGTGTGGTATTAATGCATTCTCTAATATTTCATGCAAGGTCTTGGGACATATTACATTTAATATTACTATATAACCTTGTACATTACCTACCCTATGTCAAGTTATGCCAAATTATTTAAACTACAACATACCCTTGGGATGTCCTTGGATACATGAGATGTATTTGGTCCTATCTACTTTTCATGCATACTTAAAATTTAGCCATTAAGGATTTATTTACACATGTCCAATGGATAGAGATCCCTTCAAACATTGTGCAATGTTCCATTCAAAAAATACCTATACACACAAAATTTGGACTTTGGCTCTAAATATTTGCAAAAATATGGCTAAAAGGGTCAAGGATTAGTCAAAATGATCAAGGTATAACTCATCCTATTTGTATAAAATATAATACTAATCGGTAATGCTTGAGGTTTTCAGAAAAATCTACAATTCACAAACATAAAAAATAATAACAAACCATTCTTTATATAGTCTACCTCTGAATGCATGCATATTCCTATTTTTACTTATTAGTTACAAATTTTTAACCCTAATTTGACTGATGAGAATGCTTCACCTAACATCCAAACACTAGATGAATTTTTTGATGATGAGTCACTACTAGAGTACTTGGGGGCATATGATGATCTCCCTTCCTTCTATTATAAGAATAAGTTTCCTCGTGCCACATCTACTCGTGCTTAATTTGGTGAGAATGATGGTTCGAATATACCACATGATACAAATAATAACATTCCCATGGATCCATTCATAACAGATAGATCCACTTTGCTTAATGAAGAAATGATCCAATATAAGTATGGCTCAGATAAAGATCCTCAACTAATATTACTCACTGCAATGATGTAGGAGGATGAAGGCAAAACCTATCAACAATTCCTACATGATTTCCCATAATTATTTTCTTGGGAGTTTGCTAACAACCCTGACATTGATCCATCTATGGAAATTCATAATATACTAATATATCCAGATGTAAAACCTATCAAGAAAAAGATTCATAAAATGCATCCTAAAATAGCTTTGCTTGTAAAGGACGAGATATAAAGACTTCTAGACTCAAGATTCATTAGATCCATTACACATTGTAATTTGGTTTATAATATAGTGATTTTTACAAAAACGAATGGTGACATTTGATAATGCATCAAATTTCATGATTTAAACAAAACATCCCCAAAATATGATTTTCCTCTAGCTAATATAGACATGCTTGTTGATTCTATTGTTGGATATGAGACCTTTTCATTCATGGATGGTTTTGTTGATTATAAATCAATAAATATTAATACTACCGATCAATAAAATATGACCACCATGGGGAACATTTTGTTATATAATTATGCCCTTTAGACTTAAAAATGTTAGACCTACTTATCAAAGGGCAATGACACATATCTTCATGATTTCATTCATAAGACTATCAAATATTATGTCAATGATATTTTATCCAAATATAAACATCAAAAATATCATGCTATAGATTTACACAAGATACTTTAACATTTGAACAAGTTTAATGTACGACTAAACCCAAAAAATATGTTTTTGGGTATCTTTTGGAAAAAAATTGGGTTATATTATTTCTCAACGTGGTATTGAGGTTGTTATAAAAAAATTGAAATCCATTCTTGAAATGACTCCCACAACTAATTTAAAGTAATTATGGCATTTACAAGGTAGAATGCAGCAATTAGACGCTTTATTGCTCAATTGGTTGATAAAACCCTCCCTTTACCACATTTACTAAAGAAATAAACTAAATTCTTTTGGAATGACATTTTTCCACAATGTTCTGATGCAATCAAATAATATTTAGCAAACCCACTAGTGCTTATGTAACCAATATTGGATCGAACATTGTTTCTTTATGTTTCAACAACTCATGAGGCCTTGGGGGCCATATTATCGCAATATGACAATGATCACAAGGAATAACCAACATATTATATCAGTCACCAATTAGTTGGTTATGAACACAAATATACAATTGAAAATTTATGTTTAGCAATAGTCTTTGCAACTCAAAAATTACACCACAACATTATAAATAATGAGATTCATGTTATCATTAAAGAACATCCATTAAATTTTCTCATGAAAAAAACCTATCTCGCATGACAAATAGAAAAATGGGTAATGAAATTTATAGAATGCAATCTTAAATTTGTATCTCAAAAATCCATCAAAGGTCAAGTTATTGCAAATTAGTTAGTCATTGCTCCCTTATCTGATCATTTTCAAATGACCGAGGCTTTTCATAATGAGGTAGTAGCCTATCATATATCATAGGACACATGGAATATGTTTTTCTATAGATCTAGATGTATGACAAGTGTTGGTGCTAGTATTAGTACCCCTGAGGGAGACTATATGTCATTTTCTCATCGATTAAATTTTTCATGCACAAATAATATAATAGAATATGAAGCCTTGACTATTGGATTATATATTGCACAAAATCTTCATATTAGACATATTCATATCTATGGTGACTCTTAGTTAGTTTTAAATCAAATTATAAATCAATATCAAACAAAAGACCATTTGATTCCATACAAAGAGATAGTAAATAGATTGAAAGAAACATTTGACAAATTTGATATTGAAAGTATCACACATAAGAATAATCATCATGCTGATATAATGGATAGTGCACCATCATTGATGCCCCTAGATATTAATTATGATTACATCAATTATACAATCCAACAATTCTAACAACCTTCAATTATGCCAACTAAAATGAATGCTTTAGCAATTCTTGCCAATACACATAGTGCATTAAATATAGAATGGTACAGTGATATCTATAATTTCTTATACAAGGCATTTATACCAGATCATTATACTCAAAATGACATACGTATACTATAATAAGAAGAACTTTGTTATGTTATTATCAGGGGTTTTGATGGACAATTGATTTGATGTCTAAACAAAGAAGAGGCACAAATTATTATTCTAGAGATGCATAACAATGAATGTGGGGGACATTTTAGTGGAAAATCCATGTCTAAAAAATTATTACAACAGGGTTACTATTGGCCTAAAATGGAACAAGAATGTATCAAACATGTTAAATTATGTGCTCAATGTCAAAAATACATTAATTTAAACCATGCACCATCTTATGAATTACATATGATTGTTTCAACATGACCATTTTCTCTTTTGGGATTTGACTTGTTTGGAAATATAAATCTAGTTTCTACATGAGGCCACAAATACATTATTAAATCTTTCAAATGTTTTACCAATTGGGTGGAGGCCATTCCACTTGAATTTCCTACTGGAGATGACATATGTAGATTTATAATCATAAATATTATTTCTAGATTTGGTATACCTTCAACCATTATCATACATAATGGATCATCATTTAAGAACAAAATAGTGAAGCATTTTTTGTAACAAATATTGAAAAAATCCTACATTCTCTACACCATACTATCCATAGGGTAATGGATAGGCAAAAATAACAAACAAAACTATTGTTAAGATATTGGGAAAAATAGTCAAAAGATATAAATAAAGATCATGGCATCAACAGATGGTTTTTGCTTTATGGACATACTATACTAGTATCCTCATCCATCCTTGACAATAGAATTAAGCTAATAAAATATGCCACCACCCTACAAGCTAGAGACCCATTTGTATTGATTGCAGGTCATGTCAATCCAAAAATTGCCTTGAAGCCAATTCATGTGTATAATATATGCCCTTTGGTGTAAGATAGCATCTCAAATACCCTATCATTTCCCATCATCATCACCATCCAATGCACTATAAAATATTTCACTACTTTCATGTTTTTTGTGGCCTTGCCCTTTCTTCCATGGGTATGAGTATGGTGTTTCTCTATGTTCTTAACCCTGATGTAATTTATCTACGTGTCAATGTATTGGTAGTTGTAGATGCTTAAGTATGGATTTATATGTTAAAGTAGTATTGCATACTTTAAAACTATCACTTAAGGCTCTACCCTTCAATTCTTTACCTTCCTTATAGCCAAAAGGCTTGCATTTTCCATCTCATTAGGCTTAAATGCTTATCTTATTATCCAACGCTATTATTTAGATTACTCATATCACCTATAACTGAAATTTGATGTGTATCCTTCAATGTCAGTTATAGAGCTCCTAAAACCTTATTTATTCCTAGACATTTATGTTTAGATTTTAAAAATAACATCGACACTATTGTCCATGCTGTAACACAAGTGTCCATGCCTTCAAAATTTTCAAATATTTTGATATGTATGGGTTTGCCTATTTCAATTCATTAACCCTTCCTTTATAATATTTTCAAAAGAGGTGATATAAATATAAGTCAAAGCCAATTCATTATGCATCTAGCAAGCACCTCTCAATCTTATACATGACTAAAAATCACTTGCATAACTAAGCTATTATGCCATATTCCATTGTATTTTCATATCAATCATAAGAGTAGTCATATTACAGGTTTGAAGCATTCAAAGAGCAACTCATGAGCCATATTTGTCAAGTTATAAGATGTATCATTTCATGCACTAATATATAGTATTTTACACCATTGTTTACATACAAGCCAACAAATAGGGGAGAACTACATATGTCTGAGGCCCTCTTGGAGTAGTGGCTATGTAGGCAATGCTCATCAAAGGAGGGCTCACTAAGGTCATTTTGACGTTGTGAGCCCACTAACCCATTTTAGCAAGGTGACCTAGCCTAAGATGAATAACTCAAATTTGAGATATACACAGTCATACAAAGCCTATATGCACGATCCATATACATCAATAGAAAGGTGACAAAAAACCTAAAAAGATCCAAGCATCATTTTTCAATACAACAAATGTTTTGTACATGATAAAAGTATTGAGCCATAGATAGTAGCATCAACTCAAGTGTTTTCATGGAAATACAAGTGTCTGGGTTGACATAAAGCTAATATTCACAATCTAACAACTAGTTCAGAACCATCAAACAACCTATTTCTATACCTATACCACTCAGATCCACTTACGCATCATTGCATAAGCCTACTCCAATTTCTCCTTCATATTACGATGATCAAAATATTAAATGTTATACTATCTATATTTGGCATGTGCTTTGATTTAGTATTTCTTATAAAAGAATATCAATGGAATATAAATTCATTAATTAACTTGCTTTTAGAGTAGCTTATTCCTATTTGATTAGGCTACTCTCTATAAACCCTTATTATCACTTCAAAAAGGGTTAAATAATAGCATAAATGAACAAAAGGTACAAGATAGACTTTGGAACCTCAATGTATGAGTAACACATCGAGCGTGGAGCCTTGTCACAATTAAATTAGCCTTGTGATGTCATTGTCTACTCTTGACAATTGTCTACTTTTATATAGATAATTATATATAAATAATTTATATTAAAATATATTTTTTAGTTATATAATATTAATATATATTATATATTGCATTAGAAATTAATACAATAATATTTTTATATAAATGTAGAATAATATTATTATTATTATATATTATTATTTATAAATTTTTTCTTGTGAATTTTTCAATTTCAATAAAACAAGGTTTTGTAAAGTGAAAGAGCGTAAATCAACAGTCCTGTCTCACTCAAAATCATGATCATTAATTCCATCTCGCATTGTGTGCATGACGTGTAAAGTAATAATAATCAAATATTCATTTTAATAATCTTTTCAAAATATATTTTTCCTTATACATTGACACCTATAAAAATTTACATGTTAGCCAATCGAGATTTAGATTTGGGATTCGATTTACATGACATGCATGTCATGAGCGTCGATATGATTATGTAAGGGTGACATGCCCCATGTGTGGCTTGAATCAGTACTGCAATGGTGGATTTACATGGCATGCACATCATGAGCGTCGATTTGATTATGTAAGGGTGCCATGCCCCATGTGTGGCTTGAATCAGCGTTGCAATGTTTGCCTACTTAGTCATTTGGATAACTTTTAAACATTAGCACATTTTGCTCTTAGCAGATTCCTTCGACTCAAATAGATTTCATGTAGATTGTTTTATCTCTAATGTGTTGAATAAATTCAATCTAATGCTCTCACTCAAGATTTTTAGATTGACATATCAGTTTCCTATGTTGAATTTCATTTAAACTGTGAAGCCTTAAAAAGTATCCAAATACGCTCATCAATATAAGAATGAGTACCTCCAAAGAAGGAATAGCACCACAATAATTATCTTGGTAGTTACATTCAAAGGGTTGTCATGTTGCTTGAGAGGATGAGTCCTAATAGTTACCATGTTAGACAAATTGAAGATGTCAAGATTGTAATAATTTTGACCTTCAAGAAGAACTTCATATTTTCCTTATGTAAGTCATGTGGCTAACACACATTGATTCATGGCCAGTTCAATCTTACTTGCATCTAGCTCTGATGTATTTCAAGTGTTAATTTTTTCCCAGTTTTCATTATCTACATGGAATAACTCTGTGTCTATAAATAGTGTTTCTTCTTGAGAAGTGACAAGGTATTGCAACTGATATATTATGATCAAGGTCAACTACTATGCATTTATTCAGATGGTCAAGGTTGATAACCATCTCCATAGAATTTCCATCCAAACCTTGCATTGTGCTCCTTTGGAAGACACCACTCACTAAAATGGCATTCTCCATAGTATCTTTGATATCTATATTCTCACAAGTAAATAAATATCGCCCACACTATACATATTATTTAGGTATTATTTCACTAATATTATCACCAACATCAAGAATATCTTCTGGATTGCTACATATTAAGAAAATATGTAGAGAGATAAAACTTATCTTTTAGGTTTTGCTCATTGAGCTTCATCATTTTTTCATACAATAATCTATCGTGAGCAGTTGGGCATTGTTATAATGTGGATATAAGTAATAACATGCTAACTTGTACTCTTTCAATCCATTCAAAGCTCTTCCCTTATGAAAGATGGACTTGAGGTGATGGGGATCAAGCTTTAAATCTTTATCGTAGTGTTTTAGTCAGCTTGCATTAATCCTTCAACTTTAAATTTACCTTTGTCATATTAGGGAAAGATTTGAGAAGGGCATTCACAACTTGTTTCTCAAGGTGCATTGAATTTAGTCATTCATACCAAAAAAAACATCTAAATTGACACATGTTACATACTCTATGCTCTAAGAGGATCTATTAGATATTTGACACTTACTTTCATTAAGATGACCCCAATTATAATCATGTATTTGGTAGCTTAAACAATTCAGTGGAATATATATATATTGCATTGATAGATGTGCCATGTCACTGAACTTTACATGTATATCTACCCTAGTTTTGAGAGATGTACACATGCAGAGATCTATATTTGCCAAAAAAAATCACACATCAAAACAACCATATGCAATAGACATATGTAGTGGCACTCGTTAGCAATATTTTTTTCTAAGTATAACCATAAAGCATTGTAATGGGTTGTTTTAGGGTATAATTTCCAAGTAGTATCAATATAGGCAATTATATTATTGTTGCTAACAATGCCATGATTAGACCCATCTCAAAAAGCCTATGATATCTCTCTCACGCGGTGCCTTGCAGCCATTGTTAATGCTGGTTATATGAGATTTTCAGGTGAGTAGAAGGGGAAAACAATATCCATGTGCATGGCATGCAATGTATGAGGCATAGGTGCCCATAAATAGTTTACAATAGTATCACTTTTACATAGATAATTATATATAAATAATTTATATTAATATATAATATAGCTATATAATATTAATATATATTATATATTACATTATAAATTAATATAATAATATTATTATTATATATTATAATTTATAAATTTCTTCTTGTTAATTTTTCTAGTTTTGGTAAAACTGGGTTTTGTAAAGTGAAAGAGTGTAAATCAATAGTCTTACCTCACTCGAAACCATGATTGTTGGCCCCAAATTTTGGATAAGATTTTTGTCCATTTTGGCATGGAACTGACACAATGTGGAAGGACCATAATACATAAATTACATGGCATGAAAATTGATGGGCGCAAAAGCACCATGGTGTAGAACCTACAGGGCACGAGAGGACAAAGGCATGAAATCACTAGCATAAGAGGACCTAGTCAAAGGAAAATTAGTCAAGAGGAACCTGAGAGCATAGGACTCAGAATGATAGCAATATACTTGGGGAGTGCATGAGAAGCAGGAGCGGTTAAGGAGTAATTCCTAAAGACCACCCAAACCTTATCCATCAAAAGTTTTGCACTAGCCTACAAGGAGAGAAACACATGGCAATAAAGATCCAGCATAGTGCAAGTATATAAGGGGTGCCAAGGCCCAGGTCCTTAGGATAAGTTAGTTGATTGAGTGCCACAACTCTCAATATGTTGAGAGTTCATTAGATAATTACACATGTCATTAATGTTGTAAACACTTGGTCAGGGATAAACAAGTATAAATACCCCTATTGTAAAGCATTGATATGATAAATTTTTTCCTAATAATACTTACGCTTAATGTGTGTGTGTGTGTGTGTGTGTGTGTGTGTGTGTGTGTGTGTGTGTGTGTGTGTGTGTGTGTGTGTGTGTGTGTGTGTGTGTGTGTGTGTGTGTGTGTGTGTGTGTGTGTGTGTTGTGTGTGTGTGTGTGTGTATTATGGGTTTATAAACACTCTTATGTTCATGTTCAATGGAATGGATGAGTTGTGTATCTGTGTTGTGTTAAGTTGAATAATTTCTCGATTGGGGCTTGATATGAAAACTACTCAATTCCTTCATTTCATAAGTAACAAACTCTGAACTGAAATGGCATTAGTATGCATAGTCATGGTGGCAAAGCTTGGTAATTCTATAATCAAAGTAGTATATCTATGATTTTATGTAGTATTTATTTAATTACATAATAAAGGGAAGAATATGACTAAGTTAATATTACTGTGCAACAAAACCTATGAGAACTAGTCTCTAGCTGCACACTTCGAGTGAGCGTGTAAGATCAGATTTTTTCATGAAAGAGCCAATGCATTAGCTCATTGGGATAGACTTCAGCACCGAAGCTATACTAACATTTTGGTTCCATTTTTAGGACCCATAACATTTTTTTCACAGTCATGGAAAATGTTTGAGCATATTACTCTTAAGAATATAAAATAGTGGATTACCAGAGTTGAAGATAATTTTGTGGTTTCGTACCTTGCACTAGGAGTTTTTGCATGATAGTGGGTAGAGAATAATATTTATAGTGAATTGTATGAAACTTTCTTTGCTAATATCCTAGTTCATTTTCACACTTGGCTATCTACGTATTCTCAAGGATGATCATAAAACCTTGGAACGAGACAATCTTGGACATTAGAATGATAAAGAGATTTAGCATGACTTGGAGATTTGTGGACACAAGTTGTCAACATCTGGTGGAAAGGATTTTTGAATGGCTACATTCTGGAGTATGTTGTAACTACCTATTCATATCCTAAAGAAGCCAAGTTCCAGTTCCTTAGAGAGCTGCATGGCCCTTACATTCGACATTTTAAATTAAAAATTAAGAAGTTATTTATTGTTTGTGGACTTGAAACTATGTTGATGGATAGATAAATCCCTTTTTCCATGAGTTGCACATTTGGACAGGGAGTGAAGAAGGGTTTGTAAAAGATTGTAGGTTTATAATGATAGCTAGTCAGTGGGCATTATGGAAGTGGAAGTATGATGAAGATCAGTGGAGGGTTATAGGAGTAAGTAGCATGAGAAGAGACAGAGAGAACTTAGAAAGTGTTGTTAGGATCCATAGGGAAGTAGAAACACACATAGAGGACCCCATCACTTTCAATCCATGCCTCATGTCACTTTTATCATATGAAGGAAAACCCAATTAGATGACAAAAATTGAAGAAACAAGCCTAAACCAACCAGACTCCCCAACCATAGTATGCACTCATGCTTTTGACTCAGATGATATACATATACATAATTAGGATATAGACAGTGTAGAATCAGAGACTAAACCTATAATGGGTATTAAACCTGATCCAGTTGACATTCATATAGACCTAACACTTTCCTTCCCTCTTCAAGGGAATTTCATGGCACAATTTGGAATACTTGGAGGACCTAGCCTTCAAAGTGGATAGAATACAAGCCCAAATTTGGTTAATCAACCAGCTACTACACCCCATATCATGAATGCTATTATTGGAGGTGTTGGAGGTAGATTAGGTGGTGGCATAGGAGGAAGTAGTGGACTTCCCCCTCAAGGGATAGGATATGGAGGTCCTCAACAACCACTAGTTAAATCACCTTAGTCATCCATGGTATATTATGAAATGGAACTTTACTTACCTTAATATTGAGGCATCGAAAATGCTACAGAACATGTCCATAAATATAAAATCATCTAGCAGGCATGAGGCATCACTTCTTCTAAGATAAAATCCACCCAATTCATAACTACATTATTGGAGTGAGTGCATAAGTGGTATATAAAGTTAGATCCTCAACAAACAGTGGTGGACTATGATCAACTTAAAATAGCATTCCTTCAAGAATTTCATATTCTTGAATTTGAACAACAAAGTATAGCCATGTTGAAGGACATAAAGTAAGAACTTATTGAAAGTGTATGAGAGTATGAGGTTACGTTCAAAACACTCTTGTCAAAGTTATCATTCAAGATAAATGTTACTCAACATGCATAATGGTTCATGGGAGGATTGTTACTAACTTTCCAATGGACACTATCCCAAAAGACTTTCACTATCCCGCATGAGGCTTTGGAAGTTGCTTTCCATGCTGAAGCAGTTCATAGTATTGACACTAGGATCATTTCTTTCATGGAAGTCCAGATAGCTTCAATGGTGTCACAGATTAAGAAATTAACTACAAATAATGCACACAAAACTTGTAGTAGTCTTTGGTGCATAGATTATGAGTCTTAAGGGCATACCTAAAGTAACTGCACATGTAATAAAATCTACACTATACTAAAGTAGTCATGTGAAATTTTTCATGAAGAACATGATATACATTCTTGTCCATTTTTACAATGAGCAACACACTCAAAGGTGTCTAACTATTGTAAAATATGTGATGCCTACACTCATGACACTAATGATTGCCAACTAATTAGTGACATTCATAAAGCATGTGTGTGTGGTATTCACCAAACCTCTATAGCTAACAAATAGGGTAATGGTGGTTATCATGGTCGAGGTAGAGAATGAGGACAAGGAGGTGGTCGTTTTCCACCTAGGACATGTTACAAATGTGGATCCCCGGACCACTACCAAAGGGATTATTTGGACTACCCTATATATGCTTTTTGTAAACAGGACCATCGACTGGAAAAATGTCTTGACTTGTACATAGATATCACCAAGGAGAGAAATGAAAAAGGATTTGGTATGATTCAAATTAAGAAAACACATTGGCATGCATGTTTAGGCACCCGAACTATTCAATAAGTGAATATTACCACACATAATAAAGGACAATCTCAATCTACCTTCACTCCTATTGAGAAGGTATAGCATGAGGAGCCTTGGATGAAGAAGTATCTTGATGCCCAAAAATAGAAGGATGTGCTCTAGGACACTATGATGTTGGTGTAAGAACTCCAAGGAGAAATATAATTCCTCAAAGACAAAGAAGAAACACAACATGCTAATCTATAGAAGGTAGCATAGCCACAAACTAGGGCATGTGATGACTTTTAGAAACTTTGCAAGTGTATGCTGGATGAAGACATCATTCCAAAACTAAGTTTTTGGATTCAAGCACCTATTAATGCTCAACCTATAATGACTCAAGATACCAAGGATTGTCAATTGAATCATGCTCAGTGGCAAGACACCCTTATTCCTCCTACACTTCCAAAAGATAAGGAGATACTAGTAAATATTGCCATTGATGGTTGGGTAATTCAAGACATCCTAGTTGACACTGGCACTAAATTCAACATTCTCACAAAAGAAGCATGGCACAAAATGGCTAGTCTAGCACTAGAACCTTCACCACACGTCCTCTTTATGGATAATAAAACTCGTGATCTACCAATTGGAGTTCTTAATCATGTAACAGTTGAAATACTTAGAGTATCCTTTAAAGTTGATTTTGAGGTTCTTGAGTTAGCAGAGGTTGATGACTTCCTAGATTTGTTGGGGAGACATTGGTGTTATGAAAATAATGTAGATTTAAGTTTTAAAAAGTGTTACATTAGTTTTGAGAATGTTAACCAGTGTATTGTTAATCCTTTTGATCAAACACATGGGCCCTTATACATCAAACCTGTTAACATGGAGTTCTTAAGCATGTAATAGTGGAAATACTTAGAGTACCCTTTAAAGCTGATTTTGAGGTTCTTGAGTTAGCAGAGGTTGATGACTTCTTAGATTTTTTGGAGAGACATTGGTGTTATGAAAATAATGTATATTTAAGTTTTAAAAAGTGTTACATTAGTTTTGAGAATGCTAACCAGTGTATTGTTATTCCTTTTAATCAAACACATGGGCCTCCATACATCAAACCTGTTGACGTGGAAGAAGAAATGAACCACATCTATAATGTTACTGCTATAGATTATGAGAAAAATGATCCTACTCCTGATGGCATCCTCTGATGGATGGACACTCGGTCCCTTTATGACACTATAAGCAATGCTTGTAATTGATGGGTGCATAGCAATTATGACCTCACTAAAAGAGTGTGTAGTGTCATTAGAAGTCAAGGAACCGTTCCACACCATCTTCATAAACATCATAAGTTTGTTCGCCTTGTTACTAGACAAGTCATGAGGGGACCAATAATAGATGCACCTTTAGAAAGACTCAATGAGGTTCCATGTTTCCATGGACAAATGAAACTCTACAACTTTGTCCAGCACCTTGAGGAATTTTATCACACTGACACTGATCATATTCAATCTTTGGTTCATCTCTTAGATGGTACAGCTATAATATCGTGGAGAACCCATCATGAACAACACCTTCAGTGGGATTAACTATGCTCTATCTTGCATCACTAGTTCCATCATGATAACAAAGTCAAGGGAGAAATCATCTATAGCGAAGTACTAGCACCTGAACCCCATATAGAAGCTTATGAGAGAATATGGAGAGATGAAGAGTCATACTTACCAGAGTACTTTTCCATGCATGCATTTTATGGAAATTTACACAACTAGGCACAAGCATGGTTTGTTCATGAAGAACAACATATGGGTACCCAATTTTGGCATCTCTTGAAGGAAAACATGAAGTCGACACTCTCTTATTCCTTACCAAGAATGGATTTACGCCTCACTCTCCAAGCCATGTATGAAGCCATAGTTAGTGACCAAGTCCCATTAAAGATCATCTAAGAAATAACCATCATATTCCTGAACAAACTCTCCATCTATTCAATGAATCATCGACACAATTTGTTTCTATGCCAAAACCAATCCTTTATCAAGATCAATGTGAAGAGATGCATTTAGGAAAATAGAAGCTAGTGTTTCAAGTAGAAGAAGGTGAAGGATCTAGTCCACTTGACCCTTTGTCAAACCATTTGGATGTCCCTATGGAATATGATACATGAGTTGTTCATGATACTAGTACCAATACAGATAACCCTTACTTCAAGCCAATTCAAACAATCTAGTGCAACATCTGTACGAAGCAAGAACTAAAGATGGCTATTGTAGGTAATTACTGGACTGACACTAAAATTTCAAAATTATTCTAGTTATTAAAATAATATCAAGATGTCCTTCCAAGAAGCTATATCAAGATGAAAGGAGTCCATCCATCCTTAGGAAAGATGCATATCAATTTGATTGATGATGCTCAACCAATCATAAATTGACCATATAGAATGAATCCCAATCTTTGGGTGTGCATCAAAAAGGAAATAGATAGTATGTTATGCATAGGAATAATCACCCCCATTAATGAATTTGAATGAGTCAGTCCCATGGTGATTATTATCAATAAATATGGATGCATCCAAATTTGCATTGATTACCAGGTACTTAATGCATCCTTTGTCAATAATCCTTTCCCAACACCATTCATAGAGGAAATCCTTGAAGGTGTTGTTGGATAAGATATATACTTTCATAGATAGATTTTTGGGATACCATCAGGTCTAGATTGATAAGGAGGACCAACCAAAGACAACATTTGCTATTGAATGTTCCTCATTCGCATATTCTATCATGCCTTTTGGGTTAAAAAATGCACCAGCTATGTTCTCATGTATAGTTATTGAAACCTTTAAGGATTTCATCCATAAGTTTCTTCAAGTCTATTTGGATGATTGAACAGTTTATGTCTTGGTCAAGGACCATTTTTCTAGCCTAAGACTTATGCTTGAGCATTGTCAAGTCTTACAAATATCATTGAACCTAAAAAAGTGCCTTTTTGCTACACCTTTTGGTGTACTCCCAAGACACATTATTTGTAAAGATGGACTTCTAATAGATCAAGTAAAAGTATACATTATTCTTTGACTCCCAGTGCCCAAGTCTTAGTGCGAGGTTTGTCCCTTCCTTAGACATATTGATTACAATATAAAATTCATCTGTGGATATGTAAATATTGTTGCACCTCTAGAGGAACTTCTAAATCATAATGATCACTTTATATGGACTTGTTCCTATCAAGAATCATTTGAAACTTTAAAGGAAAAGCTAGTGACCACTCCAATTCTCTAATTCCTAGATTAGACAAAACCTTTGCACATCTATATTGATGCATCCAAAATGGTAATTGGTGTAATTCTTGTATAACCAAAGGAAGGTCACCTCGATCATCCAATTTACTTTACTTGTAGAAAACTCACTCCATCTAAGAGGAATTACACCACCATAGAGCATGAAGCAATATCCATGGTCTATGGTCTGCAAAAGTTCTAATAGTATTTTTTAGAAACACCCATTGTATATTTTATATAGATCATGAAGCCTTGAAGTACTTAGTAAACAAACATATGCTACATGGATGAATCTGCCACTAGATAGTATTGTTCCAAGAGTTTAAATTTTCCATCATGGTCAAACTTAGAAAAGCCAATTATAGACCTGACCATCTATCATGAATTGAGTTCAAAGAGCAATCACATGCTATCAAAGATGACTTACCTGATGTTCAACTCTTTTGTGTTACTCGTGCACCTGAGGAACTCAAAGATATTGCCACCTTTTTAACCATTGGATCAATGCTCAACTATCTCACTCTTAAGGATAAGAAACAAATCACGATTTGCACTACACCTTTTTAACTCATAGGAGGATATATTTAAAAGCTTGGTCATGATGAGGTTATTCAATGTTGTATTATGTAACATGAGAATTCTAACGTCCTTCAAGAATTTCATGAAGGTATTAATGGATAGCACTATGATGGAGAGGCTACCTCATGGAAATTTCTACTAGCTACATTATGGTGGCCTACTCTTTTTCAAAATGCTAAGGCATATGTTATATAGTGTGACATATGTCAACATGTATGAAAACCAAACCGACAAGATGTCATGCCTCTATGACCAATTCCCTCTCATGAACCATTTGAGATTTGGCCATTAATTTTGTTTTCCACATCACTCCAGCTAGATGACAAATAGGTTCTCAGTACATAATTATATCAACTGACTACCTCACATGATGGGTTAAAGTTGTGCCTACAAAATATTGTATTATTGTCACTATTGTGTGCTTCATTTGGGAGCATATCATAATTTAATTTGGATGCCCATTAGGTTTCACTAGTGATCATGGTACGCATTTCATAAATGAAATAGTTTGCATCTTATTGAATGAGTTCATGGTTGTGCACCACAAAATTATGTTGTACCACCCTCAAGCCAATGACACTATTGAGGCCTTCAACAAGATCTTAGGCACCACCTTGATGAAGATTTGTAATATTGGTTGAACTGATTGGGATGATCGAGTATGTGCGGTACTATAGCCTTATCATACCACTTACAAACACCTAAAAAAAAGCACCCCATTCAATTTATTATATGGCAAAGAAATGGTCTTTCTTATTGAATTTTTAGTGTTGTCTATTTGCATTGCATATATAAGATAAATGGATGAGGAGCCATCTTTGAAATCACACCTATATAGTGTGTTATAGCTTGATGAAGCTCATTTCCTCACTCATTGGAGTCATGATGTGGAAAATCACAAACAAAAATCATGGCATGACCACCACATAAAGCACAAAACATTTTCCCCAGTAATGAAGGTATTACTATATGATTCCAAATTTACACGTCATTCTAGAAAACTTTGAGTTCACTAGGATGGTATGGTTGTCATTCATAATATTCAGCCTATTAGAGTAAGTTAGTTACAAAGGTTGGATGATCAATTTCTTCCTAGACATTTTAATGAAATCCAACTCCGATCGTATTTCACTTCTGAGTAATTTAATTATTGTAATACAATAAGGCTTATGCCATTAGTTTAGGATTTCATGTTTTTCAATAAAAGCATTGTCTTTATTGCATGCAATGTTTCTTTAATGTAATTGTCTTTTAAGTTTTTTCTTTTAGTAGAGGACTATGATTCAGTTTTAGTGTGGGGTAAGAGATTTGAATTCATGATTAAAAGTTAAGCATGCAAGGTTACCTAGGTGTGCAAGGTACTAGGCACACAAGGTACCTAGGAGTGTAAGTTGATTAGGGCATGCAAGTACTTAAAGCATGTAAGACATTTAAGGCACACAATCTACATAGCCTAAGGATAGAGTGTTCCCACCATTAATTTGAATTTTGAAACAAATTTGAAAAAACATAGTTGGCTTCCACTACACGAAAAACACAAGACAAAATTTTTCTCTATGTCATTAGTGTGAAAAATAATAGTAATGGAGAGAATTGTGTCAATAGTGTGACATGACAATACCATTAAATGCATTAATTGTTAAATGTGATGATCAAAGAACGATGGTCATTAAAAAAATTGCATTAATGATAAGAAGTGATGGGTGAAAGGAAAGGATTAGTAGTGATGGTGAGCCCTCTTGAGCCTATAAATAGACAAGTTAAATTATTTTTATGCTTTACCTTTACATTTAATTTAGATTGATAGAGCCAAAGAATAAAGAGTGATTACGACCAAGAGCTAAGAGAAAAATAAGTTCATTCATTTCCACAACAAACTATACAAGGCATTGTAAATTTGTATACATGTATTACAAGTTTAACTATGCAAGAAAAACATAGGGTAACTCTGAGACCCAGGCATAACAGAGAAAATTTATAGGTTACAGGTTGAAGAAGTCTACCAGTAGAGGGCACTCAAGCTCAAAAAGTTGAAGTCTTCGACCATAAACATGTATTCATTTGGAAATGTTAGACGATCATGCATCAACCTTTGGGTTCCTTGAAGGGTGATGCAACCTAAGAAAAAATCCCTAAGAATGGACCCGTTAACTACGATACCATAGGAAGAGGAGGTACTTGGAGGATATATGGTCTTCATGAGATAAGAGAAACCATAGGAACAAGCTCAACGTGCAAAAAGGGAGGAATCAAGTATGGTGAAAAAAACCAAGAAGACTCAATCATCTCCACACCCACCTCTAATGATTGAGGAAATACAATATCCTGGGTTGGTGTTGCACACAAAGAACTAGGCCTCCAAGGTACCCTCTCACACGATATTTGACTACAACCACCATTAACTTGAAAATGAGGTTCAACTACAAAATGATTATAGATTAGAGTGCTAGAACACCAAGAACAAGTTGGTGTATGATCTAAAAATCTCCAACACATTAGATGTTGTAGGGTTGTTCCATCTTTTTAACTTACCTTATTTTGGAAAACTAATGGAAGCAATCAAGTTCCTTCTTTCACACGTTCATGAGGACTATATCTATTTTACTGGGTACAATATGAAGATCACATCCGAAAGAATAAGCAAGGTATGAGGACTGTAATACTTAGGGTTCGATGTGGCTGATGACATGGCAGACACTGAGAAGGTCTAAAAGATTGCCATAGTGCTAATGTACTATAAGTAGGACCACATCATGCATATAAAGAACTTGTAGGATCCCACCCTCTAGGTTGCAACACGAATCATGATTACCAAGATCGGTGGGATCGATCGTTGGAAGGAGGTTGACATGGTGTACCTCTACATCACCCACCAAGTCACTCAGGGCTTAAAATACAATTGAGTTATGTATTTTAGCCATAATATTATTGAAGACACTAAGAAGACCCATCAGATACTAAGCCATAGGTTTCCATGGGGAGTATTTCTTATTTTGATGGTTTTTATGAGATTGGTGTACCAGACTACGCCTCAAGAGTGCTAAAATGGGCATTATTGACATGGTAGATTGCAACCTATGAAGGTAGGATCAACTCTCTTCATCCATGTGACACAATGGAGACATACCTATTTTTGTGGGTGGAAAACGTGAGGGATGAATCTCTTGATTAGGGGCTAGCTCCCCTTGATGCATCTTGAGGCCCTAAATTTCCTACTACTAACTACTTAGGGGATGAAAAGGGAGAGAAAAATACTGAAATCAAAACCTAAACTATGTGGTGATGCACCAAATGGATGGTCTACCTAGCTTTGACATAGACTTTAAATCAAGACAAACTAGCCTACACTTTACTCAAAATGAGACCTTCCTTTTAACAATGTTTTAATAGGGGGTCCTGTGGAGAGATAAGAGAGGGAAAAAACTAGCACAAAAGGTGTTCTGAGACACACTGTTGCATAGCCTATTCACTTGCCTATACTTCTTCTAACACTTCCTATGATCTATAAGAGAATAAAATCACTATGCACTAAATATGCTGGAATAAACTTATGAAAGCATGAAAAGAAAATGACTTAACACAAGATAAAACCATAGACATATGCAAAAGTGCAAGCTCAAGTGGAAGTAAAAATGCTCTTTCTGATTCAAGGTAAATTCCTTCAAGGATTCACCATACAAGCTGAGAGATCCCATTTTCTCAAATGAGAGGTTAAAAATATATAGAATGTTAGAAACAAGATGGCTGACATCACTAGGAATGGAGACCCATGCTGAGTTAAACATCTGTTGAAACAAGAGACCATTACTGTTGTTGTATCTTCAAACTACATGTGGAGAATATGTTTTAGACTATCCAAACCATTGATTCTACTATCATTGGGCTGCAAAATCATGGGAAACTCATTCCCAACAACTGACAAAGCCATTCCAAGCTGTTGTGACTGACTATTCTCTCTTCAATGCTTGGATGCAACTAGTTATGCATTAATGGTGAAGCATGAAAAACATGAGATGATGATCTCTATAGTTCAAAAACCAATTTATTTATTGGTTTTTGTTAGATACTATTACACCAAAATGTATTAATTCCTTTTACTGATTGTGCCTATGCCACTTGTCTTGTTCTGAATGGTCATTGATTCTGCCTTTTGACTTTGTCAAGTTGCTAGAACTGTTCTGAGCTTTGTCTTTTCCACTTTATATTTTCCCATGTTTTGTCTCCTTTTTTATTTTTCTTTTGCTTTGGTTCCTTTTCTCTTTACTTATTGGTCCTTCGAGCTCTCGGTGATCTTCTACTCCTTGTTCTTTAGTCTTTCTCTTGTCTTCTTCCTCCTACGTTTACTTGGGTTTCAATCTCTTTGCCATGTTCTTTTTTATGGGTTCCTTTTCAACTTGTTTCTTATTATTTTCTTCCCACATGTCTTTTTTATTTTCTATCTCTTCCTTTCCTTTGTCCTTGCTCACTTGCTCATTATTTACGACAAGCTTTTCCCTTGACAAGTCCTTCGAACATTTGTCTGAAGTATTTCCTTTGCTTCTTTATGGCCTTCGGGCTTTTGTATTTTGTGAGAGCATCTATTTACTTTGGATAAATGTTAAAAATAATTCCTTCATACATTTTTTTGAAGGAATTATTCCTTTACATTGGTCTTTTTCTCGAAGGGAAAGTGCCCTTAGGCCTCTCTTTCCTTCGGACAAATGTCCAAAGGAATTCCTTTGACATTTCTCTGAAGGAAATCTCCATTTGGCTTGTCTCTTTTCCCAAAGGGAAAGTTCCCTTTATGACTTTGCCTTTTGTCTTCCTCTTCAGTTGGATACCCTCTGAAAGGGCCATTTATGCTCAAAAATACCCTTCAAAGCTTTGGGAAAGGTCCACTCATTCATCACTTTCCCTCTACAAGGGCTCCTTGTCCTTTGAATTACCATTCAAGATTTTTGAATTGGCCCTATTTTCTACTTAAGCTCCCTATACAAGGGCACATACCCTTTGGAATTCATGTAATCAAAATGATCTGGGCAACAATTTAGGTGACAGTTCCAACCCAATTGATGATGGAACTTCTGGGAGCCATAACTTTTGCATCGTAGCTCCAATTGACTCACCGTTTGAACCGTTGGAAAGTTAAGAATGAGGATAACATGGTGAGATAGCATGGAGATTTTATTGATGTAATTTGACCCTTTAAAAATCAATTTAAGTTCCCCAAATTTCAATTTTAGTAGTGCAATCTAAAAATAGTAAGTTTCTAAAAATAGTAATTCCTCAAATTCTGTATTATTTTAAATTGTGGAAGTCAAACCACTTGATCTCCCTCAATATTGGTGACCTTCCACATCCTCCCTCTGATTTCAAAATGTGTATAAACTAAGATGTAACCCAAAATGGAAATCAAGCATCTCTTCCCAGAGATAAGCATATAGTTGTATTGTGATCTTGAGTAATAAAACATCTCTTCTCAAAGAATTCATTGTTACTATGTTATTTTTGTGTTCTTGAAATATTTGTCAGCCAAAAATTTTGAGTTTTGGATCATACCCTTCAGTGTTCATGGAATCAACCCTTCAAAAAAGTTGAAGGAGTCCTCTTTCTTTGTCCAAGTGCCCTCCAAAAAGACACTTACCCTTTGAGGCTTTTGCAGTTGCCCTACTAGTAGTCAAAGTGCCCTGTAGAGAAATCCCTTGCCTTTTGTAAATGTCTAATACCAAATCAAGCTCTTATGGGCTTAAAACTCATAAAGTTTTCAAGTAAAGGCACTTTTTAAACCTGATTCCTTCTTGATAGACCATTTCAAACTTCCTACAAGCCTCTACTTCAGGTTTTACATCAACTTTTACTTATAAGACAAATAAGTAAAGCCACTAGCAAAACCTAAATTTTACTACAAAGACCAAATCAGGTTTTTCAAGTAGCTTGACTTATGAAAATTTCACAAGTAAAGTCATCTAGAAAACCTGATTTGATTTGTGAAGACCAAATCGGGTCTGGAAAGTGACTTAGCTTATGAAAATTTCATTAATTAAGTTGCTTGTAAAACCCAAAATGCACTATTGTAGGTGAAGCAGTTGCTCTTGACGAACCTGAAATACACTTGTCTAGCAAAAGAGGAAAACACTTGGTTTTTCATGGAATAGGTCTGATAAAGGGCACTTTACACAAGGTAGCTGAGGGATGACTTAGCCAAATTAGGGATGACTTAGCCTGTCAAATTGATTTTATGCTTCATTATGGTCTTCTTAAAGAAGGGTGACCAATGTGGTGTCTAGAATGAGATCACAAACCGCTTGCTCATCCCACAAATGTCACCTTCTTGCTTGAGGCTCCCTTCTTCAAAGCTTTTATCAAAAAAATAGGCCTCTCTTTTTCTTGCTCAAAAACAAGAGTCTCTAGATGTTCAAAGACATGCTCCTAAAACTCCTTCATCTTAGGTCCCCTGGCATGGTCACTATCCTTATCAAAGTAAAAAATAATTTCATCAAACAAAGGGGAAGAGAGCTCACGATGTTGATATTCCTCATCATCCATTGTTGACAAATAAAGTTTATCAACCTCATCTTCATATTGTTGGAACATCTACATGTATGTGTGACCTATGTCTTCTCTATCTTTGATGATGTCTTCAAAAGGGTCTTCTATGATTATCTCCTCTCCATTATCACTTAAGAGGGCCTCTTGATCATCCACAAACTAGATCCTCTCATCCTCTGTTGCCTCTTCCAAAATAGGTTCCTCCTTGAGAAGGAATGAAGTGGAGGGCTGATGGTTAAACTCATGTGGAAGAGGAGGCAAACCTTGAGCTAGAATCAAATGATTCTCTTCCTTCTATTTGGCCAGCACTTCATCCACATTAGATGTGGCTTGATAGCTCTCTAAAAGGGGTGTAGATGGGATATGTTTAGACATAGGATCTTCTATTTGGTATAAACCATCCATCACACCTTAGTGGAGGGACTTCATTTTGGACTCCAACTCTATAATTTGCTTGGTTATATTCTCTTGGAAGAGCCTTTCTTGGAGATCACATGCATCATTATGATGAGTAGGAGTAGCTTTGTCTTCTTCAAGGTTTTGGGCAAAACTTTCTCTTATTATTTCCTATCCCATTATTCCACCATTTCTTTCCAACTCATGACCTTAGGACTGGACCTATTCTCTTGAGAATAGGTAGTAGCTTCATCTTTTCTAGGGCCCTGAACTAGTTCATGATATTCCCTCCTCCAACTTGGGATCTTGGCATCATGCTAAAAGACTTGGGGAGGTTGAGGAAGACTAGGAAGGATCCACTCATGCATAGGAATAATTGCTTGAAGAGAGATGTGTTGCTTTCCAAGAGACGTAGGATGATTTCCTTCAAAGGAGGATTCATAGTCTAAAGAATTATGAAGTCTAGTTTCCTTGGGAGGTTGCTATAATGATATTTGGTGCTAAAAATCTAGATGCAAAGGATTAAGAGCAAGATTAGATAATGCATCAAATGGATTAGAAAATTGGCTTATCTTATTTTAGTGAGAAAGAGCTATTTGATAGAAAGGATTCGGTGTACAAGAGGGGTTTTCCTTTTGAATAAGAGGAGGTTGCTTTGGGATGGGGAAAGGAAAGCAAGGTTAATTGCCTTGAAGGGATGAACTCCTCTATCTTGATACTTCCTCCATCATGAACTCCAAGGCTTGAGCTTGCCTAACCAATCACTCCTCTTTGTATGTAAGCTCTTGCTAATATTTATTATGCTCATCCAATTTGTCTATCTCCATCATTTTCTTCTCAAACTCTAGCATTATTTCCCTCACACTCATAGATTACTAGGTGAAGGGCAACTAGGAGAGTTGTTTGAGGTGATTCCATGAACAACTTGAGCTTGATCAAAACTATATGAAGGAACACAAGGCCCATGCTACTTAGCAATGGGATTATACATACCAAAATGTGATTTTTTGATGGCACCAAGACTGCTTAACAAGTTGATTCAACTCAAAGTCATCATTAATGTTGATTGAAATGCCTCTAAAGGCTGATTGGTTGAAGAACACACCAAAAATCCTTCAACTCCTTAGACAAATTATCCCATCGGGCATGCCAAAAACTGTTTACATGGAAGATTTCACCCTCTGAAGGGAGGCTCAGTTGTCTTCATCCATACAACACAATGGAGACATCTCTCTTTTTGTAGGTGGCAAATGGGAGGGATGAATATCTAGATTAAGGGATAGCTCCCCTTGATGCACCTTGAGGCCTTGGATTTCCTACTCCTAACTACTTGGGGGGATGAAAAGGGAGAGAAAAATACTGAAATCAGAACCTAAACTATGTGGTGATGCACCAAATGGATAGTCTACTCAGCTTTGACATACACTTTAAATCAAGACAAGCTAGCCTACACTTCACTCAAAATGAGACCTTCCTTGCAACAATGTTTCAACGGGGGGTCTTGTGGAGAGATAAGAGACAAAAAAAACTAGCACAGAATGTGTTCTGAGACAAACTGTTGTGTAGCCTATTCACTTGCCTATACTTCTTCAGACACTTTTGGTGACCTATAAGAGAAAAAAATCACTATGCACTAGATATTCTGGAATAAACTTATGAAAGCATGAAAATAAAATGAATTAACACAAAATAAAACCATAGACATATGCAAAAGTGCAAGCTCAAATAGAGGTAAAAATGCTCTTTCTGATTCAAGGTAAATTCCTCCAGGGCTTCGCCATACAAGCTGAGAGATCCCCTTGTTTCAAATGAGAGGTTACAAATATATAGAATGCTAGAAACAAAATGGTTGACAACACTAGGAATGGAGACCCACGTTGAGTTAAACATTTGTTAAAATAAGAGACCATTGCTGCTACCGTATCTTCAAACTGTGTGTGGAAACCATGTTGTATACTATCCAAACCACCACTTCTACTATCCTTGGGCTGAAAAATCATGGGAAACTCATTCCCAATAACTGACAAAGCCATTCCAAGTTGTTGTGACTGATTTTTCTCTCTTCAATGCCTAGACGCAATAGGTTGTGCATTAATGGTGAAGCATGAAAAACATAGGATGCTAATCTCTATAGTTCAAAAACCAATCTATTTATTGGTTTTTAGTAGATATTATTCCACCAAAATGTATTAATTATTTTTTCTAAGTGTCCCTATTCCACTTGTCTTATTCTGAATGGTCATTGATTCTACCTTTTGACTTTGTCAAGTTGTTGGAACTGTTCTAAGCTTTGTCTTTTTTGCTCTATCTTTGCCCATGTTTTATCTCTTTCTTTTGATTTCTCATTTTCTTTGGTTCCTTTTCTCTTTACTTATCAGGCCTTTAGGCTCTCAATGATCTTCTAATCCTTCTCGATCCTTGGTCTTTGTCTTGTCTTTTTCCTCCCACATTTACTCAGGTTTTGGGCTCTTTGCCATCTTCTTTTTTGTGGGTTCCTTTTTGACTTGTTTCTTCTTGTTTTCTTCCCACCCATCTTATTTCTTTTATATCTCTTCCTTGTTTTTGTCCTTGCTCACTTGCTCTTTTTTAATGATGGGCTTTTCCCTTGACAAGTACTTTAAACATTTGTCCAAAGGAATTCCTTTAGACAAAATGTCTGAGAGATTTCCTTCACTTCTTTATGGCCTTCAAGTTTTTGGATTTTGTGCGAGTGTCTATTTCCTTCAGATAAATGTCTGAAGGAATTCCTTCAAACATTTGTCTGAAGGAATTCTTCTTTTGCATCAATCTTTTTCTCGAAGGGAAAGTGTCTTTAGGCCTCTCTTTCCTTCGAATAAATTTTTGAAGGAATTCCTTCAAACATTTGTCTGAAGGAAATCTCCTTTTGGCTTGTCTCTTTTCTTAAAGGGCAAGTGCCCTTTGGGCCTTTACCTTTTGTCCTTTACCTTTTGTCTTCCTCTTTGGTTGGTTTCCCTCCACAAGGGCCATTTGTGCTCAAAAATACCCTTCAAAGCTTTTCAAAAGGTCCACTTGTTCATCGCTTTCCCTCTACAAGGGCTCCTTGCTCTCTGAATTGCCCTTCAAGATTTTTAAATTGGCCTTATTTACTGCTTAAGTGCCCTTCATAAGGGCAGATACCCTTCGGTGCTCCTGCAATCGACCCTTCAAAAAAGTGGAAAGAGTCCTCTTTATTTACCCAAGTGTCCTCTAGAAAGACACTTACCCTTCAAGACTTTTGCAGTTGCCCTATGAGCAGTTGAAGTACCCTCTAAAGAAATCCCTTGCCTTTTGCAAACATCTAAGACCAAATCAAGTTCTTATGGGTTGACAACTCATAAAGTTTTCAAGTAAAGGCACTTTGTTAACCTGATTCCTTCTTGATATACCGTTTCAGACTTCCTGCAAGCCTCTTCTTTGTGTTTTACATCAACTTCTGCTTATAAGACAAATAAGTAAAGCCACTTGCAAAACCCGAATTGCACTACAAATACCAAATCAAGTTTGTCAAGTAGCTTGACGTATGAAAATTTCACAAGTCATCTAGAAAACCTGATTTGGTCTGTGAAGATCAAATCAAGTTTTTCAAGTGACTTAGCTTATGAAATTTTCATAAGTTAAGTTGCTTGTAAAACCCGAAATGCACTATTGTAGGTGAAGCAGTTGTTCTTGACAAACCTGAAATACACTTGGCTAGCAAAAGAGGAAAATGCTTGGCTTTTCATGGAACAGGGCTGATAAAGGGCACTTTGCATAAGGAAACTGAGGGATGACTTATCCAAATCATGGATTGAATGACTCTTGCCAAGACAAAGGAGGGGGGTGCCCAATTTTGGCCTGTAGGACCAAAAATTGGTCAACAGGCATACTTGCCTAAAAACAAGTCACCTACCAAGCACTACAAGGCATTCACATGCCCTGGGCACATAACCCCCTCCTATAAAATAAAAATGAGATACTGGTTTGATGGCATGAAGGAGGCATTTTGGAACGAATGGTGTAACTTGAAGGATTTGTTCGCTTGGCTACTGAGCAAGCATAGTTTGTAGGGAAGCAACACTTGTCTCTTACATGCATCAAAATGATCTATTATAAAGAGATTTCTACATTGCTAAAGTTACCATATGCCTTCTTGATGTGGTATTTCATCGACTTTGTGAACTAGATCTTTGAAGCATAACCCATTGCCTTGGAAGTCGATAAGATTGATTTGGAGATTCATACTCTCTAAAAACTATGTCTATCCAGGAAAGAAGGCACATAGAGATAAGAAGGAGATGGACCTAATGAATATAAAGGCCAAGTAAATAATGGTGGTAAAATAAGTACACAACTTTTTCTATATGTTGTGACCTAGAAAAGATCCAAAGGGTTGAGAACCCAAAGAAAAGCTCTCACCAGTGCCTCCAATGAAGAAGAAGAAGTGGGTTGAGCATGATGCTAGTGTAAGTGGTCAACAAGAACCATAAAAGTAGCAGAAGAATGCCCAAGCACCATGACCAAACCCTTCACCAACTAGACCCTCACCTCTACACCCATCTCTACCATGCCCATCTCTACTATGCCCTTCTCCACCTCACCCTTCCCCACCTTGCCCTTCTCCACCATGCCCTTCACCTCCTCGACCTTCTCCACCCAAATCCTCACTACTACAAGTGCCTCCACCTTCACCTTCTCCTCCACACATTTCTCCAACTCCACCCTCACCCCTAAAACATCTCTACAAACATCTTCTCCAAAGGTTTCTTCATCAAGAGCTATATAGCAGTGGGTCATAGAGCAAGTAATTAAGCAAGAAGTCCCTGCAGTCCATATGATAGAATCAAAATCTGATTTTGAGAAAACACCCTCCCTAGTGTGGGAGGAGGAGGCCACCTTTGATGACTCACCTTGACATTAAGTAACTTTATGGTGAAGAGGGGGATGATGAGGAAGGAGAAATGAGAGAGATGGCCATCGATAACACTAAAGCAGAGGTTGAGGTCCTAGAACATGACCCAAATAAATGAAAAGAGTTGATTGGGTCGATAAAAGAACCTACTATTGATGCATCTACAAATTTGCATGATCAATATCAAATGATCATCCCTAATAAGATCTTTTATCTATGGTCATACTTCATCCCCCATGATGCAACCTTGGAGATAAGGAAGTAGGTGTCCTTTATTTTGGACATGTACAATGAGGAACACACTTTTGTGCTCCCCTAAGATATCGAACCTGATATTTTTATACTACCAAAACCACTATGGGTGGATCCCCAAAAGATCACCCCTCTACAAACAAGTGCAACATTATTGAATATGGCCCTAGAAGTCATGTGCCAGAGCATTTTGTCAGATTTTGATGCGTGAAGTGTAGAGAAGAAATATACCCAAGTGGTGGGTATGTATAATAAGGAAGTTATCGCCAAAAAGGTGCTCATTAGAGAAGTGGTTATTCTAAAGCCATAGGTCAAAGAGGTCATAAAGGTGAAAGTTAAAACATTAAACCTCTGCAGTATAATTTTGGTACAGGAACTAGCATTAGCAGATGATGTACCTCTCGATGGAGATGCCATAGGCAAATTAGAAACCTTGGTGAACCTATTGTTGAAGCACTATAAGGAGTAGCCCATGCCAAAAAATGAGGGACTAGATCTAGTAGAGTAATTCACCAAGGCAGTAGAAGTCTGCAAGCACACCCTGGAGATAATTAGGGAATTCATCCCCATTTTGGATGGAATGTTTGAATGGCTAGCATGCCCTAATAAGATCTTAGAGGCTTAGCTCCAAATAAAAGAATCCCAAAGGTAGCAAATGGTTGATGTTATGCTCTTAATAAAAGATCACATTGAACCCACCAAAACATTCAAAGATGTGGAGATAATGGAGGAAATTATCAACACACATCATCAACAACTAAATGCAAGTTTTACATCCCTCTGAGAATAGGTTGTTAAAGAAGTCTCAACACTTGAAGACGTCTAGAAGGATGCCATCGCATCCTTAGATGAATTGGTCAAGAAGCTCAATGAGATATCTAGCCAACCCGAGGAGATGAAGTCATCCAAGGAGGTTATAGAGGAAATAATTACCAAGTTGCTCAATGCATTGTCACATTGGGATAATGTGAAGAAGCAGATAGAGTAGATAGGCTTGAATTTTTGGTAGAGGTTGCTAGTGAGACTTAGTTCAGGATGGACTAAGAGCATAGTGTGGGGTGATGTTGGCCCCAAATTTTGGCTAAGAGTTTTGTATATTTTGGCATGAAACTAGCATGATGCAGGACCATAACATAGAAAGTCTATGGAGCAAAACCTAATGGGTGTAAAAACACTGTGGTGCAGAAACTATAGGGTATGAGAGAATAAAGGCATGGAAGCACCAGTGTGAAAGGACCTAGTCAAAGGAAAATTAGTCACAAGGAACCTGAGAGCATAGGATTCAAAATTATAGCAAAAGATTTGTGGAGTGCATGAGGAGTGAGATCGATTAAGGATTGATTCCTAAGGGCCACCCATACCTTATCCATCAAAAGTTTGCACTGGTCTGCAAGGAGAGAAACAAATGGCAAGAAGAATCCAGCATAGCGTGAGTGTATAGGGGGCACCAAACCCGAGTCTTTAGGAAAAATTAGTTGATTGATAATTACGACTCTCAAGTCTGTTGAGAGTTTGTTGGATAATTACTCATGTCATTAATGTTGTAAACACTTGGTTAAGGATAAACAAGTATAAATACCCTTATTGTAAAACACTGAGATGATGAATTTTTATCTAATAATGCTTATGCTTTATGTGTGTGTGTGTGTGTGTGTGTGTGTGTGTGTGTGTGTGTGTGTGTGTGTGTGTGTTATGGGTTTATAAACACTCTTACGTTCATGTTCAGTGGAATGGATGAGTTGTGTATCTGTGTTGTGTTAAGTTGAACAATTTCTCAATTGGGACTTGATATGAAAACTACTCAATTCCTTCATTTTATAAGTAACAAACTCTAAACTGAAATCGCATTAGTGTGCATAGTCATGGTGGCCAAACTTGGTAATCCTAGAATCAAAGTAGTGTATCTATGCTTTTATGTAGTATCTATTTAATTATATTATAATGGAAGAATATGACTAAGTTAATATTACTGTGCAACAAAACCTATGGGAACTGGTCTCTAGTTGCATAATTTGGATGAGCGCTCAAGATCACAGTTTTGCATGAAAGATCCAGTGCGTTAGCTCATTGGGCTAGAATTCAACGCCAAAGCTATACTAACATTAAAAACCCAATAATGATAACTAATCCCATCTCAACTTGTCTACATGAAGTGTAAATCAATAATAATCAAATATTCATTTTAATAATCTTTCCAAATGATCTGAAAACTAGGTTTACCTTTTTGATAAATCAAACAACTTTTAATAATCAAATACATAAGCTCTCAATTCTATGAGTAAAATAGAATTGATTGTGAAATTCTCAATTTATCGATTAAACAAATAGAAATTGGATTTATTGTTCTAAAAATGAATATGAGTGAATGACAACTCTAAAAACTCATTTCTGAATCAAAACTCTTATTTTCAAATTGATTCATGAATAGTAATTAGCCTCCTGCTAATAAATATTATTTTATTCAAAATGGATTTTAAAAATAAAATAAGTTATTTTAGAAAATTTAATTAAAAAGAATTGACTTTTAAACTCTGAATGTGAATTGTATGAACAGTTTTGATTATGAGTATTCTGTAAACTCATATAAATTTATTGTTCAATGAAAAACATTCAATGCACAATATTATCTCTCAAATAGTCTCATAATCAATTTTTCATAATTAATTCTAAATATCAGTGAATAATTAAAAAGTGACGAAACACTAAAAATTAAAAAAAAAATAAAGACAAGATTGTTTACAAAGTTCACCAATTGGCTACATCCCCTGGTTCATTTGAACTGTTTTATATAAATAAAATGTAAATACAAAATTTATAACTTACATCCTTGTATGGATTAATAAAGCTTACAACTCTGTGTGATATGAAGAACTCATTTGCATCACGTAAAACATTCTTCTCTTCAACCAAACAATATCTACAAATGCTTATAATTCTCTTGTATGGGCTATTAATTCTCTCAACATGAGAAAATAATACTCTTAAAGGATTTATAAAAATATTCTTGATTTTTACAAATCTCTGTATTCTATACATACTGAAAATGATTCACTTTCGGAAATAAAATTAAACTTGATCAATTCACTGAATTAAATAACATGTGTTCTTCAAGCAAAATAAACCTTTTATTTGTATGGACTGTCCATGCTTGAAATCCCTGATAACATTCATTCTCTGTCAAAAATAAGCACCATATGTCATTCTTTGTTCACTATTTGTAAGCTCCTCTGTATAATAATAATCCTCAATATTTAAAAATTGTCATATAACCAATGTTAGTTAACAATTTTTTATTTCTACTCAAAATATGATTAAACTCTGGATAGATTACATGTATTTAATAAAGAAATAAAAATCCTATAATTAAAAATAAATTCCAATTCTATATTTTAATTAATAAAACGTTTACCAAAAACCAACACATCATCTATTTAATTCACTAACCATGAAAATTATAATATCTCCCATGCTAAATAGAAACCATCATATATTCCACCAAAATGTCAACCCTTTTAATATGCATGTTTGAACTTTAGTTTAAACAACAAATCCCACTTAAATAGCTCCCATCCAAAGTTACGTGGGAAATGAAGATAAAGATTTTCGAGCCACAAATAAAGGTAAGAATAGTGTTAAATTGGAACATTAGTTTAAAAACTTATTCCAAATAACACTCCATGCCCCCATGCAAAGTAAATAAAAATCCACGTGGAAAAAGGTAGGAATGATATAAAGGGTTTAAAATATATCCCATTATTAATAAAGTGGGAATAATTTTTTTTTTTAATCTCTTCTATTATTACTAAATTCCTTTCACGTGGGAGTGGGGAGATTTTAACTTTCGTATTTGGGTTTAATAATATTTAATGGTATAAAAAATTATAATAATAAGATATTAAATAAATTGGGACTTAATTAAAAATATATCTAATTTTTTTTTTTTAATAACCATAAAATAAGATATTGGGATTATTTTGGAAATGGAAAAATGAAAGAATTATGGTAAAAAATTAATTGGATATGTAGAAGGAATATCTCAGTGGCTTAATAGAATTATATAGTAAAGTTGGTAACATTGGATGTCGACTGGTTACTGGGTAATGTAGGTAAATGACCAGTGTGTTCTCATTCTGTAACACATCCATTAGCAACATAAAATAGATCCAATATAAAAAATAATTAATCAACTCTTTATATTTTTGCTACGTACCAATTTTTCATTACGACATGTCTTTTTTCCACATTTTTCCAAACCATATAAAAATCCACCTAATCAAACCTCTCCAATAAAAGGCTTTTGGTCTCCAAAAGTCCAAATAATCTAACTGACACAAAAAATCTCTTTGAGTTCTCTTCTTACCATTGACAATCTTTTTGCACTAATTCCAAACATACAAGAGCCAAAAATAACATGTGAAAGAGTTATAAGTCAATGCAATAAAAATTCATTTCAAAAAATATCAGTGGAATAAGACATTAAAAATACTTCCATGTAAGAAGTTAATTATCCAACTGAAACTGTAATTTGATTATGGAGAGTAAAACAAACTCTTTACCCATTCTGTCAAAATACCCTGTCACCCAAAATAGTCATAACATCTGGCGGATTCTCTCAACCCCTGCACTGCATGAAGGCTAAGGTGTTCTCCTTGTTATATCCAATATCACACAAGGAAAATCAAATGTGCATACCCTATAGGATTTACAAATAACTGCAGCATGTGTATACTTGCATTTACAAACATTTGTCATAATATTGTGAGCCTTAAACATATATGCAAAGTATGAAAACATGCAATGAATTTATTTATTCTAAGGTTGTAATTGCACAATATACATAATACATGAAAGAATAATCAAGGGAAATAGATGTGATGACCATCCTGTCAACAACATAGTTAATTGTTGTTTCCCTTAAACTGATTATTAAATATTTTCCTATACCTATCAAACTCCAATGTCAACTTAGAGAATTTCCATAATAAAAGCCTCTTTACAAACTCTCAAACTCTGCAAGTAACTGTAAGCAAATATCATATAAATATGAGGAGAAAACCAAGAATTTTAACCCTATCTCGAGTTTTCCTTCACCATCTGACTGCTCTCTGATTCATACCTCCACAACTCATCCAAACTGAGTTAGTTTCCATAATTTAATTATAATGAAAAACTAAGATAAGAGATAGCAAAATATCTTCACAACACAATTTTATCAAAATTCTTTCCCTGAATCCAATAGTTAGGAATTCTCTAAAAATAGTGTTGAAGATAAACTAAGCATATTATTTCATACTATAGTTATGCTTTTTCAAAACTATTCAATTAAACTATTTTATCCATAAGGGTTGTTTCCTCCTCATGGTTCCATAACTGAATAGGAGGTGGTTTCATCTTATAAACTCTATCTTACCAAGAGTTAGACAATCCATTTTAATTTTAAAAAAAAATTTAAAAACAATTCCAAACAAAGCTATATTTTACTTCCAAAGCAACCCACACAAAGGTTACCCTGACGTCAAGGATTCAAACCAAAAATGTGCAAACATAGTTACATTTGAAAATAATTTAATACCTCTGAAGAAATTGTGAAATGCACCTGATGAGTATTGGTTGACATATTGTTGGTGTCTTAAAAAACTCCCTGTTTATTTCTTGCAACTCTTAACCAAGCTGTGAAACATAAACCAACTTATGAACCAATTAAAAATCAATCCATAAAATGTAAATATCTGTTCAAGTTTTTGAACAATGCTTTATTTGTCATTTTCATATCTTATTATGGAACTAGTCTTTTCACTTGTTCCTATAGGCTTCCAAAATATGATTAGTAATTCAAAAATAAATGTTACATAACTAGTTATCGAAGACCAAAATATTGTGTCAACACAAATATAAAATTAGATTTCTATCATACCTCAATCTACTCTCTATGTAAGACTGGTAATAGAACAACAACTAATTCCTCTTGAATGTGCATCATTGAAAATGCCTTGCATTTTATCTAAATGCATCCCAAGATAGAAATGTTGATCTTTTCACAACCCCATCTTACACCTTCAAGTGACAATGTGTTGTTCATCATCTGTGTTGATCGAACAGGTTTAGTGGTTCCAGAACCTTCGCTGTTAGAAGCTTGTCTTCTTTCAGCAAATTAAAACACCTTCTAATTTTTCTTTGCACAGGCCAACTTGTACAATCAAATCAAATAAAAGAACAATACCAATATCTGATATTCAAACTTTAAATTGAAGTATATCAACAACTGAAGCAAGCCCTGTATCAACCTGCTTTAATACCAACCATTGATCTGAAAATTGGGTATACCTTTTCAGTAAATCAAACAGTTTTTAATAATTGGATAAGTAAATTCTCAATTCCTTGAGTAAAATAGAATTGGTTGCAAAATTCTTAATTTTCTGATTAAAAAAAATAAAAATTGGATTTATTGTTATTAAAAATGAATATGAATGAATGAAAATTCTAAAAACTCATTTCTGAATCAAAACTTTTGCTTTCAAATTGATTGATAAACAGTAATTTTTTAAAATTAATAACTGGTTCTTTTTTGACTCGAGGGAACCTTGTAGACCCATGGGAAGTAGTGCCAACTGAGGAGTCAACTACTAATAGCAAGGAAGACTCAAACACGAGACCTCATAGATAAAACCCACCTTCCTTACCATTTGGTCACCACCACAGGGGATCCGTGAATAGTAATTCACCTCCTGCCAATAAATATTGTTTTATTCAAAATGAATTTTAAAAATATAATAAATCATTTTTCAAAATTTAATTAAAATGAATTAACTTTTAAACTCTGAATGTGAATTGTATGAATAATTCTGATTATGAGTATTTTGTAAATTCATATAAATTTATTATTCAGTGAAAAACATTCAATTCACATTTTTATCTCTCAAATAGTCTCATAATCAATTTTTCATAATTAATTTCAAATATCATTGAATAATTTAAATTCGATGAAATACTAAAAAATTAAAAAAAATAAAGACAAGATATTATTTACGGGGTTCACCAATTGGCTACATCCCTAGGTTCATTTGAACCATTCCATATATATAAGATGTAAATACAAAATTTATAACTTACATCCCTATATGGATTAATAAAACTTACAGCTCTGTGTGATATGAATAACTCATCTACAACACGTATAACATTCTTACCTTCAACCAAATAATATCTGCAAATGCTTATACTTCTCTTGTATGGACTATTAATTCTCTCAACATGAGAAAATAATATTCTCAAAGGATTTATAAAAATATTATTGATTTTTACAAATCTCTGTATTTTATACAGGTTGAAAAGGATTCACCTTTCGGAATAAAATTAAACATGATCAATTCACTGAATTAAATAACCTATATTCTTCAAGCAAAATATATCTTCATTTGTATGAATCGTCTATGCTTGAAATTCTTGATAACATTCCTTCTTTGCCAAAAATAAGCACCCTGTGTCATTTTTTGTTGGCTGTCCACTCTCTCTAAGCTCTCATGTATAATAATCATCTTCAATATTTAAAAATTGTCATATAGCCAATGTTGGCTAACAATTTTTTATTTTTGCACAAAATATGGTTAAACTCTGGATAGACTGCATGCATTTAATAAAAAAATAAAAATCTCATAATTAAAGAAAAGTTCCAACTCGATGCTTTTATTAATAAAACGCTTACTAAAAACCGACACACCATCCATTTAATTCACCAACCATGAGGATTAAAGCATAATTAAAATATCTCCCATGCTAAATAAAAACCATCATATATTCCACCACACTATGAACCCTTTTAAAGTGGGTGTCAACGTGGAACTAATGGTCGTATGTATGAAAATTGAACTTTAATTTTAACAACACATCCCACTTAAATAGCTCCCATCCAAAGTTACATGAGAAATGGGGATAAGGATTTTGTTTTAGGTGTTTAGTGCCACAAATAAAGGTAAGGATAGTGTTAAATTGGAACTTTAGTTCAAAAACTTATTCTAAACAAGAGCTATGATGTAGCCATAGTCCCTATTGTGTATGATTTGATGTGAAACGATATAATAATGATATATCTATTGTTTTCTTGATTTCTATAATCAATTTTATAAAATTTGATATTTTTTTGGTTACAAATTATTCAACATTAACTTTAGCAATTGTCTAAAACTTTGGAAAATTGATTGAGATTTCATATAAGAAATTGAGACTTCAAAGAATTATTTTTCAGATGTAATAAAGAATATTTATAAACAAAAGGAAGATAAACAGATCTGGGTAACATAATAATAAAACTCTGAAAAATGAGATCAGTAAATCATTGTTTTTATAAAAACTAAAACCGTATACACTTGAATCAAAGTTTCGGTTAGACGCCAATAACAATCAACAACTAGGGATGCTTTTGTGAAATAGAAGAAAACAGATGTTCAATTCAAAATAGTAGTCAATCCACTAATAAAACAATGTCATAGTGTATACTGTAAAGTTTCCCGCTCCCAACTTATATCACTAAATGAGTACCTAGCATGCATACCACTTGAACCACATTTTCAAGTGCTCCAATGGCATCAAATATTTTGAGGTTGCCCACATAAAATTGCATATACCTGTAAAGATAATTGCAATAGAGGATGTAGCACTATAGTCAACAAGTGCAAAGAAAGCAACCAAAGGTCCAAGAATTGTTGTGCATTAACATTCTTAATAGAAATGGTACCATAAAATTATTAAAATAGCAGTTGATTTAGAACTATGCGATATAATAATTATGTAATGGTTGTCATTAACCCTGTAAACTGATGACATATACAAATATAAAAACATAATACTTGATAAAAGATCAACAAAGCCACCATTAACTTAAAATAACCAATATGCACATACAAAGAAACAAAATATTCTGATGAGATTCAAGAGTAACTTGGAAAATATTAGTCTACATACCCTATCTATAAGCCAATCAAATGGTGAATTCGATGATGATAGTTGGTTCCCCATTCCTTTGTCTTTTTCTCTAGCTAACTCAATATCCGGTAGATCAATATTTTATACACTTCTTATTTTTTAAATTAAATTGCCTATTGAAGTCACATTGGCAGAACCAAATGAACATAAAGGGCCAACCACGCTGAAAGACCCTATACAAAATAAAATAAGCACACAATATCAAACTAGGGAAGCAAGTAATGAAGAGCATTTTGAATTCAACTTTAATATAAAAAATAAATAAAATAAGAAATGAAGCATCTCACATATACTTGTCATTCAAAAAGCGTGTGTGTTCCACTTAATTGTTTTCACTATTCAAAGTTCATAATCTGCATCAGTATACTTGGGCCTTTAGATCCTTTGAAAATTCTTGCATAGACTAATACTTTTCTTCATTATGGGAAGTTTGGCTTTGATTTTAGTTTTTTTGTCACGGCTAAACCAAGATTTGCGATTATAAACAGTGGATCCATAGTAACAATGATTCTTTGCATGATTTGGCACCCAAGTAAGAATGATCACCAAAACCAAGCTGCAAATTTTGGGTACAACAAAGTCCACCATAAGAAAACTTGACCACAATGCTTCCAACATTTTCCTCGCTATCCTCTTATCTTTTGAACTACAACTCCAAAACATCCTAGCCATACAAAAAATTTAGGTTCTTTAAGGGCAAAAAAGATACCAGGATCGTGACAGAGAGACAACAAAACCTAGAGGATAAGTCCAACTTGTAGGCAATGTCTCCTTGCATGCTCTGGAATCAACGTATGAAGAAGCTCACGAGTCGCTCCCCTCAATTTTGCAAAAAAAAGCATACATGATAACATATGAAGGGTGAATTGTTAGCACAAATACTAGAAAAATACACTAGACATCAAAATCAGATTTGGAAAATTCCTATAAGAATAGATAAAAATTCTGAAGAAAAGAATAAAAACAATGGTTTTTTGAAGGTACCCTTTGGCTTGAAGTCAAAAATGACAGGGACAGGGTGACCAGTTCACAGACGGATAGATCCAAGGACCTAAAGCAAAAAAGCAAGTATTATAATGTCTTGAACAAATTATCAAGTTTGTAAAAAAAAATTCCAAATAAATGAAATCTATTAATTTAGTATATTTTTAATTAAAATTGGTACTATATATTTTATTTTATGGTATTTTTTAAATAAAAACCCTGTAGTATAAAAAATATAAATAAAATGCAACAATTGTAAAAAATGTAAAGAATTAAAAGCTAAAATTAAATTTAGCCACCTGTTCAGTGGAAGCAACGTGGCACATCTTGTCACTACGTTACAGCTGTATGAAACCTTCACCTGGTTTAAGAGCCCCAAGCCCAAGAAACAAACTAAAAATTCCATATACCATTAAGTGTCGATGCCAGATCATGGAAGCTGCTAAAACCTTCACAAAAATTTTAGGGTCAAAATGGAAAATGCAGAGTGGGACATGTACGCAGCCGTTGCCTTCATTGTAGCTAGCGTAGCATTAAAAGAATATAATCAGAGTTAATTTGCATTTGATCCTTACTTGTGGATTATGAGTTTTTTTTGGTTTATTTTTAAATTAAAATAAATATGTTCATATATATGTATGTACACATATACATATACAAATACATTTCTTTTTTTTTTGGTTGAGATATTTACACTTAACCTGGCAAAATTTCCGTCTAGTCTTCTTGTTTTCCTATTGGAATTTAGACTATAACCCTATCAAAATCTTGCAAAATTTAGCACATTCCCTAACAGAAAGGCGCTCCCTATAAATCATTCGTGTTTTTTTCTTTTGATCGTCAGTTTAGTGGTACCGAAGATGGAGGATTAGTGCAAAGTTTCTAAGATCGGTTGGGCTATTTTGTTTTTGTTTTCTTGTTAATTATCGGGAAGATGGATGTCAAAACTTGGTAGCAAAGTAGGCACTATTGTACGAAACGTTTTATACAGCTGACCTGAAACATAATAGTATGGAAGGAAAGAAATATTTAAAATTCCCGGTTTAAAAAATATACTGATTTTTTTTTTTTTTTTCGAAAACCCAGCGTATTTTGTCCCTGTTCCTTCATTATAATACTATGTTCTATATATTCTAAGATAAATGTTTCATTTACAACGCTCCCATATTAAGTTATTTACAAATTGTTTCATAGAAAACTGTTTTCTTTGTATAAATAGATAAATCTTAACAATAGAATTTACATTTGATTATGCTATCTTGCAGAGACAAAGTGACCCGAAAGCACTCATAATGATATATGTAATTTCTGTTTTACCCTGCTCCTTCATTATACTACTATGCTCGTATTTTGCAGGGAGTCTTTTTTGTGATTAAAGTGGATTGGCCAAATATCTTTTTTTTTTTTTTTTTTGCGGAGAGGTAAATGGTACAATTTCTAGCTCTTTAAATTTCAAATTTCATGCATATTTACAACTGAACGGAAAAATTAAACATTTGATGCATACATAGTATTTTGTTCTACACAATCGAATAAAAATCACACCAAAAAAACAGAAGTCGAAACAGGGATTTCATTCCGATACACTGCATACCTGACCGGGAAGAGTTTTGGCTGAAGTTTATTCTCTTTGGACGGATTTACAAATAACAGTCAAAAGAAAAATTATATTCAGGTAAAACCCCTGTTTATTGTTTTTTACACAGGAGCTTTAGAAGTTGCCACGCTGCTGCCAAATAGCACACAGGTGGTCTTCTCTGGAATGCCTCCCTGCCATGTGCAATGCAGCTATCAACCTCCAAAGCCTTATGCAGCCAAAATAAGGAATATTTATGGTTTCCTAACTATTCTTCTGTTAAATATTTATGGTTTTTGCATGCTTTTAGTGGAAGCTATTCAGAGTATTTATTCAGTGTTTAACATCAACGACCAAAAATAATAAATCATTCTTTAACCATATGGAATTGTATAATTTTCATGCAATCAAATGCATAACTCTTTTTAATTGGACAGAAAAAAAGCGTTGACCAAAATAAATGTTTCCTGCAAAAATAATAGTACAATTATGGTGACTGCCTTGTAGGTTAGTAGTTCACTCCAGTGGATTAGTCTCGCCTTATACTCACTTCGACTGTATCCCAAAACTTAGCAGCAAATAAATTCAAAGCAAGATCGATCATATCGCTGAGTTGGGTCTCAAAGACACCACTGGATATCCAAAAAAAAAATAATAGTACCATACCTTACGACAGATACTACCCCTCATGCAAAGTAAATAAAAATCCACGTGGAAAAAGGTATGAATGGTATAAAGGTTTTAAAATATATCCCATTTAATTAAAACCCATGTAAATTTTCAACGTGAGAAAAAGGTAATTAATAAAGTGGGGATAATGTTTATTTTTTTAATATCTCCCATTAATACTAAATTCTTTTCACGTGGGAGTGGGTGCATTATAATTTTGGGATTTGGGTTTAATAATATTTAATGGTATAAAAAAATATAATAATAAGATATTAAATAAATTGAGATTTAATTAAAAGTATATTTTATGTTTTTTTTAATTATAAAATAAGATAAGATGTTGGGATTATTTTAGAAATGGGGAAATGAAGGAATTACAATAAAAAATTAATTGGATATGTAGAAGGAGTATTTCGGTGGCTTAATAGAATTATGTGGTAAAGTTGGTTACATTGGATGTCGACTGGTTATAGGGTAATATGGGTAAATGTTCAGTTTGTTCCCACATCTGCAACACAACATTCATTAACAACATAAAATGATTCCAATATAAAAATTAATTAATCAACTCTTTATATTTTTGCCACGTGTCAATTTTATATTATGACACTTGTCCTTTTTCCACATTTTTCCAAACCATATAAAAATTCTCCGAATCACTAAAACATTTTTTTCCTTACTAGTGCTTCCTTAGATTTTATGTTTTTTTTGCTAGCATTGATTTTAAAGATGCTTATGAATACAGAGTTCAATTATGGTCATCTTCTCTTCCATGGGTTCGAGTATGACATTCTTGTATTTTCTTATCCATGATTTAAAATTTTCAGGTGTCGATGCATTGGTAGCTTGCATGAATGGAAGCTACAAGATAGACTCTGGGACCTTAATGTCATGTCCTCATGTCAACAACATTGCAGTGCTAATTCAAAACACATATGTGATATGGAACCCTTTCACAATTAAATCGACACTTATGATGTGTAGGTCATGTATATTCAATCACAACTCTAAATATTGATCATTTGAATGATACGAGCCCTTTGGCATACAATATCCCCTGAAATACCTTATCATTGAACCTCCCCATCACCGCCAAACTCTCCTTGAAATCTTTCACCATTTACATGCTTTGTCTGGGCTTTCCCTTCCCCACCACTTCACCATTGTTCAAGTTCACCATGAAACGAAACGTCTCCTCCCCACATATTGCATTGTTATACCATATGAAGGAACACACAACCTCATTTTTTATCATCACCTCCACCAGAAATATAAGATTATTTTTTCTTAACTCTTCATGCACACAAGGTATGATGAGATTGATAGTTATAAGTTTTGAACGAGGTATGACTACCGACTTACACTCATTCACTATATATATATATATATATATATAATCTTTTACTAAAAATTACACTCAAAATTTTAATCGTTTTAATATCATATATTTAAATATAAAATCGATGGCAATCAAATTTATTTTGCTTTCATGAAAACCAAACAATCAACACCTATCAGGGATTTAAGACACCTTTTCAATGAAAAACAACACATGTTTGCCTCCTTAATAGTTGGACAACTTTTAAATGCAACCAAGTGTTTTGGTCATTTCAATCTACATCATGTGCATGATTTTGTCTGTTTTTTAATCTCATTCAACTCTATGTGAGCAAATTTTTGTGTTCCTTTAAAATTTCTTTCATAAGAAGTGGAATCCACAGATAATAGGGATGCATTTCCAATTTCTAGTAAACATTAAATTAACTACCAAGTTCTTGGGGACTTCATTTATGTTTTGCCTTCCATGTTCAGTACTAAATCTCCAAACTTCTCTGATTGCATCCATCTCATTATCTTATTCCTAATCCATTCACAACGTTGAAGTCTTGTTAACCCAGAATCTTAAATTAAGCTTTCTAATTATGCGATTGATGGACTCTCCAAATTCTTTTTCAACATTCTAAACGGTGACGATTTTTTCGGCACTTTGTGTGATTTAACCCTTGTATCTAATTCTCTTTGTTACCAATTTACCTGCGTTCTTCCTATACTCTGGATTGCTTTACAGGAACGGTTTTGAAGATTGATTTTCATTTAAACTTTCAAATCGGATTAAGACATTGCGAACAATACATTATTGATGATCACAATAATGATAATCTTATGGCCATTAAAGAATCTTAGTTCATGAACGAAGACAAAAATAGGCGTCTAATTAATTCCTACTTATACATGTCATTCTCTTAATAATTTAAAAAACTTTAACTAAACAAAGAGTATCTACAATAATCACATACGTGACGATGATCCATTACCTAAGAAAACCTATGCTTAGATACCTCGACGAATCGAAGCTATGGCCATGCCAATTTAACACCTCCGATCCTAATTAAAAATAGCACCGACACTGGCCTAGCATGTGCAAACGACAATAATTTTAAAAGCCAACATGGAATGAGGGGGTAATAACTTTATAAAAACAGAATGCCCACCGACCAAATAAACGTCCTGTCCAAATAATGATATTGTTCCCCGAAAACGTACTGCACAATTTACACGTCCATTGAAGAGGGCGCAAATTTCAAATACTGAAATAGGTATCATATTCGTTGCCATTTTTTTATTGTTTTTTTTGGGTCCATACGGATGGCCCCTAGGCTATTCAAACAGATATATCGCAATTTGTCTGTCGTCTCTAAAAGATCGTGACATGACAGAATTGCGGTGCGTATATATATATATATATATATATTTTAAACAATTATGAAGTGTACTTTATCTATTCAATATGCTTCAAAACATGGGAAGCTTTGCATATTTAACCATGCCACGGTTGAAATAATTGATAATTTATTTATATGCTAGATTAGAAAAAAGAGTATCTTCACCTTTTTCTAATATGAAAATGTTTATATATAATTTTTTGATTTACAATAAAAGTGAGTTTTTGAAAGGGCTCAAATTTTTTTGTAAGAATATTTTCTAATATTGACATGGGAAGCATACGGATGGCCCATAGCCTATTCAAACAGATCTATTGTAATTTGTTTCACGTCTCTAAAATATCGTGACATGACAAAATGGCGGTGCCACTATATTATATATATATTTTCAAACAATTATCAAGTCTACTTTATCTATTCAATATGCTTCAAAACATGGGAAGCTTCGCATATTTAACCATGTCAGGTTTGAAATAATTGATAATTTATCTATATGCTAGATTGAAAAATGAGCACCTTTACAAATTTTTTATATGAAAATATTTATAAATATTTTTTTTAATTTATAGTAAAGGTTAGTTTTTGGAAGGGTTCAGTTTTTTTTTAATAAATTACATTTTAAGGTGCTTGTGTTTTTGGAAGGGTTTAATTTTTTTTATAAGAATAAGTTACATTTTAAATATTAAAATTTAAATGATAAGAATAATTATTAAAATTGGTTTTAACACTAATTTAAATTGAAAGATGGTTGTAGATTTATAGCAAAACAATAAATTTTAGTAAATAAATAAGCTAGAATCAATCTTCTTCCTTTGTAGGAGAGAAGATCCTCTAGCATCCACTATCTACCCTCATCAATTGCATCCATCAGTAAATGCTCTGCCTCCATCTTTAATCCTCTATGCTTGCTATTAGAGCTGCAATAGATTTGGATAAGGTGTTATTAGTCTAAAATAAACTAGAAAAAACTGGTGTCTGCTAAAGGAAACCATCATTATCACTAGTATCAAGCTCGTCAATCTGCTCCTTATCAACTTGAACCCCCTGGTGAGGATCATTTCGTTAGGAGGAAGAGGAGAATGAGATACCATCTGCAAAGCCGTAAACAGTCCAACATCTATCTACAAATATTTTCCCATGATTACGCCACATGAAATCAACATTAAGTAAATTATCTTTCTTTCTTCAAATCTACATGAGTCTAAACTTTGAACGGAACTAAGAGGAACAAGTTGTCACTTGATGTCCAATTTAATTGGAGCAGAAACATCCTAATGGGAGCCCCTCATAGTTGAGAAACTAGGACAAAGAACCAAGAGAAGATATGATCTTAACTGAATGTGAGAGGGGTTTGGAAAGATCCACCAAAATACACACTCACACAAATATATTACTTAGCGAATCTTTATCTAATTTGACAAAGTATCCCACCTTATTGGCCAACAATTCGATTTGGTTTGGATTTCTCATAACCAAGAGAAGGTGATACAATCTGAGCCACATTGGAGCTGCTGTGATTTTAGCTTTTGAAGGATCAAAGAAGGGAGTCTAAGAGCTGAAAAAGAATCCATGTTTCCAAAGAGCTAAGGCCCAGAAGACCAAACAAAATCTTTATCAACAGTAGATTGGAAGATAATAATGAATATCACCCATGAAGAACCCATTCACATCAAGCATAGAAGATTTGGAACCATCAGTAACAATGGGTTGCGAAAGGGGGGTTTGTTCCTCATGGGTAACCTTAAAATCACCATTAGTATCATATGTTTCAATGGAATATACAATTTTAAAAGAGATCTAAAAGACCAACTCCATGGATGTTATGTAGTGAAGATTAGAAATAAAATGGTTTTTACGGAACACCTTGCATAGGTGAAATGGATTAAATTTGTTCTTGCAAGATGCATACAATAAATGACATCTCAATGTAGCCATGACTATTAGCTTCAGCATCATAATCCATTTCAAAACCTTGATCATTAATGCCATAAATCTTAGTACAACTATTGATCCTTCTGTTGGGCCCATTGTTTCCCTTTGTAGCAGATCACTTTTACTTTAATAACTTTGCTTTCAAAGCTCTGGCATCCAAGAGTCCATTGACCATAGATGTGGAGAGTTTCTTACTCTATTTCCTTCTCCATCCATCACATCTTCCAACGTCAACACCTTCACCAATGGCATCGCCAAAATCCTCTAAGATGGCATTAACATCATGATTTTCAAAACCTACAAGGTCACAAACCTTGGAAATTTTTTTAAAAAAAATCTCCAAAAATGCCCACTTGGGGATCGTGTGAATTATTTCAGGTTCATTTCAAAAACTCATTTTTACCTCCAACTACTTCATATTATAATAAAATAAAAAGATAACATGTTCATGTTCATCCACACTAAAATATTTATATATTAAATTTTAATATCAAAATAAATAATAACATTTTAGCCAAGTGACTAATTATTTTATTAGAAACCAAAAACATGGTTCTATGACATTCTACATAATCCATTATCTAATGGTTACTACCACTTGTTTCATTATGTCCTTATGTCTATATCTTTCATGTGCCTATAATATACTTACAAACTTTATAACTTAATATCATCTGCATAGTGTAGACACCTAATTGTAATATGAGGTAGTTATTAGTCAACAAATTAAATAATTCTAAGGTGCTTGTGTTTTTTTAATTATTGGTTTAGATCAGATTTTTATTGATGCATTTTCCCTATGTTTCTGGTTGTTTCTCGCCATTTTCCTCTCTCCTCCCACCCTGTTTCATTGGGTTTTTTAGACTTTCCAAATAAATATACATTTTATGATTATGAGGCCTTAAAAACATACATTGTATGGTTATGGGGCCCTAGAAATGTATAAGGTATGATTCTGGGATGGGCCCTTATCATCCTTGTTTCAGGTCTCCCATGTTGTGTGTCCCTGATTTGGCAATCTTTCTCACCCATTGTATGTCGGCTTGCATGTTAATAGTGTCCTAATTTAAATTTGATAAGTCTCTAAATACATATATTTATTAGTACATAGAGGATAATGCATCCATTCATTACGAGATCAATTGTGAGAATGTTAAAGCAATTAATTCAAATACTTAGCATAAAATACAAGTAGATATGAAGCATTTATTACTTTATCATGCATTCATTCTAAAGAAAAATGTCATATAGATTAAACCCTAATATTGATGCTTGAAAATGTCTAAATGGAATATTTCTTGCACTTTAGGTACACCATGGGAAGTTTTATGAGTATGAGAAAAAAATTAAAACAACCTTTGGAGAAGGTTGATTTCTCTCTACTCTAATCCATAAAAGAATGTTTGCCAAGGCCGAAAAAGGGGAAGAGAAATAAAATTAAAAGAGGTGATGCACTAGAATAGAATGAATTCCTCTGATATCTAAGTATAACATAGATCTAAAAGAAATATCTAGAGTAGAATATATTGGCACCATATACCAATAAGAACAAGAGGTAATATTTAACATAATTATGGTATTCGAGCTAGAGAAGTAAGACAAAAGTTGAAAGATAAACAAATGAACCACAACACCTTTTATCAATTGCAGGAAAATATACATAGTTTTTATTTACTCTAAGAAATATTGATAATAATCTGACATAAAATACAAGTCAAGGGTAACATACAACAATACAAATAAAGATCCAATGAAGTCTAAGGAAGAAGTTTCATTTTTATTTATTTCCATGGCATGATACTATAGGTTTCACTTGTAACAACTAATCTTAATCAACAAACTAATCAGAAGCAAGAATTTTTCATCATTGCTAAAGATTATAATATTTATATTACGTTTTGGAGAATTTTTGGCATAAAAAAAAGCTTACAAAATAATTTATTTGGCATGCCATTGGTTGGAAGGTACTAACATGATAATTTTAGGATGCTATTGTAGTGCAAAAAATATATAGTTTTTTTTCCACAAGTAACATGTGTAGAGCATTTAATATTAGAAAGGACCTTGGGAGGAAGAAATTAAATATAGATTTGACCTAACAAACAATTAAAGATTAAGTTGAAATATTAAAGTGACGTGTGCAAATTTTAATATTTTAAAATGACTATGAAAGTAGTCAAGTATTATACGATGTACATACATTAAATATTTAATTTATTTGGCATCATTGTCAACTATGAAATCTATCAAAAGTGTAGGCTTTGGAATCACATATTATTTAATTAGTAGCCACACAATAGTCTTGTTAGCCTTAATTAGTATGTTGGCCACATTAACGTTTAATTAAAGGGTTGAATTTATTCACATGCTACACATGACACCCTACTGACCTACGTACCTATTCACATTATAAAACAAAACACCTAATCCAACAAGGTCACTGAGTCCTTAATTCATGAATTAATCACCATGTGACCCCACGTATTCTGTTAGCCTAGGATTTTACCATATATCCTTTTTCTTGAATCACAAGTTTTATTAGAATATTTGATTGTGTATAAATCTTAATTTGCCTTAACATTATTAATTTAACTTACTTTGTTTGTGTTTTATAGACATACGTGCGTAAAGATTATAAAATGAATTGGATAGGTCGGTGGACCTTTATTTAACATATAAAGATGATGTCATGAGTCCATGTCTGATCATTGTACCATGTGGCCTTTTCTCTACGTCAAGTTTCAATTCAAATTTTGACCTCCACCTCGAAGGTAGACATGTGCAAAGCAATTACAAATTAAATTCAAATTTTGACCTACATGACTAATGTGACCACATGCCAAACTATTATGTATAATTTATAAAATAATGGATCTACTTAAAATAAAAGATGAACTACATGAACTGTGAGCTATGTATCTAACGGATAACTACCACCTGTCATATTTTGAGTGGTTGTCATAAGAGTCAAAGGGAACTAAGTTCATATCTAATAAAAAAGATACCTTACAAACCCCTCCACATAACCACTAAATATATATATAAAAGACCAAATAACCACTAAAATATATATATAAAAGACCAAGGTGTTTGTGATAAAATGAAAGCTAACTACATGAACCTCATGGTTTGTGATGCTACCACATGGTTATCTTTAATGGCACAAGACTCCATAAAGGTAGAGGCATGAGGGGATATAGAGTAATTTTAAAGGTATGATGCATCCCATTCAAGATGGAGACTTTGAAAACTAAAAACTTCATGAGCTTGAGTAATTTGATGGTCCTCACATGTCACTCAAAGAGACACCAAAAAATAGAAAGCATTTGACACCTTAATGACCAATAGACCCATTCACACTATAAATTAAAACACATAAGCCAACATGAATGCCAAGTCCTTTATTCGCTAATTGATCACCCTGTGACCCTATGCATTATTTTAGTATGGGATTTTGACATGTATATTATTTTGAATCAAAAGTTTTATTAGAATATTTGACCACATATAAGTGTTAATATGTCTTATAATTATTATAATTATTATTATTATTATTATTATTATTATTATTATTATTATTATTATTATTATTATTATGGTTCGCTTTGTTTGTGTTTTACAAGTGTAGACACACAAAGATTACAAAATGAAGTGGATAGGTCAACATACATTTATTTAAGATATAAATATGATTCCATGAATCCATGCCTTGTGATCACACCATGTTGTATTTTCTTTACTTGAGACTCAAATCAAATTATAACCTCCACATTGAAGGTAGATGCATGCAAAATTTATAAAATAATGGGTCCACCTAAAAAAAAAATAAACTGCATGAACTAGGAACTCTGAATTTAATGGATGACAAAAACTTGTCATATTCTAAGTGGTCACCATGAGAGTCAAAGGGAACAAAGATCATAGCTCATCAAAAGGATGCTCTATAGATTATTAAGAGAGATGGATACAATGATGGGTTTCAAAACTTAGATGAGAGGAAAAAGTAACCTGATGAACTACATGATCACTTCACACCAAATAAATCAATGGGTGACACATACACATGGTCACAAGTTGACATAAGATCAAAAATATTCAAGGATAAATGGAAATTGAAGCATAAGCAATACACTTATCACCACCTCAAAAGTTCACAAAATTTCATAGTCTTATATAGATGAGCAAGGATATGTAAGGATCACCAAAGCCATTACGAAGATCACATGTGACATTTCATTTTGCAGCCATAAAATTTAAGTTCACTATAGAAATTTAAATAATTAATATTGGGATTTTTGCATGCATAAGTCATAATTTGACACTTTGCATTGTTGGTTGAGAACTTCTAGAACACTAAATTTAGCCACGGTAAAATGAAGCATCCCCATTTTCCACATTTTTATAGTCACATTTTTCTTCACCTTTGGATTTATCTGTGACTTCTTGTGAACTCCTTTTTTGGGATAACAAGTTCACATGGTTCCATTTTTTTCATAATCGCTTTAATGGATTTGCAGATCTATTATTTTATTTACTTTTTTCATTTTGGCTCTATCCTTCTATCATTTTTAGCTTATTCTCTTGGTCATGTAGCAATCATCATGTGAAAATGCACATTCATGGGGTCCATTTCTTCACTAAACTCAACCTCTATATTTTATGAGTAGTGATCTACATGTCTACCCTTAATTACTTTGGGCTCACACAGTTCTTTGTGATCCTCTCATTACATTCAATGAGCATGTGACATGTGATAGTGGGTCATTAGTCACAGGATGACATGAATCATGGATTTCATTATGGCCTTGTTGAATTCTAATGAAAATGTGACATTTTACATGTGTTGGTTGGGTATGGTCACTTAATGCAAATAAGGGAGTGGTTGTGATCATATCAATGAATAATGTGACTTATATCTCTATGTGGCTACCGAAACTTACTTTCCACAAACACAACCCATGTATAGTCTGGGTTCAACATGTAATCAATTCACAACTATAAGAGAGATGGTTCATAATTTCCCAATGGGAATTGGGCACTAGGTTTGAGATGAACAAATCACTAGATTTGTATCTCCATATGGCCACCAAACCAACATCGCTCACAATTTAATTCTTGGCCTATCATTATTTATAATAAAATATGTTATAAAAAATGAGATAATATGGGCCTTCCATGTGTCATAGTCATGTGGTCTCGAGTTCACAAACTTTTTGTACTCACAAGGTTCATTTTGTGATAGTGTCACCATGTTTGAAGCAGTGCACAATGGGTCCCTCATTTTTCATGTAGTTATTGTATACACATAATAGTTTCAACTTTTATCAAATATTGATGCTTTACATCTTGTAGGAACCCATCAAGACTCAATCTCTCTGAGTGCATGCCTTAAGGAGTGAACTAGGAAAGGGGTGGCCAAACCATTGGTGCTTTATAGGCTTTTTGTCCCTTATTGCCATAAGATTGCCAATCTAACCATCTCCTAAAACCATTCCCTAAGCTATTGGATACATAGGTAATGATCAATCATCATGGGATGATTGGGGTTAGCTCAACCCATTACACTTCACCATTTCTCTTTACATGTTTCTAGTTATTGTAAGCCTTATTAGGGTTTAAACTTTGTATAAGTCATTTATAGTTCATTCACATGCATCCAAAGGCCAAATTCTATCACACATGTGTTTTAAGTAGGTGCATGTGACTATGCTCTGATTTTTATGATTTTTAGCATATAACAAAATTGACCAATAGAAGACAATAGTGTCAGTCAATCATGCTCCCTTCTTGATGATCCTGACCCTAAATAGTTCTTGTGGCACTTGCAGAATTAACCATAGTTGATCACTTCCAACCATTAGTTGGTCATGTAAAGTTAGATTACAAATCTAAAAAACACTCTAAGTAGGAGAAGTACATGGGTTTGTTTTCCATTTTCAGAGTATAAGATATGTAGTTAGATATCAATCATCACAGAGGTGATTGGGGTTAGCTCATTCCATCACATGTAATGTCCCCTTTAGGGATGAATTAAAACTATTTGGGTTTTCAAACAAACCCTTAGAATACTAAAACAAAACACTAACACAAAATTCAATTTTTTGATTTATAAAAATTCAAACTGTTATTATAAATTTTAGATTTTTGGAAATGAACATCTAGGGCACAATTATTAACCCTTTTTGCATCAAATACTCACCACAAATTTTAGAATGTTACAACCATGAATAATACCTCAAATTCTAATTTTTATGAACTAATAGATGGTTCAAAAATTTTAAATAAATAATAGTTTATTATTCAAACCCTTGTACATAAAATTCAACCTTAAACAACCCTTCAAAAGGCTAAATCAATCTCCAAAAATGGGTCACCCAACTCCCAAACGTAGATTGTTGCCTTCAACGTTAAACATAACCTTCAAAAAATAATCAACAGTCCTCAAAACTCAATCACTACCCTATTTTTACCTCCAAACCCTAGTTGCCACACCTGTTGCAAAAATAATGGTGTTTAAAACACCTTTGATTGATAAATACACTCAATACAAATCCTTTATGAAGTTTCCCTAACAGGTTTTTAAGGGATTTCATCCTTAATTTTAGTCACCTTTAAAGGTTTTTATCTCCAAAGCAATAAGTCAAGTTTTTATGTGCTTAAACTCATAAAAACACAAAAAAAAACATCACAATTAGATGTTTTTTTTCATGGATCATCTATCCAAATTAGCATGCTTTCCAATTATCCAAATTAGCATGCTTTCCAAATGATCCCTTATCCTCCTAAAATACCCTTTTCCCACCAATTATCTTCTCAAAGTGGGGTACTCCAGTTTGCAAGGCGAGGGAGCAAGGGACGGGATTCAAATATGTGAAAGTATCTTTTTATTGTAATTCACTTAAGGGTTATCTTTTAAAAAGGTCCCCTTCTTAAGTCACAACTCAAGTTAAAATAAGTTATCGATATATTCACTTTTTTGGTAACTTGAACATATCACTATTTTATATTTTAAATATTTATAATTACTTTTTATTTTAATAATGATATTATTTTAATTTAGAAAATGGGACATTACATTACACTCTCCCATTTCTCTTTTTAGGTTTTTAGTTATTGTAATCTCTATTAGGGTTTCAATTTTGAAGAAGTTATTTGCATGTCATTCATGCACATCCAAAGGTCAAATTATATCACACATGCACATTTCAAGTATAAATAGGTGATTATTCCTTGATTTTCATGGTTTTTAGTAGAGGACATAATCAACTAGGAGAAGACAATAGTACTAGTCAATCTTGTTCCCTTCTCAACAATCCTAACCCTAAACAATGATAGTCATAACTCATGTGGCACTTGTACAAGTAGTGTTAAATTTGATCACTTCTAACCGTCAATCAATCATACACATTTAGATTACAGATAGAAAATAAATAGGTCTTATTTATTCTCTTTATTATTTTCATAGTTAACCTTCTTTCATTCGTTCAAGCTTTGTCGATTTCAGTACTTCACTTTAATTCTACTAATTTCAAGCTATTTTAAAACATTTACTATCTTTCAAATCATTTTATCTTAATTAGAGTTAATCACCAAACTAATTGCAAATTATGATAAAACATGATACGACTTTCAAATATTTTTGTGTTCATATTTCCATGTCAACGTATCAATGATGATATTAATAATGAAATCAGTCATCGTGTTGTTTGATCTAATAATATATAATAAAAATCAATTTTAATGAAATCTAACACTATTTATTTTATATATTGAAGGATATATAGGTGAAAGTAGAGATACAATTATATCCAAAATGTTATGATTTAATTTAATTTATAATTATTTAAGCATAAAATAATAATATTAATAAATAATTATGTAACTTGAATAAGTTTTTGTTTGATGGTCAAGACTTTTAAAAATAACTTTTAAAGCTCTTCCTTTATTCTCAAATGACCTTTTCACATTCATTTATGTACTCAAATTACTTTTAGAGGCTCCCTGTTAGTGTAAATATTACATTAGTTAGGTTAAAATGTTATATATGATGACATGGATTATTTTTAGAGGTTCTATAAATGCAAAGATTATATTGATTACTATATAATTTTTATATAATAAGGATTAGAAGGTAACATATTGGCACCTTCACTTTTTTGAAGTATGTATTAAAATAAAGGTTTTTTTTAAGTACATATTAAAACAAGTACTGTGAATAGCTTGAGTACCTGCGCTATATTGAATTTCGAGTCTGGAGACTACTTTATAAGGGCTTCTACACACTCAGCTAGAATAGGAACAGGAACAAGAATAGGAATAGATCTTTGTAATTCTAGCAGATGCAGATTGTAATTGTAATAGTAGGTAGGAGGCTGTGAGTGGCCTTGACTTGAGCGCACAGATGATTGAGAGGTACAACCATGATTTACTATTGTCAGCTTTTAGATTTGAAGTTGTTGTTTGCTTTCTTTAAATATGGACTTGGTATTGGGTATGTTTTGATTGCATATTTAAAAATTAAATTTGGATGTAGTAAATATTCCTCATGCCCTTTGTGATTATGGATATGCTTCTATATTTGGGGAAATTAACAAACAAGCCATATTCATAAAATTTGTCTAGATGAGAGAGAAGGAAAAATAATTTTCTTTGTTTGGTTGTTGCTTTTACCTATTTGGCTTTGACTTGCTTTCAAGCATACGAATTCCTACAGAGGACAAAGATTTAAGAAGCGAGATTTGACCCATCTCCTACACTTTTGTTACTAACTTCAATCTAGATGTATCCTAGACTTTTATTCAATCCCATGCTTTTCATCTTTTCCATCACTTTTGCTACATCATCCCACCTGCCAGCCTCAACATTTATATTTGATAGTGGTACATAGTATCCAATATTTTTAGGATCTAACTCAAAGAGATTTTCTGCCATGCATTCTCCTAGATTAATATTTTGATGGACTTTGCATGCATTAAGTAAGATCCTCCACACTTCAACACTTGGTTTTGTTGGCATGTTTTTGATGAAGTCTTCAGTGTTTTCCAACTAACTAGCACGACCAAAAAGGTCAACCACTAATGCATAGTGCTCCATTATAGGGACAAAATGAAATTCATGAAACATCTTGTTAAATAACTGCATGCATTTAACTACCAGTCTTGAATGGTTACATGCACATAGAATAGCAATGAAAGTGATCTAGTTTAGCTTCATGCCTTCTTATTGCATTTTTTCAAAAAGTGCAATGGCCTCCTCGCCATGATCATATGTTCTATACCCCACCATCATTGCATTTCATGAAATTGCATCTCTTTCCAAAATGTTATCAAACACTCTTCATGCAATCTTTATGTTCCCCACTTGCAATACATATCTAGCAGGGCACTCCCCATAAAAACATTCGAATCAAATCCATTTTTTATTGTTTGAGCATAGATTTCCTCACCTTGTGCAGAGATGCTAAAGCAACACATGTTAGGATCATAGTTGCAAGGGTAACTGGATCTCATTCAACTCCAGCTAGCCGCATTTGATAAAGAAGTTCTATAGCTTCATTCAGAAGGCCATTTTATGCATATCCCACAATCATTGTATTCCATGTAACCAAATTGGGTTTAATGCTTGTACTTTATATTCGATGGAATAATTTAGAAGCACCATCACAATTTTAATTATGAGTAAAGCCTGTAATTATTGAATTCCATGAAACTACATTTCTTTGAGACATTTGGTCAAACATAGGACTGGAAAAATCCATTGCACCACAGTTTTCATACATGTGAACGAGGGAGCTAGACACAAAAACATCAAGCTAAATTCCTCTTTTAGTGCATAATCATGAATTTCCTTTCCCTTTCGTAGATCAGCTAAGTGGCCACAAACAAGAAGAATGATGACAATAGTAATCAAATTAGGATTCACACTTGGAAGTTATATACACAAAAAAATAGCCATGGCTTTGTTAACCTGCCCAATATGGACATACCCTCCTGTCATGGAAATCCAAAAGACCACATCTCTTTGAGACATTTTGTCAAACACTTGATGTGCATACTCAACAATACTACATTTTGTATACATGACTATAAGAGCACTCCCCACAAAAACATCAGACTCAAACCCACACTTCACCATAAAGTCATGGATATGCTTACCTTGGTGAAGAAACCCCAAGCTACCATATGCCTTGAGAACGAGGGGGAATAGAAACATGTCTAGACAAACACCTTCCCTCTACATTTCATAATATATTGTAAAGGCACAATCATATAATCCAAGAATGACACATCTTATCATAACATTCCATGGTACACTATTTGGTTAGGCATTTTGTCAAACAATTGGCATGCATCCTCAAAATGTTTGTAATTTGAATACATAATCAATAGTTTAGTGCCTATGGAGTCATCACTTAGTTGAAATCTAGTTAAAAGCATGTGGTCATGGAGATTCTTACCTTTTTTTAGAGATTTTTTGTTAGTACAGGCCTACAACAGACATGAATAAATATCAGAGTCTACTAGAATGACACACTTATCCAGATCATGCAAGATGAACATAGCTTCCTCCAATCGATTCTCTATACAAAGTGTTTAAATATTCTAGTTGTATATTTTGACAGTTGAATTCATGATGTTTATTTATTCAATTGTTGGCTTTATTACAGTGTTAGTGAATAATTTTATGGTAAATCTCAACTTCTTGAGATGGGGTACTCAAAAGCTAAATGGTAATGACAAGAATGGAATCAATGCCATAGATGAAATTGCAGAGGAGTCATAAGTAACATGTGTAGTAATTTCATTTACCTGTAATGTTTAACTTATTTCATTTCATTTTTAGGCAGGTTCCCATGCAAGGATTATAGCTTGAATATGATCTATGGGGATCAATAACTGTAATGTGGTCACTACAAAAATGGCACCTATTTTATCCCCAAAAATATTGCAAGAGACACTATTGTGATAGATGAAAATGATTTCACTCGTTTTTAAAATGCAAAAAAAAGCTTTTGAAAATTATTTGCGATACTCAGTGAAACAAGTTATAAACACAAATAAAAACACTTATATTTGGATTTTTGACACTCTGTAAGTGCTACTGATGCAATAAACTAAGGGCCAAAGAATTTATATTCATTTATCATATTTGTCATAAATAGTATAGCTAATAACCAAAAAAGATCAAGGAAATACCGCTCAACCATAATGGTGATGGGGCATGCTGGTGAAACTAGAAAAGCCAAATAATATTACTATTTTCAAACCCTAAATGACCTTCTCACTTCTTATAGTGGTCTTTTTGATGCAGTGGATTGCATCCTGGGTAGCAGGCCGAGCTCCTGCCTTCCACACGCAACAATGGAAACTCCCCTCTCGCTTGTGGGACCGATGAAGCTGAGGGGAGAGTCTCTAGATAAGGGCTAGCTCCCTCTGATGTGTCTTTTAGGTCCTGGATTTCCTACTGCTAACAAACAAATGAAAAAAAGGGGGGGATGAAAAGGGAGAAAGATGCTGAAACAAAACCTAAACCTAAACTAAAAGGCGATACACCAAAAAAGTTTGATCCACTTAGCCCGAACATACACTTTTCACCAAGAAGAAGCTAGTATACACTTCATCTGATGTGGGAAACTCTTCTATATCATTGAGTAAGGGGTCTGTAGAGATACAAGGAGGAAGAACTATCAAAGGTGTTCTAAGACACACTTTGGCAGCCTGTTCACATGCGCCTATATTCCTGTTGTAGACACTTCCGATAGACCTGCAAAAGGAGAAACTTCACAATGCACTAGACATGTTGGAATCATTCTGTGAAAAGCATAAAAGAAAATGACTTAACACAAAAGAAAACATAGATATATGTGTGAGTGCAAGTCCAAATGGAGGTAAAAATTGCTAAGTCATGATTCAAGGTAAAATCCGATACAGTTCCGCCTTACAAGCCCGAGAGATTTTTTGGCAGAGCTTTGCCTTACGAGCTAAAAGAATAGATTCCTCTCCAAATGAGAAGTTTACAATATATAAAAAAAGGAGAGAACTTGGCGCTTTCTAGGAAAAACTTTGGTGCTCTTTTTTCAAGTGGCCCATGTGTGTTTCGAGCCTTGGGAAGAGGAAGTCGTTTGATTGTCAGCTTCTGCTTTGACTTTGGCATTCCAACATTAATGTAAAAACATGGGCTGTACCTCTTTTCTACAGACAAGACTGGTCCTTCCAAATATTCATGTGGTTTGTCCCCTTATAAATGTAAAAAGGAGAAAATAGGTCGCACCGCTTACTATTCACGTTGTTTGATGACCACCTGGCAAGCACTATTCCAACTGTAGGAATAAATCCTTGAGTTGAAACCTCTTCTTTGCCACCTAGACTGTTTGTCTGCTTCTGCACTTTGTCTCTTCTTGGTTTTGTCTCTTTCTAGCTCCTTCGGCCCTCAGGGGCTATCTCCTTGGCAGGTCGTTGAGTTCCTTGGGCTCTTCTTTAAGCTTTTCAAAATCAATGGCTATTTCACTGCCTTAAATTTGATGTTTGTGTACCCATCACTGCGTTTGAACTTCCAACGACTAGTTTGTCATGCTTGATTTTGACATCTTCAGGCCCGTCACCCCTTGGAAATTCTTTAACCTTTTCCTTTCTTTCGGCTTCTTGTTACTTCCCTTTCTTTCGAGCTTTTACTTTGGACCCTCCCAAAGGGAAGGTGACCCTTCAGCTTTGGAGAAGCGGCCTTCATTCGGCAGCTTAGAGTCCCCTGCAAGGGCACTTGCCCTTCAGGGTCCTTCGGCGGCCTTTTCTCTTCGGCTAATTTCCTGCGAACATTTTTCCCACAGACTTTTTTCCTGTGGAATTTTTAACGACTAATTTTTTCACGGACAAAAAGTTTGCAACAATTGTCTTGCTCGTTCCTTCGGAGACTTTCTTCAGGTTTTTTCCTGTGGCCACTTTTCCTACAGAATTTCTCCCAGACACTTTTCCCACAGATTTCCTAAATTTCTTTAAACCTTTTGTCTGAAGGAATTCCTTCGGACAAAAAGCCTGAAAGAAATCACTTCTTGCCTTAGTCTTTTTCCGTGCCTTTCGAATTTCTTTAGACTTTTTGTCTGAAGGAATTCCTTTAGACAAAAAGTTTGAAGGGTTTCTTCCTTTGCTTCTTCGACTACCTTTTAAAAGTGCCCTTCAGAAAAATTGGAAACGACCCTTTCGAAGGGTACTTCCTTTGCCTTAAACAAATTTATGAAGGAAACTTACCTTTTCGGGTTTTCTCTGTGGCCTCTTTGAAAGTGTTCCCTGCCCTCTGCAAGGGCACTTGATGTCTGAAACTGCCCTCCACAAGGGCACTTGGAATGGTCCATTTTTTGCCTAAGTGTTTGGAACTCGTCTCTACCTGCAGAGTCCGTAGAAAACTTCTTTGCAGAGTCTGTAGAAATTTCTCCTGTAGAGTCTGTAGAAATGGACCTGCAGAGTTTGTAGAAATGCCTGTAGAGTCCATAGAAATACCTGAAGAGTCTGTAGAAATTTCCAAGACTTGTGCAAAATCAAAAATGTACTAGCTCAGAATAGTAGGGGAAAAAGGGGGGACCGATTTTGGCCTGCAGGACCAAAATAGTTAACAAATTGGTGACTCCCAGGGGAAGCATGCATGCTATGCTTAGAGACCAGTTGCCTTGAAGTCAATTGGGCACAGAGTCAGAATGCAGCTTTGAAGAAAGGCTAACAGTAGCCTTGAGAGATCCTAGAATCAATCATGAGCCTTTTACCCCACACACAAAGGAAAACACACACAAGGCTAAAAACACTACTTTTGCAAACAACACTTAGGGAAAGCAAGAAAAGAAACTGAAAGCAAACTACTATATACAGCTAACCAGGTATATTTGCCTCCCTCTTGGACCAAACCAAAAACTTCTTAAGTCCCCTCCCTGGCTAAGAAACTTACGGTGCCAGACAAGTGGCTGAATGAAATGGAGAGTTGGTGAACTGCTCCTCTTGCCTGTCACCTCGATTGCCCTACATCCGAGTGGATCAAAATCAAACATGCTTCCAACATATATGTATTCTTCTTGTTCTTGGAAGCTTGTTGAATGTTGGTCCTTTATGCTGGTACATTTCACCAAGAAATCAATGGTTATTGGCTCATCACCATAGGCCCTTTGATATGTACAGCTCCCTTACAGTGCATCATGGTTTGACTTGTTCCCTTCTGCTTCGTTGAAGACCCTGTCAAACTCATTCTCTACTCCCTCATGGCCTTCTTGAAGAAGGGTGAATGTTGTGATGTCTAAAATGGAATCACAAACTGATTGCTCATCCCACAGAACATCACCCTTTTGTTCAAAGCTCTCTCCTTCAAGGCTTTCCTCAACGTAGACAGGCCTCTCTTTTTCCTACTCAAGGATCAGAGTCTCTAGTTGTTCAAAGACATTCATCTAATCCTCTTCCAACATAGGCTCCTCAGCATAGTCATCCTCCTCATCAAAGCAACAAGAAAGCTCATCAAACAAGGGAGGAGAGAGCTCACCATGCTTACGTTCCTCCTCATATTGCTGGAACATCCACATGTATGCTTGACCTACGTCTTCTCCATTGCTGATGATGTCTTCACAAGGAGCATCGATGATGATTTATTCTTCATTGTCGCTCATGATAGCCTCTTGGAGAGATACAAATTGGATCTTTTGCTCCTCATTCGCCTCCTGCAAAATAGGTTCCTCTTTGAGAAGGGGTGAAGTGAAAAAACCATGTGGAAGAGGAGGCAGTCCTTGAGATAGAATCGAATGATTATCCTCTTTCCATTTGGCCAACACTTCATTTATATTAGGTGTGGCCTGATAGCTCTCTTGGAGGTGTGTATATGGAGTGTGTTCAGACAGGTCCATCACACATTGGCTAAGGAATCTCGCTTTGGATTCCAACTCTACAACTCTCCTGGCTAGATCTTCTTGGAAGGGCCTTTCTTGGAGGTCACTAGCATCATCATGATGAGGAGCAGCTTCATCTTCTTCGAGGTTTTGAGCAAAACCTTTCTCCTCCTCCTTCCTTCCCCATTATTCCACTATTTCCCTCCAAGTTAGGAGCTCTAAATTGAAATTTTGCCTTCGTGTTTAAGGGCAACTAAGAGAGCTGCTTGAGGTGATTGCATGAATGTTTTGAGCTTGATCATGGTAATATGAAGGAACACAAAGTCCATGATTCTTACCAATGGGATTATACATACAAAAAATAAGATTTCTTGATGGCACTTGGATTGCTTAACCAGCTGATTCAACTCAGAGTCGCCATTGGTGTTGATAAAAAAGCCTCCAAAGGCTGGTTAGTTGAAGAACACACCAAAAATTCTTTAACTCTTTGGACACAACTTGTCCTAGTTGGTCCCATTGGGCATGCCAAAAACTGTTGAAGAATTTTTGGTGTATTCTTCAACCAGCCAGCCTTTGGAGGCTTTTTTATCAACACCAATGGCGACTCCAAGTTAAATCAGTTGGTTAAGCAGTCCAGGTGCCATCAAGAAATCTTATTTTTTATATGTATAATCCAATTGGTAAGAATCATGGACTTTGTGTTCCTTCATATTACCATGATTAAGCTCAAAACATTCATGTAATCACCTCAAGTAGCTCTCCTAGTTGCCCTTCAACAAGAAGGTAAAATTCCAATTCAGAGCTCCTGACTTGGAGGGAAATAGTGGAATCATGGGGCAGGAAGGAGAAGGAGAAAGGTTTTGCTCAGAACCTCGAAGAAGATGAAGCTACTCCTCATCATGATGATGTTGGTGACCTCCAAGAAAGGCTCTTCCAAGAAGATCTAGCCAGGAGAGTTGCAAAGTTGGAATCCAAAGTGAGATTCCTTAGCCAACGTGTGATGGACCTGTCTGAACACACTCCATCTACACACCTCCAAGAGAGCTATCAGGCCACACCTAATATAGATAAAGTGCTGGCCAAATGGAAAGAGGAGAATCATTCGATTCTAGCTCAAGGACTGCCTCCTCTTCCACATGGTTTTTTCACTTCACCCCTTCTCAAAGAGGAACCTGTTTTGTAAGAGGTGAGTGAAGAGAAAAATATCCAATTTTTAGCTCTCCAAGAGGCTATCATGAGCGATAATGAAAAAGAAATCATCATCGATGCTCCTTGTGAAGACATCATTAGCAATGGATAAGATGCAAGTCATGCATACATGCGGATGTTCCAGCAATATGAGGAGGAACGTAAGCATGGTGAGCTCTCTCCTCCCTTGTTTGATGAACTTCCTTGTTGCTTTGCTGAGGAGGATGACTATGCTGAGGAGCCTGAGTTGGAAGAGGATCAGATGAATGTCTTTGAACAACTAGAGATTCTGATCCTTGAGCAGGAAAAGGAGAGAACTGTCTACCTTGAGGAAAGCCTTGAAGGAGAGAGCTTTGAACAAAAGGGTGATGTTCTGTGGGATGAGCAATCATTTTGTGATTCCATTTATACATCACAACAGTCACCCTTCTTCAAGAAGGCCATGAGGGAGCAGAGAATGAGTTTGACAAGGTCTTCAACGAAGCAGAAGGGAACAAGTCAAACCATGATGCACTGCAAGGGAGCTATACATATCAAAGGGCCTATGGTGATGAGCCAACAGCCATTGATTTCTTGGTGAAATGCACCAGCATGAAGGACCAGCATTCAACAAGCTTCCAAGAACAAGAAGAGTACATATATATTGGAAGCATGTTTGATTCTGATCCACTCAGATGCAGGGCAATCGAGGTGACAGGCAAGAGGAGCAGGTCACCAACTCTCCATTTCATTCAGCCACTTGTCTGGCACTGTAAGTTTCCTAGCCAGGGAGGGGACTTAAGAAGTTTTCCCTTTGATCCAGGGGGGAGGCAAATATACCTGGTTAGTTGTATATAGTAGTTTCCTTTCAGTTTCTTTTCCTGCTTTCCCTAAGTGTTGTTTGCACAAGTAGTGTTTTTAGCCTTGTGTGTGTTTTCCTTTGTGTGTGGGGTAAAAGGCTTATGATTGATTCTAGGATCTCTCAAGGCTGTTGTTAGCCTTTCTTCAAAGCTGCATTCTAACTCTGTGCCCAATGTACTTCAAGGCAACTGGTCTCTAAGCATAGCAGGCATGCTTCCCCTAGGAGTCACCAATTTGTTGACCATTTTGGTCCTACAGGCCAAAATTGGTCCCCCATTTTCCCCCTGCTATTTTGAGCCAGTACATTTTTGATTTTGCACAAGTCTTGGAAATTTCTACATACTCTACAATTTTCTATGAACTCTATAGGTATTTCTACGGGCTCTGCAGGCATTTCTATAGACTCTGCAGGTCCATTTCTACGGACTCTACAGGAGAAATTTCTACAGACTTTGCAAAGAAGTTTTCTACAGACTCTACAGGTAGAGATGAGTTCCCAACACTTAGGTGCAAAATGGACCATTCCAATTGCCCTTGCGGAGGGCAGTTCTGGACTCAAGTGCCCTTGCGGAGGGCAGGGAACACTTTCAAAGAGGCCACAGAGAAAAGCCGAAAAGGTAAGTTTCCTTCAAAAATTTGTTTAAGGCAAAGGAAGTACCCTTTGGAAGGGTCGTTTCCAATTTTTTTTAAGGGCACTTTTCAAAGGCAGTCGAAGAAGCAAAGGAAGAAATCCTTCAGATACACCGCTTCCCTTTTCTATTTTTCTCTTTACATTTAGTTTTCCCTGAGTTTCTTCTCTTGCTCGCCCGAGACACCTTACCCCTCTACATTGTGAACTGTAGCACGAAACAAGTGTCTTTAATGTGTCAAGGATAATGACACCTGCTTTAAACAGGGCTCCATTGCACCTGCTAAACACCTCCATTCTACATTCTCATTGCCCTAACAAAATGTTCATACTGCTGCACTTGATTGGCTCTCCGCCCAGTCAATTAATCACTGATTAATGGTAACTAGGAAATTAATAAATTATTCGGAGCTATCTTCAAACATTGTAAAATGAAATTGGTTTATACTTGGTAACAACATTTAATTGGGAGTCAAAAACCGTCAAACGAATTTAATTGCCGAAGGTGAAAACAATAGTACCACCTATGACAGGGAATAATAAAGGAAAGTGGTAATTAATAGATTTAATTGTTTTGAATGGTATAATTTACAATGATATTGTGGGTGATGATATATTGTAAAAGTATAAGATGTTAATAAAAATGGGTAATTTTAAATGTTTATTTGAAAGGTTTTCACCCAAAATTTCATACTTATTTGATTTATATGAGTTTTTCTTATTGTTTGGAGAAGGTGCTTGAAATATTGGGCATATACTAGAATTTAGAATTTGTTGTTTTTTTTCGAATAGTTGTTTTCGAACTTGATATTGTGGTGTAACTAGATTAAAACTACATATCATCAATCAATGAAAAATTTGTGAAGAAATTAATAGAGGTGTTAATTAATATGCTATATAACAAATCTCAGAGAGCGGATTTATTTATATCGAAGCGACTTAGAGTCAAATCACACCAACGATCAAATTACTTACAACAAAAAACATAAACTTGACGAATTAGTAAAATTGAAATACAAAAACTGCTATCTTATCTTATATTCCAAATCGATATAAAAAATATAAATCTCTTAATATTTTTTAATTATATTTTTAAGATATCTGTAAAAATACATTGAATTTAAGTACATTTAAGATATCTGTAAAAGTACATTGAATTTAAGGAGTCGTGGTGATTAGCTATCATTGTATATATTTCTCTTATAACATGTGTGAAATTACCTTACATAGGTAGCATTCGAAGAGGTTTTTAAAAGGATGGGTCGTTTGGCTCGTTCCACATTGTCGTCACCAATTTGGTGTCGGGATACGTTAAAATCATCGTTTACAGTATTAAACGCATGCAACTTTCAAGGGGAGAGCCCACAAATCAAACCCCTACCGACTGGTAAATGCAAGGGGAGAGTCCCATTCCATAGCAGCCGCCGGACGAGTCGTCCATGTCATCATCGGTTATCTTTCTGTAGGTCGTATGATGTCAAAGCTACGGTGGAGGACGGGCGAGTCGTCAATGCTCTCATTATTATTTATATTGAAGTACATTGTACGATGTCAGAGCTGCCACGCATTTGTGATAGGAGACGGACAAGTTCAACCAAGCATTATAGAGATTTGTTTTCTTCTAAATTCCCACAAAGCTTGCCGGCTCAAACGCACGAAGCATCTCTCAATTACAAATTGGCCTGCATTAGCATTAGTACGGAAACATTACAATCATAATGAAAGCAGAAGCTGTTAGTTTACAGTCAATGATGCAGCTGAAATTAGCAGCAAGTCGGCAACGACGCTTGTGCTGCTCTTCGGTTTCATCAAATAAATGTGGGTTAATCTTCTGTTCAACTGCAAAACGGAGAGCCGAGTACGTGCCGAACAGAATCGAGGAGAAAGGATACTTGCGCGTTTTGGACACCACGCTGCGCGACGGCGAGCAGTCGCCCGGCGCGTCGATGACCTGCCCTCAAAAGCTGGAAATAGCGCGGCAGCTGCGCTTATTGCGGGTGGACGTCATCGACGCAGGCTACCCCTTCGCCTCTGCCGGTGACATGGAAGCTGTGAAGATGATTGCGCAGGAAGTGGGTAAAGAGGTGGACGAGGAAGGGTACGTGCCGGTGATATGTGCTCTAGCGAGGTGTAATAAGGCAGACATTGATGCTGCTTGGGAGGCCGTTCGGTATGCGCGTCGCCCGAGGATCCTTCCGTTTTTGGCCACCAGCGATATCCACCTGAAGCATAAACTCAATAAGTCCAGACAGGAAGCGCTGCGAATTGCCACAGAGATGGTGGCGTATGCGCGCAGCCTCGGATGTCCAGATGTGCATTTCGGCGCAGAGGATGCCACCAGGTATCTGTACCTGAGCATTATTTTTTTTTTTTAAAGAAGTTTTACGATTTGATTCTTTGCAGGATAAAAATGAGTAAGGTGTTTTTTCATTTAACTATGTAAAATTGTTATTTTCTTACTGTTCAGATCTGAGTGCAGGATCCATCTCCAGAAGAGGAGAGATTGAAGCCAATTCTTTATAATTAACTCTATATTTTCATTATAAACTCTGGCCAGTTAATTAACTTATTTTTATTTTTTTACGTGTTATTTCCATACAATAATTTACTATATTTTAGAATAACAGTCAAAGTTTGCAACAGCTTCCAATTAAGCAACCCATAAGTAAACTCTCAAAAAGGCTAAAACGGCCGTCCATTTTAAAATAGCTGTTCTGCTTTTTTTATCAGGGTTTGGAAGAAGAAGAAGGTGATTTTTAATGTTCACGAAGTCAAATAAATAGTCTATGAGATAATCAGTCCAGTTATATTTGCTTTTGTTTTATATTTCTTTTTTTATTCAAAGAATTTTCTCCAAAGATCTCTTTATAAACAAATCATGTTAAGAAGTTGCTGTCAAGAAGTCCGTATATTTTATCGTGATGTCCATGTAAGCGTCACAATCTAAAATAAAGTGCTTTTCAGACTCTTTTTTCCCAAGTTTCTGTAGGCCTTTTCCACCTTCCCATTTCACATCTAAACTGATGAGAATTAGTTCTAGACTGAACAATCAAAATCTTAACTCTCCAATAATGGCAAAATGGTATTGAAGCAAGCTTAAGGTCCGGTTCAAAATAAATGATAAATAAAATCTTAAAATTTTAGTTTAAAAGAGGTTATAATAAATTTAAAAAATTGGTAATGTTTTTGTCAAATAAATTTATTATATATAATTTTTTTTAAAAAGATATATTTTTTTAATGATGTTTTTTAATGGCTTATATGTATATGTATATATTACAATATTATGTAGGTGTAAATAATTATTATGGAAGTTGAAAGGACATCAAAATTTTAGGGTCAAAAAATTTATCGCATGTTGTTGTCTTACAAAATAGGGTGCTACCCCTCAACATTATAAGAATTATATCGTTAATTTATTTTGGAAACTTCATCTCAATTGGATTAGAGGCAATAATGTTGTTGGAACCTTGCAGTATTTTATGGTGTAAGTTGACTCACTTAGCAATGTAGCATGTAGGTATTTGGGTTTTGAAGCAATTATTGGTAGAAACTGTATACAGTTTAGTGTGCACAATAATGTTATGTCAAATATGTTTGGATTATATTGTGTCATTGTAAAAATATATGCAATATCATATAGAAATAGATTAATGATCTTGGAAGTACCATAAACCTTTAAATTTGGTTTTAAGAGTATTACAAACCTTAGCACAAGATCCAAAATTATTGCATGTTATGAAGTTGGTCATGGTGGTATCATTGGAACCACTTCACATGAATCCTCTTGAATTACAATTATGAGCTCAAGGCATGATATTTGTAATTATGACAAGTAACATGACAAGGAATTAAACACAACTAACAAAAAAAGCTATTTGACAACCTATGTCACAGTTTATGTTAATGTCAACATTGCTCTCATTCTTATCTTTGTGTGTTTAGATACCAAGCTCCCAATTTAAGGAAGTTTGTTGTAAAGTAACATCAATTGGATACTTTGTATTTATATAAAATTTCTACGAGATTAGATTGATTAAAATATAATAATATAAAATAATAGGTATTATTTGTACCTTCATTTTTTGTAGGCCACTAAAATTAAAAAAATTGATAATTAATAATATTCATGACATCGATAGAAATTATTTATAATGACAGTTGTTAATAAGATAAATATTAATAACTCTTAATTTTTTTTTAATACATTTAAAAGTACATTGAATTTAAATAAAAAATTAATACATTTAAGATATGTATAAAAGTACACTGAATTTAAATAGGAGCCTTGATTAGCTACCATCGTATATTCCTCTTATATCTTGTTTCAAATTACTTTAGATAGCATTTGAAGAGGTCGAGAGAAATTACCGAAGATTTCCATATCTACTTTTTAAAAGGACGGTCGGACGAGTCGTCAATGTCATTATCTTTTTATCTTTCTGTACTTTGTGATGCCACGCATTTGTGATGGACAACGGGCGACCACGCATTGGGGAGGGTATTTTTTTTTTTTTTCCAAATTCCTACAACCTTGCCACGGTGCACCTGTGAACAATTTGGTCTGCAATGTTAAAGGGAAACATTACAAGCAGCATGAATGCAAAAGTTGTCAGTTTACAGTCAATGGCGCAGCGATCGTGCCTGTGTCCCGTTTTTCAGCACTTCGGCAACGACGCTTTTGCTACTCTTCAGTTTCATCGAAAAATTATGGGCGGAACCTGTTAATCGTCTGTTCAAATGCAAAACTGAGAGCCGAGTCTGTGCCAAATAGAATCGAGGAGGGCGGCTACTCTCCGCGTTTTGGTTACCCCTTCGCTCTGCCGGTAATATGGAAGCAGTGAACTGAGCGATACTCACCTGAAGCATAACCTGCATAAGTCCAGACAGGAGGAGCTGCGAATGCCAGAGAGATATGGTGGCATATGCTCGCAGCCTCGGATTTCCAGATGTGCATTTCGGTGCAGAGGATGCGGCCAGGTCTGCGAGCGTTATTTTCGTAAGTTTTACTATTAATCTTTTTGCAGTATAAAAACAAGTAAGGATTTTCTAAGTTTAATTATGTTAAATTGATATTTTTCTACTTTTTGGATCTCAGAATAAGAATCATCTTTTTTAAAAAAGGCGGGGGGCGGCGGCGCTCTATATCTTGACCAGTTAGCTGAGAACTAAATAAAAAAACGAGGAGGAAAAAATAAATAAATTATTTTTATTATATTTAAAAGTAACAATTAAAGTTTGCAAGACAATCCCATTAAATAACTCATAAGTAAACTGTCACAGGGGTCGAAAAGGCCAATACGACCGTCCATTTCAAAACATCTATTCCGCTTTCTTTTCCAGGCTGGCTTGGTGTGGACTTACATTAATCTCATTTATTGCAAAATGTTCTATTTTTAGGTAAGTTTAAGATCTGAGTTCACGGCCTATTAATAGATATTAAATATGTATTATGAAGTTAAAATGGTTGAGTTTTCATGTGTGATTTTTTATTTTAGATTATATTGATTGATATTAAAATTTTAAGATCAAAAAATTTGTTGCAAAGTGTTGTTTTATAAAATAGGGTGCTATCTCTCAACACCATAAAGACTATGTCTTTAACTCATTTTAGAGACTCCACCCTTTTTAGATTGGAGGCAACAATCTTGTCAAAACCTTGGAGTACTATATGGTATAAGTTGACTCACTCAGCAATGTGGCATGTAGGTATCTTTGCTCTAAGGAAGGTATTCGTAGAAATTGCATAAATTTTGGCACATGTGATGACATCAGGTCAGATATGTTTGAATTATCTTGTGCCATTGTATAAGTATGTGTGACATTTCATGGAGATAGATTAGTGATATTGGAGGTATTGTAAACCTTTAAATGTGGTTCTTGAGTATTACAAACCGTAACACAAGATCCACAATTACTGCATGTGAGAATGGTCAAGATAGCATCACTGAGCCACTTTTGAAGAATCCTTCTAAACCATAACTAAGGGTTCAAGGCATGATAATTGTAATTACAAGAAGTAACACGTCCAATAATTAAACATAACCAATAGGGGAAGCTATTTGACAACCTATGTCATTGTTTATGTTAATGCCAATGTTTCCCTCATTCTCATCTTTGTGTATTTAGATATGAGGCTCCAACTTTGTTGAATCTCAATGCAAAGTAGCAACATTTAGATACTTTGTGGTCGTTCATCTTTGACTACGTGGAGTCGAAGTGAGATACGACATAACATGGATGAATCTGTAGAATTAAGCAAGCAACTGGGCAAAAAAATAAAAGATACACTAAATAAAATAATTAGGGCAAACACCATCAAACCAAGAGGAAAGTGATGACAGTCCAAGAGTAATATCAAGCCACCTTCAATGTTGTAGTAAAAGAAGGTGACATGTCGTAACGTGAAGATCAATATCTTTATACTAAAGCCCAGTAAAGAAAATATTGAGATAAAACAAATATTGGAAGTCGCCTAGTGTAGATATGAAATCTAAATAGAAGAAGCACTAGAAGTGGAAATAAATAAGTGTGAAGATTGGAGTTTAATCCTTTCAAAATTTTCATTGTTGATGGAGTGAGTATAAAATTTAGTATTTAAATATTAAAGAATATTCTTCTACATGTTCTTATGGAATATTCCATTTATATTAATGTATTAATTAAAAATTGATTTCAAACGTAATAAATATGATAATATTTATTCATTAAAATACTAATTATGAATGAAAATAACATTGATTGGCAATATAACATTATTTTTATTATTTTTTATATTTAAAGATTTTTAGACAAGATATTTGTCTAACTCAAAAAAATTATACTAATTATATTTGATTATGTTTATTGGAGAGAAAATATTCAACATATACAATTTTATTGGTTAAGATTTTTTTCTTTTTAAATATTTAAATATGACATATGTCTTATAAAAAGGGGCATTTATGATACAACTTATACTACTGATAATTTTATTCTAACCACTAAATAACTTCTTAACTAACTACCATATAATCTTTTATCCTTCCTTATTGTTAAATATTTATAAAATTTACATATAACTAATACAAAGCTATTCTAGAATAATAATATGTAAGGGCCTACATACCCATCACCTAACGAGTGTCTAATACCTTTGTATGTAGTTTCTCTATATTCCAATAATTGTCGTAGTCACTTTCAAATATAATTATTATTACCATCTTTAGTCCAACACATGTATAATTTTATCTACCTTATTTCAAGTTAATATTTTTCTATTTTTTAATTTTAAACTAGATGTAAGTTACATTCGAATTTCGCTTTGAACAGGTTAACAAACTAAAAAGCTTACAAACATCTTGTTAGTCCTCGCCAAAGCATGGATAATATAGTTTTTACCCTAACGAATAATATCTTGACTCTAACTATTCATAAGTAATCCCTAACTATCATTCATTATTGTGTAGAGCTTACATTACAAATTTATATGCAAATTCAACTATAAATAATTGTTAATACAAAGGTAGGGACTAGTTGTTACGTGACCCTTGTTAAATATTGGAAGATCATGTTTCTAAGTATATGGGAGATGTTTGAGACCTGGGAGTAAAATTTAGTGGGTTTAAGTTCAAATCTTTACACGAATATTTTTTTAATAAAATTAAAAAAAAATCATCAATTTTTTTTATCGGAGTTATGAATCAAAATGAGATACAGATGGGGGCTCAAAATCTCTCTTAATTACCAAATATACAATTTAATGGTCTTCACCTAATAAGATTTGAACTTGGGTGAAGTTGGACACAAACAATCCACTTAAGTAACCCACTCACATCTCTTTAAGTAAACAAAATTATTGTTATAAACAATAAAGTTTCTATTTATTTATATTTTGGTTTCCATCACAAATAGCTTTATTTGTGGGAGTCATAAGTATTTATTTTGTAAAAATTTGAAGATGAAATAAGGGTTGTAAAATCTCTTTCTTTCAACATTAGAGCATTATTGTATTCCATTGTTTCAATAATTATTTTTGAGTTTGTTTTGTATTTGGTTCTAATTTCTATGCATATGATATTCTATTTTTACATATTAAAAATAATTTAAAAAGAATTTAGTCACATAGCTGAGTGTTGGAGATATTTCCAACTTTTTGAAAAAAAACACAATTATAGCTAATGGCAAGCTAAAATTTGTCATTCAAATTATTGTGCGAAAATAAAATGCAACCATACCCATTCTTAAGTTTATTTTTTTCAACAAGAAATATATGTCTAAGTCTATTGTAATCCATGTTAATGAGAAAATTATAAACAATTTTGTTTTCAAATTATTATAAGAGTCTAAGAGCATTGCAAATCAAACCTATGTTTAATCCTTTATTGTATAACCTTCCCTTGTTGTGCTAGTAAGGGAGACCTTCTCCCAAAGTCATGTTATATTTTCTTCTCATACAACCTATGATGAGTTGACAAGGGTGCATGACATGTCAACGATTATTGAAGCCATTGTAAAAAATCAATGTCCTTCTACATCATTTTACGATTAATTGAGTAACCACCTAAAAATAATTTATTTTTAGTATTTGTAAAAATATATTTTAAAAAAAAATTAGTAAAATAAAATATTATAAAAATCATATTTATTACACACAACACTTATCTAACTCAAAAAGATTATATTTATTATACTAATTATATTTAATTATATCTATTGGAGGAAAAAATATCTAACATATATAATTATTAATTAATATTTTTTTCTTTTTAATACTTAAAAATATTTAAATATAGTATATTTCTATAAAAAAAATGATATTTATTATACAACTTATTTTATTTAGATATTTCTATTCTAATCACCTTATAACTTTTAAATTATATGTGGAGCGCTACATACCCATATCTCAATGAATATCTAAGATTTTTGAATGTGGTTTCTTTATGTCTTATGTTTTTCATTTTAAACTAGATGCAAATTATATTTGAATTTAGTTTTGAACAAGTTGATAAACTATAAAAAATTACAAACATCTTCTAATCCCTGTTAAATTTGGGATGGTATATCTTTCACCCTAATCAATAATATTATTACTCAAACTAATCATACTTAATACCTAAGTATCTTTCATTGTTCCGTTGAATTTGCATTGTAAATTTATACATAAATTCAACCATAAATAATTTTCAATAAAAATGTAAGGACAAACACGGGTTCAAAATATGAACACCAACATAAATTTAATTATTAGTACATATGCAACATGTATCTATTGTAATTGGTGAGCTATTTATTTTGCAAAGGAAAACGTGCAATGGATAAAATTCAAGCACTTTTTCACATTAACATTAGGTTCATAATATTTATAATTTAATAAATTCAGAATAAAATAATGTATTACTTTCCTATTCATCAAAGTAGAATGATGGGACTATTTTTTTGGAGAAATGTTCTATATTTAAATTAAATTTTGATAAAATACTTACATTGTCTAATAAAATTGCAGTAATTCAAAAAAATTGAACATAGATTATAGTCTATTTTCATGGTCAGTTGTCAGTGATGGAACGTTGAAATGACTAGTGGACTAAATATAACTCCACCATGCATTTAGTGTTTGTAAATTAGTGGGCATACATGGCAATTAAACTACACCACGCTCAATGTCATAAAAGTTAATCCCTACAGAACAAATAAGCATAAAACTATATTTAAATTTGATTGTATTTACATGTTAAAAGGACTTAATAGTGAACTATAGCATAAAAAAATACAATTACAAAAAATAAACTCAATATTTGTTCATACATGTATATGTTATGTCGGGGAAGGAATATAAAAAAATATACGATCTATTAATTGGGAGCGTACATTTAACTATTTAATATAATATGATAATCGAGCTATTTCAAGCATTGAGCTTCTCGGAGGTCCCCCAAGCTTAGAGATCGTGCCACATGGCACGATCTCGAGGACTTGGGGTCCTCGAGAGCTTGACTCCCCTACATTGGGCCTTATGGCCTCCATCTTTTTGAGATCTTGCCACACTTGGATTCTCCACATCAATTAGCATTTTGTGAGTCCCTTTATCGAAATGCTCACATGCATCTTTGTGCAGATGAGGAGACTTTAGAACACAATAAATTTGAATCATCGTGTATGATCTGTGTCTAAGCACCTCAAATAAAGCTGCAAAACTCTTTTAAGATTTAAACGACATAATGGCTAACCTTATCACAAATAGCCATTAGAAAAATAAAGTATTTACAAATAATTAACATGACACCTTTCTAGTACTACTTAATTCATCAACAAAGACAAAAAATGGAAATTTTTAGAAATTTATACAACAAAGTCAAATTGGATGCTTATAACATATGCTATACATAACATATTTTTCATAACTATCAGCACATTAGCTATTATATAATACTCTAGCTATTCAATAACAAACCAGATCAAAACAAAAAATAGTTGACGCTGTAGCTTCATGGCGTGTTAGTTGTTACGATAAAAAATGAAAAATACAATTGTACAACCACCACCTATCCCTTGCTAATTTGCAAAACTCAAATACTTCTGTTAAAAATGCATTAGACGTATAACCATAGCATTGTATGGAACCACTTCTACACATTGCATTTGCACAAGTCCTGCAACAACGATTCCGTTAGGGTTTCAAATGTTTTTGTTTTTGATTCAATGACACTTTCATCAATTAGGGTTTCAAACTTTTTTTCTCTGTTTTTTTGACATTTTCACCACAATTTTTTATAGGGATGCCAATGCTTTAAACCCTACCAAACAGAGAAAAAATTTCAAAGCAAAAACAATTTTTGGGAGGCCCGTTACTTCTTGTGTATGCCTCCATATTTTACTTGGTAATTTAAACAAGTCTCTTTATAGATTAAAGACACATGTTGGTTTATTAATCACATAACAACTTCAAATTACGTCGATTGTCTTATTTAATAAATAATCTATATTTATAATATTTAATATACATAATAACATTACATACACATGTATAATATAATTTATAATATTATTACACTACATAATAATAATAATAATAATAATAATAATAATAATAATCTATATTTATAATATTTAATATACATAATAACATTACATACACATGTATAATATAATTTATGATATTATTACACTACATACAATATATTAATATGAATATATAAATAATAATATATATCATTATTATTATTTTATTTTTATATATATATAAAATAAAAAATGAAAAAATTGGTAATCTATTTTTTTTATTTGGGAGAATTTTCTAGACTTGTGGGAAGCAATGTCACTTAAAGAATCAACTATCAATGGCAAGAGAGACTCCAACACAGGCCCTCATTTTGTTTTTCATCATAAATTGTATTAAAAATATCAACTTATTGTTTTTTATAGTATTGAATTTTTTACATCTTTTCATGATTGAATATTTGATATGAAATACTTTGTGGCATGACTTCATCTTGGAAACAATTAATAGTTTTAATTTTATTCCCTTTATATGACATAAAATAAAATAAAATAAAAAACATATAAATATTAAGGTTATGTTAACAAAAACTTCTCATTATTAATTATTGTCTGTAAGCAAATTAATCAATATTTAACATCTCAAAGATTGCTGGGGCTGTACTTCCAAAATTTTGGACTCTCCAATATATATAAAAATTGACAATTTTTATATATAATTTGATGACTCAATACATATAAAGCTCATTTCAATGAACCTTGTCAATATACAAATAAAGACACATAACATATTTATAACTTGCTCAAATTATATATTATACTAATACAAATCTTAACCCCACAAATTAATTATGACAATGACAAATAATAAAATATTCCAAAAAATAATAATAATAATAATAATCACATTTTATTTTCCTACCTACCAACAAATACTAAAACTGCTGCACAGCTCTTGTTTTTTTGGTTTAATATATCAAATACATAACAGCGTTTTCAGGACGATGCAGTCCACCCCATAATTCCATAAATCTTCATGTTCACCATTAAGTTTGTTAAAGCTTATACATAAATCTTCATGTTCACTAAAATGTTTGTTAGTGAAGTTTGTAGTACTGGTTATAAAAAGTGTGTTTTTAAAAATTTATGTAGCTGTACTTAAAAAAGATTGCTTCCTTCCAATTGCTGGTGCCGGTACCAAAAATACAGTTCAAATTTTGAATAATGTGGGCACCCTGGCCCTAAACACTGCATCAAAGGCGCGTGCTTCACTGGCTGGGATTTTTTATCACGTGTAGAGTGGATATTTAAGGTTAAGGTCAGCATTGTTACGAAAGCATGTTTAGCGACGGATCGGCGTACCTTGTGAATCTGTGATACATAAAAGGGGAAGCATTAGGCTTTAAAATAACAAAGAAATTATCCACAATTTGACGTATTTATAGCTATCAGGTCTGATCCGGAATTTCTGTACGAGATACTGGGAGAGGTGATTAAGGCAGGCGCAACCACTGTAGGCATTGGGGATACGGTGGGATACATATTCCCTTCCGAATGCTACAAATTAATTGAAGGCATCAAAGTCCATACTCCAGGCATTGACAATGCAATTATTTCAATACATTGCCACAATGACCTTGGTCTTGCAACTGCCAACACCTTAGCTGTAATATTCTTCTTCTACTCGTCCTCACTGCTTTCATCTTTTTAAAATTTGCGGTATTAGGCGTTAAATTTATGATTTCATATTATATGAATTACAGGCTGCGCAGGCAGGAGTAACTCAGGTAGAGATGACTGTTAATGGCATTGGGGAAAGAGCAGGGAATGCTTCACTAGAAGAGGTAATTCTAATGTTGATTAGCCCATGCATATATTGTATTTGCAATTTGAACTTCATTCGGTTGTTTAAATTCTATCAACTCGCAGATAGGTAATCATTAGATATCTAAAATTGCGAATTGTTCTTTTATTTGAACATTTTTTTTCCTTGGGAAAATCTTGGGTGTTGTTAAGATGGCTTCTAGCCCATGTGGGCTAAAAGCCACCTAATACTGGTCCACATTTTTAAGTTTAAACCTGATTCCCACTCAAAGGTATCCATGTTCATTATGTCACAACCTTGTTGATGAATGTGGTGTTATGAGCCGTCGTATGACAGTGAGGGTAATTTGAATTGGGTAGCACTTCTCTTACTATTACACAACAAACCCTTGGATTTATTCATTTAGTTTTTTTTTTCAACACAACGTGGGGAAGGGACAAACACACTTGAATGTAGCCAGGGAAAGCCTCTTTTAGCATGACTGTGGATTTGAATTCAGGTTGTTCATGTAAGAGAAGTCCACTTGACCTGTTGCACCAATCTCTTAGATCCTCATGTAACCCTTTTTTCATAAAAAATATATTTTTTATATATCAGAAAAAAAGGTTATTAGAAAACTTCAAAATTATGTTCCAAATCTGAGGAACACGATTGACACTGAAAAGGGAGTAAAAACTTCCATGAAGCAATACAGGGACCATGAAGGCACAAAAACCTATAATATAACACTATATTTCGTTTGAAGGCACATAAACCTATAACATAATACTAATACTTCTTTTAAATAAAACATCTAGTTGGAGAAAGATATTTAACGACAACTTTTTAAATTTATACCTTTTTATGCTAGTTATGATCAAACTTCTAGGTACAGAAAAATAAATCAAAACCAGTGCACTTGTTTGTAGCTTCAAATAAAAATATGGTTTTAATGATAGATGATCCAAATGTGGATCCTAGTATACTAAGTCATGTGTACTAAGTTTCCACTATGCCCAATTATATTTAAGTTATGTTCTTATTACAATGTTCTAAGACATTTAATGTACTCAAAATATCAATATCAGACATGCTTTTGTGGTAATCCAAACATCTTCATGGTGACGAGTCGGTAAGTTGCATGCTCTTGGAAAAAGACTGTTTCTGTTGCAAGGGTTAAAACAGTATTTTATTTGTATCAAAATTATATTTTGATTCCATATCGAATTCCTCTTGAAAAAATAGACAAGTTAAAAAAAAAATGGCACTCAATTTTAAGGTCGTATGCAAAAGTTATAGCCGTTTTAAGTTGGTCCGAAGCTTTGGACTGTTGAACTCCAGAGCTAACTGAGAATGTGGGAGTTGAAGCGTTTTGTTGATGTTTTGACTTCTTGATGGTTCGTTTCCATTTCTTGAGGGTTTCTAAGGATGGAAGAGCATAAATACAAGTCCTAACAATCAAAAAAGAAGGGGGAAGAAACATAAATAAGGGAAATAAAGGGAGGTTAGATTCACATTGTTTTTTTGGCAAGTTTGAGTCTTGGTTCTCAGATTCTTATTTCTGTTTGTTGTAGATGATTGGCTCAGGTGTTGAGTGCAGAGAAGTGTCTTGAAAGTGCAGAACATTTGTATATGAGTGTTGGATAGAAGAGTAGTAAATATTCTGTCCATAAAGGCCATTGTTGGTAGTAAGCTTGTATACTTGTTACAGTTGATAGTGGAAGGGGAGTGCAAGTTGCCTCACCCACTGGAGTTTTTCCCACCTTGGGTTCTCCAAGATAAATTTGTGTCTATTGTGTGCTTTACTAATTCCTTTATTTCATGTTCATATTTAACAAGTTGTACATTTAATTTTCTGTATTTATACATTTTTGTTTTGACATGTTTAACATCATATAACTGTCATAAAGCCAATTGTTAATCAATTAACTTTTTAGCATCCGTATTGGTGAAGCTTAGAGTAGAATATCCACCTAGCTTACGGATCAATAGAACATCTCTAGAAGTGGACAAAAGACAAGAAGCTTGAGAAAATTTAGAATAGACCCTATTGAATAGGGCAATTCTGTTCAAACAACTCCAATGCATAGGCCCAAGTACAACCAATTGCTGTCTAAGGAAATACTTAGGTAAACCCTGTGGAAAAATATTTTTTCCACCACTCAATCTGTTGCTGGCCTGAAATATAAAAGGAAGTTGATTAGGGAATGTTCCCCTGTAATTTCACCTCACCAAAACATCCCCTTTGCCTACTGAAACCAGATACAAAGCGTCTGATGCCAAATCCCTGCACTGAACGTCCAAGATGTTGACCAATTTTGGTCCTGCAGACCAAATTGAGCACCCCCCTTTTTTCCCTTCCTTTGCAAGGCTTGTTAGCCAGTTTCTGATAAGTTCCCCCCACTGCAATTTTATGGGTTTTCTCTGTAATAGGCCTGTTTCCATGAAAAACCAAGTGTTTTGAGTCTTGCAAGTACTTGGGTTTATTTGGAACTCATTTCGATCCTAGGTGTTTAGCAGGGCAAACAAATTACCTCGGGCGAGCCTTTATTGGCAAAATGGGCCAATTTCAAAGGGGGCAGAAGTCTTTTACAAAAGCTCCAAAGGTCAGGTACCCTTGCAGAGGGCAAGAAAGCGACAAATGGGACTTTACAAAAGCTCCGAAGGACAACCTTGGACCCAAAGTACCCTTGCGGAGGGCAGAAGGTCCATTTGCAAAGGCCAGGCCAGAAAGCCGTAAAGGAAGATTTCCTTTGGAAAAAGTGACAAGCCAATAAATGAATTTCTTCGGACAAAAGTGTCCGAAGGAATTCCTTCGGACATTTTGTTTGAAGAAATTCATCAAGGAAATCCAAGAAAGGTTGCTAAAGGCACGAATTCCTTCAGACAAAATGTCCGAAGGAATTCTTTTGGACATTTTGTCCGAAGAAATTCGACAAGACAAAAAATCCAAAGGGTAGGTGCCCTTTCGGGGGACACTTGACCATCAAAAAAGGACCTTCCCATTTTCCGAAGGGTCACTTTCCCTTCAGAAAAGTCCATTTACAAAAGGCCAAGAACATTGCTGAAGGGTAGTGACGGGCCCATGGACGTCAACTTTAACATGGTAAGCTGGCTGTTGGAAATTAAAATATCTAGTGACGGGCCCGCGAACGTCAAATTCAAGATAGCGAAATAGCCATTGGTTTTCAAATGGTGACAGGCCTGCAGACGTCAATTTTGATGGGATGTGTTAGCTGTTGGAGAGAAGCCATAGAACAAGTTCTTTCAGACATTTTGTCCGAAAGAACTCATGAGCGCAGGCCCAAAGGAATTCAAAGGCATAAGGCCAAAAGGAAAACTCAGCGACCCACTGAGAAAGGAGCCCGAAAAAGAAAAGGATAGCCCTAGGAGCCTGAACTGCTGAGAAAAGACAAGAAATAATGAGAAAAGAAAAGAGAGAGAGAGCATGGCTCAGAACATAGCCATGCACATATAAGACAAACACTCGAAACGTTCTAGGTGACACAGCCAACCAAGCGCAGAAACGAACTAGATCAGTTCAGGTGGCATAGGGGGCGTCGGCAGGAGAAGTAATTGCTTGCAGATGGAATAGTCTCTATTGAACAACCATTAAGAGAGCTGCATGAGCATTTAAGAGAGCAGCCCATTTTTTCTTTGTTTGGCATTAATAGGCGGACAGCTACACGAACTTTCATGGAGAGATGGCTTTGTCGGTTATGGAGAGAAGCGACCCGTACTTTTGTAGGAGTGTTTAATATGCCCAGGCAACAAAGTCAATATATGAGACACCTACAGCATGGCTTTCATAGGCACATTTAATGAGAAGCGACAGTAATATGGGCCTCTTGTTCTTGATTAGTCAAGGGTCTTTCTTCAATTTCTATAAATATTTTAACCTCTAGGCTTTGAAAGATATCTCTCACTTTTGTATGGCGAAGCCCTGACAAAATTTGCCTTTAATCAAAAGAAGCGTTTTACCTCCATCTGATTTTTTACACTTTTGCATATGTCTGCGTATTGCCTTATGTTTAGTCATTTATTTTAATGCTTTTATAAGTCTATGCCAGTGTATCTAGTGTATCCAAGATCTTATTCTGCAGGTCAACAAGAAGCGTCCAGGTTGAAGTACAGGTGCAGGTGAGCAATTATCCAATAGTGTGCCCCTAGAGCACCTATGGTAGGTTCTTATCCATCATACTTCCATCAAACCCCTTGTTGAAACATTGATGCAGTCTAGTTTCTTATTCGAATGAAGTGTCTGTTTGCTCTTTTTGCTACAAAGCATAGATAAAAAATGAGTAGATCAATCAATTTTGGTGCATCACCATCTTAGTTAGTTTCTGTTTTAATAGCATCCCTCTCTCTTTTCACCCCCCCCATTGTTAGCAGTAGAAATTTAGGACTTTAAGGTGCATCAAGGGGAGCTAGCCCCTGATCTAGAGATTCACTCCTCAGTTTTGCTACCCACAACAAGAGGAGTGTTTCCATTGTGCTGCATGGAAGAAAAAAGCCGAATTTTCTTTTAAAGAGTGCAATCCACTGTGTCAACACAAGAATTTAAGTGAAAGTAGCTGCCAAAGCTGTTGCTCCAAAGTGTTGTGTTGAAAAATGAAATATTTAAAATACAATTCTTATGTAGCCAACACTCTCTTAAAAGCGTGCAAATTCCTAATATTCAAATTTGGTCTATAATTTCAAAATGCAGGGGTAAGCTCACGTTTAACCTTCCTTATGTTAGTTGAGTGGTTTTTCTTCCTTCATGATTTAAAACTTCACTTTAAGGACCATGATTAGATCACATGGTAGAGTTAGAGGCAAAGGAGAAAGATAAAAATATAATTCATCTTGGTAGTCTTTTGATCAAAGTAAAGCCTGTTATCCAGCCTATTGGAATTTTTAAATCCTCTTCCAGCCTTGCTCCTGTTGTGTCAAACCACAATGCTGATTTTGCGACTCTTAGTAGCCTATGGCCGACCTCTTGAATTTGGACATCTGAACTCTATTTCTCTGCAACAATCTGCCCCTGGAGTTCATCCAACTCTCCTTGATACCATTGACAATCACTCCGGCTTGCCTCCAACAAGGTCACAATATTGGTTTTCTTCTCTTTGTTGATGTAATTCCTCCTGTAATTGTTGTCTCTTTGCCAGTAATGCGTCCCTCTTCTTCAACCTATTCTCTCTCTCAGTAAGAAATTGTTCTTGCTGGGTGGTAAACTATGTTTGGGGCTTTGCCGAGTCCTCCTTAGCATGTGTTGAGTCAATGTTGGTCTGATCTATCCTCTCCTCCACACATCTAGACTTGATATAAATATGTCTACAATTTATATCTAATAGGTGAATCTTGTCCATCGTTTGTTGAATGGATTGATGGAATGCAACTTGATGAAGTGGGGGAACCCACTGTTCTTGGGCCTTGGAGCTAATCTGGGTTCGCAATTAGTCCCTTTGAGCCTTTCGCAAAAATGGGTCTCTTTCCATTGAATAACAAACTCATCGAGTTTGTCGATCACTTGCATCAATATTAAAAACCTAATGTTCCAACCAATTTAGACCAAGCCCAACAAAATCATAGAGTCTATCAATCTCATGCACCATTAGTACAAACAAGTTTGCCCAACCAATCTAGACTGAGCCCTCTTGCAAAGCTCAACTAAGTGGTAATATATGTGCAATAAACTTGTGTAAAGTATCATAAGATCTATGTCTATGAGATGGTGGAATACGAATATGGATATTGTCCTCATCCATTTTTGCCTATTGCCAACTTTTTGTTCTCTAGCCCTACTCCTCCTATCACTCATCCTTGCTGCCAACATCCTCCTTGCAAGACTCATACAATGTCTCTGAGTCATCATTACTCTCAGGTCGGTTAGTCCCAATATCCTCGTGGAGGGCCTCTAATTGGTCTGCCTAAGTTTCCATGTGTTTGTCCGCAAGCTCCCCAATTCTTGGGTGGGAGGTATAAACTCTATGTTTGGGACATACAAATTGAAAAGTATCTACAACCGACATTTGGACATCCTCACTAGCAACTTCACCCGCTATCTCCCTTAGTGAGTGTATGTCATCTTAGTAGGGGGACTTTCTGGTGACCTTGACTGACTCCAATGACATAGGGGTTGAGGGTAAGGATGATCAAACAGACAAAGAGAATGACATGTTTAGTAATTGGTAGGTCTATAGACAAGGAATATGAAAACGAGTAACTAACTGGTAGATCTATAGACAAGGAGCATACGATGACTTATGTACTAAATGGTATAGTGATGGGTGGTTCTATAGTGACACAAACACAAGTACATGTGTCTGTTGAACTATTAACATGGTCAATAGGTGAGGATGTCCTTTGAAGAAAGAGATTGATCAAGGGGTACCCTTGTATTGGTGTGATGATCGCCAAAGCCATGCTTGTCTGATGCTTTTCCGAATTGAAGCTATCCTCCTCATTCTACTCGTAGTGTGAAATACTACAGTACTTATTGTTTTCCAATATATTACTAACCATCTTCTTCTTTTTCTGCACTTGGCCCTTTGGCTTGGGTGAGGGATGGGGAGGACTTAGCTGCAAAGAAAAATGTGGCCACTGCAAAAGGCTTGTTTTCCTTATTCCCTATTTATTGTCTTTTTGTCTAGTCAATGGAAATTGCATGACAAGAAAGATGTAATGACTTATGTACTAGTTAGTATGGTGATGGGTGGTTTTGTAGTAATGTAGACACAAGTACATGTGTTAGTTGAACCATTAGCATGAACAATAGGAGGGGATGCCCCTTGAGGAAAGAGGTTCCTCAAGGGTTACATGTGTATTGGTGTGGTGGTTGTCGATGCCATGCTCATCTGAAGATTTTCATAATTCAACCTATCCTTCTCGTAGTATTACTGTAAAATACTATGGCACTTGTTGTTGTCCAATATATCGATAACCATCTTCTTCTTCTGCACTTGGCCCTTTGGCTTCGGTGAGGGAGAGGACTTGGCCTCGATGGACTACTTCACCACTGGGGAGGACTTGGTTGCAAAGGAAAACATGACTGCTGGAGAAGGCTTGTTTTCCTTATTCCTTATTTTCTCTCTTTTGTCTAGGTAATGGAAGCTCTATATGTCCCCACCTATAAATGGCAGGTGCTGAACTTTCTCCAGTGAAATTGGCCTCTCATGTGTAGGTCGTATCGAGGAGTAGGCCAACTCCATGTTGAGCCTTGAAGAAACCCTTGTGCTTAATGCACATCAACTTGTGTAAAGGCAGCCAAAAACTTTGACCACATGTACACCTAGTAGCACAAATAGGTATGCCAGATGACCTAGTAGCCATATAGGTATTTTAGATGACCTATAGTAGCACAAATGAGTAGCCATGTAGGTATGTTAGAGTTTATGAGTACATGCAAATGCTTAAGTGACCATTGAGGTGATCCGAGATAATACCTCAAACTGAAACAAGAGCTAACCCTTTTTCAGACTGCACATGGCAGGTAGTTCTAGGCCATGCCATTTCCAATTCGCTTTCACTCACAAAAACAACTGGTTCTAGTGGAGTTTGATTTAGGAAGTAAGATATTTTAAAGATTTTTGTCAATTAAACTTTATATCAGCATGTTTACCTTGTGGAGGACTTTGATCTTTGCCATCCTCACTAACTCGGTTTACAGAGTGCAAATGGGAATGTGAGACGCAAAACTGGATAAAAAATAGTGTCTTAAATGAGTATGGGGTTTCCTTCTGTTAGTGCCCAAAATTGCACTGAAGCAATTGAGCCCTTGTTAAGCATAGATGCCTAGTTTGTTTTTCCCACTTCTTGTTTTCAAGTGTTCATCAGAGGTCAAGTGTCCTATTAATATGGTCTTTACTAGTCTTTGGTTTGTCAAAAGCCGAGTTGAATTCATGTCTGAGCACCTTAAGACCCTTGTTTCAATTTCCTTGGCTTAAGCCCTTTGATTTAATTTCAAATCGGTGGGAGCAATTTAAGCAGGAACGCTTTTAATATGCTATGGACTAATTTTAAATTTTATACTAAGGTTTGGTTTTTTTTATTAACACGACCAAACCTTAGTCTAAAATTCTTGTTTGGTCCCTTATTTCCCGTGTCCCTTGGTCCCTTTTTATCTATTAGCTTGGTCTAAGTAATGCTTGGTACCTTTGTTGTAAACTGAGCTCAAAGTCCTATCCTAAAGCCTATGTCGTATTTATTTATGCACCCAAAAACCTAAGGCTAAGACTTTATAATAAGTTCTTTGTTCCCCGAGCTCTGACTTAATTGTTTTTCATGTTGATTTTGAGCCAATCACGTCTGACCTAGTAGATCACAATCGAACGGTGCGTGTTAATGCAGAGCAAGATGATATGACGATGCGTGATCAATGCTGAATAGTCAAAGGGACTTGAGACGAGCATGGATGTGCCAAGTGTCAAACTTGCGAGGCACAATTTAAAGCTCAAACACGTTCCCGTCGATCGACGGTACGCGACCAAGTGTACGGATCCCGATTGATGGTGCGTAGAATGTCAATGTTTCAACAAATCCCCAGGACGAGCGCGAAGGTGACAAGTGTCACCATCGTGGGAACCTTGTCAGAAATCCAACGGAACACGGAGCAAAGGACCGAGCCCTATGGATGGAGATCGAAGATCAGCGTTTGATCCATGCAAATATGATCAATGACATGAGACAAGGGTGGAATTTTCAATAGAGCTCATAACAAACGTGGATGTGCCAAGTGTCAAGCTCGCGGGGTACGATTTAAAGCTCAAGCACGTTCTTGTTGATTGGCAATACGTGACAAAGCGTACAAATCCCAATCGATAGTGCGATCGTGGGAACCTTGTCAGAAATCCAACGGAACACGGAGCAAAGGACCGAGCCCTATGGATGGAGATCGAAGATCAGCGTTTGATCCATGCAAATATGATCAATGACATGAGACAAGGGTGGAATTTTCAATAGAGCTCATAACAAACGTGGATGTGCCAAGTGTCAAGCTCGCGGGGTACGATTTAAAGCTCAAGCACGTTCTTGTTGATTGGCAATACGTGACAAAGCGTACAAATCCCAATCGATAGTGCGTAGAAGGTCAATGTTTCAACAAAGCCCCAGGGTGAGCGAGGTGGTGACAAGTGTCACCACCGTGGGAACTCGGTAAGAAGATCCAATGGAGCGAGTTGATTTGTGCAGCCAAGATCCGACGGTGCGAAAGGAAAGTTGACTTTTCAAAGAACTTAGGCCAAATGAGAAATTGCGATGTGGTGAAAGGGCGTTAGCCCTACAAAGACTGACTGTGCGGAGTGCAAGAAGCCCGTGGAGTTGCCAAATGGCATGGTCTCGGATGCCAGGTGCAAACATCGAGCAATAACGTTCGACTGGCTGGATCTAGATCGACGATCCGTGGTAAAGGTCAGGTTTAAGGACTCTAAAAAAGATCAATGGTGTGTATTTGATAAAGCTCCAAGATGGCATGAGAACATAACACATGTTCGGATTGAGCCAATTAAGCGACTTAGTCACTTTTGAGCTCCACAAGTGTCTAGTTGGATCTGATGTGGAGTGCCATGTGTCAATATGTGGCAAAGTTTGGCCTATGAGCTAAAATTGATGGTTCCTTCATGGACGAGCAAGAAATTAGCGCAAAAGAGGGTCTGTGGGCCATTCCAGAGCATGTTTTCAATGATGGCCATGGATTATTTTCTGCGTCTACCACAGCTTGAGCATTACAATTTAGCCATCATTGCAAGAGCAGGTTGTTCCATGGTGTGCAAAAGAGGAAGGGGAGCTGTCCAGAAGGTTCCAGTTGTGCAAGCAAGTGGTCAAGGGCATCTTTAGGGGGTTACACATGAGGACAAAGTTTGTTTGGCCTCCACCATAGAGTGTCACCTTCCAGATTATGAAAAAAGGCATCTCCAATCAAGAAATCAAAGGGGTTTGTTGCAAATCTTCATCATTCCTTGTAAAGGCAGTTGCAACAATCATTTTCCTTGCAAATACATGAAGATTCCAGGTGTGGCAAAGGGCATATCCTAGCTGGGAGCATCTTTGTGGAACTGGGAGGGGTGTTTTGCGATTTTGCAAATTGCAACCCTTATTCCTGGATTTGAAATGATGGGTAAATAAATATATAAATAGAGCGCTTCTCTTCTATTTAAGGGGTGGGTTGTTGGTCTTTGTTTTTCTCTCCGAGTATAGGCTCTTTCAAATTTTGGGATCATGGCTGTGTGTGTATTTTGCCTCTCTTGCTAAGGTGGTTGTAGCTATACAACCATTAGCAAGCTCTGAGAGCATCTCTATATGTCTCCCCTGTCCAACATGGAGCAAATCCACCATGCTTATCCCCATGACAACATTTTGAAACATTGGTGTATGTAAGATTTTCTTTCAAGTTAATGGAAAATACGTGTGGTTCTTTATTGTATCCTGGTAATGAAATGCAATGAGATATTTTACATGCTATGCTGATTGGAAATCTAGCTTTGTGCTTATGCATGATTGTCATCTTGGGCATAGATCTGGGTTATAAACCCCTTTTTGCATAGAGATTTTGAAATATTTTGTTGAATACCTCATTAGGGCACCCTGGGATCATGAATTTAGCAGGAAAAAGTATTTGAGATTCTAGTTTCAGTGTATGTTCTAGGGCTTCAGGGATCATTTGGGCATTTGCATTCTATTGGTACCAATGGACGCAAATTTCTCCTTGTAGTTTCCATGGCTTGCATTTTGGTTTTCCTACATCTTTGCAATAGGTGATGTCATGTATGTTGAAAGAAACCCTGCTGTTTGAAAACCATTAGCAAACCACCCCTTTTTATTATTATCTGTCATACCCTACAGAGAATACACCCTTTGCATACTATAAGTGTTATTTGCCCTGTAGATGCATAAAATCTTGCATAATTAACATGTGTCTACATCTTGTGCTTTAAAGCTTAGCATTGCAGTCTTCTTTTTAGCCCCTTGTTGAAAAAAATTTTAGAATAAAAGTTGCATGCACATCCCCATTTGTCTTCAGTAGCTTGTATGTGACTTAGTGCATTTGTTCATTCCGCACGACAACCCTTCTCGGGTGGATTGAATGAGTTTGGTTGTCCCTGTTGTCAACTTGGAGCTGCGCCCTGAATCGAAGACGTGCGCGAGACGACCAGTCCTCTATCTGGTTGAAACAATGGGATCTTCTCACGAGGGTGGGTGCCTCAATAGTGAGAAGAACCTCCAGAAAAGGCTGGTTCCTGTATGATGTATCAATTAAGATCTCTACTCTATGCTGCTGACTACCGTGGAAAAGGGAGAAGGGAAACTTAAAGGGGAAATCCTACCTAAAAGGGGGTGATACACCAGAATTTTGATCCACTCAACTTGGAACCTTGAACACTGAACGAACAAGGGAAAAGGAAGACCTATGATTTCAATCAATCACTTATGCATAAGTATTTCATGGAGAGGTTTGATCTAATGCTTGAAACTTGAGGGAAAACGATGGAGAGAGGTCTGATAAAAGACACTTTGCGGCCACCTAACATCCACTTACAGTTTCAGCAAAAGACAATGAAGAACACTTTAACATGACCTGCACAAGGATAATATAGCAACTAGGTACGAAACAAAATTTGGGAAGGGAGAGAAATCTACCACTTATGCAAATTGCTGAAGAAATATACACTATGCCAATGCTTGAAATCTGAAAGTACAGTCCTTCTTATTGATCGAAGAGGTTACACAACTCACCAATGGCAGAGTCTGGTCTAACCAAGAGAGATTGGATGATTTTTAATCAAGGTTGAAATCCTTTATATAGATAATTACAAGAGGCCAAAGATTGGCGTAGAAGCTTGAAGAGAAAGATTCACTTTTGTTAACTCAAGGCTTTACTTGGCCTTTCAATAAAATATATTTTCCTCCTTGTCCTTGCATGAAGCTTCTTCGCTTGAAGAAGCGAACTTATCTTTGTTATGAACCCCCCACCTCCTTTTGCATGGATATCTACGCAAATGTTAAGTTTAGAACTCTACATGAGCTGCTTGATTGCCAAGTTGTAGCGTTTGAAAACTGAGTTAACCGTTATTTAAGCTGAGTTGGACGAAGAGATCATTTTCCTCCGCATGAAAAGCTTCTAGTGGATGCGGCGTTTTAATCAATTAGTCCACTCTAAATCTGGAACAGTCAACTTGTCGTTCGAATTTGAAACTCCTGTTTAGACCTTTGGATGTATGGGCCAACTGGAGATGGATAGGACTTTAATAATCAGTCAACTGAATCTTTGACCGATGTTGGAAAATAGCTCCGATGTTCGAAAATAGCTCCAATGTTTGCATGTATTTCGTTTTATTCTGGTCTGCTGTTCGTATCTATTTCTGGCGGGATTCTGTATATTCAAATGGTGTTAGTCTAATTATACCCGGTTTATATTTTCTTGCGGAATTCTGGCTTTATCCCTGTTCCAACGGTTACTTCCCGCAGGCAAAATTTGACGGCCTGCGGGACGTCACCGGAAGCTTTATTATTTCCTTCGGATTTCTCTGCTTGGCAATTTCCTTTACTCTTATTTGTTCGGGCCTTTTCCCGCGGTCTTTTGCTCTGTCGGCTTTTTTGTATTGAACGCTAAGTCATATTCCCGCGGAAAAAGTCCGCAAGAATTATCTTGGTTTATTCGGGTTAATTTTATGAGGCTTATTTTGTGCGGCCTTTCTCCGAATTCCTTCTTTTGATTGTCTTTGCCTCTTGTATTTTCTTCGGACTTCTGTCTTGTGCCAGCCTTTTCGAATTTCTTCGGACTTTTTGTCCGAAGGAATTCCTTCAGACAAAAAGTCCAAAAGAATTCATTTCCTTTGTTTTTTGCCTTTGTCTTTTGTCTTTCTCTCCATTGACACTTCCGAATTTCTTCGGACTTTTTGTCCGAAGGAATTCCTTCGGACAAAAAGTCCGAAGGATATATTCCCCTTGTCTTTTCCTTTGCTTGTGCCCTTCGGGAATTTGTCATGGTCCATTCCGCCAACCAAGTGTCCTCCGACACCGACCAAGTGTCCTCTACCCATGCCCTTCGGAAAAATTGGAGGGCACTCGGGCTTTTTGCAAAAGTCTCCGAATTTGGTCTTCCTCCTGCCCGAAGGGTAGGTGCCCTTTGGGAATATTGAAAGTGACCCTTCCGAAGGGTACCCTACCCTTCAAAATTCTTGAAACTGTCTCTTTTTCGAATTAATCCTTGGCTTCTTTTGTGCAGACTTTTTTGTCTCTGTGGTCTTCCGAATTTCTTCGGACTTTTGTCCGAAGGAATTCCTTCAGACAAAAAGTCCGAAAGAATTCATCTCCTTTGTTTTTCTTCCCCCTTTAACTTTTTCTGTCCTCCTAAATTTCCTGATTGAGTCCGTAGAAAATTCCCTGCTTGAGTCCGTAGAAAATTCCCTGCTCGGGTCCGTAGAAAATTTTCTGCTTGGGTCCGTAGAAAATTTTCTAGTGGCAAGAAAAAATCTGATTTGTGGAAGATTTGTCAACAGTGCCCTGGTTGCATTTGTGTTTTCTTATGCTAATAAACCCCATGGAGATTGAATTGCAAAATCTCTCCATGTGAGCAAGCTACCCCTTAGGTCCTCTCGCCTTGGTCCAGGTAGAGTCAGAAGTAGCAGGGAACTGACCATACCCTCTGTTGGTGCCTCTTAGTCATTTTCTACATTCGGTTTGTTCTAGATGCCAAACTCTTCCCCGACTACAACGACATACTAGCAGGGTTTTCATCTTTGTTTGCCATTTTCTTCAAGTGTGCAAGGCCGAGCGTACGAGGTGTACAACTGGGAACTAACACTTTGCTGTAGTCGTTGCCCGAGATTAAATTGAAGCCCATAGCACTTGTGTTGCCGGGGACTCTTGCAGAGAGTTGTAAGTGCTTGTTTGAAAAGTTCTCTGCCTATCATTTGCTGCATTCTGATTATCTTTGGTTTGTCAATGTCACCACTCTATTGGCACCATTACTGGGGATACTTCTTGTCACCCGTGTTACCAGGGACTCTTGCAGAGAGCTGATTGCACAAGTTCAGGTTTGAAAAATGTTCTCTGTCATTATGTTGATGCAAGTAATCTCAATTGCGTTTTCAGATAAGGTTTATTCATGTTATCTCATGGTTTGAAAGTTGAGGTTATTATTTGCTGCTTTGTTATCTTGGCCGTCAACACTGCAACACTCCATTGGGGATGTGCCAAGAATTGAGAGATGTGCCAAGAATTGAGAGATTTGATCTCTTGAATTTGTTGCAAAGAGCTGGAAATTTGTCATGTTCTGAGGTGGTTCCCCTTCTGAACACGAGTCTGAAAATTTCATTGTCTTTGCTTTCATACATCATCACTAATTTCAGAAAAATATGGTTCAGTATGTATCACTTCAAATTTGTAAATGGTTATATTCTAGAAGTTTGCTTTTAGTGGCGACTCCAAAACATCATCTAGTTTCAAAGAAAGATTAGTGCCTGCTTCGATTATCTTCAGCTTTAAGAGTTCTCTTGCTTGCAAAGCTGGAAGGACTGAGGTCCTCTTTCAAAAGAGACCCATCAAAGAAACTTGTCTTGCCCTTAACTGTTCATCAAGAAAGGAGACAAGTTTGGAGGCCTGTTGAAGAGCAAAGTGCAGCTGCAAAGGACTGTTTGGGCTGTCAAGATTTTGGTAATCCTAAAATTTTTGTTGAAATTCCTATTATTCAAGATTATCATAGTTCTTTTAGTGATTCAAAATCATACAACCCCATTTACTATCCATCTCCTCAACCAGTTGAATTGCCTCCTAAGTTTGATACACCAAGGCCACCTCATTCACCCCCTCACAACCCTTTGCCATTTGTTTGTGAACCTACCATTGAACCAATCATGAGGCAGAGGGATCAACATGAGAATGAGCGTCCTACATTCCGAATTCCCAGATTCAAGGATATCAATTTTGATGACATGGAAGGTTATCTTAATGAAGTCCCAAATGAGGTAAGGAAATGCCTTCCGAAGTTTCAAGGGAACAATGCAGTAAGTGGTGATTAGAACTTGAGGGCCTTTCACAATATCATTGAAGCCTATGAGGTTGAGCACGAGGATGTTTGCATCAAGTTGTTTGTGTACACGCTGGAAGAAGATGCATGTGAGTGGTTCAATTCTCTTCCCCATGGATGCATTGATTCATGGGAAGAAATGAAGAATGCCTTTTTAGAATCCAGTATGATGATAGTGTTGATCTAAGGTTTCTTTTGGCCAAATTTGAAAATATCAAGAACCCCAATGAGTGCATGCAAGACTTCAACACACGGTTCAACAAAGCTATGATACAACTGCCTGAGAACATAAGGCCTAGTGATACAATGTGCTTGATAAAATATTGTGATGCCTTTGATAATAAGGCTGCGTATTACTTGAGGGACAAGGCTCCCACGAACCTATGGTTGGCATTCAGTATGGCCATCCAAAATGAGAACAATGTAAAGGCTGTGGGAAAGCCCATGAACAAGCAGGCTGATGTAAAATTGGTTAATCCAGAAAAAATGCAGTCCACTAAGGATGCCAACCTTGAAGAGACTGTTAAGACTTTGGCCTCCACTGCCAAAGAGATGTCCTACAAGCTAGTCAGGGCTGAGAAGGGGCTACCTCACAGGTCTGCAAGTCAGGAAAGAGCTCCAAATTTGAATCAAGCACCAAACAGGCCTGCACATGATGATAGAAATCAGAAATGGGAAAGTTGGAAGAGAAGTCCCTGATCCCTTGCACGCCAAAGTAAATGTTGTGAATTTGTGATTTCAAAATCGATTGGTGTGACAAGTGCTTCCTTTCACATCCCCCATGTGATACTGCTGAACCAAGTGATGAATATGTGGATGATCTTGAGTCTGCGTTTGATGATGATGATATTTTGATGTTCAATTATCAAGACTCCCATTGTAAGTTTTCTGCCTCCACATAAATGATGTATGATACTACTGCAGTTTAGTTTTGGAGTGTAGTCAATAAGGTATGTGCCCCAATGTATGAATTTGCTTGTGATGATAATATGACACAAGCATACGAATTACCCAATCATGATGTAATTGAAGATCTGAAGTGTGCTCTAACCGAAGTGCTACACACAAATGTGGAATTGGGTAACCTCGTTGGGAATGTGGATGTTGTTGAGCAACCATCTATTCTTGACGCTGTGTTTGACAATAATGGTGCTGTTTGGAAAATGTCATTTAATGAAGATGGGGTTATCTTTTATGCCCCTGAGGATGAATGTTTTTAGACTTATTTCAAGTAGTACTTTGAGTGCACAAATGACATTGCTGACCCTGAAACACTCTTGCTTGGTACTCATTTGATTGCAGGCAAGAAGCAAGTTTATTTACAACTGCTGATGGAGTATCAAAATCTTTTAGCATGGTCTTATCTAGATTTGAGATCATGCAAAGAGGATTTGTTTCAACTTGTCATCCTATCGCAGCATAGCAGCAGACCTTTCAGGCATGTGCAAAGATTGGTTTACTTCACCTTGGTCACCAAGCTGCTAGAAAAGTTCAAGAAATTAAGGGATGATAAGATTCTGGAGCCGCCGGTTAATGGCAAATATTTGAAACACGTCCTCGATTGAGCCCGTAATTGTGTACATATTGTATAGTGTTTTGTTGCTTTGTTGCCCCTTTGCTATGGGACTTGCTTGTACAGTTTCCTTTCATGTTTTTTGTCGTGTGTTTGTTTTCAAATCCTCCTGATCTATTTTTGTCAGTCTGTCCTTTTTTGTTGAGCTTTCATGAGTCTCTATTGATATAATTTGTTCTAAGTGTTGACTCCTTGGCCCAATGGTTGGCACCTGGTCTTACGTTTTGGGGTTCTTTGGACACCCACAAGGGGTGTACATCCCCGGGCGAAGGCCAGTGTTAGTGCCCAAAATTGCACTGAAGCAATTGAGCCCTTGTTAAGCATAGATGCCTAGTTTGTTTTGCCCACTTCCTGTTTTGAAGTGTTCATCAGAGGTCAAGTGTCCTATTAATTTGGTCTTTACTAGCCTTTGGTCTATCAAAAGCCGAGTTGAATTCATGTCTAAGCACGTTAAGACCCTTGTTCCAATTTCCCTGGCTTAAGCCCTTTGATTAAATTTCAAATTGGTGGGAGCAATTTAAGTGGGAATGCTTTTATTATGCTATGGACTTATTTTAAATTTTATGCTAAGGTTTGGTCGTGTTTATTAACACGACCAAACCTTAGTCTAAAATTCATGTTTGGTCCCATTTTTATTTCCCGTGGCCGTTGGTCCCTTTTTATCTATTAGCATGGTCTAAGTAATGCTTGGTCCCTTTGTTTTAACTGAGCTCAAAGTCCTATCCTAAAGCCTATGTTGTATTTATTTATGCACCCAAAAACCTAAGGCTAAGACTTTATAATAAGTTATTTGTTCCTCGAGCTCTGACTTAATTGTTTTTCATGTTGATTTTGAGCCAATCATGTCTGACCTAGTGGATCGCAATCGAATGGTGCACGTTAACGCGGAGCAAGATGATCCGATGGTGCGTGATCAATGCTGAATAGTCAAAGAGATTCGGGATGAGTGTGGATGTGCCAAGTGTCAAGCTTGTAGAGCACGATTTAAAGCTCAAGCACGTTCTCGTTGATCGATAGTACGTGGCAAAGCGTATAGATCCCAATCAATGATGCATAGAAGGTCAATGTTTCAATAAAGCCCCATGACAAGCGCGAAGGTGACTAGTGTCACCATCGCAAGAATCCTATCAAAAATCCAACGGAACTCGGAGCAAAGGACTGAGCCCTGTGGATGGACATCGAAGGTCAGTGTTTGATCCATGCAAATATGATCACTGGCGCGAGACGAGGGTGGACTTTGAAACAGAGCTCAAAACAAAAGTGGATGTGCCAAGTGTCAAGCTTGCGGGGCACAATTTAAAGCTCAAGCATGTTCCCGTCGATCGACAGTACACGGCAAAGCATACAGATCCCAATTGATGGTGTATAGAAGGTCAATGTTTCAACAAAGCCCTGGGACAAGCGAGGTGGTGACAAGTGTCACCACCTTGGGTACATGGTAAGAAGATCCAATGGAGTGAATCGATCTGTGCATCCAAGATCCGACGGTGCGAAAGGAGAGTTGACTTTTCAAAGAACTCAGGTGAAATAAGAAGCTGCCACATGGCGAAAGGGCGCTACCCCAACAGAGACTGACTTTGTAGAGTGTAGGAAGCCCGTGGAGCTGCCAAATGGCATGGTCTCGACTGCCAGGTGCAAACATCGACCAATAACGTTCGATTTCCCGGATCTAGATCGACGGTCCACGATAAAGGTCAGGGATAAGGACTCTAAAAAAGATCAATGGTGCGTATTTGATAAAGCTCCAAGATGGCATGAGAACATGACATGTGTCAGAATTGAACCAATTAAGCGGCTTAGTCACTTTTGAGCCCCACAAGTGCCTAGTTGGATCTGATGTGGAGTGCCACATGTATATATGTGGGAAACTTTGGCCTAGGAGCTAAAATTGACAATTCCTTAATGGATGAGCAAGAAATCACAGTGCAGAAGAGGCGCTGTGGGCCATTCCAGAGCATGTTTTCAATGATGGCCACGGATAATTTTCTGCCTCTACCACAACTCAAGCATTCCAATGCAGCCATCATTGCAAGAGCAGGGTGTTCCATGGCATGCAAAAGAGGAAGGGGAGCTGTCCAGAGTGTTCCAGCTGTGCAAGCAAGTGGTTGAGGGCATCTTCATGCGGTTACACATGAGGACAAAGTTTGTTCGGCCTCCACCACAAGTGTCACCTTCCAGATCATGAAAAATGGCATCTCCAGTCAAGAAATCAAAGGGGTTTGTTGCAAATATTCATCATTCCTTGTAAAGGCAGTTGCAACAATCATTTTCCTTGCAAATACTTGAAGATTCCAGGCGTGGCAAAGGGGATATCCTAGCTGGGAGCATCTTGGCGGAACAGGGAGGGGTGTTTTGCACTTTTGCAAATTACAACCCTCATTTCTGGATTTGAAAAGAAGGTTAAAGAAATGTATAAATAGAGGGCTTCTCTTCTCTTCAAGGGGTGGGTTGTTGGTCTTTGTTTATCTCTCCAAGGATAGGCTTTTCCAAATTTTGGGATCATGGCTGTGTGTGTATTTTGCCTCTCTTGCTAAGGTGGTTGCAGTTGTAGAACCATTAGTAAGCTCTGAGAGCATCTCTATATGTCTCATCTGTCCAACATGGAGCAAATCCACCATGCTTATCCCCATGGCAACATTTTGAAACATTGGTGTATGTAAGATTTTCTTTCAAGTTGATGGGAAATACTTGTGGTTCTTTATTGTATCCTGTTAATGAAATGCAATGAGATGTTTTACATGCTATGCTGATTGGATATCTAGCTTTGTGATTATGTAAGGTTGTCATCTTGGGCATAGATATGGGTTATAAACCCCTTTTTGCATAAAGATTTTGAAATATTTTGTTGAATACCTCATTAGGGCACCCTGGGTTCATGAATTTAGTAGGAGAAAGTATTTGAGATTCTAGTTTCAGGCTATGTTCTAGGGTTTCAGGGATCATTTGGGCATTTGCATTCTATTGGCACCAATGGATGCGAATTTCTCCTTGTAGTTTCCATGGCTTGCATTTTAGTTTTTCTACATCTTTGCAATAGGTGATGTCATGTATGTTGAAAGAAACCCTGTTGTTTGAAAACTACCAGCACACCACCCCTTTTTATTATTATCTAACTATCCTACCCTGCAGATAATACACCCTTTGCATACTTTTAAGTGTTATTTGCTCTGTAGATTCATAAAATCTTGCATACTTAACATGTGTCTGCGTCCTGTGCTTTAAAGCCCAGCATTGTAGTCTTCTTTTTAGCCCCTTGTTGAAAAATTCTTTAGAATGAAGGTTGCATGCACATCCCCATCTGTCTTCAGTAGCTTGTATGTGACTTAGTGCATTTGTTCATTCCGTGTGACAACCCTTCCTGGGTGTATTGAACAAGTTTGGTTGTGCCCTGGTCGCATTTGTGTTTTCTTGTGCGAATAATCCCTATGGAGATTGAATTGCAGAATCTCTCCATATGAACAAGCTACCACTTAGGTCCTCTCACCTTGGTCCAGGCAGAGCCAAAAGTAGCAAGGAGTTGACCATACCATCTGTCGGTGCCTCTCAATCATTTTCTACATTTGGTCCATTCTATATGCCAAACCCTTCCCAGGGTATAATGACATACTAACGGGTTTTTCATCTTTGTTTGCCATTTTCTTCAAGTGTGCAAGGTCGAGCGTGAGGTGTACAATTGGGAACCAACACCTTCATGGAGCACATTTATACCAACAAATATTATTAGAGAAATCAGCCTCAAATGTTGCCAAGACTGATTCTCCTTCCATTTTATTCAACCACTACTGCCCCTTGTTTTGGGTTTTGTGGAGGCAAAAAGTAATCTAAGATTTGGAGAAAACATTGTTTAATTTCAAACTATGATGATGCATACGCCTTGAGGAACAAAAACCTATTACAAAGGTATGCTTGGTTTCTGTTGGTGAGCTCTTGATCTCCGATCCTTGACTTTCGCACCATGAGCCATGCAAGGGAAAAAAAGCATACGATGCCTTTTTGGAACTGTTTTTTCTTGCCCAACCTCAAGGAGGGATGAACATAGTGCAGGATGCCTTTCTGGAATTGTTTTTGCTTGTCCAACCTCAAGGAGGGATGAACATAGTGACATGATGTCCTTGAAGACTTTGTGGCATTGAACAACTTGACTTCTGCAACTGCAAGTAATTATTATGGAAACAAAAAAAATGACAAAAACAGCCAATGGTCTCATAACTCATTCCCTACATGGATATTTCCTTAGAGTTTGAAGGCAAAGTCCATACACTAGAATTGATCACCATTTTATTTACAAACACAAACTTGTTTTTGATGATACATGTTTGCCAACCTTACACGAATGCTTATGCATTAGATTGGCTAGGTGAATTGGTTTGTGAGCATGGTGCTCACAAAGAAGACTGAGTGGTAGAACCACCCTTTTGACTCAGAGAGTAAAGCTTGGTGTCCCCAAGAATTCACCTGGAAATCTTGGAGTACCCCGTTAAAAATTTTCGGTCTTTTTGACTTGTGTTAATTGTGGGTCATGTTGTCACTTTCTTGTTTAGTTTAAATTTTTGGTTTTGCTTTAACGCTTTTGTTTGCGGATTTGCTCAAAATTCTCTCCAGGAAGTCATAAAAGATACTCGGGTCACATTCGCTAAATACCCACAGGCATAAAATCACTGATATCATTAAAAAAACCAAAAGCTCATTCATCCTAGACCCAAGTGGGTTTCCTAAGATGCTTTACTTGTTTTAATTGAGTAAAGTTGTCTAAAAATCTCGCTTGTTATAACTCAATGTAAATCGGGTTTACAAGGGAACTTCACTTCATTTCCTAAAATAAGCAAGGCAGTTATCCAAGCCTACAATATAAAGTAATGAGTTGAGAAAATAAAAGATTCATTCCAAGTCATCTCCACGTCACTTTGGAGCAACTAACCCAGTAAGAGTTTCCTAGGACTGGCTTATGGAGTAATTTTGAGCAGATTTCTTCCCGCAATTTCTTCTTGCTTTCAAGTATGTTTTTTTTTTTTTGGTTTTGGTTTTGTGTATTTTGCTGTAATCTTTTTTCCCAAATTTTGTGGAAACCCAAGCCCTAATCGTTCTTTCCATTATGGACAATTGCCTCCATTGTTTGATCTTTTCCTTGCTTAGGGTTTTGAATGGCCATTACATCAACTACAGATCTCGTTTGTAATTTTCTAAAAATCATTTTATTCCCTTTGCCAAAAAAAAATCAGTCGATGCTTTTCCATCGCCGTTTCAATATGGATTGGTGAAATATCCCGAGCCAATTTTTTTTTATTTTTTTAGATATTGGATTTCAACATTACAAGTAAAAACCGTTAAGGTTAGAAGATAAACCCAAATGTACTGAAACAACTCCGCTACTTTAAATGCTAGAAATGGAACTCAACGTCCAGTATGTGCTACCCAATCCAAGGCGGAGTAGGGGCGACCATAAGATGGAGTAAATTACAAACAAAGGAACTCTACGTCAAGTATGTGCTACCCAATCCAAGGCGGAGTAGGGGCTACCATATGACTGAGTGAAATTAATAACAATGCTTTAATGGGAAATACTGAAGAATGAAACTACTCCACACCCAGCATGTGCTTGCTAACCCCAGAAGGGAAAGTAGGTACCATAGGGCGGAGATCTACACTCAGAATGTGCTTGCTAACCCCAATAGGGAAAGTAGCTACCATAGGGCGGAGCTATAAACTAATACAATAACTTAATAGAAACTGAACTTTTGAAATCAGATTTGAACAAGTAAAGAATGGCTGCCAGTACTACTGTCAGCTTACAAAATAAAAAGAATTTGCTCTTAGAAAGAAGGAAAACCAGCCACCTATTAAATTCTTCAGATGTTCATAACTCACACAAAACTTGTTCAATCTTCTTGATTTCTGTTGCAAAGTCTCTTCCTTAAGATGGCGCCCAAGTTAGCATCAAAATTCAGACCCAATCTGCATCCAAAACTTGTTACACGATTTTCAATGCAAACCCCAAAGGGCATCCCAGCTGAATAGGGCGATTTGCTCTAGAAATAAATTGCAAGCTTGAAAAATTCTATAAATTAGAGCAAAGGGGCGCCTAAGCCTAGCCAAGATAATGATATGATATCCAGAACCTTTTTTTTTGTATTTTCTGATTTATGAATAAAAACCTAGATCTGTCTTATACAGAATACAATAACTGAAACACTAATAATACCGAATAAACTAACAATGCAATAACTGAAATCATTACATAAGTAAATATAAATATCAATGACTGAATCACCACTAGATGCTGTCTTGCAAGCATGAAGCGATGCCCTAGCTAGGAGGCCTTCATTCCCCGAAGTAGTTCCAGAGCCAAAGCGGCAGCATAACAATGTATTAGACCAAGATGATAAAATGAGAACCCAATGCTTTCTTTTATAGGCTTCAGTGGGCCTCCCTTGAAGCCTTATCTCCAAAAGTGGCGCCCCTTTCCATGCAATGATGGCGCCCCCCCTTCAAGTCCCCCTTTTAAAATAACATTAAGTTATTTCGACTAGGCCAAGGTCAACGTTAAAATATAATGTTATTTTTTTAAAAAAAAGTGAAATTAACTTATTTCATCGAGACCGCATTTTGAAGCCCAAAACTGAATGAGTCAACTGAAAAAGAAAGTTAACTCCTTGAGACAACCCTGCTAGCTGCCAAAAATAGAATTTACTAAAAATAGTAAATTCCTGGAAATGCTCAGAAAGTCGAAACAAACATACCTCCGCGAAGCTCTCGAAAAACCCAGAAAGAATTCGCCATCAAAACTTCGAGCAAGGACATCCTAAAAAATAGGAAACCCTAATTTGCACCTTCCGAATAGCCTACGGATTTCCAAAACTAGGCCAACGGACACTGTGAGATCAGATTTGAGAAGGGGACATTACAGTCCGCCCTTCCCAAAATTGCTTGTCCTCAAGCAATCGCAAACTAGGATGATGCAAGATCTCATCATTTTCCCAAGTTGCATCCTCCATAGGTAGGTCCTTCCACTTTACCAGGTATTCTCTGATGGTTCTTTTCCTCAAAGAACGTTCTCGAACATCAAGTATCTCCTCTAGAATTAGAGCCAACTGTCCCTCTTCATCCAAAGGCGGTAACTGGGATGAAGCAATCACATTATGTCCAAGTGTCTTCTTGAGGCGAGACACGTGGAAGACGTTATGCACTCTGCTATCAGAAGGTAGCTCTAATTCATAAGCTACTGCTCCAACTTTTCTGATGACCTTAAAGGGCCCATAGAAGCGAGGTTTGAGCTTATCAGCCCCACTCTTCTTGAGAGTAGACTGTCTATATGGTTGTAATCTAAGATAGACCATATCTCCAACCTCGAAAGAATGCTCAACACGCCTCTGATCCGCATACAACTTTTGCTGATTTTGTGCAATCTGCAAATTATCCTTCAAGGATTTCATTATGTCCTGACTATGCTGCAACAAATCCTTGGCTAGGGGTGCTTTGCTGTCACCAAACACTAAATCTGCAAAACTAGGTGCCTCATACCCATAAAGTGCCAAGAAAGGAGACATCTTAATTGACATATGAAAAGTAGAGTTGTAGCAATACTCACCAATATGCAGCCACTTGACCCAAGTTCTCTGCTGTTCTGACACATAATTTCTCAAGTAGGCTTCCAACCACTTGTTCACCACTTCAGTTTGCCCATCTGTTTGGGGATGGTAGCTAGTGTTTGGGGTGAGCACAGTGCCACTCATTTTGAAGACTTCTTGCCAAAACTTGCTTAGGAACTTGTTGTCCCTATCACTCACGATGTTCCTTGGCAATCCATGCAGCTTAAACACTTCTCGAAAAAACAGATCTGCAACTTGGGCTGTAGAAAAAGTGCTGGTAATGGCGAAGAAGTGAGCAAATTTGGTTAGCCGATCCACCACTACATAGATGCAATCTTTCCCTTGGGCTTTGGGCAACCCTGTGATGAAGTCCATCGAAATACTTTCCCATTTTTGATTGGGAATAGGGAGTGGTTGCAGTAAACCAGCTGGTAATGTATGCTCATTTTTATTCGTTTGACAAACATGACACTCCTGAATGTAGCGTTGTACCTCTCCTTTCAATCCCTTCCAAGAAAACCTTTCTCGGATCTGTCGATATGTCTTGAAAAAACCTTGGTGACCAGCAACTGGAACATCATGAAAAGTCAAAAGAATCTTCTTCTTCAGCTTAGATTCAGCCACCAGAAAGATTCTTCCCTTATAATGTATCAATCCCTCAACCATCTTGTACCTTTTATCATGAAAAGTACCCTCAAGAATGCTGGTTGCAAACTGATTTTTAGCATAATTAGCAAGCAACATGTCTCTCCAATCTGCAGTAAGCTCACACAATGAGCTAAGATGAGGTCTCTTGGAGAGAGCATCGGCCACAATATTATTTTTTCCTTTTACATATTCAATATCAAAGTCGTAAGCTTGAAGCTTACTCACCCATTTCTGTTGCCTCTCATTTAGATCCTTCTGGTGCATGAAATGCTTGAGGCTATTGTGGTCAGTCTTAACTACGAACTTGTTTCCCACCAAGTACTGTCTGAACTTGGCTAAAGCATGCATGATGGCAAGCATTTCTTTGTCATAGATTGAATATGTTTTTTCAATACCTCGTAATTTTCTACTCTCAAACACGATAGGGTGTTTGTCTTGCATCAGGACAGCCCCCACTCCTTCACCTGATGCATCACATTGCAGCTCGAATGGCTTGGAGAAATCCGGTATTGCCAAAACCGGACACGAGCTCATGATCTTCTTGAACTTGTCAAAAACAATTTGAGCCTTTTCTGACCAAACAAAGGCTCCCTTTTTGGTGAGATCAGTAAGGGGGGCAGCATTCTGTGAATACCCCTTAACGAATCTCCGATAAAACCCACAAAGACCCAAAAAACCTTTCAACTGAGTTAAGCTCTCAGGAGGTGGCCAATCAACTACTGCCTTGATCTTCTTTGGGTCCACCTTCACTCCCTCAGCACTGTGTATGTGGCCAAGGTATAGTAACTCCGTCATCCCAAATTCACATTTGGAAGCTTTTGCAAACAAGCTCTCAGATTCCATGATACTAAGCACTTCCTCCAAGTGCTTAAGATGATCTCCCCAAGTCTTGCTGTAAATCAGAATGTCATCAAAAAATATTAGCACAAACCTCCTTAACTGATTCTGAAAAATACGATTCATGCAAGACTGAAAGGTAGCCGGAGCGTTAGTCAACCCAAATGGCATGACTAAGAATTCGAAATGGCCATAGTGACATCTGAAAGCTGTCTTCTCCACATCCGATCCCCTCATACGAATCTGATGGTAACCCGATCTCAGATCAATTTTTGAGAAGAACTTGGCACCATGTAGCTCATCAATGAGCTCATCTATCCTGGGTATGGGATATCTGTTTTTGATGGTGCTTTGATTCAAAGCACGATAATCCACACACATGCGCATGGTACCATCCTTCTTCTTCACAAGAACCACTGCCGAAGCAAAGGGGCTCTTGCTTGGGCGTATGAAACCCATCTTCAAGAGTTCTTGAATATTCTTCTCGATCTCGTCCTTTTGCCTCTTCGGATACCGATATGGAGTTATGATCACCGGTTTTGCTCCTTCCTTGAGCTCAATGATGTGTTCTGAACCTCTATCAGGAGGTGGTCCAGGAGGTAAATCAGCAAACACTTTACTCTTCTTGGTGAGTAAAGATTGAATATCAGGAGGATACTCTATTTTCGTTTCAGCAGGACTAGCTGGAAGAACCATGCATTCCGCAGCCCAGTCCACTTGGTCATGACGTATCAACCTTGCCATCCTTTTGAATGACAATCCGATGGCCACCATTTGACATTCCTCTCAACACCACCTTCTTTCCATCGGATTGGAACCTGAGTTCCATGGTTTGCAGATTTAAAGAGATCTCTCCAAGAGATCGCAGCCACTGAGTGCCAAGGACAGCATCCGTATCTCCAATATTAACCACATAGAAGTCATCCTTGACTTCGTAATTGCCCAATTGCATTGTCATGTTGGGAACCCTTTTGGTACAAGAGATGTGGAACCCATCAACAACCATGACTTTGAACCCTTCAAAATCTTCAGTTTGCAACCCCTTCTTTGCTACCACAGCTTCGTCAATGAAGTTATGGGTTGCTCCAGTATCAATTAGAGCAACTAAACGCTGCCCTTTGATCGTCCCACGAATTTTGAAAGACTCATTCTTTTGGAAGCTCGAAAGTTGAGCCAACGTACCACCACTTTCTTTTTCGCTTTCGGACTCTTCAGGAGCTCTTTCAACTTCACTATCGTCGGGATCAGATTGCTGGTCCGAAAAATCAGAGTTACTCTCACCAGCGGAATAATACTCAATCTGGTGAAATTTGACTCCCTTTGGGCAAACATGATCTGGAGACCATTTATCTCTACATTGTAAACATAGCCCACATTGGAAACATAGCCCCTTTCTTCGGAGTTCATTGATAGTTTCCGGATCCAATCTTGTGCCAAGAGGTTTCTGCTGTTTAGACTCCTTTTGATAAGGCTTTTGATGAAACCTTTTCCCTCTATCCTTCTTGTGGAATGATGGTTTAGAATGGAACTTTGTTTTGGGAGCAGCCCACTCCATGTTTCTAGCTTTTTTCATTGCTTCTTGTAAGGACGGTGGATCAAAAGCTTTGATCCATCCCTTGAGTGGCTCCATCAAACCTTCGCTGAATAAGATCACTAATCTTCTCTCAGTGATTCCAGTGACCATAACTGAAAGTCTTTGAAACTCAGCTATGTAGGCATCAACAGTGCCATACTGCTTCAACTGCGCCAACTCCCTAAAATGCACTTCTGGGTCCTTCTTCTCGAACCTCTCAATAAGTCTATTGGTGAATTCATCGTAGCTAGTGATTGATCCATGACCCAAGGTGACTAGGCCATGGTACCACCACTCATGCGCCACCCCATCTAGGTGTAGCGTAGCGAATATCGCGTCTTCTTCAACCATTGGCCTAAGAGCCAAATAGTTGTCTAGTTTCTGAATCCAAGCTCGAGCAGAATTACTATCACTTCCGTCAAAGTGGGAAAGCATTAGCTTGTTGATAGCTTGATGCAAGTCTCCTTGTGCTGGAGTTCTTCTTTGGTCATAATTTCTCCCTTGTCCCTTACTCTTTCGCTTATGATCTATAAATTCATTATAGGACATATCCGTTTTGATGTCATCAGGGAGAGAATCATACTCCGCATGGCCACGTCTCAATTGTTCCACAAATGAAGAATTCTCTTCAGGATCAGGTTGGGCGTTTACTGGTGCTACGAAGGTGGGATTGAAGGGCCTTGACGAAATGTGAAATATCCCGAGCCAGATTTTTTCAACTTTTAGGCTTTGGATTACAACATCACAAGCAAGTTCCGTCCAGATTAAAAGTTAATCTCAAATAAACTGAAATACTTTGCCACTAGGATGCAATAAATGAACTCAACGTCCAGTATGTGCTATCCAATCCAAGGCGGAGTAGGGGCGACCATAAGACGGAGTAATTACAAATAAAGAACTCTACGTCAAGTATGTGCTACCCGTAAGGGGCTACCATATGACGGAGTGAGCTTAATAACAATGCTTTAATGGAAATACTGAAATGAAACTACTCCACACCCAGCATGTGCTTGCTTACCCAAAAGGGTAAGTAGCTACCATAGGGCGGATGCTCTACACCTAAAATGTGCTTGCTAACCCAATAGGGAAAGTAGCTACCATAAGGCGGAGCTGAAATCTATTACAATATTTTAAAAGAAAATTGAACTAATAGAGAAGGCTGCCAGTACTACTGTCAGCTTACAAAATTAAGTGAAATTTGCCCTTAGAAAGAAGAAAAAACCAGCCCTTATTAATTTCTTCAGATATTCATAACTCTGGCAAAACTTAATCAATCTTCTTGATTCCTGTTGCAAAATCTCTTCAGGAGTATGGCGCCCAAGTTAGCATCATCAAATTGATCAAATCTGCATCCAGAATGTTACACAAAAACCAATGCCAAACCCCAAAGGGGCGTCCAAGTGGAAGAAGGGCGATTTGCTCTAGGAAATAAATGCAAGCTTTATTAATTCTGAAAATTTGAGAAGAGGGGCGCCTAAGCCAAACTAAAACAATGGGTTGATACCGAGAACTAATTTTTTTGTATTTTTTCCTTTATGAATGAAAACCCTAGGTTTATCTCATACAGAAATACAATGTCTGAAACTCTAATATTATCAAAAGAACTGACAATGAAATAACTGAAGTACTACTTAAGCAAATACGAATATCAAAGATTAATTCACCCCTAGATGCTGTCTTGCAAGCATGAAGAGATGCCCTTGCTAGGAGGCCTTCATTCCCCGAAGCAGTTCCAGAGCCAAAGCTGCAGCATAACAATGCATTAAAACCAAGATGCCCAAATGATAGCCCAATGCCTTCTTTTATAGGCTTCAATTGGCTTCTTCTAGAAGCTTATCCTCAAAAGTGGCGCCCCCTTTCCATGCAATGTGGCGCCCCCCCCTTCAAGTTCCCTCTTTTTAAAATAACATTAAGTTAACAAGTCTAGGCCAAGGTCAACGTTAAAATATAACGTTATTATTAATTTTTTAAGTGACATTCACTTATTCCGCCAAGACCGAATTTTGAAGCCCACAACTGAATGAGACAACTAAAAGGGGCAAATAAACTCCTTGCGATAATCCTGCTAGCTGCCAAAAATAGAATTTACTAAAAATAGTAAATTCCTGGAAATGCTCAGAAAACTGAAACGAACATACCTCCGCGAAGCTCTCGAAAAACCCAGAAGGAAACTGTCGTCAAAACTTCGAGCAAAGACATCCTAAAAAATAGGAAACCCTCTTTTGCACCTTCCGAATAGCCTACGGATTTCCAGGAATAGGCCAACGGTCATTATGAGCTCAGATTCGAGAAGGGGTCATTACAGTCCGCCCTTCCCAAAATTGCTTGTCCTCAAGCAATTGTAAACTAGGATGATGCAAGATCTCATCGTTTTCCCAAGTTGCATCCTCCATAGGTAGATCCTTCCACTTGACCAGGTACTCTTTGATGGTTCTTTTCCTCAAAAAACGTTCTCGAACATCAAGTATCTCTTCTGGAATTAATGCCAACTGTCCCTCTTCACCCAAAGGTGGTAGCTGTGATGAAGCAATCACATTATGTCCAAGTGCCTTCTTGAGGCGAGACACATGGAAGACGTTGTGCACTCTGCTATCAGAAGGTAGCTCTAATTCATAAGCTACAGCTCCAACCTTTCTGATGACCCTAAAGGGCCCATAGAAGCGAGGTTTGAGCTTCTCAGCTCCACTCTTCTTGAGAGTAGATTGTCTATATGGTTGTAATCTCAGATATACCATATCACCAACCTCGAAGGAACGCTCAACACGTTTCTGATCCGCATACAACTTTTGCTGATTTTGTGCCATCTGTAAGTTATCCTTCAAGGATTTCATTATATCTTGACTATTCTGCAACAAATCCTTGGCTAGAGGTGCTTTGCTGTCACCAAACACTAAATCTGCAAAACTAGGTGCCTCATACCCATAAAGTGCCAAGAAAGGAGACATCTTAATAGACATATGGAAAGTAGAATTGTAGCAATACTCACCAATATGCAGCCACTTGACCCAGGTTCTCTGCTGTTCTGACACATAATTTCGCAAGTAGCCCTCCAACCACTTGTTCACCACCTCGGTTTGTCCATCAGTTTGCGGATGGTAGCTAGTGCTTGGGGTAAGCACCGTGCCACTCATTCTGAAGACTTCTTGCCAAAACTTACTTAGGAACCTGCTGTCCCTATCACTCACGATGTTCTTTGGCAATCCATGCAGCTTGAACACTTCTCGAAAAAAGAGATCTGCAACTTGAGCTGCAGAAAAGGTGCTGGTGATGGCGAAGAAGTGAGCAAATTTAGTTAGCCGATCCACCACTACATAGATGCAATCTTTCCCTTGGGCTTTGGGTAACCCTGTGATGAAGTCCATCGAAATACTTTCCCATTTTTGATTGGGAATAGGGAGTGGTTGTAGCAAACCAGCTGGTAAAGTATGCTCATTTTTATTTGCTTGACAAACAGGACACTCCTGAATGTAGCGTTGAATCTCTCCTTTCAATCCCTTCCAAGAAAACCTTTCTCGGATCTGTCGATAGGTTTTGAAAAAACCTTGGTGGCCCGCAACTGGAATATCATGAAAATTCAAAAGAATTTTCTTCTTCAACTTAGAATCATTCACCAGAAAGATTCTTCCCTTATAGTGTATCAATCCTTCAACCACCTTGTACCTTTCATCATGGAAAGTACCCTCAAGAATGCTAGTTGCAAACTGATTTTTAGCATAATCAGCAAGCAACATGTCTCTCCAATCTGAAGTAAGCTCACTCAATGAGCTAAGGTGAGGTCTCCTGGAGAGAGCATCGGCCACTATATTATTTTTTCCTTTGACATATTCAATATCAAAGTCGTAAGCTTGAAGCTTACTCACCCATTTCTGTTGCCTCTCATTTAGATCCTTCTGGTGCATGAAATGCTTGAGGCTATTGTGGTCAGTCTTAACCACGAACTTATTCCCCACCAAGTATTGTCTGAACTTGGCTAATGCATGCATAATAGCAAGCATTTCTTTGTCATAGATTGAATATGTTCTTTCAACTCCTCGTAATTTTCTGCTCTCAAACACGATAGGGTGTTTGTCTTGCATCAGGACAGCCCCCACACCTTCACCTGATGCATCACATTGCAGCTCGAAGGACTTGGAAAAATCCGGTATTGCCAAAACCGGGCATGAACTCATGATCTTCTTGAATTTGTCAAAAACACTTTGAGCCTTTTCTGACCAAACAAAGGCTCCCTTTTTGGTAAGATCGGTAAGGGGAGCAGCATTCTGTGAATACCCCTTTACGAATCTCCGATAGAACCCACATAGACCCAAAAAACCTTTCAACTGAGTTAAGCTCTCAGGTGGTGGCCAATCAACTACCGCCTTGATCTTTTCGGGGTCCACCTTCACTCCCTCAGCACTGATTATGTGGCCAAGGTATAGTAACTCAGTCATCCCAAATTCACATTTGGAAGCTTTTGCAAACAAACTCTCAGATTCCATAATACTAAGCACTTCCTCCAAATGCTTAAGATTTTCTCCCCAAGTCTTACTGTAAATCAGAATGTCATCAAAAAATACTAACACAAACCTCCTTAAATGATTCTGAAAGATACGGTTCATGCAAGACTGAAAAGTAGCCGGGGCGTTAGTCAATCCAAATGGCATGACTAAGAACTCAAAATGGCCATAGTGGCATCTGAAGGCTGTCTTCTCAACATCCGATCCCCTCATTCGAATCTGATGGTAACACGATCTTAGATCAATTTTTGAGAAAAACTTGGCACCGTGTAGCTCATCAATGAGCTCATCTATTCTGGGTATGGGATATCTGTTTTTGATGGTGCTTTGATTCAAAGCACGATAATCCACGCACATGCGCATAGTACCATCCTTCTTTTTCACAAGAACCACTGCAGAAGCAAAGGGGCTCTTGCTTGGACGGATGAAACCCATCTTCAAGAGTTCTTGAATATTCTTCTCGATCTCGTCCTTTTGCCGCTTCGGATACCGGTATGGAGTTATGATTACCGGTTTCGCTCCCTCTTTGAGCTCAATGATGTGTTCTGATCCTCTATCAGGAGGTGGTCCAGGAGGCAAATCAGCAAACACTTTACTCTTCTTGGTGAGTAAAGATTGAATATCGGGAGGATGTTCTATTTTTGTTTCAATAGGACTAGTCGGAAGAATCATTAATTCAGTGGCCCAATCCACTTGATCATGTCGTATCAATCTCGCCATCCTTTTGAATGATACAATTCGAGGGCCACCATTTGACATCCCTCTCAACACCACCTTCTTTCCATCGGATTGGAACCTGAGTTCCATGGTTTTCAGATTTAAAGAGATGTCTCCAAGAGAACGCAGCCATTGAATGCCAAGGACAGCATCCGTATCTCCAATATTCACCACATAGAAGTCATCTTTGACTTCATAGTTGCCCAATTGCATGGATAAGTTGGGAACCCTTTTGGTACAAGAAATGTGAAATCCATCCGCCACCATGACTTTGAACCCTTCAAAATCTTCTGTTCGCAACTCCTTCTTTGCCACCACAGCTTCATCAATGAAGTTATGGGTTGCTCCAGTATCAATTAGAGCAACGATACGCTGCCCTTTGATCGTCCCACGTATTTTGAAAGATTCATTCTTTTGGAAGCTTGAAAGTTGAGCCAACGTACCACCACTTTCTTTTTCGCTTTCGGCCTCTTCAGGTACTCTTTCAACTTCACTATCTTCGGAATCGGATTGCTGGTCCGAAAAATCAGAATTACTCTCACCAGCGGAGTAATACTCAATCTGGTGGAATTTGACTCCTTTTGGGCAAACATGGTCGGGAGACCATTTATCTTTGCATCTGAAACAAAGCCCCTTTCTTCGGAGTTCATTGATAGTTTCTGGATCCAATCTTTTGCCAAGAGGTTTCTGCTGGTTATACTCCTTTTGGAAAGGTTTTTGTTGAAACCTTCTCCCTCTATCCTTCTTATGGAAGGATGGTTTAGGATGGAACTTAGTTTTGGGAGCAGCCCACTCCATGTTTCTAGCTTTCTTCATTGCTTCTTGCAAAGATGCTGGATCAAAAGCTTTGATCCATCCCTTGAGTGGCTCCATCAACCCTTCGCTGAATAAGATCACTAATCTTCTTTCCGTGATTCCAGTGACCATGACTGAAAGTCTTTGAAACTCAGCTATGTAGGCATCAACAGTGCCATACTGCTTCAACTGTGCCAACTCCCTAAAATGCACTTCTGGGTCCTTCTTCTCGAACCTCTCAATGAGTCTAGTGGTGAACTCATCGTAGCTAGTGATTGATCCATGACCCAAAGTGACCAGGCCATGGTACCACCACTCATGCGCTACCCCATCTAGGTGTAGTGTGGCGAATTTAATCGCATCTTCTTCAGCCATTGGCCTAAGGGCCAAATAGTTGTCTAATTTTTGTATCCAGGCTCGAGCAGAACTATTATCACTTCCATCAAAGTGGGAAAGCATTAGCTTGTTGATAGCTTGATGCAAGTCTCCTTGTGCTGGAGTTCTTCTGTGATCATAATTTCTCCCTTGTCCTTTACTCTTCCTCTTATGATCAATGAAATCATTATAGGACATGTCCATTTTGATTTCTTCAGGAAGAGAGTCATACTCCGCATGACCACGCCTCAATTGTTCCACAAATGAAGAATTCTCTTCAGGATCAGGTTGGGTATTGACTGGTGTTAAAAAGGTGGGTTTGAAAGGCCTTGACGAAATGTAAGTGTTATTTGAAGCAGGTTGAGCAACACTTCCATTAAATTGATTCGAGGCACTAGGCTCTCCTCTATAGCCGGAATTGGTCTGGAGATTTGGGTTTTGACCCACTTTTCCCAACATGAGGGATACCATATCCATTAAGGCATCCATTTTTCTTTCAAATCTCTTTTCCGGACTTAGGGATCTTTCTCTACCCTTCCCACTATCATTTCTAGGATTGGTAAACCTCTCGTTACCCCCTACTGATCTCTCACCTTCTGCCATATTTGTCTCTTGAGAAGACTCCCAATGAGCCCTTAAGATCTCTGAAGCTGTCTGACCTTCGGGAACCTGATACCACTGGAACTGTTTTGCGATTTTCTTATCTTCTCTCGCAATATATCTCTTTTCGCGGTCACTCATAGATGGTTTGTCCACAGGATGGCAGGATACGTGGCTCTGATACCACTGAAATATCCCGAGCCAGATTTTTTCAACTTTTAGGCTTTGGATTACAACATCACAAGCAAGTTCCGTCCAGATTAAAAGTTAATCTCAAATAAACTGAAATACTTTGCCACTAGGATGCAAGAAATGAACTCAACGTCCAGTATGTGCTACCCAATCCAAGGCGGAGTAGGGGCGACCATAAGACGGAGTAATTACAAATAAAGAACTCTACGTCAAGTATGTGCTACCCGTAAGGGGCTACCATATGACGGAGTGAGCTTAATAACAATGCTTTAATGGAAATACTGAAATGAAACTACTCCACACCCAGCATGTGCTTGCTTACCCAAAAGGGTAAGTAGCTACCATAGGGCGGATGCTCTACACCTAGAATGTGCTTGCTAACCCAATAGGGAAAGTAGCTACCATAAGGCGGAGCTGAAATCTATTACAATATTTTAAAAGAAAATTGAACTAATAGAGAAGGCTGCCAGTACTACTGTCAGCGTACAAAATTAAGTGAAATTTGCCCTTAGAAAGAAGAAAAAACCAGCCCTTATTAATTTCTTCAGATATTCATAACTCTGGCAAAACTTAATCAATCTTCTTGATTCCTGTTGCAAAATATCTTCAGGAGTATGGCGCCCAAGTTAGCATCATCAAACTGATCAAATCTGCATCCAGAATGTTACACAAAAACCAATGCCAAACCCCAAAGGGGCGTCCAAGTGGAAGAAGGGCGATTTGCTCTAGGAAATAAATGCAAGCTTTATTAATTCTGAAAATTTGAGAAGAGGGGCGCCTAAGCCAAACTAAAACAATGGGTTGATACCCAGAACTAATTTTTTTGTATTTTTTCCTTTATGAATGAAAACCCTAGGTTTATCTCATACAGAAATACAATGTCTGAAACTCTAATATTATCAAAAGAACTGACAATGAAATAACTGAAGTACTACTTAAGCAAATACGAATATCAAAGATTAATTCACCCCTAGATGCTGTCTTGCAAGCATGAAGAGATGCCCTTGCTAGGAGGCCTTCATTCCCCGAAGCAGTTCCAGAGCCAAAGCTGCAGCATAACAATGCATTAAAACCAAGATGCCCAAATGATAGCCCAATGCCTTCTTTTATAGGCTTCAATTGGCTTCTTCTAGAAGCTTATCCTCAAAAGTGGCGCCCCCTTTCCATGCAATGTGGCGCCCCCCCTTCAAGTTCCCTCTTTTTAAAATAACATTAAGTTAACAAGTCTAGGCCAAGGTCAACGTTAAAATATAACGTTATTATTAATTTTTTAAGTGACATTCACTTATTCCGCCAAGACCGAATTCTGAAGCCCACAACTGAATGAGACAACTAAAAGGGGCAAATAAACTCCTTGCGATAATCCTGTTAGCTGCCAAAAATAGAATTTACTAAAAATAGTAAATTCCTGGAAATGCTCAGAAAACTGAAACGAACATACCTCCGCGAAGCTCTCGAAAAACCCAGAAGGAAACTGTCGTCAAAACTTCGAGCAAAGACATCCTAAAAAATAGGAAACCCTCTTTTGCACCTTCCGAATAGCCTACGGATTTCCAGGAATAGGCCAACGGTCATTATGAGCTCAGATTCGAGAAGGGGTCATTACAAAATGTAAGTGTTGTTTGAAACAGGTTGAACAACACTTCCATCAAATTGATTAGAGGCACTAGGCTCTCCTCTATATCCGGAATTGTTCTGGAGAGTTGGGTTCTGACCCACTTTCCCCAACATGAGGGATACCATATCCATCAAGGCATCCATCTTCTTTTCAAATCTCTTTTCGGGACTTAGTGATCTTTCTCTACCGTTCCCACTATCATTTCTAGGGTTGGTAAACCTCTCGTTACCCCCGACTGATCTCTCACCTTCTGCCATATCTATTTCTTGAGAAGACTCCCAATGAGCCCTCAAGACCTCTGAAGTTGTCTAACCTTCGGGAACCTGATACCACTGAAACTGTTTTGCAATTTTCTTATCTTCTCTTGCAATATATCTCTTTTGTCTGTCAGTCATAGATGGTTTGCTCACAGGATGGCAGGATACGTGGCTCTGATACCACTGAAATATCCCGAGCCAATTTTTTTTTTTTTTTTTAGAAATTGGACTTCAACATTACAAGTAAAAACCGTTAAGGTTAGAAGATAAACCCAAATGTACTGAAACAACTCCGCTACTTTAAATTCTAGAAATGGAACTCAACGTCCAGTATGTGCTACCCAATCCAAGGCGGAGTAGGGGCGACCATAAGACGGAGTAAATTACAAACAAAGGAACTCTATGTCAAGTATGTGCTACCCAATCCAAGGCGGAGTAGGGGCTACCATATGACGGAGTGAAATTAATAACAATGCTTTAATGGAAAATACTGAAGAATGAAACTACTCCACACCCAGCATGTGCTTGCTAACCCCAGAAGGAAAAGTAGGTACCATAGGGCGGAGATCTACACTCAGAATGTGCTTGCTAACCCCAATAGGGAAAGTAGCTACCATAGGGCGGAGCTATAAACTAATACAATAACTTAATAGAAACTGAACTTTTGAAATCAGATTTAAACAAGTAAAGAATGGCTGCTAGTACTACTGTCAGCTTACAAAATAAAAAGAATTTGCTCTTAGAAAGAAGGAAAACCAGCCACCTATTAAATTCTTCAGATGTTCATAACTCACACAAAACTTGTTCAATCTACCTGATTTTTGTTGCAAAGTCTCTTCCTTAAGATGACGCCCAAGTTAGCATCAAAATTCATACCCAATCTGCATCCAAAACTTGTTACACAATTTCCAATGCAAACCCCAAAGGGCGTCCCAGCTGAATAGGGCGATTTGCTCTAGAAATAAATTGCAAGCTTGAAAAATTCTATAAATTAGAGCAAAGGGGCGCCTAAGCCTAGCCAAGATAATGAAATGATACCCAAAACCTTTTTTTTTGTATTTTCTGATTTATGAATAAAAACCTAGATCTGTCTTAAACAGAATACAATAACTGAAACACTAATAATACCGAATAAACTAACAATGAAATAACTGAAATCATTACATAAGTAAATATAAATATCAATGACTGAATCACCACTAGATGCTGTCTTGCAAGCATGAAGCGATGCCCTAGCTAGGAGGCCTTCATTCCCCGAAGCAGTTCCAGAGCCAAAGCGGCAGCATAACAATGTATTAGACCAAGATGATAAAATGAGAACCCAATGCTTTCTTTTATAGGCTTCAGTGGGCCTCCCTTGAAGCCTTATCTCCAAAAGTGGCGCCCCTTTCCATGCAATGATGGCGCCCCCCCTTCAAGTCCCCCTTTTAAAATAACATTAAGTTATTTCGACTAGGCCAAGGTCAACGTTAAAATATAATGTTATTTTTTTTTTTTAAAAGTGAAATTAACTTATTTCACCGAGACCGCATTCTGAAACCCAAAACTGAATGAGTCAACTGAAAAGGAAAGTTAACTCTTTGAGACAACCCTGTTAGCTGCCAAAAATAGAATTTACTAAAAATAGTAAATTCCTAGAAATGCTCAGAAAGTCGAAACAAACATACCTCCGCGAAGCTCTCGAAAAACCTAGAAAGAATTCGCCATCAAAACTCCGAGCAAGGACATCCTAAAAAATAGGAAACCCTAATTTGCACCTTCCGAATAGCCTACGGATTTCCAAAACTAGGCCAACGGACACTGTGAGATCAGATTTGAGAAGGGGACATTACAATTGGATGTGAGTGAAGTGCTTAAATCTGGGTCCATTCATATGCAACTCCAAGAAATTTATTGCTTCTAAAACAAGAAATGAGTCAAGCCTTCATTCCATAACCGCAGCCCACTCAAAAACCAATTCGTAGTTTTATTTAGTCTTTACTTATTTGCAAAATAAGTAAGTCGAAGTCATCATAAATTCCGCAGTCCTTTCAAGCTAGCTCGGGTTTATAAACCCTCATCACTTATTTCCTTTGCTTCCATTCACAAACAAGTCGAGGCTTTCAAAAATCCTCTATTTTAACCTTATAAACCAAATCGAATTTTTAGGACTGCATTATTTCACTTCTTATCGAGTCTTTCCTCTTAAAACTTTTGCAGTTCATAGCAAGAGTAAATCGGACATTTTTGTAGTCATCACTTATTCCTTGATTTAATAAGCCGATGCTTCCAAAAAGTCCTTTATTTTAAGATTGAAGTGTAAATCGGGATTGGCTTAAGTGATTACTTCTTTTGTGAAGCAAGTGACTTTAAAAAGTCCTCAATACAAAGGAAAGTTCAACTGGAACTTTTTTAAGTCATTACTTATTTCTCTTTTATAAAGTAAGTAATGCACCCCCAAAAGTCCTCGATACAAAGGGAACTTTTTAAAGTCATTACTTATTTCTCTTTTATAAAGTAAGTAATGCACCCCCAAAAGTCCTCAATACACAGAGAAAGATTAACCAGAATTTTTATGACTCAAAAATGAGTAAGACAGCTCTCCAAATCCGCCATGCAAAGGCAAGTAGACCAAAGCAACTCTTTGTGCTCTCCCAGTTGAGCCCACTTCTCATTATGTGTGCTGAAAGTTTACCTGAAATTTCACAATAGCATGATTCCCGGGAAACTAAAATTGATCATATGCATAAATGAACTTAACAAATGTTGAGTTACACGTTTGTTCAAATTTTCTACAGGAACATTTTAAGGTGTGCACATATTTATGAGAGGGAAGCTGTGGCAAATGTCTCACATACAAGAGATATCTTTAGAGACAGAAGAGGCAGGAAGGTCAGGAGAAGTAATTTTCACACAAGAAGATTCCAGTCTTGCAACTGCAAAAGCTTCAAGAAAAAGGAAAAGGAAAATCTCAGGGAAAAGCATCCAGGCAATATGAAATATGAGTACAGGGGCTATCCAGTGGAATCGTGTATAGTGTCTAAACTTGCTGAAATAAATGATACTGATATGGGGCATTTGTCTGTAAGTGAACTAATTGATAGATCCAAGGCAACCTGCAAGACATCTCTTATGCAAGCTATGGCCAATAATGGGATCATTCAAGCTGCAGGGTTTCCAAGTATTGCCCAATTGCCAGAGTTTGTTTTAGAATGTGCCAAATTTTACAATCCTCTAACTAAAACAGTCAAGGACACAGTGGTGCAATACATATTTGATGGGTACATCCAATACTGGAATAAGAACAAGATTGAGGCCATACAGTTGGATTAACTTTCTCTTCTTTTTTCTTATTCTTCTTTCCCTCTTCTCTCTGACAAAGTAATTGAGTAATTAAGTTAAGTTGTAAAATCTTAAGTAATTGGTTTAAAAGCCATTACTTCAAGTTGTTTGACAAAGTCAATTACTTGGAAATAGGTGGCAAACATGCAAAATGGGAGATTCTATTTTAAGTTGAAAATCATCCGTGCCATACAATGAGGGAATTTAGGAGAAAGACTCTCAACTGTCTCCAGTTTTGTAGCTTGCACATATGGGAAAAGTAATTAATGTTTCCTATTTGTGTTTGTCTTTTGGACACTATAAATATAGGAAGAAGCCTACGGGCTAAAGAGGAGAACATTTTGGCAAAAGCTATTGTAACTTGTGCATTTTTAAGATTTCAAACTTCGTGTTGAAACTCTTGGATGTGATTTTGTGAACTAGTATGGATTGAATAAAGGGAAGTAGATTTCTGGCGAACTTTGTGTCTACGAAATTTTGTTGAACATTCTATTAAGATCTCAAGATGAACTTTGTGTTATTTTGGATCTGAGGTAGAATTTATTCTTTCTCTTTCTTGCTGAAAGTGTGATTTTCTTGTTTATTTATGATTGTGTGGATGCAGTAAACTCTTAAATCTATTTATTGCTAAGCACGTTTCCTCTTTTTGTAACCATTGCTATATGTTCCCCTTTTTTGCAATATTCTCAAACACAGCTGCTTACTTGCTGCCAAATTACCTAGCCATGGTTCATGAGTTAAGGCGATTAAAGTAATACCCCCGAAATTAGTTATTAGTATTCACAACCTTGATAGATAAACATCTTACACAGGTGCTTCATCGTTAAATGAAGGAGATTTATCTCATGACTGCCTGGGTTTTACGCTGTGCAATAAATCTAGCCAACAAAGCCATGGCGTGCCCTTCCACCATGTTAGGTACCTCAGCAAGATTTGTTTCAACTTATTTCATCTTTTTCGTCCAATTGCTAGACCATAGTATTTTGACCTCCACCTAGATGCTACCTCTTCCTCCTTCACTCCTGCATTTCTCCTTCCTTTGCCAGTATACTGCTGGACTTCTATACCAACCGCGTCCTTCAAAGGTCCACATGCTTCCCATCATCATATCTTTCTTCTCTGCCCCACTTTGTCTAATCTCTCTCTTCCAACTTTCACTAGCTGTGAACTGTTGACATCCGCCTAAGCTCAACACGTCTTTCATTTTTTCAGTCTTCTCTTATAGCATCATCAGATACATGATGAACTTAAACTTTTCCATTCTTTATGTCTTCATTTAACTTCTTTTGAGCCTCTAAGGCTCCAACTTTCTTTGTTAAACAATTTTGTGATGATATTTGTATCAGCTCCATCAACTCTCTTATTCCTTCTCCTTCCTCTCTTATTTCTTCTTTCTTTCATTGGCTTCAAGATGACTGCCACTTCTCTTCATTTCATCCTCCTTGGCATTATGTGCATGCCATGCGCAAAGAATCTTGCACTCCCTCTACTCTCACAATTCTTCATCCTAAGACTCACAGGAGTCTTTTCCTTCTCAACTCCCTCAAAATCCTCATCATGTGTGTTCACTTGCACTTCCTCCACCTTCACTTCCATGCCTCCTAAAGGACATATTTGCGTTGCTTCTTTATATCCCTTGCCTTGAGATAGTTTTCAAGTACCTCCACATACACTAGCACTTCTCTTGATCCGGAGGATATTTTCAGGTATTCCCAGATTTTCTTTAAATGTGGTCCACTGTGTAGAGATCATCAAGAGCTTTTTGACAACTATTTGTATGCGAAAAAGGGACATTGTATGCTTCAGTTATCATTGGTCAAAGTTTGTCAACAAGCGGTCAAAGCTGGTCAAACTAAAAAAATTGATGGTCTTGGAATGTTTTTGAACCAGTTCCATGGTGTAGAACTCATCACAAGCTTTTCGACGCATTTTGAACGCACCAATTTCGAGTCCGTATGCGAAAGTTATGGCCAGTTAAAGTTGTGGTCAAACCTGGTAAAAGTAATGACGTGGCAACATGGACCAATTAAATGTTGGCACGTGGACAAATTAGCATGGGACATGTGGACAAATTTGCAGAGGACACATGGCATAGACTAGTCAAAATGTGGGGCATTTAAATAGATAAATAAATTATTATTTCCCTCCATCCCACATATGAGCCTTATTTAAAGGCATAGATAATGGTGAATCCCATATATATGGGATAAGTGGCGGGATAATGTTAAATCCCACAAATATTGTAAAGGGATTACTATCCAAACCTCAAAAAGTGGACACTCCACAAGTATATAAAGGGGGTGGAGGTTCATTTGAGGAAGCTGAACTTGATTGGAATTCTAGGAATTCACACAAAGCCTAATTCTGGTGTTCATTACTCGAAGCTCGAGAAAAGAGCAGAGATTTTTTTTGAAGCACTGGAGGAGCATTGTACGGGACTACGGAAGCTTCGATTCTCTATTATTCGCAGGGTGTTATTAAGCCGAGTATTGTAATAATAGCTCTATTGGAGGAGTTAGCACTACTTGGAGGCCACAAAGGAGGATCTTTTTACAGAGCCGACAACTGACGCCTATTCTGACTTAGCTTTGTGTAGAGGCTCTTGGAGGCCATGCAACAGAGGAAAAGTCAACATGGAGGTGTGAAGCAGGGAGGCCACGCCGGAACATTGTGTAAGCCTTTCAAGACTAATCTGGGTCTCGGTAGGACCAATTGGCAATTGAGTTCGTGATGGATTCATTATAGCTTTGTAAGTTTTAAATTTGTGTTAGTAATTTGGCCTATCAAGGCCAAATTACTACCCCTACTATTCAAAACTTTCCCAGAACAGTCAATTCCCCCATACCGTTGGTCAAACTATAGTCTAAAGGCATGAGTAAAGGGGAATGTGGACAATAAAGTATCAAATACAGTCATGATGAGGACCTACAACAACGTTTCACAACCAAGTAAGAAGGGTCTTTATCAAGATTTAGTGTGTTTACAAATGCATTGATCAAGCAATTATATAGAAGAGTGAAGATGAAGTCTATTTTTGAGCCTTCATTGGGGTCATTAATGAGCTACAGTGCATTCAAGAACAAGACACCTACAACAGGTTTGAAAACAAAAGCACATCTCCTTCAAAGCGTCACATACATTTTTAGCATTAGCCTACAGGTTTGTAATTCCACTTTCAATGAAAGCACGGGATCAGAAGCAGCATACAAGTTTATTTTCTTGGACTTTTTTCCCAAGGAGACTCTTTCCTGAGTGTTTTAGTTCCCAAGTGTTGTCTCTCTTGGAATTATTTCAGGCTAACTGTAGAAACAATTTCCTCTGATTTTTTGTCCGAGGGAAAAGAAATCCGAAGGACAAAGGTTCATTTATCTTTTCCAAAGGAAGAAAGCTCAAAACGAAGAAATCTAAAGGGCTCTTTCTTTCAGAAAAAGGCTATTTCAGAAACCCGAAGGGTTCTTTTCATAAAGCCCAAAGGGTCACTTTGCTATCCGAAGGACAATTTTCAAAAAAGCCAAAGGCATTTCTCAAGGAAATGGGACACTTTGAAAAAATCCGAAGGGCACCTGCCCTTCGAAAATGACCATTTGAAAAAATCCAAAGGATTGTGTCCTGTGGAAAAGGAGACATCCAATAATCTTGAAGGGTATCTACCCTTCGGGAAAGTTCAAGACGGGAAATCCGAAGGGTTATTTCCTTTGGAAAAGGGACCATTGCAAGAAAGCCGAAAGGCAATTGCCTTTCGGAAAAAGCCATCTCAAGGAAAAAGGTACACTTCCAGAAGACCCAAAGGGTATTTTCCCTTCGGGAAAGACCATTGCAAAAAGTCTGAAACAGACACTTTGCAAAAATTCCGAGGACTTTGAAGGACCATTCGAAGGGACGAAGGACTTTTCAAAAAGTCCGAAGGATTTCCTTAGGACAATTTGTTCGAAGGATTCCTTCGGGAAACTTGGACAAGACAAAAGTCCACAAAAAAATGCCGAAGGAAATGAGGAGATAGACATAATGTCTGAAAGAATTCTTTCGGGCAAATTGTCCGAAAGGATTCTTTTAGAGGATATTACCGCAGAAGTAAACAAAGTCCGAGCAAAGGAGACAAAAAATTCTGAGGGAATTGTCAGAAAGAAGATGCCCAGAAAGACAAGCCAAGGGAAATAGAGATAGAAAAGCCACAAACAAGAAAATGGCCCGAAGAAATGCATCACAGAAATAAAGAAACCGAGAACAGAAAGTCGGAAAATAAATTCAATCTGAATATATCTCACTCAGCAAGATCCTTGCCCATGCAAGCAAGGGCTATTTATAGCGGATTGCTAAGTTTCGGTTGACTATTTGTTTTATTCATGGTTTGACTAGTCACTCTCATGCATCCGAAAGTCCAACTCAACTTCAATCCGAGTTCTCAGTCCAAGTTTGGTGTTGATTTAATGCAAATAAAAGATTTTCAAACGTTCCAACTCAACTTCCAGCTCAGTTTCAAGTTTGGGCTCTAATTTTAGTTTTGGCGTTCTTCTCACATTTCAAAGCTTTCAACATTCTAACAGTCCAAGTGGAGTTCCTCTCTTGGCTTTTGATGTAGCTTTTCATGCAAGTGGAGACCATTAGGGTTTGACTGGTCTTAATTTGGATTTGACCAAACAAATTCATTGCATATCTTCATGGTTTTTCATGCAAACAGGAATATCTTTCTCCAGCTCAGCTTTCAAATGAATCAGATGGAGTTCCTTATTTATAAATTTGGAGTAATCTTCAATGCAAAGGAGAAGTTGACTTTCAAAGGGCCTACCATCCACACTTCCATGCCACCTTGGATTCATGCATGTTTGAAGATTTTGAAGAATGTCTTGTTTATTTTAAGAGTTAACCTTTCAAACTTGGCCTCACCGTGATACTTCTACGCCAATGTTTGAAAAGGCATGCATTTTTGTAAAAGAAAGTTTTATTGAATATTCTGTATTGTAAAAAGTTGTTAAGTCTTGGTTAATTAACCAAGACTAACCCTTTCCTCTTTTAGAACTGCACTTAAGGCTATTTCAGGTTTTGAAAAAGTCTATTTATTGGCTTAATCAAGCCATTGAAAGGGATCCCTGAAGTTTGGAAAGACATAAATTGTAAACTAGACCAGTAGTCAATAAAGAAGTTTTTGTTCTGAATCCGAGTTTTGACAAAAGATAGTGTGTATTTGATTGTGCATCAACGTATAAGTGAGATTTTTCTCCTTTTGCAAGTCCCTTCACCTATTTTTCTCTATCTCAATCTTTTGCAGGCATTTGAAGTGGTTTTCAACCCTTCATCTGAAATATTTATGCTTCAGGACAAAATTATAGATTTTATTTGGTTAATGTGTGTATTGATTTCAATAAATTCAGAGGGTTTAGACAATTCAGGAGTATCACCTCCCCCCGTTTAATTAGATTTCCGTTTTCAGTTTCCTTCTCCCAAAAATCACAAAAATCACAGTAGTCAAGTTTATTGAAAAATCAAAAGGGAACCAACCCTCTCTAGAGGTTCTTCTCATCAAAGAGTCATCCATGCTCAGAGAAGTTTCAATTGTATCAACTGGAGTGAGGGTGTGCTTGCCTACCTTCAAGCAGGGTGCACTCCAGAGTGATAATAGTTTCTGGCATGCTCGGTGGGACATGTTTACTAACATTTTTGAATTGTTATTTATGTATTTGAGTATTATATTCATTTTCAGATTTTCATGTTCAGATTTGTATATTTTTTATGCACCTAAAAGTTGTCACAAGACAATCTATAAAAGGCAACAAAGTAGATTTTTCTGAGTTGTCTTATCAACCAAAGAAGAGGAGACCTTCTAAGGCAAATCCAAATCCTACACCCTCTGTTGTCCATGCTATTGCACAAAATCCTCTTGTTCAAGCCAATACTGTTTAGCTAAATATTGTTTTAAATCCTATTCCTCAGATGGCTATTCCCAAAAGACAGGCTTTCATTGCATTCAATGGTGGTAGTCCTCTAAATATACTCAATGGGATTATATTCCATTTTCAGCTCTGAAGGCTCTTTCATATTTTATAGGAGAAAATCCAACAACTCCTATAGAGCATATTGTAGTTATTGCTAATCTTTGTTTAGTGCATCATGTAACACAGGAAAATGTAGCAATGAGGTTGTTGGCAACTTCTTTCAAAGGGAAGGCACTTCAGTGGTACAGAGGTTTGGCTCCCGCATCAATCAACAACTAGGATGAATTTGGAGACCTTATGCGCAAACATTTTGAAGATAAAAGTGATCATCTTTCACTTGTGGAATAACTTACAACAATTAAGAGATTCAATCGTGAACTCATGGTGGATTTTAACTACAAATACCAGAAGACTTGGAACAGAATTCCAGCAATGATCAAGCCTACACCCAACTATGCTTTTTTGTACTATTTGAAGGCTCTTAATTCAGATGTGGCTGTAATAATCCAATTCATGGGAGGTAATATTTTACCTCAAGCTTATGAAATAGTAATCAAAGCTGAAAATTGCCTTATACAAGCAGGCAAGTTATCTCCAAGACCTCCAATGCCTCTTTTTCTAGAGATTCATTCACCTGATCCAACTATTGCTCCAATTCCTGAGTCATCAAAGTTTCATCAAATAGAAGGTGATCAAATTGACAGATTGGGGAAGATAGAGAGTCTTCTTAAAGCTCAAAATAACAAGTTGGTTGCATTGGAGAGGCAACAAGCTCCACCATATAGGTTTTATCAGAACACTAATCAGAATTATCAGCCCAATAGGCCATCCTATCAATCGAATCAGCAAGGTCAAGGACATAATTCTCAATCAAGGCAATATAATCCTAATGTTCCAAGCAATTCAAGAGCGATGGTGCCAACTCAGAGCAATTATGCCCAAGAAGGACAATGGAACAATCAATGGGATCAATCAAACAACATGGCAATGGCTTCAACTGGTGAGAGTTCTCATCAATCTTTCATGCAACAAAGTTCAGTTTTTCCTTCATTTGAAAACCAGACACCTTCTCAGAATAAGGAAGCCTCTCTACCCTATGGAGACATTACTTCATTCACTAAAGCAGAAGTGCCGAATCAGCAAGGAGAAGGTAGTGGTAAAGCACCTACTGAAACTACATTTGTCAATTTCCAAGAAGGTGAGAATACTTTTGAGCACTTGGCTATAAATCAAAGTTAAAATTTATCTAATGTTGATAATCAAATTGCAACCTATAGTAGATCCAATAAAAGAGCAATTGGAGAAGGTTCAGGATCTGAAAGGGCAGCCCCTTCTACTTCCCAACCACAACAAAAGACAACCACAAATGAGCTGCCTCAAAAAAGTTCAAATCAGCAAGTTTAGGATCCAAAAGATAAGAATGTGAAAGGGCCTTATATTCCTCAATTTACACAAAATTTGGGAGATTCTGTAGCTCCTAAATCACAGTCAAAGACAGCGACTACACTCAGTATTGTGAATTATATGAAGAAGACTACAGTCTCAATTTCAATGTGGGATACTCTACTAATCCCAGGACAAAAGGAGTACTTACAAGAAGAGCTTTCAAAGCTCAGTATCTCTGAGAAATCACCTGAAAAAGAAATAGTAAATGTTTTAACTAATTCTAATTCCGCTGTTGAGTCTCAACCTCTTAAAGTGACTAAACCTCCTCCATTTTACCTTTTTGTTATCATTGGAGATTGTCTAGTTCATAACTGTATGATTGATAGTGGGGCTAGTACTTCTATTATGCCCAAATCAATCGCTGATAAGTTAGGATTTGTTGACCAATTTTGGTCCTGCAGGTCAAAGTTGGGCACCCCTTTTTCCTTTTCCTTGCAGGGTCTTTTTACCCAGGTTCTGACAAGTTCATCCCGCAGCTGCCTTGTGTAGACTTTTCTTTGACAGGGCTTTTTCCATGAAAAAATCAAGTGTTTTCTTCTTCTGGTTGCCAAGTGCTTTGGGTCTGGCAAGCATGAGTTGATTTGAAACTCATTTTGATCTTAGATACTTAACAGGGCAAGTAAGTTACTTCGGAGGGATTTTTATCGGCAAAACAGACCAAGTTCAAAGGGCCAGGGGTCATTTACAAAAGTCCAAAGTGTAGGTACCCTTGCGGAGGACACTTGGTGCCAAACTGAACCTTTGCAATTCTTCTGAAAGGCAACTTAGAGGCCAAGAAGCCCTTGCAGGAGGCAGGGAATCAGCAAAATGGACCTTTACAAAAGCCCGAAGGGCAACTTTGAGCTTGAGATGTCCTTGCGGAGGGCAGATGGTAGAAGCAAAAGGGCAAAGCAAAAAGCCCGAGGACTCGCCCTTCGGAAAAGTTGGAAATCCAAAGAGAGAATTCCTTCGGACATTTTGTCCAAAGGAAATTCAAAGAGGAAAACCCAAAGAATGAATTCTTTCGGACAAAATGTCCGAAGGAATAAATTCAACAGTTGAAGAAAATCTGAAAGAATTCGGAAGACAAAAACCCTGAAGGGTAGGTACCCTTGCGGAGGGCACTTAGGTGGCAAGCAGGATCTTTTCAACTTTTTTGAAGGGTCACTTACCCTTCGGAAAAGATCGTTTTCAAAAAAGCCGAAGGAATTGCCAAAAGGGGTGACAGGCCCACAAACGTCAATTTCAAGGTGATAAGCTAGCCGTTGGAATTCAAAAGGGGGTGAAAAGCCCGCAAACGTCAAATTTAAGGTGGTGATTTAGCTGTTGTAAAAGATCAAAAAGAAGATTTCCTTTGGACAAAATGTCCGAAGGAATTCCTTTGGACATTTTGTCTAAAGGAATTCAAGAACCTGAGGGAAGACTCAGTGACCCGCCAAAGAAAGGAGCTTGGAAGAAAATTTGTAAGCCCCAAGAGCCCGAATTGCCAGGAAAGGGACAAGAAATAGCAAGGAAAGAGAAAAGCAAAGTGGGTAATCTAGGACATGGCCACGCACATATAAGACAAAAGCTCAAAGCGCTCCAGGTGTTGCAGCAAGTCAAGCGCAAGGACGAACCAGACCAGGGCAGGTGGAATAGTCTCCACCAAAAAACCATTAAAAGGGTCGATTGCGAACATTGAAGGGAGCGGCCCGTGTTTCCTTGTTTTGACATTAATGAGTAGCTAGTTGCGCAAGCATTCAAGAGAGCATGGCCCAATCAACATAAGGAGGGATGGCCTTGTCGGTTGCTAAGAGAAGTAACCCATGTTCTTGCAGGCCCAGACAACAAGGGCAACGACTTAAGCACCTACAACATGGCTTTCACAGACTCATTTAAAGAGAGACGGCAACAACATGGGCTGATGGTCACCGCAAGATTGATTAATGCAACATGGGCCTCATTTCCTTGACTGGTCAATGATATTTTTTCAAGTTCTCTATATATTGTAACTTTTCATTTTGAGAAAGCATCTCTCAACATTGTATGGCGAAGCCCTAAAGAAATTTACCTTTAATCAAAAGAAGTGTTTTACCTCCATTTGAGCTTGCACTTTTACATATGCCTATGGTCTTGTCTTATGTTCAGTGATTTCTTCTAATGCTTTCATAAGTTTATACCAACATATCTAGTGTAATGTAAATCCTTTTTTGCGGGTCAACAAGAAGTGTCCAGATTGAAGTATAGGTGCAGGTGAGCAGTTGTCCAATAGTGTCTTTAGAACACCTTTGGTAGTTTCTTCCTCCTTATACCTCCATAGAACCCCCTATTGAAACATTGATGTAGTCAGCTTCTTATTCGAATGAAGTGTCTGTTTGCTTCTTTTGGTGTAAAATATAGGTGAAAGCTGAGTAGACCAATCAATTTTGGTGCATCATCACTTTAGTTAGGTTATGTTTTTCCTTATAGTACCTGTCTCTCTTTTCACCCCCCCATTGTTAGCAGTAAAAAATTCAGGGCCTCAAGGTTTATCAAGGGGAGCTAGCCCCTAATCTAGAGATTCATTCCTCAAATTTGCCACCCACAACAAGAGGAATGTCTCTGTTGTGGCACGTGGAGGGAGCTGAGTATCCTTTTAGAGGGTGCAATCCACAACATCAACAGTTTTTGGCATGTCTGGTGGGACGAAATTTGCGTCCTGTGAGTTTCAAGATTGGTGCTGGTCCTGTTACTATAAAAAATCCAAAAAAAAGAGCTATAATCCAACATCTGGCGACTCCATTTCAAGAACTCAGTCTTTGGTTAGTGATCAACTTGGCATCCCATGCCTAAGGTCACCACAAGATCTTCTTCAAAGGGTGTCCCTTTCGAATTTGTTGCATTGCCTCTGAACTCAGCAAAGAGGCTAAGGTCTGCAACTACTCATCCTTACGTAGCAAGCCACTTTCCCAAACCAGCCGTAAATATACCTACACAAAAAGACCCCGGTTGAATCCTTTCACAGCCATGGCTTTACCTTTTGTGGCCTTCAATGGTCAGAGTCCCTTGAACCTTCTACAGTATGACCCAATTCTAGGGACAACTCTCAAGAGTGTTCCTCCCTTTAGTGGAGAGGGCCCAATCACTGCTATTGAGCATATTAGAAACATAGCCAACCTCTGCAACATCCATAATATCATTGAGGAAAATGTAGCCATCAGATTCTTGGCCTTGTCCTTCAAAGGGAAAGTTTTGGATTGGTATGGGACCTTGCCTATGAATTCAGTTGGCTCATGGAATGAATTAGGGACCCTCTTGAAAAATAGGTCTGGGGAGAAAAGTGACCATTTGTCTCTAGCTGAGCAATTGACCACTATGAAGAGAGCTCCACATGAATTTATGCAAGATTTTAACGCTAGGTTCCAAAAGACTTGGGACAGAATCCCAATTCTAATGAGGTCAACCCCAAGCTATGCCTTCCTTTACTACTTGAAAGGCCTTGAATAGTGACATCCCTGTCATGATACAGTCCATGGGTGGACATGTTTTACCCACTTCTTTGGTTCAAGCAGGGAAGATAGCTCCTAGACCTCATATGCCACTCTTTCTTGATTTGCAGCCCTCAGTTCAGCCTGCTGTGCCCACTCTAGCTCCTCTATCTAGTGTAGAGAGACCCGCCGCTACCCCTGCAAGTGATCTCCACGAAGTTATGATCTTGTTGTAGAGTGTTACCAACGAACTAGTTGCCCTCAAGAGGCAGCAAGCTCAGAGTTATATGCCAAATCAAGGCTACCAGTAGTTCGGGTAGACAAATAGGCCTCCCTTCCAGAATTATAATCAAGGGCAGGGTCAGATTATGCAAGTCAGGCCTTATCAGAGCTATAATCCGAATGCCCCTTCATCTTCCAAGGCTCTTGTCCCCACTCAAAATAATTTGGTGTAGGAGCAGCCTAATTATCCACCCTTGGGGCATGGTAAAAAACAAGTTGCTTATGCAAATGAGCTACCAAATCAAAGTATGACCACACAAGGTGATCAAGCAACCCAATTCTCAAGTTTTGAGGTGTCAACACAACCTGGGATGGATAGCAGACATGCTCAATCTGATTCCACTCTTATGAACCACCTGGAAGGGGAGTTCTACATAGTCAACTATGTGGTAAGCACAAATAATCAGGATGATTGTGTTACAGCGAACACCAGGTCCAAGAAGAGAGATATGGATGAAGCTCAAGCAGCTGCTCAAGCACCTGCAACATCTTTTTCATCACAAGAAAATCCGAAGTTTCCCAATTACAGACCGCCAGTTGCAGCGTCAACTCCTCGGGTTGCACCACAAGTTACAAATGTCCCCAAAGAGACCTCCAATGGGGGCAATCCTTCAATCAATGTAGTGGACCAAATGAAGAAGCTGCACCTGAACATTTCATTGTGGGATTTCTTAGCACTACTAGGGCAAAAGGATATACTCCAAAAATAATTGCACGGGCTAGGTGAGCGAGCTATCCCAGCGAAGGATGATAATGTGTTGATAGTGAATGGGGCTCCTCCCATGGGACGTCAAGCAAAGAAGGATGAAAAGGTTTTTTTTTTTATCTGTCCTTGATTCTTGGTGATTTCTTGGTCCACAATTGCATTATTGATAGTGGAGCAAGCACATCAGTTATGCCGAAATGCATAGCTAATAAGCTAGGACTTAAATATGAGGAAATGACCAAAGGAGTTCTGCAGTTGGATGGATCACCAGTCAAGACCTTGGGAGTGGTAAGAGGCTTGAATCTAACTCTCCATGCCTGTCTGACCTTCTCAATTCCCCATGATGTGGTAGTGGTAGATGTTCCCCCTTATTTCACTTTTTACTTATCCAGGGATTTCACGTCCAAGATAGATGGGTACTTGGCAGCAAATTGGTCTTACATGGTTTTTAAGACGAAGTATGGGACTAAGGTGAAGATTGAGTCGGAGCCCATCTACAAAGATCAACTGGAGCCATACTCGCCCAAAGCAGCAAATGTCAGCTACGCCATCATTGATGAAGAACTCCAGATAGACCAATCTCCTTCATCCTCCCTTATAGGAGTTGTTGACTTGCTCCTAGATGAATGGGGAAATGAGAATTTTTGAGCATGATCTTTACAAGTTCATCGAAGAGGCAGGTCTTGGAGTTTACTGCATGCATGAGCAAGATGCTTTCATGCCAAATTTGGTGAAGGCAAACCAAGATAACTGTGGTTTGTGGCAGCTTTTCTTTGACGGATCTAGAATCAAGTTGGGAGCTAGTGGTGTAGCAATGTTGGTTTCACCTTCAAAGGAGAAATACTTCTCAGCTTCCAGGTTCCAGTTCTCCTGCACTTGCAACGTAGTGGAGTATGAAGCTCTTGTTCATGGTCTAGAGTGGGCAAGGAAAAGAGGAATCAAAGAATTGCAAGTGTTTGGAGACTACGAGTTGATTGTGAACCAAGTGAGGGGTCAAAACTTGACCAAGAACTCCCTACTCAAGTCTTACAAGCACAGGGTGTGGGACCTAATGGAGAGTTTCACTGCTTTCAACATCACTTCCATCCCAAGAGAGGAGAACAAGCATGCAGACAGACTAGCAGTAGTTGGTGCTCAGTTTGATATTCCAAAGGGGGTGAGACAAGACAAGAATCAGCACCATTTAAAGGTGATAGTGAGGCCCTTCGTACCAAACAATGTCACCAATTAGCAGGTATTTGACAGTGACCAGCAAATAACACTTTTCTTACAGGAAGAAGCTGAGTTCGCTTCTAGGAATCAATCCAAGCTGCAGCAACAGTATGATGGGCAGATTGTTCAGCTAAAGACCAATAGACTTCCTAAAAGTTTGGTCACTCTTGAGAGCATCTTCAATGAGGATGACCAACTCAAGGACAAAGCAAGCACTTCAACCAAGAAATAAAATTATGAAATGGTAGATATCCACAAGGATAAACTGCTCACACTTTGGAAAGGTATGTACCAATGAAGAAAAGCATGTTTTTATCATGTTATGCCAAGAGTTTGTCGATGTTTTTGCTTGGGAGTATGGCGATTTGAAAGGGTTTGACCCAAGCCTGGCTCAACACACCATTGAGCTGGAAGAAGGTGCCAAACCCATCAAGCAAAAACAAAGGCCAATCAATCCAAAGATTGAGCCTCTCATGAGGAAGGAACTCACCAAGCTGATTGAGTCCGGGATCATCTTTCCGATCAAACACTCTTCTTGGCTGGGCAATTTGGTCCCTATTAGGAAGAAGAATGGAGAGATCAGATTGTGTATAGATTTCAGAGATCTGAACAGAGTCTCATTAAGAGATCACTATCCCCTTCCAAATATGGAGCAGATTCTTCAGATGGTGACAGACAGTGAAAGATTCTCCCTCCTGGATGGCTACGCCGGATACAATCAAATCTGGTGCAAGATTGCGGCTAGTACAAGACAACCTTCACCACCAAGTGGGGAACTTTCGCCTACAGGAAGATGCCATTCAGATTGTCAAATGTTGGAGCTACCTTCCAATGCGTTATGGATATGGCTTTCCAAGGATTGATAATTGACACTATACTGGTTTATCTTGATGATGTGACAGTCTTTTCCAAGGAAGCAAGTTAACATCTGAAGCATCTTCGAGAGGTGTAGAGACTTCGGCATCTCTCTCAACCCTGAAAAATGTGTGTTTGCTATCCACAAAGGCAAACACCTGGGCCATGTCGTTTCAAAAGAAGGCTTGGCCATTGACCCAGAAAGAGTGCATGCCATCATAGTATTGTCCTTGCCTAAGCACAAGAAGGGCCTGCAAAGTTGTTTTGGCAAAATAAATTTCATTAGGAGATTCATTCCTAAATTTGTTGAACTGGTCAAGCCACTAACTTCCATGCTGAGGAAGGATGAGACGTTCGCATGGACGGCAAGGAGAGAAAGTTTCGAAGGCATTAAGCAGGCTATCGCCCAAGCTCCTACCCTGACAAGTCCAGACTTCTCCAAGGACTTCAATTCATACACCTTTGAAAATAAAGAGGTAATTTCGGCTATGCTCACTCAAGCAAATGGTGAGAATTTAGAACACCCTCTCGCTTTTTTTAGCTAGGGCTTAGAAGGCTACGTGATTAGGTACACGTATGTTGAGAAGCAAGCGCTTGCAGTCATACGAAGCCTGAAGAAATTCAGACATATGTTGTCTAATAGCAAGATTCACATCATGGTGCCACATCTTAGTGTAAAGGACTTCTTGCTGAGCCGAGACTTGAATAAGAAAAGGGCAGGGTGGATCACCAAAGTAATGGAGTATGATGTAGAGATCAAGACCACCAAGATGGTAAGGGGAAGAGGGCTATGTGAACACCTCGTTACAGACTACAAAGAGCCGAAGGAGGACGTTTGGGTACTCCATGATCAAGCTGCAACATAAATACTTACAATCATGAAGAGCTAGGCACAAGACATGGTCCATTTCCTCCAAACTGGTGAGTGTCCACAAAGTCTTGATAGGACCAGGAGAAGGTATTTCAGGGTCCAATCTTTTCCTTATCTCCTGGTTGATGGAGTGTTATTCAGAAAGAACCTTTCAGGGGTACTCTTGAGATGCATTGACTCAGACCAAGTCGAAAGGGTACTGTTTGAATTCTATGATGGACCAGCTGGTAGCGTCTTTGCTCGCAAGGCCACAGTTGCAAGGATTATGAGGGCTGGCTACTTTTGGCCCACTTTGTTCAGAGACACTCATGCTTGGGTGAGAAAATGTCAAAAATACGCTTTCTTCGATGGGAAGCAACGACTGGCTGCAATGCCTCTACATCTTATTCAAGTGGAACAGTCGTTCATGCAATGGGGTATGGACTTCATAGGAATGATCAACCCTCCTAGTGCTGGCCACAAGTGGGTCTTGACTGCTACAGATTATTTCACAAGATGGGTAGAATCCGTTGCTTTGAAGGAAGCCAATGAGAGTGCAGTCCTAGACTTCTATGAAGGCATAGTGACAGATTTGGGGTCCCAGCCACAATCATTTTAGACAATGCATTGGCTTTCTTAGGAGCAAAGACAAGTGAGTGGGCATTAAGATGTGGCATCTATCTCAACACTTCTTCCAACTACTACCCACAAGGGAATGCGCTAGCTGAGTCCACAAATAAGAACCTGATTAGGATCATTAAAAGGACAATGGAGGAAAATAAAGGTCTTGGCATGCCAAGTTGAAGACAGCTCTTTGGGCAGACAAGATCACTCCAAAGAGGGCATTGGGAATTCACCATACACACTTGTGTATGGAAGGGAAGCTAGACTTCCTATTTCACTTGAGTTACCAGCCTTGGATCTTGCCCATCAGCTGCAATTGGTGGAGAGTGACAGCCTGGAGGTCAGGTACTGTGAACTAATGGAGCTTCAAGAGGCAAGAGACCAAGCCATGGATGCAATGGCCAGCTGCCACAACAAACAAAGAAGTATTTTGACAAGAGAACTACGCCAAAAGGGTTCTCAGAAGGTGATAGTCTTGAAGTGGGATGAAGATCGAGCCAAACCTGGAAGGCACACGAAGTTTGATGCCTTGTGGAGTGGCCCATATGTCATCACCCAATGCAAGCAACATAATGCTTTCCAACTCTCCAAGTTGGATGGTGAAGAACCACATATCCCAGTCAATGGGATATATCTTAAACATTGTCACTATCTTTCTTTTGCCATGTACATAGTTTCCTTGTCTTTTCTTTGTTTTGCCTAAGTGCTTTTATGTACGGCTGTAGTTTTTTTAGCCTTGTGTGTGTTTTCTTTATCGTTTGGGGTAAAATCTTTATTGGTTCTTAGGTTTTTTCAAGGTTATTGCCAGCTTTTCACGCTGCATCCTGACTCCATGCCCAATGGATCTTTTAAGCCACCAGTCTTCTCAAAGCACAACAGGCATGCTTCCCCTGTGAATCGCCAAATGTGTTGACCAATTTTGGTCTTGCAGGCCAAAGTTGGGCTCCCCTCTTTCCTTTTCCTTGCAGGGTCTTTTTACCGAAGTTCTGACAAGTTCATCCCGCAGCTACCTTGTGTAGACTTTTCTTTGACAGGCCTTTTTCCATGAAAAAACCAAGTGTTTTCTTCTTCTAGTTGCCAAATGCTTTGGGTCTGGCAAGCATGAGTCGATTTGAAACTCATTTTGATCTTGGATACTTAACAGGTCAAGTTACTTCAGAGGGCTTTTTATCTACAAAACGGACCAAGTTCAAAGGGCCAGGGGTCATTTACAAAAGTATGAAGGGTAAGTACCCTTGCAGAGAGCACTTAGGTGCCAAACAGGACCTTTGCAATTCTTCCGAAAGGCGACTTAGAGGCCAAGAAGCCCTTGCGGGAGGCAGGGAATCAGCAAAATGGACCTTTACAAAACTCGAAGGGCAACTTTGAGCTCGAGATGTCCTTGTAGAGAGCAGATGGTCGAAGCAAAGGGGCAAAGCAAAAAGCCCGAGAAGGACTTGCCCTTCAAAAAAGTTGGAAATCCAAAGAGAGAATTCCTTTGGACATTTTGTCTGAAGGAAATCCAAAGAGGAAAACCCAAAGAGTGAATTCTTTCGGACAAAATGTCCGATGCGTCAACAGGTACCTACCCTTTGGGCTTTTTGTCTTCCGAATTCTTTCGGACTTTCTTCAACCATTGAATTTCTTCCGAAGAAATTCAATGGTTGAAGAAAGTCCGAAAGAATTCGGAAGACAAAAAGCCCAAAGGGTAGGTCCCTGTTGACGGCAGAGTGCACCCTTGATAGGAGGCTGAGCTCCTGCCTTCCACGCGTCAAAATGGAAACTCCCCTCTTGCCTGTGGGTATGACAAAACTGGGGGGAGAGTCTCTAGATAAGGGTTAGCTTCTTTTGATGTATCTCTGAGGTCCTGGATTTCTTACTGCTAACAAATAAATGAAAAAGGGGGGGGTTGAAAAGGGAGAAGGATGCTGAAAACATAACCTAACCTAAAAGGGTGATACACCAAAAAAGTTGTTCTACTTGGCTTGAACCTACACTTTGCACCAAGAACAAGCTGGCATACACTTCATTCGACATGAGAAATTCTTCTGCATGAGTGAGCTAGGGGTCCGATGGATATATAGGGAAGAAGAACTACCAGAGGTGTTCTGAGACACATTATGGCAGCCTATTCACATGTGCCTATATTCTTGCTGTAGACACTTTTGGCAAACCTGCAAAAGAAGAAACATCACAATGCACTAGACATGCTGGAATTGTTCTATGAAAGCATAAAAGAAAATGACTTAACACAAAATGAAAACATAGACATATGCGTGAGTGCAAGTTCAAATGGAGGTAAAAATTGCTAAGTCTTGATTCAAGGTAAAATCCGGCAGAGTTCCGCCTTACAAATCAAGAGATTTTTTGGGCAGAGCTTTGCCTTATAGGCTAAGAGATCTCCCTTCTCAAAATGAGAAGTTTACAATATATAGAGAGAGAAGTAAAGGCGCCCCTTTAGAAAAGACTTTGGCGCCTTTTTACAAGTTGGCCCATGTGCGTTGAGAGCATCGGGAAGAGGAAGTCATTGTCCCTGATATCATCCTTCTAGAAGAGGCCTGCTAGAACCATGCTGTGTAATCGCCGGTCTTGACTTTGGCGTTCAAACATTAATGTGAAAGCATGGGCCGCGCCTCTTTTTTTGCAAACAAGACTGCCCCTTTCAGACATTCACGCGGTTTGTCTGCTTATAAATGCAAAGTGGAGAAAACAGGGCGCGCCGTTCACTGTTTGCGCCTCTTGATGACCGCTTAGCAGGGCACTGTTCCAACTGAAGGAATAAATCCTTGAGTCGACACCTCCCTTTGCCGCTTGGACTGTTTTGTTCGTTTTTGCACTTTCTCTTCCTAGTTTTGTCTTCTCTGTCTCCTTCGGCCCTCAGGGGCTATCTTCTTGGCGGGTCGCTGAGTTCACTCGCGGCCTGTCCTTAAGCTTTTCAAAATCAACGGCTAGTTCACCGCCTTAAATTTGACGTCTGTGGACCCGTCACTAGGCGTTTGAACTTCCAACGGCTAGTTCGCTGTGCTCGATTTTGACGTCTTCGGGCCCGTCACCCCTTTGAATTTCTTTGGCCTTTTCCTTTCCTTCAGCTTTTTGCTCTGGTCGGGCTTTGTCTTAGTCGGGTCCTCATTGTTTGGCGGCCGAATTTCTTTAGACTTTTGTCCGAAGGAAATCCTTCGGACAAAAAGTCCGAAGGATATCTTTCCTTCTGTTTTGCCTTCATTCGGGCTTTTCTCCTTGTTATTTTTCCCGCATTTCAACTTTTGGAATTCTTCTTCGGGTTTTTTCCCGCGGCTCTTCCCGAATTTCTTCAGATTTTTTGTCCGAAGGAATTCCTTCGGACAAAAGTTCGAAAGAAATTATTTCTTGCCTTTCGCCTTAGTCCTTTTTTATTTCTGCGGGATTTTCTTCCGAAGGATTTCTTCGGACAAAATGTCCGAAGGAATTCCTTCGGGCATTTTGTCCGAAGAAATTCTCTTGTTTACTTTTCCAAAGGAATTCCAACTTGCCTTGTTCACTTTTCCGAAGGAAAACTTACCCATTCGGTCTTCTCTTTGATCCCTTTGAAAGTGTTCCCTGCCCTCCGCAAGGGCACTTGGAATGGTCCATTTTGCGCCTAAGTGTTGGGAACTTGTTTCTTTCCTGCAGAGTCCGTAGAAATAGCTTGCAGAATCCGTGGAAACAGCCTGCAGAGTCCGTAGAAACAGCTTGCAGAGTCCGTAGAAATAGCTTGCAGAGTCCGTAGAAACAGCATGCAGAGTCTGTAGAAATCAAGACTTGTGCAAAATCAAAAAATGAACTGGGTCAGAACAGCAGGGAAGGAAGGAGACCGATTTTTTGCTCTGTTGGACCAAAAATGGTCAACAATACCCTTGCGGAGGGCACTTAGGTGGCAAGCAGGACCTTTTCAACTTTTTCAAAGGGTCACTTGCCCTTAAGAAAAACTCATTTTCAAAAAAGCCAAAGGAATTTCCAAAAGGGGTGATAGGCCCGCGAACGTCAATTTTAAGGTGATAAGCTAGCCGTTGGAATTCAAAAGATCAAAAAGAAGATTTCCTTCGAAAAAAATATCCGTATGAATTCTTTCGGACATTTTCTTTGAAGTAATTCAAGAGCTCGAGGGAAGACTCAATGATCCGCCAAAGAAAGGAGCCCAAAAGAAAATTCGTAAGCCTTGAGAGCTCGAATTGCCAAGAAAAGGACAAGAAATAGCAAGGAAAGAGAAAAGCAAAGCGGATAATCCAGGACATGGCCATGCGCATATAAGACAAGCTCAAAGCGCTCCAGGTGGCGTAGCAAGTCAAGCACATGGATGACCCAGACCAAGGCAAGTGGCACAGGAGTCGTCAGCGGGAGAAGTAAATGCTTTCAGGTGGAATAGTCTCCACCAAAAAACCATTAAAAGAGTTGGTTGCGAACATTGAAGGGAGCGGCCCGTGTTTCCTTGTTTTGACATTAATGAGTAGCCAGTTGCGTGAGCATTCAAGAGAGCATGGCCCAGTCAACATAAGGAGGGATGGCCTTGTCAGTTGCTAAGAGAACTAACCCATGTTCTTACAGGCCCAGACAACAAGGGCAATGACTTAAGCACCTACAACATGGCTTTCACATATGCATTTAAGGAGAGACGGCAACAACATGGGCTGATGGTTGCCGCAGGATTGATTAATGCAGCATGGGCCTCATTTCCTTGACCGGTCAATGATCTTTTTTCAAATTCTCTTTATATTGTAACTTCTCATTTTGAGAAAACATCTCTTAGCATTGTATGGTGAAGCCCTGAGTAAATTTACCTTTAATCAAAAGAAGTGTTTTACCTCCATTTGAGCTTGCACTTTTGCGTATGTCCATGGTCTTGTCTTATTTTAGTGATTTCTTCTAATGCTTTCATAAGTTTATACCAGCATATCTAGTGTATTGTAAATCTTTTTTTGCAGGTCAACAAGAAGTGTCCAGATTGAAGTATAGGTGCAGGTGAGCAGCTGTCCAATAGTGTCTTTAGAACACCTTTGGTAGTTTCTTCCTTATACCTCCATAGAACCCCTTGTCGAAACATTGATGCAGTCAGTTTCTTATTCGAATGAAGTGTCTGTTTGCTTCTTTTGGTGTAAAGTGTAGGTGAAAGCTGAGTACACCAATCAGTTTTGGTGCATCACAAGTTCTATTTTTCCTTATAGAATCTCTCTTTTCACCCCCCCATTGTTAGCAGTAACAAATTCAGGGTCTCAAGGTGCATCAAGGGGAGCTAGCCCCTAATCTAGAGATTCATTCCTCAAATTTGCTACCCACAACAAGAGGAATGTCTCCATTGTGCCGCGTGGAGGAAGGGCGCTGAGTATCATTTCAGAGGGTGCAATCCACAACGTCAACAGGATTGCAGTATGAACCCCATGAGGAAGGTGTCTTGCAATTAGATGGGTCTCTTACCAAGACTGTAGGTGTATTGAAAGATCTGAAAGTTATACTTGTTGCTTGTCCAAATTTCACCATTTTACAAGATTTTGATTTACCTCCATATTTTGCATTATGTCTATCCAAAGATTTCACTGCCAAAATGGGAGGCTATCTTTCTTCCGATTGGTCATATATGGTTTTTAGAATCAGGTATGGAACCAAAGTAACTATTAGATCAGAGCCTATTTCCAGATTTCACTGTAATGCCCCATTCTAGCTAGACATTGTACTTTCAGCATGATTAGCCTATCAGTGGCCCTCGTAGGCTAATATGGCATGGTTAGAGGGTCTTCTTTGCAGTTACCCAAATGGCAGTGGGTTTCTTTGGGGAAGTTTCAACATATTTTGGAGGTTTTCTAATGATTTATTAGAATGTTTCTGTTTTTAGAAACCTCATGTTACACGATGTTATATTTGTGCTTTATGTTATAATTCATTATTTTATATTAAAGTGCAAATATAATATATTAAAAGGGAAAAATAATAATAAAATATTATGATGTTTCTAGAAGCTTCCCAAATGAAAGAAAGAAAAAAAAGTATAAAGGGAGGTGTGGGCTGCCATTATGAATGATCCCAATTTGATGTTGTCTTTGTTGTGGTATGCTTGTGGAGCCTAGAGTTTTCTACAGTGAATCAATATGTCTTTGAGAACGATAACTCCCATTGATAGCATAACTGAGAGAGTGAAATATCTGTTGAAGGGTTGCATTTTGGAGGTGATATTTCAGTCATCTCAATTGGAGCAAAATTTGTGGCCATTGGCCAATTTTGGAGAAATCGATTTGGTGAATTTGTGGAGGTTGCATAGTTATCTTTTGGTGTTGGTTTTTATATAGCTTGGCATTGATTTTCCTTGGTTAAGAGAGCAGATTGCATTGTATAAAAATCTGATATAAAAATCAGATATTTACAGTCAAAGACGCCATTAGGAGGGACGCTTTTGCTTGTGGGGTTTCCAATTTGCATCGATTATTTGCTTGGCTTGGTGCGCCCACTTCCTTGGAGCATGGAGATGATATTAGATGCTTGAGACAACGCATATTCATTGCATATAATTTTAAATTTGAGATCAGCCCAGAACAGGGGCAGCTAGCTTGGAAAAATTGATTTGGCTTGGGAGATCATCCTTTCACTTGGAAATTGCTTGCTCTTTCATCTATTCTCGAGGGCACCTCAATCCCACCAGCATTCATTGCATACAATTCATCCTTTAGTATAGTTTATATTTGCAGCTGTAGGTGTGCATCCTTCATGCCAGCATACCATATAATTGTAATTCTTGTTTATGCCAAGAGTCTTGGCTAGTCTAGTGGAGCATTGTATCAAATCATCAATACAAATAAGAATCACAAGTTGCTGGTCATTTGTAGTTATCTTTGGAGAATTTGAATTGAGATAGGAGGTTGCATGCCAACTGTTCGACTAAATTTCCATTCGCTGTAGGTGATTAGTTTGCTTTGCGAATTCATCTAATTGCATAGAAAATAACAAAAAAGAAGTCATTCTTACATCTAGAACTTAGCATTGTCATTCTTGCATTGTTCTATAAGCACTTGAAGCTTTAATCCATCATCATTCAAACAAATCATCAAAACTGTGACAAAAATCAGTAAGAAGCACTTTGCTTACAAGGTGTTTGAAAAAATTACAAGGCAGCAAATTGAGACAATGTTACATTCACCTTGAGCCATATATGTCAAATATAAATTGCAGTATTTCAGAAGAAGATGATGACACCATTGATCAAGAGCCTTCTAAGCCTTTTGAAGGTATTCCGGATCTTCTCCTTGATGAATGGGCTTGTGATAATCATGGACGTGACCGCTATAAAAGTATTGAAGATGCTGGTTTTGGAGTTTACTGTATGCATGAAGAAGGTAACTTATAGCCTAGTTTCGCTAGCTCATTGTAGGATCACGAATCTATTCTTTGATGGATCCAGAACAAAGAATGGTAGTGGCGCTGGTGTTATGTTGGTTTCTCCACAAAATCAAAGGTATTATTCTTCTGTTAGATTTCAATTCAGTGGTACTTCCAATACTAAAAAATATGAAGCTCTTATTTATGGTCTTCAGTGGGCTAGAAAGAGGGATATTAAGCTCTTGCAGGTGAAAGGTGACAATGAATTGGTAGTCCAACAAGTTAGAGGTTTAAGTGCAACAAAGAATCCTCTTTTGAAGGCTTACAAACATAGAGTTTGGGATCTCATGGAAAATTTCTTTGCATTTGACATTTGCTCTATTTCTAGAGGAGCAAATCAACATGTTGCCATAGGTGCACAGTGTGATATTCCGGATCAGATTAAGGACAGCAAAAATCAGACTCAAATTAAAGTGGTATGCCGGCCTTCAGTTCCAAATAATGATGTAAGTTGGCAAGTTTTTGATTCTGATAAACAAATAACATATTTTATACAGAATGAGGTAGAATTTTGCCAAAGAAATCATGATAAATTACAGGACCAATATGGAAATCAGATTGTGCAATTAAAGTAAAAAAAATGCCCAAAGGTTTGATGACTTCAGAGAACATTTTCAATGAAGATGATCAACTAAGAAAAGACAAAGTGAATATGTCTTCCAAGAAAGAGCATTATGAGCCAATTAGCATAGCTGAAGGTAAGCAACTCAAGTTGGGTAAAGTGGATATCGATTCTAAGAGAGTAGCTTTCATTTCTTTATGCCGAGAGTTTATTGATGTTTTTTCTTGGGAATACCATGATTTGAAAAGTTTTGGTCCCAAATTAGCACAACATACTATTGAATTGAAACAAGATGCAAAACCAGTAAGACAAAAACAAAGGCCAATCAACCCCAAAGTTGAGATTCTCATGAGGAAGGAGCTTACAAAGCTGATTGAATCAGGGATTATTTTTCCTATTAAGCATTCAACATAGGTTGCAAATCTTGTTCCGGTAAGGAAAAAGAATGGAGAGATAAGACTTTGTGTTGATTTCAGAGATTTGAATAGAGTATCATTGAAAGATCATTATCTACTTCCTTCCATGGATCAAATCTTGCAGTGAGTTTCAGGTTCACAAAGGTTTTCTTTATTGGATGGGTACTCAGGTTACAACCAAATACTGGTGAAAGAGCAAGATCAGTATAAAACCGCTTTCACTACTAAATGGGGTAATTTTGCTTACTAGAAGATGCCTTTTGGACTATCCAATGTTGGAGCTACCTTTCAAAGGGCAATGGATGTTGCTTTTCATGGTCTTTTGAGTGAAATGGTTTTAGTCTATCTTGATGATATTACAGTATTTTCAAAGGACTCTAATGATCATTTGACTCATTTGAAGATTGTTTTTGATAGATGTAGAGAATTTGGAGTTTCTTTGAATCCAAAGAAATGCATTTTTTTAGTGCATGAGGGGAGACTTCTTGGGCATGTAGTGTTCAAAACTGGGCTTTCCAATGATCCAGAGAGAATAGAAGCAATCCTTGCTCTATCATTGCCTAAACACAAGAAAGGATTGCAAAAGCTTTTTGGGTAAGATTAATTTTATTAGAAGATTCATTCCTGGTTTTGTAGAGCTAGTAAAGCCACTTACCCAAATGCTTAAGAAACATCAAGAGTTCACTTGGAGTAAGGAAGGTAAAAGAAGTTTTGAAGCTATCAAAGAAGCAGTCAAAGAAGCCATTCCTGGTTTTGTCTTTTGCTGGCTTCTGTCTCTTTGTTCTCTGGGCTCTTTTGTGGTTGGCGCTCAAGAATTCAAATATCAAATGGCTATTTCTCTGCTGTAAAATTGACGTTCGCGGGCCCGTCACCGTTCTTGGCAATTCCTTCGATCTTTTCTCTTTGGCCTTTTGTCGCTCCCTTACCTTCGGGCTTTGCTTTGGACCCTCTCGAAGGGGAGGTGTCCCTTTGGCTTTGGGGAAGTGCCCTTCTTTAGGCAGCCGAGAGTCCCCTGCAAGGGCATCTACCCTTCGGGATCCTGCGGTGGCCTTTTCTCTTCGACTATCTTCCTGCGGACAAAATGTCTGCAAGAATTGCCTCACCCGTTTCTTTTGTTGGAGCTTTTCCTCGGGTTTTCTCCCGCGGACTTTTTCCCCACGGACAAAAGTCTGCAAGAATTGTCTCGAACACTTTGCTTTACCCTTCGGCATTTCTCTTGGTCCCTTTGAAAGTGTTCCCTGCCCTTCGCAAGGGCACTTGGATGGTTCCTTTTGTGCCTAAGTGTCGGGAACTCGTCTTTGCCTACAGAGTCCATAGAAAACTTCCCTGCAGAGTTTGTAGAAAAATGCCTGCAGAGTCCGTAGAAACACCAAGACTTGTGCAAAATCAAAAGATGGATTGGCTCAGAACAACAGGGAAAGAAGGGGACCGATTTTGGCTTGTTGGACCAAAAATGGTCAACAAATTGGCGACTCCCAGGAGAAGCATTCCTGCTATGCTTAGAAACCAGTTGCCTTAAAATACATTGGGCACGGAGTCAGATGCAGCTTTGAAGAAAGGTTAACAACAGCCTTGAGCGATCCAAGAATCAATCATGAAGCTTTTTATACCCCAATCACAAGGGAAAATACACACAAGGCTAAAAACACTACTTGTGCAAACAACACTTAGGGAAAACAGGGAAAAAAAACTGAAAGCAAACTACTATGTACAGCACCAGGTATATTTGCCTCCCTCCTGGATCAAAGAGAAAATTTCTTAAGTCTCCTTCATGGCAAGAAAACTTATGGTGTCAGACAAGTGGCTGAATGGATTGGAGATTTGGTGACCTGCTCCTCTTGCCTGCCACCTTGATTGGCTCGCATCTGAGTGGATCAGAGTCAAACATGCTCCCAACATATATGTACTTTTCTTGTTCTTGGAAGCTTGTCGAATGTTGGTCCTTCATGCTGGTGCGTCTCACTAAGAAATCGATCGCTGTTGGCTCATCACCATAGGCCCTTTGATGTGCATGGTCTCTTTGCAGTGCATCATGGTTTGACTCGTTTCCTTCTGTTTCATTGAAGACCCTGTCAAACTCATCCTCTGCTCCCTCATGGCTTTCTTGAAGAAGGGTGATTGTTGTGATGTCTGAAATGGAATCACAAACTGATTACTCATCCCACAGAACATCACCTTCTTGCTCAAGGCTCTCTTCTTCAAAGCTGTCCTCAAGATGGACAAGCCTCTCTTTTTCCCGCTCAAAGATCAGAGTCTCCAGTTGTTCAAAGACATCCATCTGATCCTTCTCTAACTCAGGCTCCTCGGCATAGTCGTCCTCCTCACCGAAGCAACAAAGAAGTTCATCAAACAAAGGAGGAGAGAGCTCACCATGCTTATGTTCCTCTTCGTATTGCTGGAACATCTGCATGTATGCATGCCCTGTGTCTTCCCCATTGTCGATGATGTCTTTCGAAGGAGCATCGATGATGATTTCTTCTTCTTTGTCGCTCATGATAGCCTCTTGGACAACTGCAAATTGGAGCTTCTTTTCCTCACTTGCCTCCTGCAAAACAGGTTCCTCCTTGAGAAGGGATGAAGTGAAAGGCTGATGATTAAAACCATGTGGAAGAGGAGGCAGTCCTTGAGCTAGAATCGAATGATTCTCCTCTTTCCATTTGGCCAGCACTTCATCTATATCAGGTGTGCCCTGATAGCTTTCTTGGGGGTGTGTAGATGGGGTGTGTTCAGACATGTCCAACACACATTGGCTGAAGAATCTTGCTTTGGATTCCAACTCTGCAATTCTCTTGGCTAGATCTTCTTGGAAGAGCCTTTCTTGGAGGTCATAGGAATCATTATTATGATTAGGAGTAGGGTCGTCCTTTTTACGGTTTTGAGCAAAACCTTTCTCCTCCTTCCTGCCACATGATTCCACTGTTTCCTTCCAAGCCATGATCTTGCCATCATGATTAGTGATCTGAGGGAGTTGAGGAAGACTAGGAAGGGTCTGCTGATGCATAGGAAGAGCTGTTTCAAATGAAAGCGCATTTTGGCATGTATAATCCATTGCTTAGAACCATGTACCTTGTATTTCTTCATATGGTTTTGATCAAGCTCAGGATTTCCATGAAATCACCTCAAACAACTCTCCTAGTTACCCTTCAACAATGAGGGAAGTAACACTGGAGTTTGAGGTGGTTTCATGACACCCTGAGCTTGATAAAAACCCATATAGAAATGTGATTTCTTGATGGCACCAGGACTGCTTAACCAACTGATTCAACTTGGAGTCGCCATTGGTGTTGATAAAAAAGCCTCCAAACGCTGGTTGGTTGAAGAACACACCAAAAATTCTTCAACTCTTTGGACACAACTTGTCCTAGTTGGTCCCACTGGGCGTGCCAAAAATTGTTGACACAGTGGATTGCACCCTGGATAGGAGGCTGAGCTCCTGCCTTCCACACGCAACAATGAAAACTCCCCTCTTGGCTGTGGGACCGGCAAAGCTGGGGGGAGAGTCTCTAGATAAGGGCTAGCTCCCTTTGATGCATCTGAGTTATTCCAATAAGTGCTAATACATATATATATATATATATATAATGGGGGGGGGATGAAAAGGGAGAAGGATTACAGGAAAACAAAACTTAATCTAAGAGGATGATGCGCCAAACAATTTCGACCTACTCACACTCACACTCACACTCACACTCTGAACCATAAGAACACATACATACACTTTAACTGGTTAAAGACCCAGACTGCAGGAAGCTTAATAGGGAGGCTTGAATGGAACACACAGAAAAATGGACTTACCATAGGCACTGTAGGAAAAACACACCATCTAGTAACCTCCTTTTGCCTCTGCGCTCCAGGTACAGCTCTTTTTGTCACCTGTAGGAATGGCACCTTGTAGATACTAGATGCATTGGTGTCAACCCTGTGAAAGCATTACGAAGCAATGACTGGACACAAGACTAATACTCAGACACACTCAGAGATATCTAACCAGAATAGAGGTAAAAATGCGTTTTTTATTGATTTCAGGTGAATTTCTAGGGCTTCGCCTTACAAAGTGAAAGATAGATCCTTTAAAATGAGAAGTTACAATATATATATATAGAAGAGAGAACAAAAGGCGCCTCTTTTGAAAAAGACTTTTGGCACCTTTTGACAAGTGGCCCATGTGCGTCCTGAGGGCGTTGGGAAGAGGAAGCCGCTGAAATATAAATGTTGTATCGGTTTCGATTCTGACTTCAGGCGTTTAAAAACATAGGCCGCGTCGTTTCTCTAGAAACAAGACTGCTCCTTGAAGGCACCCACGCATTTTGTCTGCTCATAAATGCAAAATGGAGAAAAATGGGTCGGGCCGTTCACTGTTTGCGTCCCTTGATGACCACTTGGCAAGCACTTTTCCAACCGCTGGAATAACTCCTTGAGTCGACGCCTTCCTTCGCCACTTGGACTGTTTTGTCTGTTTCTGCAGTTGGCTCTTTTGTCTTTTCCTTGCCTTGTCTCTTTTGGCCCTCGGGGGCTATCTTCTCGACCTTGCTGGCTCCTTGGGCTCTTTTATTAGCAGGTCGCTGAGTTCATTCTCAACTTTTGTCTTTTTTTAGCGTCGTCTTCCTAGTTTTGTCTTTTGCTGGCTTCTGTCTCTTTGTCTCTTTGTTCTCGGGGCTCTTTTGTGGTTGGCGCTCAAGAATTCAAAGATCAAACGGCTATTTCTCTGCTGTAAAATTGACGTTCGCGGGCCCGTCACCGGTCTTGGCAATTCCTTTAGTCTTTTCTCTTCGGCCTTTTGTCGCTCCCTTACCTTCGGGTTTTGCTTTGGACCCTCCCGAAGGGGAGGTGTCCCTTCGGCTTTGGGGAAGTGCCCTTCTTTCGGCAGCCAAGAGCCCCCCGCAAGGGCACCTACCCTTCGGGATCCTTCCGCAGCTTTTTCTCTTCGACTATCTTCCTGTGGACAAAATGTCCGCAAGAATTGCCTCGCCCGTTTCTTTTGTCGGAGATTTTCCTCGGGTTTTTTCCCGCGGACTTTTTCCCCGTAGACAAAAGTCCGTAAGAATTGTCTCGAACATTTTGCTTTACCCTTCGGCATTTCTCTTGGTCCCCTTGAAAGTGTTCCCTACCCTCCGCAAGGGCACTTGGATGGTTCCTTTTGCGCATAAGTGTCGGGAACTCGCCTTTGCCTGCAGAGTCCGTAGAAAACTTCCCTGCAGAGTTTGTAGAAAAACGCCTGCAGAGTCCATAGAAACACCAAGACTTGTGCAAAATCAAAAGATGGACTGGCTCAGAACAGCAGGGAAAGAAGGGGACCGATTTTGCCCTGTTGGACCAAAAATGGTCAACAGTTATGAAGAAAGATATTCTTTTGTATAAAAGCATGTTCTTGTTGTTATAAGAGGTTTGAAAAAATTTAGACATTTGGTTTCAAATAACAAGATTATAGTAATGGTTGCTCATCCAAGTGTGAAGGACTTCATTCTCAATAGAGACTTGAACAAAAAGAGAGCTGAATGGGTCACTAAATGTATGGAATATGACATTGAGGTCAAAGTTACAAAGCTGGTCCGAGGCAAAGGATTATGTGAACATCTTGCTGAAGATGTAAAAGAAGTAATTTTAACAATTCAAAACACTCAGCAAGAAGCTGAAAATACACCTCCTACACACTAGACACAAAACATTGCTAGATTTTTTCAAACTGGAGTATCCAAGAGGTTTGAATGCATCACAAAGAAGACACTTCAAGTTACAATCAGTTCCCTATATTCTGATTGACAAAGTGCTCTTCAAAAAAGACATTGGAGGTATGCTTCTAAGGTGTGTTGAAACTAGTCAATTTGACAAGCTTTTTGAACAATTTCATAATAGTCCTTCTGGAGGTCATTTTGCAGCCAAGACCACAGCTGAAAAAATCATTAAGGCTGGTTATTTTTGGCTTAATTTATTCAGAGATGCACATGCATGGGTTCGGAAATGTTCAAAGTGTGCAATGTTTGTAGAAAAATAAAGATTAGCAGCCATGCCACTAAAGTCAATTCAAGTTGATCAGCGTTTCATGCAATGGGGTTTAGACTTCATTGCCATGATTCATCCTCCATCCAGTGCTAGTCATAAGTGGGTTTTGATTGCTACAGAGTAATTCACCAGGTGGGTAGAGGAAGTACCTTTGAAAGAAGCAAATGAGAACTCCGTTCTTGAGTTCTATGAGAGTCTAGACACTCATTTTGGAGCATCTTCTACTTCATATCAGATAATGCTTTGGCATTCAACAGTACAAAGATATGAGAATGGGCTCTTGAACATAATATTTATTTGACAACTTCATCCAAGTACTATCCACAGGGTAATGGACTAGCTGAATCTACTAATAAGAATTTGATTTGGATCATCAAAAGAACAATGGAGGATAATCAAAGATCTTGGCATACAAAGTTGAAGACTGCTTTATGAGCTGATAGGATCACTCCTAAGAAAGCCATTGGTCATTCATGTTATCTCTTAGTTTATGGAAAAGAAGCAACGTTGCCTATTTCATTGGAGCTTCCAGCTTTGAAGCTTGCATATCAGCAAGAGCTTCTGGAAAGTGATGCAATGGAGGTAAGAATGAATGAATTGAGAGAATTGGAAGAGATAAGAGATGAAGCTATGCATACCATGTGGTCAAATCAGAAACAAGTTAGGAAGCCTTTAGACAAGAGAGCTTCATCAAAAACATTTCAGCAAGGAGACATAGTTCTCAAATGGGATGAAGAATGTGCAAAACCAGGGAGGCACTCCAAATTTGATAGCCTTTGAAGTGGACCTTATATTATCGCTGATTGCAAGAAGAACAATGCTTTTCAATTACCCAGATTAAGTGGAGAACTTTCCATTCTTGTGAATGGGATGTTTCTTAAATACTGCTATTAGGAGAGTCTCTCCTTTGTTCATAGTCGTAGTTTCTTTCCTCTAAGTGCTTCACAGCACATGCTTACGTAATAGTTGTTTTCCCTTTCAGTTGTTGTCCTTTCCTCTAGGTGCACATCTGCACATGTTGTTGAGTCAGTTTTTCTTTTGTGTTTTGGTCTCCAGCTTATCCAAGTTTCAGTATACATCCAAGTTTGTTGTTCTTAGAGTTTCTGAGTTCTTTGACCAACAAGTTGGTCAAACCCTAAGAGTCGCCAGAATTGTTAGTAATTTGGTCTGTCAAGGCCAAATTACTACCTCTAATATTCAAAACTTTCCCAGCACAGTCAATTTTCCCATACAACTAGTCAAACTATAGTCTAAAAGCATGAGTAAAGGGAAATGTGGATAGTAAAGTATCAAATACGGTCATGATGAGGACCTACAACAACATTTCACAACCAAGTAAGAAGGGTCTTTATCAAGATTTAGTGTGTTTACAAATGGATTGATCAAGCAATTATATAGAAGAGTGAAGATCAAGTCTGTTTTTGAGCCTTCGTTGGGGTCATTAATGAGCTACAATCCATTCAAGAACAAGACACCTACAACAGGTTTGAAAAAAAAAAGTACATCTCCTTCAAAGCATCACATACAGTTTTAACATTAGCCTACATGCTTTTAATTTCACTTTAAATGAAAGCACGGGATCGGAAGTAGCATACAGGTTTATTTTCTCGGACCTTTTTTTACCAAGGGGACTCTTTCCCGAGTGTTTTAGTTCCCAAGTGTTGTCTTTCTTGGAATTATTTCAGGCTAACTGTAGAAACAATTTCCTCGGACTTTTTGTCCGAGGGAAAAGAAATCCGAAGGACAAAGGTTCATTTGTCTTTTACAAAGGAAGAAAGTTCAAAATGAAGAAATCCGAAGGGCTCTTTCTTTCGGAAAAGGCTATTTCAGAAACCCGAAGGGTTCTTTTCATAAAGCCCGAAGGGTCACTTGGCTACCCGAAGGACAGTTTTCAAAAAATCTGAAGGCATTTCTCAAGGAAATGGGACACTTTGCAAAAATCGGAAGGGCACCTGCCCTTCGGAAATGACCATTTGAAGAAATCCGAAGGATTGTGCCCTATGGAAAAGGAGACATCCAATAATCCCGAAGGGTATCTACCCTTTGGAAAAGTTCAAGATAGGAAATCCAAAGAGTTATTTCCTTCGGAAAAGGGACCATTGCAAGAAAGCTGAAGGGCGATTGCCTTTCGGAAAAAGCCATCTCAAGGAAAAAGGTACACTTCTAGAAGACCCGAAGGGTATTTGTCCTTTGGGAAAGACCATTACAGAAAATCCAAAACAAACACTTTGCAAAAATTCCGAGGACTCTGAAGGACCATTCGAAGGGACAAAGGACTTTTCGAAAAATCCGAAGGGCCTAAAGCAAGAAACTTGAAAGGTATAGTGCCCTTCGGAGGCATAGTTGCCCTTCGGAAAAGAAACAGGCCAAAGAAGAAAGTGCCCATGGAAGATTTTACATGGACAAAAGTCTAAAGGATTCATTTAGGAGACTTGGACAAGACAAAAGTCCGCAGAAAAATGCCGAATGAAATGAGATGGACATAATGTCCGAAAGGATTCTTTTGGAAGATATTACCCCGGAAATAAACAAAGTCCCAGCAAAGGAGACAAAAAAGTCCAAGGGAATTGTCGGAAAGAAGATGCTCGGAAAGACAAGCCAAGGGAAATAGAGACAAAAAAGCCACAAATAGGCAAATGGCCCGAAGAAATGCATGCACAGAAATAAAGAAACCGTGAACAGAAAGTCGGGAAATAAATTCAATCTGAATATATCTCACTTAGCAAGATCCTTGCCCATGCAAGCAAGGGCTATTTATAGCAGATTGCTAAGTTTCGCTTGACTATTTGTTTTATTCATGGTTTGACTAGTCACTCTCATGCATCCGAAGGTCCAACTTAGCTTCAAGTCGAGTTCTCAGTCCAAGTTTGACGTTGATTTCATGCAAATAAAGAATTTTCAAATGTACCAACTCAACTTCCAGCTCAGCTTCAAGTTTGAGCTCTAATTTTAGTTTTGGCGCTCTTCTCACGTTCCAAAGCTTTCAACGTTCCAGCAGTCCAAGTGGAGTTCTTCTCTTGGCTTTTGACGTAGCTTTTCATGCAAGTGGAGACCATTAGGGTTTGACTAGTCTTAATTTGGATTTGACCGGACAAATTCATTGCATATCTTCCTAGTTTTTCATGCAAATAGGAATATCTTTCTCAAGCTCAGCTTTCAAATGAATCAGATGGAGTTCCTTATTTAGAAATTTGGCGTAATCTTCCATTTAAAGGAGAAGTTGACTTTCAAAGGGCCTACCATCCACACTTCCACGCCACCTTGGATTCATGCATGTTTGAAGATTTTGAAGAATGTCTTGTTTATTTTAAGAGTTAACTTTCAAACTTGGCCTCACCGCGATACTTCTATGCCAATGTTTGAAAAGGAATACATTTTTGTAAATTTTTTTTTATTGAATATTCTATATTGTAAAAAGGTGTTAAATTAACCAAGACTAACCCTTTCCTCTTTTAGAACTGCACTTAAGGCTATTTCAGGTTTTGAAAAAGTCTATTTATTGGCTTAATCAAGCCATTGAAAGGGATCCCTGAAGTTTGGAGAGAATAAATTGTAAGTTGGACCAATAGGCAATAAAGAAGTTTTTGTTCTGAATCTGAGTTTTGATAGAATATAGTGTGTATTTGATTGTGCATCAGCGTATAAGTGAGACTTTTCTTCTTTTGCAGGTCCCTTCCTCACCTATCTTTCTCTATCTCAAATATTTTGCAAGTCATTTGAAGTGGTTTTCAACCCTTCATCTGAAATATTTATGCTTAAGGACAAAATTATAGATTTCATTTGGTTATATGTGTTTATTGATTTCAATAACTTTAGAGGGTTTAGACAATTTAGGTGTATCACCCCCCCTTTTAATTAGATTTCCCTTTTCAGTTTCTTTCTCCCTTTTCACCCCCAAAATCACAAAAATCACAGTAGTCAATTTTATTGAAAAATCAAAAGGGAACTAGCCCTCTCTGGAGGTTCCTCTCATGAAAGAGTCACCCACGCTCAGAGAACTTCCAATTGTATCAACTAGAGTGAGGGTGTGCTTGCCTACCTTCAAGCAGGATGCACTCCAAAGTGATAACAATTTGTACTTGTAAACGGATTTTTATAATGAATCGGTTCATCGTTTAGAGAACCCAGAGACGTAGGCATATGTCGAACTCTGTTATCAATTTGTGTGTAGTGTTTATTATTACTTGCATTGCATTCTTTTCAGTTGATTATATTTTTGGAGTTGAATTTTGGCATTAAAACTAATCCGTCTATAAGGATCCAATAAGTAAAATTTTCAGAGTAGGTAGATCACTCATGGAGAGTGAATATGGAGCAACCATCCAAGTTGAGAAGCATGCATGAGCAGCCCAACACATTTGGAATAGGACAACAATAGACATGTTGATTGGCATCATTAGCATGCCCATGAGTTGAGGTGTACTTCCAAGAGGGAGACAAAGTGGCATTAACGTGAAAGGTGCTTTCATGGTGAGTAGCACTCAATTAAAGCATTGTTGTTTATGGATGTATGTGGCCATCCATTTTTGAAGTGTGTTCTTTCGACGTATGTATGTAATCATTGTATGCACATTTGTAAAAGACTCGAATTGGGCAATGTTTGTAATTATTGCAACGTTTGTAAAACATGTATGTTGCATATTAGACCCCAAGAAGGGCAATGTTTGTAACACATGTGTGTTGTATGTAAGACCCCAAGAAAGACAATACATCAATTGCATGTAAGACCCCAAGAAGGGAAAAAATGTAAAAGTGATGACCTGTTATAACATCACTTAACATCCAACATAGTTTTTTGTCCTTGTGTTAATATTGAAGAGCAAGGAGATTACAAAAATTGGCCCCCAGAGGATAAATGCGTCCAAGACAAGCAGAAATGGAAAGCAAAAGGGTGAAGAAGTGATACATTCACTTGTTTCCGAGAAGTAGACTTTTGGTGAACCAAAAGTTCTTTAGTGGGGAGGTGTGATCTGAGAGTATTTCCAATAATGACCAAATTATATGGTCTTAAATTTTCCCTAAACTATTTGCACAGTGAAGAGCTCGTTAAGAGCTTTCCAACGCATTTTATGGTTTGAAAAATGGACTCCGTATGCAGAAGTTATGGTCTGTTGATGTTTTCAGGCAACAAAGAAAAAATGTGTAGGTACGATGACTGGATATGCATGTGGTCCAATATATTCTTGACACATGGACCAATGAAATTCTCACATTTGGAGTGTCCACAATAGCTCCAAAATATTCTCTAAGATTCTAGACAAATCCCACTTCTTAAGGCTTGAGAAATGGGATTAACTCCATGAATATCTCTTTCCCCACAAATGTGGGATATTTCCCATAGAAATTGGGATATCTCCCATAGAAATGCATGGGAGGTTTATTCAAAGAGAAATATATGAAGGGTGGTTCGACCCATTAACCCTCTTCTTAAGGCTTGAGAAATGGGATTAACTCCATGAATATCTCTTTCCCCACAAATGTGGGATATTTCCCATAGAAATTGGGATATCTCCCATAGAAATGCATGGGAGGTTTATTCAAAGAGAAATATATGAAGGGTGGTTCGACCCATTAACCCTCATCAACTTGCCACGCCCTATTTTGGGAGATAAGGCTAAGAATCTTAAATAAAGGCTTGTACATGGGGATGGATAATGAAGAAATCCATAATTGTTGGGTTTTGAAAAACTATATAAACCCATGAACCTCATTTGTAAACTGATTCCAAGAGAATTCTAAAAGCACTCCAAGTTTTCATTTACATTGCAAGTATTTGAGAAGCAAACTCTGCAACTCTTCCATTCCAAGGTTTTGGAGCCAAGTGTCCATCCAAGGGGAGAAAGGGTTTTGATTGAGAGCTCTTCAGAAGAATTTGGTGAGAGCTCTATTTGTAACAAAGAGTAATAAAGCTTATAGCTTAGCCCTTTGCATAAAGAGTAAGAAAGCTTATAGCTTAGCCCTTTGCATAGTGAGTAAGCAAGTTTGTATGTCTTCACTGCTGGAATAGAAATTACAGGCCTAGATATATTGCATAGACCTCTTTTTGCAGAGACATTACATCAGACTTGTGAAAGACAAGTATGGCCAGAGCGAGAGCCAGTAGCTAGAGCCAGAGCGAGAGGATGTCAAAACATTTATTTGCAGATCAAGAACCCCTACTGCAGATAACTGATCTAAAAAGTGATTTTGTATCCATAATTGATCAGTTTCACCTTTGAGCAGGACCCGAAGACGTAGCCCAGATTGGGTGAACTTCGTTATCAACCCTGGTTTGCATATTGTCTTTGTCGCTCATGCTTTTGGTTTATTATCAGTTTTGAATGCTGATTTTTATTATTATGCCAATTTCAAGTTAATTAACGAGAAATTGAGAATTTATAAAGCATCCATAAAAACAGAGCAATTGGTGTAGTTTTGGACACTACCTGTTTATGGATCATCTCCTTTACACAATTCTCCCTCTCCCTCCAAGGAAGCTATGCCTAGGGGAAAAAAATCTTCTAGAGTCTCCCCTTCTTTAGGCATAGTAACTATAACTTCCATATGCTCCCCCATGAGGATTTCTGCTTCTATTATTGGCTGCTTGAAACTTTCCATCTCCTCTCTTATGCTTCCTTGAGCAGATTCTCGTTGGCCACATGTCAAATCTACCACAACAATCTTTAGCTTCCTCCTCAGCCTCATCTCATGCAGCCTACTCAACCATCTTGACTGCTCTCTTGGGTGTCCAACAACACCCATCATCTTAGACACCATCAATCCCAGACTTCACTTTCTTTTCCCTCTTCTCTCGTCTCTTTTGTTGATCTTCCCAACATATAGCAGCATATCCACACAACCTTGTGCTTGCAAAATTTACCTGTTTGGGGTCTTCAATCCTCCTTTCTTCAAAATAAAACTCCAACTCCATAACCAATCTCCACAAATTTTATGGGATTTCTTCCTGAAAAAAATGGGCTTCCAGTTTGGGCTCATATTCCACCTTCTATATGCTAGTTTGTTCTCTTTCATGGACTCTGCTTTTCTCTTTTCCACAGACTTTTTCTCCACACCAATTCTCTTCACTTGGCTCTCTGGCTTGCTTGCCTGCATGGCATCCACCTTTGCTTGCATCTCCTTGAGCACATGCTCCAACTTGTCCAAATCGGCAATCAGTGGTTCCTATTGACCACTTCTCTCTATCTTCACTTATTTCTGAGCCATCTCTCTCACACTCTCTGCTTCCTGTTGGACTCCTTTCAACTTTCTCACACTCACTTTTTTAACCATCTCTTACTCAACCCCAACCCACAGCCACAACTCTCCCTGGTTGCAATCCTACCCATGTCAAATTCTCGTAACAACCTGCAAGTTGCTCTGCAGATTGTCACTGAAATTTCTGGCTTTTTTCATTGACCTGCCTTCACCCCCCCACACACAATATCTTAACCTGATCTGATATAAAATGATTCAATTGAGGACAGGGGGTCAAATGAACAACCGCCTAATTCTCATAGCAAAGGATCATGGTGTGCAGCAACAAGAGAAGCTTAAATACATAGACACAACGGATTACAAACTTTTCCCTTTAATTAATCAGCAAAATAATAATTACAAAGATGAGCATGAATTGTCATGTTCCCTTTTTAGTTGACATGTTCAGAGTTGATGGTTAGCCTATTATACGACCCTCGTAGGCTGATAGGATGGATAGAGGGTCATAATGGAGCTTGGCTTGGCTTCGATTAGCAGAATTTTTACAGTTGGTTTTCATTCGGGCTCTTTCAGACACGTTTGCCTGAGCTCCTATTATTTAGGAACTTCTGACATGTAGTGGAGCATTCTTATTTTGGCATGATCATGTGCGGAATCACTCCCTGGTTCACCAGCTTCAGACGGTTCGAGGATCTGACATGTATTGAGGGAGATATTAATATTTGATTGATTTAATCAAATATTAATTATTTGGTCTAATTTTAATTTAGAAACCCTAATTCTAATTTAAGAAAACCCTAATTAGGGCAAGCATATCATTTTGAGGGTATAAGGGTTTCTCATGGGAGAGAATTGAATGATTATAAGATTATGATTATTGATTTTTGCTAAGAATTCTTCTGAGAAGACTGAGCCAAGGGTTCCAGTATTCTGTTTGCATTGAAGAACGTCAACTCTTTAGTGTGTGCGATTCAGAGGCTGTGAAATATCAGCTGATCTATTGCCGGTTTGAGAGGTAACTTCATACAGAAGTTGTCACAAAGCTTTCTAGGTATTTATTTTATTAGGGTTTGATTCAGTAATTGTTCAGAATAAAGATCTTCCGTATTAGGCTATATTTCTTCAAATCTGGAGTACAGCATACAAGCCGCACTATTTTCCATTAGCTTTTGTACGGGATCCGTACATATCTGTACAAATCCGTACCATTCTGCATCAGGCCGAAAAGCACCGCGGGAAGCACAGAGATCGACATCGACAGTCCAGTGACTGACATCGGTTGACTCAGAAACCGACATCGGCAGGATATCGACCGACATCGGCCGAACCAGGTCGTCAGAGACCGACGTCGGCAGTTCTTAGAGTGTTATACCACCGACAACGGCAGTATAACCGACGACGGTGACTGTGTTTTTAACACAGCAACTCGAGACGGACCAGATCCAGGGTTTATTTTCAGTTTGCGGAAAATTCAAGTTTTTAAGATAGTATTTTAATATTCTTTAATATGTATGACAGAGGACTTCTATTGTAATCATCTGGACGAATAATAAGATCATTGATTTGCCAGTTAAGAGATTATACTGTGGTTTATTTATTTGGAAATTATTTTGCAAAAATCGCAATTTGTTCTTATTTCATACAAAAAATCAGAATACACAGAAAAAAAATTCAGAGCTTTTGTCTTTCTACAGTCCCTATTGGTTGGGGATATTACAGTGGTATCAGAGCTTTTGTCTTTCTACAGTCCCTATTGGTTGGGGATATTACAGTGGTATCAGAGCTAAATCCTGCCATCCTGAGGGTTTGACAATCTTATGCAGCCACAAGAGTTGGGACCACACAGGTATAACACACGCAGTAAAGCCTTGCTTGAAGGTACCCAGGGGTTAGAACAACAGCCAATCACCATGAGTGACAGGCGTGAGGGTAGCCCACCCAAGGGCCACCGACATAATGATGATCAGAGTACCAGAGAAGTCTACCGTGAGATGACACAGGCGCTACAGGCACTTACTACTATGGTAAGGAGTATGAACACACCTGTTCGACAGAATGGGGAGCAAGGAGATAACAGGAGTGCTATTGTTAATCGGAGACCACAGCTGACCCATTCCAGGACGGCTGATAGGCCTACACGGCCTACGTTTGTTAAGAATGATTCAAAGGCCAACCCAACAACACCACCTTTGGATCGAGAGGCTCTTAACGATCTACGCAGGAAAAAGCTTTGCTTATACTGCAAAGGTCCATATGATGCCAATCACGATTGTCCTTTGAGGCCTAAGGGCAAGGCACATCGTGTGATGTGGGCGTATTGTGAGGATTCGGAATCAGAAGATTTCGAACAGCAGGATAGTTCTGAGGAGTCAAAGGCAGAGGCTTCAGAGCCTAAGGTAGAGGCAATGAAGGTGGCTCACCAGGGTTCTGAGAGACATGTGGACGAGCTTTGTCTTGAGGTGAGTTCAGTTCAGGAGTTAGCGCATGTGGCAGGGACTGAGCTTTCTTTTACAGTCAGGGCACATGTTGATGATGATATGAGTATGTCTAGCATTCACACTTTGGATTTAGAGAGTGTAGAAGAGTCCCAGGATCCGATTATTGCAGATGACACCCAGGAGAATGTAGTGGACAGTTTTGAGGACTTAGTTTCACCGACAGTTTCTTTCGATACGGAGGAGTTAGACAGTGATGCTACAGTTTTTGATACTCTTGATGTTGATATGAGCTTTGGATTTGATTCACAGAGTATGGATGGTAGTACTCCAGAGATCAGTAATTTTGAGTCTACTCTTTTGGACAGTGCATCCGAGGATTGTAGGAGACAATCTAGCCAGTGCCATCAGGTGTCTAGTCAGCTGAGAGTTAGTGAGCGAGACATTGCTACCACTTGCAAGCATTTCGATGCTGCTCGTCAGTTGTTAGCAGTTTATGGATGGGGTTCTCCTACTAGCGTTGAGCGGGGAGGCAGTTATTTGTCCTTGACAGAGATCCACTCTTTATGGGAGGCTATCCAGATTCTGAGACAAGATTATATGCAGTTGGTAGCCGACAGAGATTATCTTATGGAGTGGGGCAACACAACATATGATGCATTATTGACCAAGGAAGATAAGGTGAGTGAGCTTACTCAGCAGCTCGAGGTGACTTCTGAGATTCTTGAGAGTACACAGTTGGCTTATGAGGAGTCACAGTTTCATTTGATGGAGGTGACCACGGAGTTAGAGCGACTTCAGTCTTTACCAGAGTACGTGCAGTCACAGGGTGTGTTATCTAGTGACCCAAGGATATCCATAGTCGAGATCATTGGACAGTGGGGATGAGCATATATCTATCCTCGATGCTAGTGTTGGCTTACCTGGTTCATTTCCATTGAAGTTAGATTCAGTTGAGTTGGGTGCTACAGTTGAGCATAGTAGTCAGCGTGATATGGTGATGGTCTCTACTACTAATGGCACAGGGACTAGTGAGGTTGTATCAGGGATCAATTGTGATGCTGGTGAGCCAGTAGTTGGTTTGGTTCCTATTTGTGATACTACTCCTTTAGAGGTGTCTTCGGAGGTAGTAGTTGGTTCGGGCTTGGTTAGTGATCAATTGCAGTTAGTTTCTTCTAGATTACAGTCTGAGCTACTGATTGAGAGTGGCCCATTTTATCGACATTACACTATAAGTGCTTGTCATCAGTTATGGGATGTTTTGATGCCATGGGATGAGAGTTGTGATAGACATAGCATGGTGGAATGTGCATATGGTATTTGCGACTTTGGCAGTTTGAGTTGTCCATTCTACTTGAGTTTTGATATCTTGAGAGTTGGTGTCACATGGGTTTCTGACTGTGGCAGTTATGGAGTTGGGGTCCAGCTGAGCAGTGGTTCTCGATTCACATATGGATTCCTCTTGGTTATAATTTGGAGGATTTTGCAGGAGCTTGCGTTGATTGTCATTAGTATAGATCATGACTACATATGGGATCCAGGTGGATTGATTGGTTTGTTGTTTCGAGATTGCTTGGGGACAAGCAATTTCAGGAGGGGCGGATTGTCATGTCCCTTTTTTAGTTGACATGTTCAAAGTTGATGGTTAGCCTATTATACGACCCTCGTAGGCTGATAAGATGGATAGAGGGTCATAATGGAGCTTGGCTTGGCTTTGATTAGTAGAATTTCTACAGTTGGTTTTCATTCGGGCTCTTTCAGACACGTTTGCCTGAGCTCCTATTATTTAGGGACTTCTGACATGCAGCGGAGCACTCTTATTTTGGCATGATCATGTGCGGAATCACTCCCTGGTTCACCAGCTTCAGACGGTTCGAGGATCCGACATGTATTGAGGGAGATATTAATATTTGATTGATTTAATCAAATATTAATTATTTGGTCTAATTTTAATTTAGAAACCCTAATTCTAATTTAAGAAAACCCTAATTAGGGCAAGCATATCATTTTGAGGGTATAAGGGTTTCTCATGGGAGAGAATTGAATGATTATGAGATTATGATTATTGATTTTTGCTAAGAATTCTTCTGAGAAAACTGAGCCAAGGGTTCCAGTATTCTGTTTGCATTGAAGAACGTTAACTCTTCAGTGTGTGCGATTCAGAGGCTGTGAAATATCAGCTGATCTATTGCCGGTTTGAGAGGTAACTTCATACAGAAGTTGTCACAGAGCTTTCTAGGTATTTATTTTATTAGGGTTTGATTCAGTAATTGTTCAGAATAAAGATCTTCCGTATTAGGCTATATTTCTTCAGATCTGGAGTACAGCATACAGGCCGCACTATTTTCCATTAGCGTTTGTACGGGATTCGTACATATCTGTACAAATCCGTACCGTTCTGCATCAAGCCGAAAAGCGCCGCGAGAAGCACAGAGACCGACATCGGCAGTCCAGTGACCGACATTGGTCGACTCAGAAACCGACATAGGCAGGATATCGACCGACATCGGTCGAACCAGGTCGTCAGAGACCGACGTCGGCAGTTCTCAGAGTGTTATACCACCGACAGCGGCAGTATAACCGACGATGGTGACTGTGTTTTTAACACAGCAACCCGAGACGGACCAGATCCAGGGTTTATTTCCAGTTTGCGGAAAATTCAGGTTTTTAAGATAGTATTTTAATATTCTTTTATATGTATGACAGAGGACTTCTATTGTAATCATCTGGACGAATAATAAGATCATTGATTTGCCAGTTAAGAGATTATACTGTGGTTTATTTATTTGGAAATTATTTTGCAAAAATCGCAATTTGTTCTTATTTCATACAAAAAATCAGATTACACAGAAAAACAATTTAGAGCTTTTGTCTTTCTACAGTCCCTATTGGTTGGGGATATTACAGTGGTATCAGAGCTTTTGTCTTTCTACAGTCCCTATTGGTTGGGGATATTACATGAATGCTCCTTCACCATCTTCACACTACAGCTATCTCTACCCATGAGAAGACTTAACGTCTAATCAATCACAGCCTATCAATCACTCATGAACAGCTGCTACGCCCTTCACTTGAAAGAAATTTGTCTTTAATGGCCAGTTAGGATTGTTTTAGCCACATTCCAATGCATAGAAAGAGGCTTGAAATGAGCAAAAACATGTTGAACAAGTTCTAGACTAATTCCTTGGCATTCTCCATGCTTGTAACCATCAAAACAATCTACCAACAGTTCCTTTCAGCCCTCTCACAAGACTAGACAGAAACATGAATTTGAAATTTTGCAAACACAGCCTTAAATTGAAAAATTAAAATTCACTACTAAACAAATTGCTGGTCTATTTTTGAAGGTGGATTCCTCAATAAAATGAAAAACTTAGATGGAATTTTCCCTGTTTTTCTCAGAAGCTCTCCAAACTTTTTATCCTTCAAGTAACCAAAACGCCCTTGTTTTTCTAAAACAGGCCTTCACACAGGAGGATGACTCAAACTGATTTTTCTAATCCTGTCATGTTCTTCATGCTGACAGCTTTATTTTGGTACATTGGGCACCCTTTGATACTTTTCCAGATTCTCCAACCTTCACACCCATGCCTTTAAGCCAAAAAAGGGTTTAAAAAAGGTCTTTTTTTTCCTTGTATTTTATGCTGGTTTTTTTGGTATCTACAACATGGATTAACTTTGTTGTGTCTTCTTGGGTCCCTAAGGGACGTTTTACATCCATCTCTTGCCCTCCTGTCTTTTTCATAATTTTCTGTCTTTTCTTCCAAAAACAGCTCCCAAGCGTGTAAAACCTGTTTTTCTTGATGCAACCCTTTTTTATTTTCTTTTTAGAGCGTTTTTCCAAATGTCAGATGATGCAATTGAGCTATCCATACTTTCCTATCATCTCTGCATTGTTTTCTCCATGTTTTATTTAACAAATTCTCAAAGCATGGCTTTAAATGGGGAAAAGGGCTAAAAAATGATTTATCTTGAATGGGTACGGGTTTTTCTTCATGGAGCACATTTATACCAACAAATATCATTAGAGAAATCAGCCATATATGCTGCCAAGATTAGTTCTCCTATTTTCTTCAACTACCCCTTGTTTTGTTCTTCATGGAGGCAAAAACACTCTAAAATTTGGAGAAAACATTATTTAATATCAATCTATGATGATGCATGCACCTTCAAGAACAGAAACCTATAATGAAGGTGTGCTCGGTTTTTGTTGGCAAGCTCTAGCTCTTCGTATCATTGACTTGACCACTATGAGCCATGTGAGGACAAACAAACATAGGATGCCTTTTCGGAATTGTTTCCACTTGTCCAACCTCAAGGAGCGATAACCATAGTGACAGGATGTCCTTGAAGACTCCGTGGTGCTTAACAACTTGACTTCTGCAACTGCAAGTAATTATTATGGAAACAAAGGAAAATAATGAAACAACCAATGGTCTAATACCTCATTCCCCGCATGGTGATATTCTTGATGTTTGAAGACATAGTCCATACATTAGAATTGATCACTGTTTTTGGTGATGCAAGATTGCCAACCTTACTTGGATGCTCTTGCATCAAAAGGAATCATTCATATTTTTATCCTGCCTCTAAAATTGGTCAATAGTTCCAAGTTCAGCCAAATAAGCCATGTTGTTATTGATCCCTTTAGAAATTTATGTTTGAAATGCTATAAAATTGTGGAAAATATTTTCCTCTAGTTATGTACTAGATGTTAATGGCCATTGTTGAAGGATTTAAATTATGTCTTGCATTCATTATCCTTTCATATAACAATGCATTTTCTTATTTTTATATTGGTATTTTGTAGGTGGTCATGGCCATAAAATGTCGTGGTGAAGAACAATTAGGGGGGATTTACACGGGAATCAGTACAAAACATATTGCCATGGCAAGCAAAATGGTATTCCTAGGCTTTATTTTCATAGTCATTGTTATATATCAATTTTATGTACAAGTGATTTGGTTGGTTTACTCTTATTTACATTCTTAACATATATAAAACTTTTGAGAACAGGTATCAGAGCGTACTCGAATGTATGTACAACCACATAAGGCTGTTGTTGGAGCTAATACTTTTATAGACAATAGGGTTATTCATCAAGTAAGTAATTCTTATGGTTATAGAAACATATTTATGAGACAAAACATTTCTCATGTCGTTTCTTTTGTATACATGTATACTTGACTATGGGACGTAAAAAACCCCAATTTTAAATGGATTGACATAGTTCAAAGTGTTGTAGCAGCAATTAAACTTAATTTATATTTTGGCCCTTTAAAATTATTTGTTATGTATGTGGGTTCCCTTCTAGTAAAGCATTCCATTAGAAAGAAAAGAAAGAAGCTTTAAAGTACAGTGGAGTTACACTTGCATCTTTAATGTTTCTAGAAATGTTATTTGAAGTGGTTATTGATTCTTCAACATAACTTTCTTTGTTGCTAATATAGCTTGTTTCTGAGGTCATCATTGGTAACCATAGTCAATCAAAAAGTGTTTGTTTCCTCACACTTTGCTAGGCAAAGCATGAAATAGAAAAGTTGTAAACTATATATTTTTTGATGTATATTCAATAACAAAGATGATCATAAGTATTCATGCCATTTCGGTGATGCCAATCCAGATGTCTATTGCATTGTTTATTATCTTTGATGTGATATAACTTGCTATGCAAGATTCATGAAATGACAACCTCAAGTGTTTGGATTTTTCCTTTTGCTCAATTTTATGAACCTTGCAATACTAGAAGTTTTTGGTTGAGGTCATTATTAGAGAGTGTTGTGACCAACACGTCCCATTCCTTTACAAGAAAGCAAGACCCTCAGCTGATTGAAAAGAGACATGAATTCAATTCCTCTTTCTTGGTCAATCTATGAGGTTTTCAAGGTGTTTCCAAAACTTAGTTTAGGCCCAAAAGTTCATTACCCCTAAGTTTTGATGTACCCTCATGATCTCTCATTCTAATACTAAGTGATCACATTGAGCGTTTAAGATTCCAAGTTTCACAACTTCCATGGATCCATGGAGTTACTTTCCTTTGAGTTTTCACATCTGTTGTTTTATCTAAGTATGTGATCAAAAGTTTTTGAGTTTTGTAGAAAGAAGCGGATGCGATCATTTATTTATTTGGATTTCAAAATCCAGGGACTTGTAAACTTCATGGAGATCAATTAAGCCAACAAATTTCAAATTTTGTGATCCCGTGATTCCTTGACTCCATAACCACCCAACAAATGCCAAGTGTCTTCTTCAAATTATCATAGGACTTGTCTTCTCAATTTTTGCTTTAGATTTTACAGTTTGATTACATATCAAGTAACTTATGCTATGTTTTGCTTGTGCCTAGGTGAATGTGTGGACTCCAAAGTTGTTGGAACACAACTATCTACTGAGAGGGGGATGAATCAATAGATTGACTAACTTAGTCCTTTTTAAAACTTTTAATGCAGATTAAAACATATATGCAGAGATCACACACAAAAATGCATAACACTAGATATACTGTGAAAAACCCAATAAGGAGAAAACCACCATGAGAATAGTTGCTAGAATCTACTATTCTAATCCAGTCTCACAATTAAGAGCCTCACTGGTTACAATGTTTAAGGGCACCTACTTTATGGAGACATCAATCCCCTGATTTAAGAGCACCTACTCTAAGGAAGCACCAACTCCCTAATTGAGCACCAACTCAACTTATCTGATGGCACCCACCAATTAGATCTAAATTCAAAATATGGAGGTACAACTCCAAATTTCAATATTGCAAGTCTATTCTGTAACTACTCAAACTCTGCTCTTCATCTCTCTCTTCTCTTCCACTCTGCCCCTATTCTTTTGTGTCTTTATATTTTCTATTTGACATAATTCAACTACTTCAGCAATCTCTTGCTCTCTGACTCTCTCACTCAATTAAACTCTATTTAGCACCAACAACATTTTCTCTATCTTAGATGACACACACACACACACATATACACACACACACACACACACACATATAAGCATTTGATCTAGGGTTCACATCTTCTCTGTGTTCACACTTGTTTGCTAACACATCATGCCAATTCTGGACTCGGTTCATATTTCTTGAACAACAAGTTTCTTGCATCTTGAACTCGTACTCCACCATGATTCTTGGTCTCATTACTATTTTTAGCATATACTGGGCTCTAGTTTTGATGCACATGCCATATTGCATAAATTTGATCGATCATCGCAATTTCATTGTCTGTGTCGTAATTTACGGCTTAACTGCATGTTCCTCCGCTTGACTGTTGTGATGAGCAAACCTTTGAATACTGACCATTGATCTTAAGTTTCGTGCCATGATCTGATGATCCTCATGCAATTTGTTCAACTTTAAAACGCGTTCGTTAGATCAAGTTTTGACAGGCTCTCTGTTGGATCCTTGTACGCTTTTGAGCTTTAATGTTCCAACTTTAAAACGCCTCCGTTGGATCTTTTGATCCAAACTGCTGCATGCCATTAGATCTTCATAATTTCACAAACTTTACCTCTGTCTAACGTTAAAGCTCGAGCACTTGGTCTAATCTCGTTGCTTCCTGAGTCTTTGGAACAAATACGCTCCGTCGATTTCATCAAACTAGCTCGGTCTTTAACTTGTCTCTGTGTCATTAAACATCAAGCATTTGATCCCATTGAGTTCACTCGCTCCGTTAGAAATTCATTGCACGATCACAAGCTCATCATTCGATCTACTGACAAACTCGAACTTTATCTCTGACAAGCTTCTTGAATGTGACACTTGGCACCCTTGGCATGCCTTTTGTACACTTGATGTCAGTGTCTGCACTTGTGACACTTGGCACCCTCATGTTAATCCTTGACCATTTGACTTTAAACTGCTCCGTAGATTTACTGTGCAAGCTCTATGATTGTGACGATTGTCAATGGCGCGTTTACTTGGAGGTGCTTTTGACAAATTGACTTTGCTACGCTTCGTTGGATCTTCAACATACAATTAAGTACCAACCGTTGATCGATTTGGGACAAATATTAAGTCGAGGACATAGGAAATATAAAGTCTTAGAACATTGCTCGAGCCGGTAATTGCTAGGTCGAAGGGGCCGGTTGCACAATGACGAGAAAGATTTAAGTTATAATTTAAGTAACTAGTTCTTGTCTATAGCTAGTCAACATAAAAATAGACCCTGCTTGTGAACGCCATGGCTTAAACCCTTAGGGTTTAACTGAGAAACCTTGTAATGTCTGAGAGTAAAAATAAATCAATTCTGAGCTCATTTCTTCTCAACTGAACTTGTAGACCATATATTTAAGATGCTTTTGAAAAACTCATAACAGATCTATTAATTGCTCTTCAAGTGGTCCAAAAAATGGTCTCTATAAAAGCATGACAACTTTGCACTAAGCAACTTTAAAACATGTTCTCTCTATTAATCTTCCCTGATCTTCTGACATCAATGACATCCATAATGCCCCTTTTGACATCAATGACAATCACATGGCCAACAATCTCCCCATTTGGCATTGATGGAAAACTAAATGCTCTAATCTTATAATACTCTGCTCCTCTGACATTGTTTGCATTGGTTTTTGATGAACTTGAGCTAAAATTGTTCATACCAAACTTGTTCCCCCTTAGGCAATAGAACATTTGCCTAAACTCAACTTGGACATATGCTCTGTTCTTTCAAACTTTTATAGAGAGAATTTGCACTTTTTCTCCCCCTTTGACATCAATGGCAAAGGGACTCCAACTTTCTCACATTTTGTCCAAATTTTCTTCTCCCTCTTTATTAGATTCAGAGTTTGTCCAAGAATCTGCAACCATCAACTCATTAAAAATTTGCAAAATTATGCATACTTGAGTTGCCTTTTCTCTCTTCGTCCAGGGATTAACAAGGCTTCTATGATCCTCTCCCTGGACCCATGCCCTATCACCAAAATCTAGTGATGTGATGTAGGAGCCACCACTCCCAACTTTTGTTGTAGATACTCAAATTGTTTCTGGGGAAGAGGTTTGGTGAATATGTCTGCAACTTGATCCTGAGTTGGCACATACTCCACTGTGACCTCTTGATCTGCAACCTTTTCTCTTAAAAAGTAATACTTGATTGATATATGCTTAGGTCTAGAATGCATCATTGGATTCTTTGATATGTTAATAGAACTTGAATTGTCACAAAGAATAGAGATAGGTGATTTGTATTCTACCTTGATGTCTTCGAGTCTTTGCTTCATCCACAAGACTTGAGTACAACATGCCACTGTTGCCACATACTCTGCTTCTCCTGTAAAAAGAGTAACTGACTCTTGCTTTTTGCTCAGCCATGAAACAAGTTTGTTTCCAAAGAAAAATGCACCACCACTAATACTTCTTCTATCATCCACACTTCCTGCTCAATCAGCGTCTGTATATGTTGTTAAAGTGAAATCTTCACTTTTAGGATACCATAGGCCATAGTCAATTGTGCTCTTGATATATCTGAAGATTCCTTTCATTGCATTGACATGTGACTTTTTAGGAGCAGCTTGAAATCTTGCAACCATGTACACTGCTTGCATGATATCAGGTTTTGATGCAGTTAGGTATAACAAGCTACCTATCATTGATTTGTACACAGTTTGATTTGCATCAAGAGACTCATCATTTTTGCTCAACTTACAACCCATTATCATGGGAGTATTTATTGGTTTGTTGTCTTCCATCCCAAACTTCTTGAGCATTTTCTTAGCATACTTGGTTTGAGATATAAATATCCCTTCATCAGTTTGTGCTATCTGTAGTCCAAGGAAAAAAGAAAGTTCTCCAAGCATAGACATTTCAAACTCATTTTGCATTTGAGTAGAAAATTCTTTACACATACTATTGTTGTTGCCTCCAAAAATGATATCATCTACATAAACAACAACAATCAACATATGCTCACCTTCTGATTTGAGGTACATATTGCTTTCTGCACAACCTTTATTGAATCCTTGTTTTTGCAGGTACTGGTCTAATCTTGACTACCATGTTCTAGGTACCTGTGCTTGACCATACAAATATTTCTTTAGTCTGCACACATAATCTTCTTCCTTTGACAGATGAAAACCTTCAGGTTGTTCTATGTAGACTTCCTCTTCTAGGTTCCCATTCAAGAAAACAGACTTAACATCCATTTGATAGACTTTGAAATTCATATAAACAGAGATTGCTAGAAACATTCTTATGGCTTCCAATCTAGCAACTGGAGCAAATGTTTTCTCAAAATCTATTCCCTCAACTTGTGCCTCTCATTTGCACACCAATCTTGCCTTATTCTTTATAACAGTTCCATCCTCATTGAGCTTGTTTCTAAAGACCCATTTTGTACCTATTACATTTTTGTTTGAAGGTCTTGGAACTAATTTTCAAGTTTTGTTCTTTTCAATTTGGCTTAGTTCTTCTTCCATGACCTTTAGCTAATTCGCATCCTTGCTAACTTCAACATAGCTCTTAGGTTTGATTTTAGACATTAGAGTAAAACTCACTTGCTCCTTGTTCATTGCAACTCTTCTCCTTGTTAAAACTCCTTCATTTTTATTGCCAATGATCTGCGCTATAGGATGATCCTTTTTAACAAATCTTGCAGGTGCTTTTTCATTTACTTCCTCAACCTCTTCATTAGTTGTTGCTTCTTCAAAATCTGATTCTTTAATACAAATTTCTCTATCAGGTTTAGCTTGTTTCAAGCCTTCTTCAACCTTGACATTGATGCTCTCTACAATCTTATGTAGTCTTTTGTTGTAACATATATAGGCTCTGCTTTGGGTGGAATAACCAAGAAATATTTCTTCATCACATCTTGATTCAAAGCTTCCCAATTTGTCTTCTTTTCCCCTGATGTAGCATTTGCTACCAAACACTGAAATATTTTACAGAGGCAAGTTTTCCATATCATAGTTCATAGGGAGTTTTATCATTGTTTACCCTTAGTTAAACTCTGTCCAAGATATATACTATTGTTTGAACTGCTTCTCTCCAGTATCTATCTGGTAACTTGGCCTCTTTTAGCATTGTTCTGGCCATCTCCTTGACTGTCCTGTTCTTTCTTTCAACAACTCCATTTTGCTGTAGAGTCTTTGTTGTAGAGTAATGCCTTTTGATACCATGCTTCTCACAGTAATCTATGATCTCATTTGAGGTGAATTCTCTACCTCTATAAGATCTTAAGCATTTAATTTTTTGTTCAATCTCATTCTCTACCATGGCCATAAAGATCTTGAATCTTTTAAATCCCTAAGACTTATGCTTCAAAAAAGTTACCCATGTCATTCTTGAGTAATCATCTACAAATAACATGAAGTATTTTTCTCCTTTAGATCCTCTTGTCTTAGTAGGACTACAAAGATCAGTGTGAACTAATTCTAAAGGCTTTGTAGTTGCATACTCCTTTATTTGAAATCTGACTTGTCTGTTTGCCTTGTTGAGATTCCTTGCAAGTAGTGTCTATGGGTTTGGTTGTCCTAGGCATGTGTCTAACACACTTACTTGAGCTCACTTTTATCAGGTTGTCAAAATTGACATGGCCCATTCTTCTATGCCATAACCAACTCTCATCAATCTTTCCTATCAGGGAGCTATTTCCATTCACTTCACTAAGATTGTAAATGTTGCTTTCAGTTCTTTTTTCTTCAGCAACTACGCTTCCAGATCTCTTTAACTTACATTTTTATGCATTAAATGTGACCTTATATCCATTGTCACACATTTGGTTGACACTTAGCAGATTATGTTTCAATCCTTCAACATAAAGGACATCATGTGTAGGCAGTTTTCCATCTATGTTCAAGGTTCCTTTACCTCAGATCCTTACTGCAATATTGTCTCCCAAGTTGACAGATCCATCTTTACATTTACTCAATTTGATGAACTTGCTCTTGTCACCGGTCATGTGTTTTGAGCAACCACTGTCTATTACCCACAAATTCTGCTTTTTGGCATGGAGTGCAATTTGAACAATCATAGATTGATCTCTCACTTTCCACACATCTTTGGGTTTCTTATTTGGCCTATTTTCCCCTTTTTCAAAGACTTGTGAACCTTTGTTCACACTGGGAGGCATGCCTTTCTTTTCACTTTGTATTTTTGATCTTACAAAGTTTGTTCTACATTGTTTTGTGATGTGACCAAAATTATTGCAATTATAGCATATTACATTTGTATCTAACAAGGGAGCAAATGAATTTTTGCTTACAAATTTGTTTTTCTTTTACGTACAACTCTACAATCAATAGTCTTATGACCAAACTGATTACAGGTATAACAATAACCATAGATAGATAAGGAATATGGTCATAGCATTTCTTTGTGCAGGATGATGAGTTCTTCTAAACTCTGGCTACTTCAAGTCTCACTCTTGTGTAACCATTTGCGTCAACTACCTTTGTCTTCTTTTCTTCAACTTTCTTTACTTCAGTTGTGCTTGTGTTTTTCTTTGTATATCTGGATGCATTGTCGCAAGCTTTTTCATTCTTTGTTCATGATTCTCCTTCTGCTTTGAAGTTGTCAGATAAGTTTGCAGATGTACTGATTATGGGACTTTTCCCTTTTTCAAAACCAAGACCGGATTTCTCTTGTGATGGCTTTTGAGAGTTGATCAACTCATCAAGAATTATTGATCCTCTTTTCAACTTCAGACCTTTGTCTATTTGTTCTTTAGTTTTTTTAAGTTCTTTTCATGAAGCCACTATCTCTACTTCTAACTTCATGCATTCATTAGATTTAGATTGTAGTTCAAATTTGACTACATCTATTCTTTTGGCCTTTTCAATTTGTGTCTTTAGGCTAACCACCATTTGATCAGATTTTTCAAGACTTTTGGACTTTTTTCCAATCTCCTTTTGTCCAAGTTTCTTCAGTTTTGAGTTCTCTTTTCTCAGCTTGTCAATTTCATCTACATCACAGATGAGTTCACACTCTAGATCCACTTTTTATTTTTCTTCATCTGAGTCTTCAACTTCTTAATTCACAGACGCTGATCCTAATGTCATGAATAGGACTTCCTTTTCCTCAGCCACAAAAGCACAGTCATGGTCATCATCAATACTATCATAATCATTCAATGAATCACTGTCTTCTCTTGTGTACAGGCCTTTCTTGTTTTTGAAGAAGTTCTTGGAATAGTGGGGTTTCATCTTTTTACTATCCTCTTCTTGCTTAGAGTTATCTTTTTTGTTATAAGGGCATTTAGCAACAAAATGTCCTTCTTTACCATAGTTAAAGTATTTAAAGGGTAACTTATCTTTGTACTTTCCAGACCCTATTTTGAATCTTCTGACAAAGTTGGCTTTTTCTTCATTAGTCTCCTCAAACCCAGATGTAGGTGTTTTTGCCTATACTGGTTTGGATGCTTTGAATGCAACGTATCTCTTGAAGGTATCTGTTTCTCCCATTCTCATCTCATAGGCTGTGAATGTTTCATGCAACTCATCAACAGTGAGTTTATCCAGATCTCTTGCTTCCTCTATTGCAGATATTTTTGAGTCATACCTTGATGGCAGAGATTTTAGAACCTTTTTGACATTGATTGGATCTTTCATCTTTTTCCAAGGCCTCTGATTGCATTGACTATTTCATCTACTCTGAGGAGGTAGTCTACAATTTTTTCTTCTTCATTCATTTTAAGGTTTACAAACTTGCCTTTGAATGTTTGTATCTTGGTCTACTTTACCTTGTCATCACCTTCATAGATGCTCTCTAATTTGTTCCAGATATCTTATGCATTTTGACAATGCATCACTTTGACAAACTTTGAATTAGACAATCCACATAGAATAAAATTCTTAGCCTTGGCATTGTTCTCATATGCTTTCTCGGCAACCTGATCAATAGGAGTTGTAGAAGGAGCTATATATCAATTTACAACAAACATCCATACATCAAACCGTAATGAATATAAATATGTTTCCATTCTTATGCTCCAAAATGCATAGTTTGATCCATCAAAGAGAGGTGCCTTGTTTGAGGAAGAGCCTTCTTGACTAGCCATTTGTGTTCACCATCCAAGATCTACCTGAGCTGATTAAGCTTCTTCTAAGAAACATGGGCTATGATACCAATTATTGGAACACAACTATCTATTGAGGGGGGGGGGTGAATAAGTGGATTGACTTAGTCTTTTTTAAAACTTTTAATGTAGATTAAAATATATGTGTAGAGATCACACACACAAAAATTCATAACACTAGATATATCGTGGAAAACCCAATAAGGGAAAAACCTCGATGAAAATAGCTGCTAAAATCTATTATTCTAATCCAGCCTCACAATCAAGAACCTCACTGGTTACAATATTTAAGGGCACCTACCTTAAGGAGACACCAATTCTCTGATTTAAGAGCACTTACTCTAAGGAGAAACCAACTCCCTAACTGAGCACCAACTCAGCTTATTTGATGGCACCCACCAATCAGATCTAAATTCAAAATATGGAGCTACAACTCCAGATTACAATATTGATTCATAAATGAATCCAATTTCAGTTCTCTGTTACAAGTCTATTTTGTAACTGCTCAAACTCTGCTCTTCATCTCTCTCTTCTCTTCCACTCTACCCTTCTTCCTCTGTGTCTTTATATTTTCTATTTGACACAATTCAACTACTTTGTCATGTCCCCTTCTTAGTGACATCTCTCGGAGCACATGATTAGCCTATCATACGACCCTCGTAGGCTGATCGTTTGGATAGAGGGTCACCTGGGAGCTTGGCACATGCTTCAGATTGGCAGAGTTTGATCAGTTGGCTTTCGTTTGGGCTCGATCGGACACTTTTGGCAGAAGTTACTATTTTTAGCAGTTCTTGGTGGTCAGTGTGGGACCCCTGCTATTTTTGGCAACATGGGTTGATAGCATTCGGAATCACTCCAGTATATGACCGCTTCAGACGGTTCGGTCATCGGGCGAGTAACGAGGGAAATATTAATATTTAATTGCATTAATTAAATATTAATATTACGAGATTATTATATTAAGTTATAATTAAAAATTATAACTTAAGTGTTTTAATGCTGAGGGGGCGCCCATCATCAGGGAGGGGCCAAATTTAATATTATTATAAAATTTGGCCTAAGTTGAAAATATTAAAATATTTAAAGAATTGCGATTTTTAATTAAAAAGTCCTATTATAGAGGAAATCGCACCTCTTTGGTTATATATACTTCTGCATTGGGAGGAGCATTATTATGTCATTTGGAGAATTGAAAATTGATCAAATTTGTCTGAGCTAGAGCTTCAGGGGTTCGAGTTCATTTTCTTTGGAGAACGTGCCATCTCCATTGGAAGCAATTCAGAGGGTGTGAAATAACACCTGATTTATTGCAGCCGGGGTTTTCTTCATTCAGGAGAAGACATTGATTTTCAGAGGTTATCATCACAGGTTTTTCATCAGGGTTATTCCTTCTTCAGTCAGGGATCATTTAGGCGCCCATTTTTGGAGGTTGAAATAGCCAGAGAACAGGCCGTACAGCAGCATTAATTGCTGGTTTTATTCCAGCCGTACCATCTACAGCAAAGGACAGATATCATAAGAGCAGGGCACAGGGTTTTTTTTGGAAAAAAAAAACTGTACCTGTCCGTACCGTACGGACGGCATCCGTACGGCGCCTTACGGACTGTACCGCGCCTGGTTTTTGGCAGCAGTCATCAGTTTTATTGGGCAGCGAACAGTCCAGGTTTTTCTTGAACCAAACAGCAAGTTTTTTTTGTAAACTCATGCAACTAGGGTTTTATTTTTAATAAAAAAATAGTCTTCTCGATATTCAGTAAATTTTATAGGATTTATTTATCATTTTATGCAAATCCGCATTTCTTTTAAAAAGTGGCAAAAAACCCAAAAACAATAAAAAAAATTCAAAAACCTCAAAAAAAACATATAAATCGTCAGTTGTCAGAATCAGAGGGAACTTGGGGTTCCTACAGTGGTATCAGAGCTAAATCCTGCCATCCTACGGGTTTAGCTATCTTATGCAGCCGGATCAGATTGGGTCACCCAGGTATTACACACGCAGGCGAGCCCTGATTGACAGGCAACAGAGTTTGAGCAGGCAGCCGGGCAATATGGCTGACAGAACAGATATACCTAGGCCGGGACATAATGACAGAGATCAGGAGGGTGCAGAGTTCATGCATACACTTCGAGATCTTCGTGCAGGGCAGCGGCGATCCGATGAGGTATTGCAGCAGGTGGCAGCGGCACTACAGAGGTTGGGTACTTCGAGGAGACCGTCACCTAATCGTGACGATGACAGGAGTGATGCAGGGTCACGGAGAGCTACTAGGGCAGCATCACGGACAGCAGATAGGCCTACTAGGCCCACTTTCACGAGACAGGAGCCCGGCGAGGCTATACCAGATGAGGAGCATGATGAGTTATTCGCTGACACCCTTATGGCAGCGCATGAAGAATGGGAGTTGGTACCTCCTGCGGTCAAAGAGATGATCACTTTTGACCGTTTTATTACACAGAGGCAAGAGCATAACAGATCTCGGCAGGATAGGAGACCTCGTCAGCAGAATAATGATCTAAAACATGCTACGAACCGGCTCACATTGGCGACATTCGATGGTAGTGGTAAGATGACTGCTCAAGCTTGGATTAGCAAGCTTGACACATTCCTTACACTGCGCCCGATGGCTGAGAGTGACGCCATCCGATATGCTACTTTGCATCTTGAGGGAGTTGCTTACGACTGGTGGCACCATGGTATGGTGACTTTACAGCATGACAGGATCACTACATACCAGGAGTTTGTGGACAGGTTGGTTGAGCGCTTTGACAAGAAGGATCCAGAAACCTACTTTCGAGACTTAGCACAGTTGAGGCAGAGTGGCAGTGTAGAGACCTACATAGGTGACTTCCAGAAGTTATCCGTTATGGTCCCTAACATCTCAGAGAGGCGTTTGGTAGTACTCTTCATGGAGGGGTTGTCAGAACCATTGCGAGGTTGGATCAAAGCTTTTGATCCTCCTTCGTTACAGGAGGCGATGAAGAAGGCACGAAACATGGAGTTAGCAGCACCATCGAGTAAATTCAGCTCCAGAGGTTCTTCATCATTCAGGGATAACAAGGGCTTTAACAGGAATAAGGATAAGACTGATGTTAGCAAAGAAAAATCAAACTACAGGAATGATCCAAAAGGTAAATCAGCAGCCCCACCTTTGGATCATGAGGCCCTTAATGACTTACGCAGGAAGAAGCTTTGCTTCTACTGCAAAGGACCATATGACACTAATCACGATTGTCCTCTAAGACCTAAGGGCAAGGCAAATCGTATAATGTGGGCGTTCTATGAGGACTCGGAATCAGAGGATTCCGAACAGCAGGAGAGTTCAGAGAGTTCAGAGCCAGAGGCTCCAGAGCATATAGTTGAGACAGAGCCCGAGCTTCAGGTACAGGAGGCCCGTTTATCTAGTATCCAGCAGGAGGGTTCTTTCAGGATTCGTGGTGTGTTGGCAGGACAGAGGGTCATTACCCTACTTGATACAGGAGCCACGCATAATTTCATAGATGCTAGGTTTGTTGAGAAACGTGGACTCATCACTGAGGAGTTCGAGGGCATAAGAGTCAAAGTGGCTGATGGGTACACTTTGAAATGTGAACGCATGATTAAGGATCTCCCTTTATGCTTGAACAAATATGAGTTCAAGGCAGATTACTATGTTGTTAATATGGGGGACATTGATTTGGTCTTGGGGATGAAGTGGTTACATTCATTGGATGAGGTCACACTTCGTCTCAAGGACATGGAGATCCGTTTTGATGTTAACGGAAAGACACACATACTTAAGGCAATTCGGGACAGCAACATCAAAACAATTTCTTTCCGCCGAATGGAGTGGCTTATGCGTCACGACATGGTAGAGTGGGCTGCCGAGTGTCATTTAGCACCTATACAGGAGGGACAGCAAAAGATAGACTATCATCCGGATATACAGGAGTTGAGAGTCAGGCATGACAAGGTGTTCAGTGATATTCCGCCAGGTAGACCTCCAGACAGGGGCATAGAGCACATCATTGAGCTTGAGGAGGGTGCGAAACCCGTCATGATAACTCCTTACAGGCATCCTAAAAGATTGAAGGATGAGATAGAAAAGACAATAAAGGAGTTACTTGCTATGGGTCACATTCGGCCTAGCAAGTCACCATTTGCTTCTTCGGTTGTGTTGGTGAAGAAGAAGGATGGGACATTACGCATGTGCATTGATTACAGGGTCCTGAATAAGAGGACAATTAAGAATAGATACCCGATACCGAGGATTGACGAGCTTATTGATGAGCTCCATGGGTCATGTTACTTCACTAAGATTGATTTACGGTCGGGTTATCATCAGATCAGGGTCAGAGAGCAGGACATAGAGAAGACGGCTTTCCGATGCCATTGTGGGCACTTCGAGTTCGTAGTGATGCCATTTGGACTCACTAACGCACCAGCCACTTTTCAGTCTACGATGAACTGGGTTTTTCATTCATTGCTGAGGAGGTTTGTGTTGGTCTTTTTCGATGACATCCTTATATATAGCAGGTCTTGGCAGGAGCACTTAGCTCATTTGGAGACAGTGTTGAGTATCTTGGAGAGGGAGTCCTTGTACGCCAAGGAATCCAAGTGCGACATAGGGGTGACCGAATTGCTATATCTCGGTCACATCATTAGTGCAGATGGAGTGCGCATGGATCCTGAAAAGATCCGCGCCATTGTTGACTGGCCTACACCGGCGAACCTGACACAGTTGAGAGGGTTTCTCGGTTTATGTGGGTTCTACCGCAGATTCGTGAATGGGTATTCACGACATGCAGCCCCGATGACAGATTTATTGAAGAAGGGGGCTTTTGTTTGGACTTCAGAGGCACAGGAATGTTTTATGAAGTTCAAGGAGTTGATGACTACATGCCCTGTTCTAGCACTACCTGACTTTACGAAGCCGTTCGAGCTTCAATGCGACGCATCAGGTGAGGGCATTGGTGCGGTGCTTATGCAGGACAAGCACCCGATTGTGTATGAGAGCCGCAAGCTCAGAGGACCCGAGAGATTGTATAGTATATATGATAAGGAGATGCTCGCAATCATGCATGCCTTAGCAAAATTTCGACAGTATCTTGTCGGCAGCAAATTTTGCATTAAAACTGATCATAACAGCTTGAGACACTTCTTAGGGCAGCGAGATCTCAATGATAGGCAGCAGAAGTGGGTCAGTAAGTTGCAGGCTTATGACTTTGATATCTCATATATCAAAGGTACACAGAACGTAGTGGCTGATGCACTTTCACGTAAGCCGTACTTGAGCACTATGGTTCATATTTCAGAGGATTGGAGGCATATGATAGTGGCAGAGTATGCCAAGGACAGTTGGGCCTCCAGCATTGTTGAGGGATCAGCAGTTGATACCAGGTATACACTTGTGAATGATTTGATCATTTACAAGCACAGGATATATTTGATCCCAGGGTCAGAGGTGAAGAACATTGTTATGCGAGCCTTTCATGACATGCCTACAGCAGGACATCCTGGATATTTCAAAACATATAGGCAGATTCGGGAGAGATTCACTTGGAAAGGACTCAAGACAGATGTTCTTCAGTATGTGTGTGAGTGCCCTGTTTGTCAGCAGAACAAGCAGGAGAACACATACCCGGCAGGTTTGTTGCAGCCACTTCCGATTCCTGACAGGAAGTGGGAATCCCTGTCGATGGATTTTATCACGGGCTTGCCTAAGGCCCAAGGGCGTGATTGCATTTATATAGTTGTGGATCGGCTTACGAAGTATGCCCACTTCTTTCCGATCACCACAACTTACACAGCTACGCAGGTAGCAGAGGTTTTCTTTCGCGAGGTATTCAGACTTCATGGGTTGCCTCGAAGTATCGTGAGTGACAGAGATAGTCGGTTCCTGAGTAACTTCTGGCAGGAGGTTTTCAGACTTTGTGGGACTGAGCTCACTCCGAGCACTAGCTACCACCCGCAGACTGATGGGCAGACAGAGATTGTGAACAAGTGGGTGGAAGGATACCTTCGAAACTACATAGCAGGGCAGCAGAAGGCGTGGGTCAAATGGATACATTTGTGTGAGTATTGCTATAACTCGACATTCCATATGACCATTCAGATGTCACCCTTCATGGCGTTGTACGGGTATGAGGCGCCGAGTTTCCTTGATTTGCTACTGAGCGACAGTAGAGTGCCGAGTGCAGGGGGTTGGTTGCAGGAGAGTCAGGACACTATGAGGGCTCTCAAGGAAAATATAGCTAAGGCACAAAATCAGCAGAGACAGTATGCAGATCAGAAGAGGACGGAGAGGCATTTCGAGGTGGGTGACATGGTTTACCTCATGCTGCAGCCCTACCGTCAGTCCACTCTTAGGAAGAGTGGGTCAGAGAAGCTCAAGCCGCGCTATTACGGACCTTTCAGGATCTTGAGGAGAGTTGGCGAGGTGGCTTACGAGCTTGAGCTTCCAGCAGAGAGCAGGGTACACAATGTTTTTCATGTATCACGCCTCAAGAAGGCGTTGGGTCATCGTGTGGTACCGTCTGCAGTTCTACCTCCCTTAGATGACGAGGGAAAGTTGATTTTAGTACCTGAGTCCATCCTGGAGTATAGGGAGAGACAGTTGCGTAGGACTATCAGGGAATATTTGGTGAAATGGAGAGATTTGCCTGTTGAGGATGCGACATGGGAGAGTGAGGATATTCTACAGCATCCAGCATTGAGATTGCTTGAGGACAAGCAATTTCAGGAGGGGCGGACTGTCATGTCCCCTTCTTAGTGACATCTCTCGGAGCACAGGATTAGCCTATCATACGACCCTCGTAGGCTGATCGTTTGGATAGAGGGTCACCTGGGAGCTTGGCACATGCTTCAGATTGGCAGAGTTTGATCAGTTGGCTTTCGTTTGGGCTCGATCGGACACTTTTGGCAGAAGTTACTATTTTTAGCAGTTCTTGGTGGTCAGTGTGGGACCCCTGCTATTTTTGGCAACATGGGTTGATAGCATTCGGAATCACTCCAGTATATGAACGCTTCAGACGGTTCGGTCATCGGGCGAGTAACGAGGGAAATATTAATATTTAATTGCATTAATTAAATATTAATATTACGAGATTATTATATTAAGTTATAATTAAAAATTATAACTTAAGTGTTTTAATGCTGAGGGGGCGCCCATCATCAGGGAGGGGCCAAATTTAATATTATTATAAAATTTGGCCTAAGTTGAAAATATTAAAATATTTAAAGAATTGCGATTTTTAATTAAAAAGTCCTATTATAGAGGAAATCGCACCTCTTTGGTTATATATACTTCTGCATTGGGAGGAGCATTATTATGTCATTTGGAGAATTGAAAATTGATCAAATTTGTCTGAGCTAGAGCTTCAGGGGTTCGAGTTCATTTTCCTTGGAGAACGTGCCATCTCCATTGGAAGCAATTCAGAGGGTGTGAAATAACACCTGATTTATTGCAGCCGGGGTTTTCTTCATTCAGGAGAAGACATTGATTTTCAGAGGTTATCATCACAGGTTTTTCATCAGGGTTATTCCTTCTTCAGTCAGGGATCATTTAGGCGCCCATTTTTGGAGGTTGAAATAGCCAGAGAACAGGCCGTACAGCAGCATTAATTGCTGGTTTTATTCCAGCCGTACCATCTACAGCAAAGGACAGATATCATAAGAGCAGGGCGCAGGGTTTTTTTTGGAAAAAAAAAAAAATTGTACCTGTCCGTACCGTACGGACGGCATCCGTACGGCGCCGTACGGACTGTACCGCACCTGGTTTTTGGCAGCAGTCATCAGTTTTATTGGGCAGCGAACAGTCCAGGTTTTTCTTGAACCAAACAGCAAGTTTTTTTTGTAAACTCATGCAACTAGGGTTTTATTTTTAATAAAAAAATAGTCTTCTCGATATTCAGTAAATTTTATAGGATTTATTTATCATTTTATGCAAATCCGCATTTCTTTTAAAAAGTGGCAAAAAACCCAAAAACAATAAAAAAAATTCAAAAACCTCAGAAAAAACATATAAATCGTCAGTTGTCAGAATCAGAGGGAACTTGGGGTTCCTACATACTTCAACGATCTCTTGCTCTCTGCCTCTCTCACTCAATTTGACTCTATTTAGCACCATCATTTTCTGTATCCTAGATGACACACACACACACACACACACACACACACACACATATATATAACCATTTGATATAGGGTTCACATCTTCTTTGTGTTCACATTTGTTTGCTAACACATCACGTCAATTCTAGACTCGGTTCATATTTCTTGAACAACAAGTTCCCCGTGTCTTGAACTCATACTCCATGCCATGATTCTTGGTCTCATTACTATTTTTAGCATATACTGGGCTCTGGTTTTGATGCACATTCCATATTGCACAAATTTGATCGATCACAACAATCAATTGTGTTGTCTGTGTCATAATTTACAGCTTAACTGCATGTTCCTCAGCTTGACCGTTGTGATGAACAAACCTTTGAACACTAACCATTGATCCAAAGTTTTGCGCCATGATCTGATGATCCTCATTCAATTTGTTCAACTTTAAAACACGTCTGTTAGATCAAGTTTTGATAGGCTCACGCTCTCCGTTGGATCCTTTGTACGCTTCGGGCTTTAATGTTCCAACTTTAAAATGCATTTGTTGGATCTTTTGATCTGAGCTCCCGCGTGCTGTTAGATCTTCATAGTTGTATGAACTTTACCTCTGTCTAACGTCAAACCTCGAGCACTTGGTCTAATTTTATTGCTCCCTGAGTCTTTGGAATGAATACACTCTATTGATCTTGCCAAACTAGCTTGGTCTTTAACTTGCCTTTGTGTCATTAAACATCGAGCACTTGATCCCATTGAGTCCACTTGCTTTATTAGATCTTCATTGCACGATCACATGCTCATCGTTCGATCTTCTGACAAGCTCGAATTTTCTCTAACAAAAGCTCCCTAAATGTGACACTTGGCACCCTCGCGTGCCTTCTGTACACTTGTTGTCAATGCCCGCACCCGTGACACTTGGCACCCTCGTGTTAATCCTTGACCATTTGACTTTAAACTGCTCCGTAGATTTACTGTGCAAGCTCCGTGATTGTGACACTTGTCACTGACACGTTTACTCGGAGGTGCCTTTGACAAATTGACTTTTCTACGCTTTGTTGGATCTTCAATGTACGATTAAGTGCCAATCGTTGATCGTGCTGGGACAAATCTTAAGTTGAGGACTTAGGAAATATATAGTCTTATAACATTGCTCGAGCCGATAATTGCTAGGTCGAAGGGGCCGGTTGCACAACAATGAGAAAGACTTAAGTTATAACTTAAGTAGCCAATTCTCATCTATAGCCAGTCAACATAAAAATAGAACATGCCGATGAACGCCATTAAACCCTTAGGTTTTTACTGAGAAACCTTTTAATATCCAAGAACAAAGATAAATCAATTCTCAACTGAACCTGCGGACCATATATTTAAGATGCTCTTGAAAAACCCATAACAAATCTTCTATTAATTGCTCTTCAAGTAGTCCAAAAATGGTCTCTGTAAAAGCATGACAACTTTGCACTAAGCAACTTCAAAACATGCTATTCTCTCCATTAATCTTGCCTGATCCTTTGACATCAATGACATCCATAATGCCCCTTTTGGCATCAATGACAATCATATGGCCAAAAAAACTATATACATTGGAGTTGAGGAATTGACACGTCTGTGGACCTTGTAACTAAGTAAAGGAATTTCGTGAATTTAGTATGCTTCGTTCATACTAAATCTAACACTTTGTGAGTTCTGTGAATCCGATTCAATCAGAAGATTTCACATGGAAGTCTCCTATTGATCATAATAAAGGCAGGGATAATGGAGTAGTACTACATGTTGAGAGTACATTGATAGCTTAGGCCATGGGATCTTGACAGGTTTATGCTTCGTAGGCTACCAAACTTCAATCCAAATAAGTGTAAATTTATAAATCCTACATATCCATGGGATGCACAGTAAAAAAGTAACCTCGAGGACAATTTATGAACTCCGTGATTCCAATATCACGACATCTTGACATGTGGATGGTGGATGTGTCTCATTTTCTAATAAAGTCACAAAGACATTAGAATCAAATCATAACGGGCCTATAAAAATGGATAATTAATAAGAGCCATTGTTTGCTAATAACTCGTGGATATTTGAAGGTGGTGATGCGATAAGGTTGCCTTTTGAAAATTTGAAATGCTATGAAAAGTCATTCGAAGCTAATAACAAATGCAACTGACTCTAAACGACCACCATTGATGGCAAACCTTCATAGAGCCAAGAGCATTCCAAGTTTTCAAAGAGTATTAGAATATCATAGAGAACACGAGGCAACAAAGATGGCCGCATCTTCTTCTATCCCTCAATATGAATTCAAAGCTACCTTTTTCTCTCGTGATTTTGTGACAAACAAATATTACAATGCTTTTTTTGGGGAAATAGAAGAATCCCACACATTGAACGATGATGAAGGTGCCACTTCATATCAAATTGAATACATGGATGATATGATTGCCCTCAAGAGCTCTGATCTATATCTACTGACTACAAAACTAGACGTATTCCCTTGTATCAATATCTTCTATAATTTATTCATTAGATGTGCAATGAGAGATGATGTGCTTTACTCTCCAAACATGGAGACAAAAGTAGCTTTCATAGCCGGTGTTGCCTTTGAAAAATATTACAAACTGTTAGAACCCAATTTTGTTTATAATCAAGAGGTCGCCTTTGATTGACTTGACAATACTGGCCTAATGGAAGTTTTGAAGGACTGGGCTGAAGACACTGATAGATGGGTACTTAAACAAGACATAGACACATATACTTTTAAGACTTTTAGATGGAAAATAAGAGCCAAAATACTCTTGGTGAATCGATTATATAGAGCCCCTAATATTATTTATGTGAATAAATTGTGGGTTCCCCTTCTTGCTCTGATAATAAATGATCGAAAGAAGCCAACCCTAGGAGAGATAATCTCGTATAATCTAAAGAAATAACTTCAAGGAGTCAGATAGGGTCAAAGTTTGTACACGATACTTATTTGGTAGGTCCTTGTTGCACCACAGTGAAATTCAATCATCCAGAGTTTCTTAGATGACCCAATTCCTCTTTGGCACCAATTCATTCACAATAGGAAGCTATATATGTTCAAATCTGTGTTGCAGGAACCCCCCCTTCCTATCTAGCGATGGAAACGTCCGGACGTTTTCGTCACGTTTTCGACGTTTCAAAGGGATTCTGGGAGGAAAAAAGGTCAAAGTTGACAATTTAAAAAAAAAAAAAGATGAACCAAACAATAAATAAATAAAATTACGTTATGGATACGAGTACGGGTATGAGTATCAAATACGGGGATACGACGATTTTTTTTTTGGGGTTTGGATACGGCTGTACAAAAATATATAAAAAAAATTAAAAATATAAAAATATAGCCATATTAGCAAAATTAACCACATAATATGCATAGAAGAAACAAAATAACTTCAAATAAGTTAAATAACCACAAAATATATACTCATAATTCAATGCCAAATATCACAATATTCAATAGTCGAACTTATATTAGTTTTATAATAGGTACATGGTGCAAATGTTATAATGTATGGGCAAAAATAAAGACAAATCAACATTCTCATTGTTCACTATATTCATTTTCGTTTTTGGCTACAATGTCTTCATCATGTGGTTCATTAGAACCACAAGCAACAAAAGGGCCACTCCCACTAGCTTGTAAGGTCCCCTTTTCCGGGGGGTTGACTTTTGATCAACCTTTTGAAGACCTTTAGCCTTTTTTATTCCCCGTAGGCCAAGGGATGAATCAAGGGGAATATTTGTAATAATTTAGGATGTTGATAGAGAGTGATTTTAATCATTTGGAATTGAAAAGCAATGTTTTTAATTATTAATTGTAATTTATTACTTAATTGATCTTCAAGTAATTTTAATTACTATATTATGAGGTGTAAATTAGATAATAAAATATGACACTTTCATGAGGACTTGACTCTCAATTAAAAGTCCTTAATGACTTTGCACATAAAGGAAGGAACCCAAAAGTTGACGCCACACTTGGGAAAGACCCAAGTGGCTAAAAGAGGTCTATCTTTGTTAAGAAACCCCCATTAGTGGTTCGCCTATCTTGGAGGATATAAAATTAGGTCTTGAGACATTTGAAGATCATCTTTTTTGTCAATCAATCTTATTTTCAGGTTATTGGAGTTCCAATCTTGAATCAAGATGCTTGGCGTTTTAAGGAGATCTTGAAGAGGCAATTTCACTTCAGAAATTGCAAGTGTGTTGAGTTGATTTGTTGTTTCTGATTTGAAGAGGATTTTTGAAGAAGATCCAAGGACAGTTTTTTTGTTCATTTGCAGATTTTTATTTTTCTAGGGTTTGACTACACAGTTTCAGATTTGTGTGACTTCCACCCAAGGGAAAATTCTAATTATTGTTTCATTTGAAAGAGCATATTTTTATCTTTAGTTCAAGCTATCATTTGTTCATAAATTCTGAGTATTTTGCAAGTTGTGAAATTCATAAGTATCAGTGGTAATTTTATCATATAAAATCAAAAAATAAGATTTTTGCAAAACTGATTGTAGAATCGTGTTTGGAATATTTTTATCAATCTACAGATTTAATTTCGTAATTTTTGGAGCAGTTTTGAGGCACAAATCAGCCCCAAGTCGCCTGTGTTTGGGCGATTTGCAGTTTATGAGAAAATATTGCAATAAAGTTCAGTTTTATGGAATTCTGATTTTTTCTAATAATTTGTGGGTCTAAGTTGGGATTGACGGCATACCCGTTTTGTTTGGTTTTGGCCCAAAAATGGACCTTACAGTGGTATGAGAGACATGATCTTGCCAGTCTATGTAGGTTTACAAGATTGAATGCACAACGAGAAAGAGAATTCAAAGATGGGTTCTATAATTGACTACATTGAGGCCAGCTATAAGGAGTATAGGGATCTTCCAGCTAAAATCCGCAATGGCCTATCATTTGTAGAGTTCATGGGTATATTTATGCCCAAGCCTAAATCACGAGCTACACAAAAAGAAAAATAAGGGCTGCAAGGGAGAATGAACAACTCCTTGAGGAATCTACCATGCAAATCCAAGGTAAAAATATTTTAGTCTGTGAAGATATTTCTTTGCCTTCTAACGATTGCTTTCATAATAGTGAAATGACAGAAAATGGAATCATGAAGGAAGCAAAATCAGATCTACATGTTGAGAAGAAAAATTTGGTGATTGAAGCACCATTTCTACATGGAGATGATCATATTCAGCTTGCTGTCCTTTCCGGAACAGCAATTCAAAGGGAGCATGAAATCTATTTTCCTCATGAGTCCATGTTGCCGAAAGTGGTTTCAAATCAAGAAGCATTTGAGGCTGATTTTCGAGGCGATTTTCATGAGAAACATGCAAAGAACAATGATAAAATGAGGGTTCGGTCTACACAATGAGACAAGAAGATTTTGTGGTTCAAGGGCACTTCTATGGGCACCCTAAGGTATGGGATCTGGGAATGTTTTGCATTTTACCCAAGTTGACAATTTTGATTTTGAATCTTTATGGGTTGATTTTATGAGAACAAGTAAAAAGTCAGAATTATATATGATGAACATGAAGCGTGGCAAGCATGGTTTGACTTTTAGAAATCCAAGGATAAGAGGGAAAAGTGCCTTCCAAGGTACTAATACTGATTTTATGATTAATAAACTTTTTATGGCAGCCATTGAGGGTAAGCAAGTTTATTATCTTCATACCAAAGATTTTTTGTATCATCACCATACTTTGTCTGGGCATTATTTTGATCTTCTTGAGGGTTTTGCTAACATAGAAGATAAGATGAAGGGCACTAAATGGAGAGTGGGCAGCAAGAGAGAGATTCAAAATTGCAGTAAGACACCTCATGCCATCTTTGTCAATTTCAGATTTGGTGACAAATCATGGGCCCACTCATATATGGTCAAAATTGGAGATGAGTGCATATTGAGATATGAGGTTAATAAAACAATTGGTCCTTGTGAAATTGCTTCCACTTCCATGAGTAATTTTCAGATTTCATTTGACATTCGTACTTCTAGAAATAGAGCTAATTTGAAGCACAACAATTCAACCTTAGAAAAGGAAGCATGTCTCTATGATCTTTCAAGCATTGCAACTAATTGGAAAGGTTTATGTACAACCAAGTATGTGAAAAGACAAGTTGCTAATGTTATTGTTGAAAAGAATGTTTGTTGGTGGGAAAGTAACAATTCATAAAATTCAAAACAACCATTTAATTGTGAGGATATTCAGCTTGTTTTTGACATTTTTAGTTTGCTATTGTTGCTGATTTTGGTCATAATGGTAAAAATTGATAGATGGAAATTGTGGTTACTACCTCTTAGCATTCTTGTAGTGAGTTGAGCAAATAGTCGGGAGTTTCCAGCCATTGTATGCTCAAGGATAAGTACAGGAAAAACACGCTACAACCAAGGTATGATATGGTTACTGTTGACATTTTTGCCCCACAAGGCAAAATTGTCAACCTTATATTCGGAAGATGGTCTTATGTGCCAGTTTGTCTTGTGAATCAGTTTTGGGTACTGAATAATGAAAAGGAAAAGGTTTTACAAAGTTCAATCAAGCCTAAATGCATATTTACAGCGACCCAAGGAGCCATCTACAGCCAGGTATAAGCCAAGGAAAGAGCCTACAGCAAAGGAAATTACAAAGGAAGATATCCTTGGGAAAAAAGTCCGAAGGAATTCCTTCGGACTTTTTACCCGAAGGAATACTTCGGAGGATAAACAAATAAAAGTCCGCCAAAAACAAAAAGCCCAAGGAGTATTTCCTTTGGACTTTTTGTCCGAAGGAATTTCTTTGGACAAAAGTCCAAAGAAATCCAAGAGAGGAGAAGTCAGAAAATCCAAAAGGTCAAAGGAATAAGGACACCTGCAAAAAACCCGGGTGCCCTACAATTTTTCTGAAAAGACACAAAGGAAGCACACAAGCCCTTGCGGAGGGCACTTGGTTGGTGACAGGACCATTCCAACTTTCCCGAAAGCAACAGAGGAAGGACACAAACCCTTGCGGAGGGCGTCTGGTCATTGGCAATACCTTTGCATTTTTTTCGAAGGACATTCTACCAGTGGCCAAAGAAGACAAAGAAAATATCTTCGGACTTTTTGTCCGAAGGAATTCCTTCGGATAAAAAGTCCGAAGAAATTTGGAGAGTTTGCAAAGCAAAAAACCCAACAGAAAAAGTCCAAAGGCAAAAAGAGAAAACAAAGGAAGGATAATCCTTCAGACTTTTTGTTCGAATGATTAATTCGGGAAAAGAACAAATGGGAAAAGCCCGCAAAGTAAAAAGCCCGCGGAAATTCAAAAGACAAAACCCCATGGGAAAAGACAAGTCAAGGACAATTCAAGTGGAATAATTGTCCAAAGGAAATCCTTCGGAGGGTAAAGCCAAAGGCAAGGTCCGAGCACAGATAAGCTGAGGGAAATAAAGCTGCAAGAAAAGTGAGGACATAAAGCCGAAGGAGATATCCGAAGGGAAATAAAGCAAAACAAACTATCTGTAGGAAAGTGGACTAACAAAAGGTCCGAAGAAAAATCCAAGACCAAAGACAAGTCCACGGGAATAAACCCAAGAGCAACGCATGCACATAAACAGAAACAAAAAATAGATAGCTAGGAAATAAATTCAACCTGAATTTATCTCTCATTCAGCAAGATAGTTTTCCATGCAAGCACTTTCGTCCGTCTCAAGCTCATAACGTTCCAACAGCTCAACTAGAGTTCCAAATTCGGACGTCGAGTTGAGTGTTCTAAATTTAGAATTGACTAATTGTTAAACGCCACATCTACTAGGAGTTTTCCATGCAAAGGAGAATAATCTTTGTCCAACTCAGCTTATTAAACGTTCTAACTCGACTTCCAACGGATCAAGTCAGAGTTCTAAAATTGACATTGGCGTGGATTTTCATGCAAAGAGAGGTGAGCGTTTCAATAAACAAAGACAAGTCCACTTCCTCTACAGCAGCGCCAAGGAGCTTCATGCAAAGACAAGTCCACTTCCTCTAGCGCCAAGGAGCTTCATGCAAAGACAAAGGGAAAACATATTTTATTGAAAGGCAAAGTCAGCCTTGAGTTAATCTAAGTTGATCCTCTTCTTTTTTTAATGCCAATTTTTTGGCTTTTGTAATTCTCTATAAGTTGGCTTTCAGCCTTGATAAAAATTATCCCTCTTGGCAAGACCAGACTCTGCCATTGGTGAGTTGTGTAACCTCTTCAATCAATAGAGGACTATACTTTCAGGTTTCAAGTGCTGGCATAGTGTATATTTATTCCGCAATTTGCATATGTGGTAGATTTCTCTCCCTTTTCAAATTCTGATTCGTACCTAGTTGCTAACTTATCGTATTATGTTAAATGTTCTTTGTCTTTTGATAAAACGGTAAGTGGATGTTAGGTGACTACAAAGTGTCTTGTATCAGACCTCTCTCCATCATTTTCCCTCATATTTTGGTCATTGGACCGAACCTTCTCACGAAATACTTATGCATAGTGATCGATTGAAACGAAGGTCTTCCTTTTCCCTTGTTTGTTCAGTGTTCAAAGTTTCAAGTACAGTGAATCAATCTTTTGGTGTATCACCGTTATTAGATAGGATTTCTCTTTCAAGTTTCCTTTTCCCTTTTCCATGGTAGTCCACAACACAGAGTAGAGATCCTCATTGATACATCTTACAGGAACCAGCCTTCTCTGGAGGTTCTTCTCACCATTGAGGCACCCACCCTCGTGAGAAGATCCCATTGTTTCAATCGGATAGAGGATTGGCTTTTTCATGCACGTCTTCGATTCAGGGTGCAGCTTCAAGTTGACAACAATTTTTGGCACGCCCGGTGGGACCACGAAAAAAGTTCTTTACATAGAGTTTTCACAGCAGTGGAGGATATTCATTTACATCCTGTTGTAGAGTTCATAGCATCATTCAGGGAATCCGTTCATGCCAATGGTTACCACAAGATCAGCAAGTAAAGGTTTTTTTTTTGAATTTGTAACTTATAAAAGAGCAAAGTCTAGGAGGGCAAATCCATATCCTCAAAGGGAATATTTACCTCCCCCCATCCTATCGTTTTAGACATTGCAATCCCCACCATTCAGATGGCCGTTAAAAATCAAGTGTTTGCTCCATTCAATAGGGGAAGTCCACTAAATCTAGCACAGTTAGATGACATCCCTGTATCTGCCCTCAAAAGTATTTCATTCTTCTCAGAGAAAAATCAAACAACCGCTATTGAGCATATCCAGGATGTAGCTAATCTTTGTTCAGTTCATAATGTTGTTGCAGATAATGTTGCTATCAGATTGCTAGCTGCTTCTTTTAAAGGAACAGCATTACAGTGGTATAGAACCCTCCTACTTAGATCCGTTTCCACCTGGGATGAATTGGGTGTTGTCTTGGTCAAACAATCTGAGGACAAATCTGATCACTTATATTTAGTTGAGCAATTAACTACCATATAGAGAGCTCTTTATGAATTTATGGCCAATTTTAATCTCAGATTCCAGAAGACATGGCACAAGATACCGGTTTTGATTAGGCCATCACCTAAATATGCATTTCTATATTTTTTGAAAGCTCTCAACTCTGACATTAGTGTGATGATACAGTCAATGGGTGGTACTACTTTGTCAGATGCTTATGAAGTTGTAATAAGGGTAGAAAATAGTTTGATTCAAACAGGTAAGCTTTTTTCAAGACCTCCAATGCCCATATTTTCATAAATAAGATCTGTACCAGCCCCTCAAGTTCCTCAAATTTCATTCTTGGCTCCAATTTCAGCACCTCAAGCTCCTATTGCAGCCCCTACTAGTCAATCTAGTGAGATAGGAGAGTTGAAAAGTTTGCTACAATCTTTTGGAAATGAAAAAGTTCAGCTCAAAAGGCAGCAATTTTAGTTATATAGGCCCTATCAACATCAAAATCAGAACAACTATCAGCGCTTCAAAGATCAAAGGTTTCTTTATCAGGGTTTCAGAGAAAATGGACCACCCTATCAAGCACAAGGAGCCATAACTCCAACTAAGTCATATGCTACTCTTGATCCGAATGCCCCTTCCACTTCAAAAGGCATTGTTCCAACCCCACCTCAAAACAATTTGGTGCAGGATTCAGGTTGGCAGCCATCAAATCTCAATGATGTTCAAAATCAAAACTTAGTATCACCAAATGACACCATGCCACAGATGACACAAGAAGAGTCCTCTTTTCAAGGGGTCAATATCAAGATACAGGTTTGACATCACAAGGAGAGACTCAAAGGCAACCTGATGCTATTAATGTAAATTGGCAGGGAGATGATCATGTCGCTTTTACTCAGGATGTTAAAACTAACGTTTCAAATGGTCAAGTTGCAGCTATAACCTATCAAAGAACTAAAAGAAAAGCTGTTGAAGAAGCCCAAGCAGTAGCAAATACTTCAAGTGCTCCTGGTATTATTGTCCAAGGTACAAAAGAGTAGCTTGCTGCCCCTACAACCCAAAAAAATCAGAATGTAGAGGCTAGTAAAGTGCAACAAATACCTCTAATTCGTGAGTAGCAAGTACCACAAAAGGCGCAATCAAAGGTTAGTTCATCTCAATTCAACATTGTAAATCAGATGAAAAAGTCTAACATCAGCATTAGCATGTGGGATTCTCTTTCAATTCCAGGGCAAAAAGATAAACTCATTCAAGAACTTTTAGATATTGAATTGTCTCCAAAAGTAGTTGATATAGAAGGTGCTGTCTTGACAAATTTGGATAAACCAACTAAGCAACAGGGGCAGCAAGAAGATAAAATATCAAAAGTGGACAAAACTGAGGTAAAAACGAAAAAAACTCCCCCTTTTATCTTTCTTTGATAGTGGGTGATACTTTGGTTCATAATTGTATGGTGGATAGTGGAGCTAGCAGTACAATGATGCTCAAACAGATTGCAGACAAGCTCAGCGTTGTTTATGAGCCAAATACTAAAGGGGTACTACAGTTGGATGGTTCACCCGCAAAAATGGTAGGCATTATCAAAGATTTGAAATTAACATTACATGTCTATGCTAACGTGACTATTCAGTAGGACGTTGTAGTGGACATGCCTCCTTATTTTGCTATGTGCTTTTCAAGAGATTTCACCTCAAAGATTGGGGGATACTTATCCGTTGATTGGACCTCCTTGCTATTCAGGACCAAATATGGCATAAAGGTAACAATTCATTCAGAACCTATTGCACGTTTTCACATGGAGCCTTATACGTCAAGTGTGTTCAATGCAAATTGTATCATCTCAGATGAAATACTACAAACTAGTGATGTAGAAAAGGACTCACCTTTGGATGGAATTCCAGATTTGTTTCTTGATGAGTGGGCTTCCACTTTGCATGAGCATCATCCCTACAAGCTGATTGAAGAAGGTCTTGGCATGTATTGTCTTCATGAGAACGATGCACCAATTCTAGCCATGGTCAAAGAGGACAAATCTAATGAAGGCTTGTGGCAATTATACTTTGATGGATCAAGAAATAAGCATGGGACTGGAGTTGGAATGATGTTAATTTCTCCTACAAAACAAAGGTATTTCTCCTCTATTAAATTTTAGTTTGGCTGTTCAAACAACATTGCTGAATATGAAGCACTAGTCCACGGTTTGCAGTGGGCTCGGAAGATGAAAACAAATTGAGTGAACTTGTAATCCACCAAGTAAGAGGTTTGAATATATGCAAGAATATGTTGCGTAAATCTTAAAGACAGAGTATGGAATTAACTTGAAGATTTTTAGGCTTTTAATGCTCAGGTTATACCAAGAGATAGGAATAAACATACTGAGAGGTTGGCTGCTGTTAGGGCACAATTTGATATCCCAACTGATGTAAAAAGTGACATTTTTCAGTCACATATAAAGATAGTTGTAAGGCCTTCCGTTCCGGATAACCAAGAAAATTGGCAGGTGTTTGAAAATGACAATCAAATTGTGAGATTTTTGTAAGAAGAGGTTGAGTTTTCTTTAAGAAATCAGTTGAAACGCTTACAGTAGTATGGTGATCAGATTGTACGACTAAAAACTAATAAGCTACCCAAGGGATTGGTCACTCTTGAAAATATTTTCAGTGAAGATGATGAGCCAAAGAAAAAGAAACCATCCTTGTCAACAAAGGAAGAGCACTATGCCAATGTAGAGATTGCAGCTGGTAAGATTTTGAAATTGGGCAAGGTATGCACTCCCCCACAAAAGAAAGCTTTCATTGAATTATGCACCAATTTTGCCGATATATTCGCATGGCAGTATAGTGATCTCAAAGGTTTTGATCCAAGTTTGGCTCAACACACTATTGAGGTAGAGGACGAAACTAAACCAGTAAGACAAAGACAAAGGCCAATCAATTCAAAGCTTGAGCCTTTGATAAAAGCTGAGCTTCACAAGCTCATAAAATCGGCTATCATATTTCCAATCAAGCACTCAACTTGGGTGGCGAATCTCGTTTCAGTACAAAAAAAGAATGGTGAGATTCGTTTGTGTGTTGATTTTCGTGATTTAAACAGGGCTTCGCTTAAAAACCACTATCCATTGCCATCAATGGAACAAATTTTACAGCGTGTTGCAGGTTCAGAGAGGTTTTCCTTGTTGGATGGATATAGTGGTTACAATCAGATTTTGGTCAAAGAAGAGGACCAATTCAAGACAACCTTCACAACTATGTGTTGTCAACCTGGAGCTGCGCCTTGATTCGAAGATGTGCGCAAAACTGCCAGTCTTCTATCCAGTTGAAACAATGGGATCTTCTCACGAGGGTGGGTGCCTCAATAGTGAGAAGAATCTCCAGAGAAGGCTGGTTCCTGTATGATGTATCAATTTGGACTTCTACTCTACGCTGCGGACTACTGTGGAAAAGGGAGAAAGGAAACTTAAAGGAGAAATCCTACCTAAAGGGGGTGATACACCAGAATTTTGATCCTACTCAATTTGGAACCTCGAACATTGAACGAACAAGGGAGAAGGAAGACCTTAAACTTCAATTAATCACTTATGCATAAGTATTTCATGCAGAGGTTCGATCTGATAACTAAAACCTGAGGGAAAATGATAGAGAGAGGTCTGATAAAAGACACTTTGCAGCCACCTAACATCCACTTACAATTTCAGCAAAAGACAATAAAGAACACTTTGACATGACCTGCACAAAGATAATATAGCAACTAGGTATGAAACATAATTTGGGAAGGGAGAGAACTCTACCACTTATGCAAATTGCTGAAGAAATATACACTATGCCAACGCTTGAAATTTGAAAGTACAATCCTTCTTATTGATCGAAGAGGTTACACAACTCACCAATGGCAGAGTCTGGTCTAACCAAGAGAGATTGGATTATTTTTAAACAAGGCTGAAAGCCATTATATAGAAAATTACAAGAGGCCAAAGATAGACGTAGAAACTTGAAGAGAAAGATTCACTTTGGTTAACTCAAGGCTTTACTTGGCCTTTCAATAAAATATATTTTCCCTTTTGTCGTTGCATGAAGCTTCTTTGCTTGATGAAGCGAACTTATCTTTGTTATGAACTGCCCACCTCTTTTAGCATGGAAATCTACACAAATGCCAAATTTAGAACTTCATGTGAGTTGCTTGATACTGAGTTGTAGCGTTTGAAAACTGAGTTAACCGTTTGGTAAGCTGAGGTGGACAAAGAGATCATTCTCCTTCACATGGAAAGCTTCTAGTGGATGCGGCGTTTTAATCAATTAGTCAACTCCAAATCTGGAATAGTCAACTCGTCGTTCGAATTCGGAACACCTGTTGAAGCTAGATTAGATTTTCAGATGCATGACCTGAATGGAGATGAATAGGATTTTAAAAATCAGTCAACTGAAGCTTTGACCGATTATTCAAAAATAGCTCCGATGTTCAAAAATAGCTCCTGTTTGCATGTATTTTGTCCTATTCTGGTCTGCTGTTCGTATCTATTTCTGGCGGGATTCTACATTCGGATGTATTTGTCTATATTTTTACCCATTTGGCCTTTTCTTTCGGAATTCTGGGTTTATCTCTGTTCCAACGGTCACTTCCTAAGGTCAAAATTTGACGGACTGCGGGACGTCACCCTTGGTCATTTCTCCTTCGGACTTCTCTGTATATATTTCCTGCGGCTTCCTATTGGCTTCGCATCTTTCCCGCGGACAAAAAGTCCGCAAGAATTATCTTGGTCTCTAGCCTTTGAAATTCTTTCGGGTTTATGTCTTATCTGAATTTCTTCGGACAATCTTGTTTTTTCTTCGGACTTATGTCTGCTCCAAACCTTTCCAAATTTCTTCGGACTTTTTGTCCGAAGGAATTCCTTGACAAAAAGTCCGAAGGTTGTTCTTTGCTTTTTTCCAAATCAATTTCTCCGAAGCTCCTTGGATTTTTACCGTTGGCGTTCTTTCTTTCGGCTTTGTGATTTCTCCGAATTCCTTCGGACAAAAAGTCCGAAGGTCTCTTTTGTGCCTTGGCTTCACTTAATTTTCTGTCTTAAGCCATTTCCGAATTCCTTCGGACAAAAAGTCCAATGGATTCTTTATTGCCTTTCCCTCCGAAATGCCTTTCGGGATTTCAAAAATGCCCTTCGGCAACCGACCAAGTGTCCTCCGCCCGTTCCCTTCGAAAAAATTGGAGGGCACCCGGGATTTTTGCAAAAGTCCTTGAATTTGGTCTTCCCCCTGCCCAAAGGGTAGGTGCCCTTCAGGAATATTGAAAGTGACCCTTTCGAAGGGTACCCTGCCCTTCGAAATTTTTGAAACTGCCCTCTTCCGAATTAATCCTTGACTTCTTTTGTGCGGACTTGTTTGTCTCTGTGGTCTTTCGAATTTCTTCAGACTTTTGTCTGAAGGAATCCCTTCGGACAAAAAGTCTGAAGGATATCTTCGCCCTTTGTCTTTCTCTGTCCTAAATTTCTTGATTGAGTCCGTAGAAAATTCCCTGATTGAGTCCGTAGAAAATTACCTGCTTGAGTCCATAGAAAATTTTCTGATTGAGTCCGTAGAAAATTTTCTAGTGGCAAGAGAAAATCTGATTTGTGGAAGATTTGTCAACATTCTGGCGACTTAGCTGGCTCAGTATGCCTGCTATGCTTGAGGACCCAGGCCATTTATAAACGCTATTTGAATTCCCAGATGGTGAATCTGATTTTTTTTTTTTAAATTTTAAATCTGCTCTGATCATTGTTGTAACAACCTCCTTCAAAACAAGAAGGGAAACACACGAAAGAGGAAAACTAACTAAAAAGCAAATGTGCAAACAAGCACTTATTGAACAAAACTGAAGCAAACTAGTGTGTTTGAACATCACTTGGAGGAAAGCAATAAAACAACTAAATATGTACATTGAATTTTGCTCGTTAATAGCAATGTTTCAGATGTATCCCATTGACTGGGATTGGAAGTTCTTGCCCGTCCATCTTAGCAAGTTGGAAGACGTTGTGGGATTTGCAGTTGGAGATTGTATATGGGCCACTCCAAAGTGAATCAAACTTTGTGTGCCTTCCTAGTTTGGCCCGATTCTCATCCCACTTGAGGACCAAATCTCCTTCATTGAAGCTTCGTGAGGAAGCTCCTTTGTCGAATGTCCTTTTCACTTGTGCCTGATGACTTTCCATGGCTAGCATGGCTTGATTTCTTGTCTCTTCCAGCGCCATAAGTTCTGCGTACCTGATCTCCATAGGCTCGTTTTCTAACAGTTCAAGTTGATGCATTAATTCTAAAGCTGGAAACTCGAGAGAGATTGGTAACCTTGCTTCCCTACCATAGACCAGCTTGTAGGGAGAATTGGCTATTGACCTTTTGTAGGTGATCCTATTAGCCCATAGTGCTGACTTCAGCTTGAGGTACCAATGTCTCTGATTGTCTTCAATGGTCCTTCGTATGATCCTCAATAGGTTCTTGTTTGTAGACTCAGCAAGGCCATTTCCTTGTGGATAATAATTTGATGAAGTGCTGAGATAGATTTCGTGTTGGACGGCCCATTGGCTGATCCTAGATCCCACAAAAAACATTGCATTGTCAGAAATAATGGTTGAAAGGACTCCAAACCTAGTGACTAAACCTTCATAGAAATCAAGGACGTTAGTTTCGTTTGCCTCCTTTAATGCCACTGCTTTTGTCCAACGTGTGAAGTTCGTAGCTGTTAGAATCCACTTATGCCCTGAACTGGAAGGAGGGTTAACGAGACCAATAAAGTCTAATCTCCAATGGACAAATGGCTGATCCACTGTAATTGGCTGTAGGGGCAGGGTTGCTAGTTTAATTTTCCCTACAAACATAGCGCATTGTTTGCACTTCCTAACCCATGCATGGTAGTCATCAAATATAGTAGGCCAAAAGTACCCACCTCTCATGATCTTGAGTGCTGTAGTTTTGGCAGAAAAGTGTCCACCAAATCCATCATAGGATTCTTCAAGTAATTTTTGAGTACGGCTTGGCTCCACACACCTTAGTAACATTCTATTGATATCCTTCTTGAATAAGATACCGTCAACAAGCAAAATTGGAATTGATTGCAGTCTAAAAGACCTTCTTCTTGAAGCACTTAGGTGGGAAGGGTAATGACCTTCCTGAAGATAACTTACCAGATCGTGAAACCAGCTGGAAGGTGAGGTCTGCACAGCAACAGTTTCTATATCATTTGATACTAGAACAGAATGGTTGGTTTCTTGTAAGTCCTGAGCTAGATGCTCACAAAGTCCTTTGCCTCTAACTAGTTTCGTGATCTTAATTTCTATATCATATTCCATCACTTTGGTTATCCACCCAGCCCTTTTCTCATTTATGTCCTTATTCAGAAGAAATTCTTTGATGCTTGGATGAGCAACCATTAGAAGTATTTTATTATTAGACAGTAAGTGCCTGAATTTCTTCAGAGATTTTATAACTGAAAGGACGTGTTTTTCAACAAAAGAGTACCTTGTCTCATACTCCTACAGGCCTTGGCTGTAGAAGGCTATTGGCTGTTCCAAGTCTTCATGGTTCTGCTGCATAAGAATGCCTGAAATGGTGTCCACATTAGCATATGTATACAGAATGAAATCTTTCTTGAAATCTGGATTCAAGAGCGTAGGGGCACTTGCTATGGCTTTTTTAACATCTTCAAATCTTGTTATTCTCTCCTTGGACCAGCTGAAGTTCTGATTTTTCTTTAACATGGCTGTAAGTGGTTTAGCTATAGTAGCAAATTCTAAAATGTATTTCCTTATAAAATTGATCTTTCCAAAGAAACTTGGCAAAGCCTTTTTGCTCTTAGGCAAGGAGAGTGCAAGAATAGATTGAATCCTTTCAGAATCTATGTTTAAACCGTGCTTTGAAACTACACGTCCAAGAAGCTTACCTTCATGAACTGAAAATACACACTTTTTGGGATTTATAGATATCTCAAACTGTCTACACCTTTCAAAAACATGCTGGAGGTGCACCATGTGATCTTCTGCGTCCTTTGAGAATACTGTTATATCATCTAAATAGACAAGCACGAATTTGTTAAGGCCTTGGAAGGCCATATCCATGGCTCTCTGAAAGGTTGCTCTAATGTTGGACAAACCGAACGGCATCTTTCTGTATGCGAATGTTCCCCACTTGGTTGTGAAAGCTGTCTTGAATTGGTCCTCTTCTTTGACCAAAATTTGATTATAGCCACTATACCCATCGAATAAGGAAAACCTTTTTGAACCTGAAACAAGCTGTAAGATTTGTTCCATTGATGGCAATGGATAGTGGTCTTTAAGCAAGGCCCTGTTTAAGTCACGGAAATCAACACATAAACGAATCTCACTGTTCTTTTTCCGTACTGAAACGAGATTCGCCACCCAAGTTGAGTGCTTGATTGGAATTATGATAGCCGATTTTATGAGCTTGTGAAGCTCAGCTTTCATCAAAGGCTCAAGCTTTGGATTGATTGGCTTTTGTCTTTGTTGTACTGGTTTAGTTTCATCTTCTAGCTCAATAGTATGTTGAGCCAAGCTTGGATCAAAACCTTTGAGATCGCTATACTGCCATGTGAATATATCAACAAAATTTTAGCATAATTCAACGAAATCTTTCTTTTGTAGTGGAGTACATACCTTGCCCAATTTCAATATCTTACCAGCTGCAATCTCTACATTGGCGTAGTGCTCCTCTTTTGTTGACAAAGCTGGTTTCTCTTTCCTTAGCTCATCGTCTTCACTGAAAATATTTTCAAGGGTCACCAATCCCTTGGGTAGTTTATTGTTTTTCAGCTGCACAATCTGGTCACCATACTGCTATAAGCGTTTTGCCTGATTTTTTAGAGAAAACTCAGCTTCTTCTTGTAAAAATCTCACAATTTGGTTGTCACTTTCAAATACCTGCCAATTCTCTTGGTTATCTGGGACAGAAGGCCTTACGACTACCTTTATATGTGACTGAGAAAAGTCACTTTTAACGTCAGCTGGGATATCAAATTGTGCCCCAACAGCAGCCAACCTATTAGCATGTTTATTTCTATTTCTTGGTATTGCCTGTATGTTAAAAGCCTGGTAATCTTCAAGTAAATCCCATGCCCTGTGTCTATAAGATTTAAGTAACATATTCTTGCATATGTTTAAGCCTCTTGGTGAACTACTAGTTCACTATCTCCAAACACTTGTAAACAACTTGCTTTCATCTTCTTAGCCCATTGCAAACCATGGACTAGTGCTTCATATTCAGCAATGTTATTTGAACAGCCAAACGGAAATTTAATGGATGAGAAATACCTTTGTTTCGTAGGAGAAACTAACATCATTCCAGCTCCCGTCCCATGTTTATTTCTTGATCCATCGAAGTATAACTGCCATAAGCCTTCATTAGATTCGCCTTCTTTGACCATAGCTGGAATTGGTGCATCGTTCTCATGGAGACAATACACACCAGGGCCTTCTTCAATTAGCTTGTAGGGATCGTGCTCATGCAGGGTGGAAGCCCACTCGTCAAGAAATAAATCTAGAACTCCATCCAAAGGTGAGTCCTTTTCTATATCACTAGTTTGTACCACTTCATCTGAAATAATACAATTTGCATTGACCACACTTGGCGTATAAGGTTCCATGTGAAAACGTCCAATAGGTTCTGAATGAATGGTTACCTTTGTGCCATATCTGGGTCTGAACAGCAAGTATGTCCAATCAGTTGATAGATATCCCCCAATCTTTAAGGTGAAATCTCTTGAAAGACACATGGCGAAATAAGGAGGTAGATCCACTACCACAACGTCCTGCTGAATATTTACATTGGGACATGCATGTAATGTTAATTTCAAATCTTTGATAATCCCTACCGTCTTTGTGGATGAACCATCCAACTATAGTACCCCTTTAGTATTTGGCTCATAGACAAGGCCGAGCTTGTCTGCAATCTGTTTAGGCATGACTGTACTGCTGGCTCCACTATCCACCATACAATTATGAACTAAGGTGTCTCCTACTATCAAAGAAAGATAAAAAGGGGGAGTCTTCTTTACTTCTACCTCATTTTTGTCTGCCTTTGATATCTTATTTCCTTGCTGCACCTGCTGCTTAGATGGCGGATCTGAGTTTGTCAAAATAGTACCTCGTTTGTCTACTAATTTTGGAGACAATTCAAGAGCTGAAAGTTCTTGAATGAGTTTGTCTTTTTGCCCTGGAATTGAAAGAGTTTCCCACATGCTAATATTGATGTTAGATCTTTTCATTTGATCTACAATGTTGAACTGGGATGGACTAACCTTTGATTGAACCCTTTGTGTTACTTGCTGCTCACGAATCAGAGGTATTTGCTGCACTTTGCCAACCTCTACATTCTGATTTTTTGTGATTGTGGGGGCAGCAAGCTGTTCTTTCGTAACTTGAGCAATAGTACTAGGAGTATTGGACGCACTTGCCACTGCTTGAGCTTCTCCAACAACTCTTCTTTTATTTCTCTAATAGGTTAGAGCTGCAACTTGATCATTTGAAGCGTTAGTTTTAACATCTTGAGTAAAAGCAATATGATCATCTACCTGCCAATTATCATTAACAGCATCAGGCTGCCCTTGGGTCGCTCCTTGTGATGCTAGTCCTGTATCTTGATATTGGCTCTCATGAAAAGAGAACTCTTGTGTCATCTGTGGCAAGGTGCTGTTTGATGATGCTGAATCTTGGTTTTGAAAATCATTTAGATTCGAACGCTGCCAACCCGAATCTTGCACTAAATTGTTCTGAGATGGAGTTGGAATGATGGCTTTTGAAGTAGAAGGAGCATTTGGATCAAGAGCAGCATATGGCTTAGCTGGAGTTATGGCCCCTTGTGTTTGATAAGGTGGTCTATTTTCTCTGAAACCTTGATAAGGAGATCTTTGATCTTTAAATGGATGATAGTTCTAATTTTGATAAGGCCTATTTGATTGAAGTTGCTGCCTTTTAAGCTATACTATTTCATTTCCAAAAGATTGTAACAGATTTTTCAGCTCTCCTATCTCACTAGATTGACTAATAGAGGCTGCAATAGGACGTTGAGGCGCTGGAATTGGAGCCAAAGATGGAACTGGAGGACCCTGAAGAGCTGGTACTGAACTTATCTTCGGAAATATGGGCATTGGAGGCCTTGGAGCAAGCTTTCCTGCTTGAATCAGACTATTTTCTGCCCTTATTGCAACTTCATATGCGGCTGGCAATGTAGTGCCGCCCATTGACTGTATCATCACACTAATATCAGAATTTAGAGCTTTCAAAAAATATAAAAATGCATATTCTGGTGATGGTCTAATTAGAACCGGTATCCTGTGCCATGTCTTTTGGAATCTGAGATTAAAATCGGACATGAATTCATGAGGAGCTCTCTGTATGGCAGTTAATTGCTCAACCAAAGATAAGTGGTCAGACTTGTCCTCAAACTGTTTGACCAAAGCAGCGCTTAATTCATCCCAAGTAGAGATAGATCTAAGTGGGAGGGTTTTATACCATTGTAATGCTTTTCTTTTGAAAGAAGCAGCTAATAATCTGATAGCGACATTATCTTCAATTACATTATGAACTGAACAAAGATTAGCAACATCCTGTATATGCTCAATAGGGGTTGTTTGATCTTCTCCTGAGAAGAATGCAATACTTTTGAGGGCAAATATAGGTATATCATTTAACTAAGCTAGATTTAGTGGATTCCCCCTATTGAATGGAGCAAATACTTGATTTCTATTGGCCATCTGCATGATGGGAATTTCAGTGTCGAGAACAATAGGATGAGGGGGAGCTAAATATTCCCTTTGAGGATATGGACTTGCTCTTCTATATCTTGCTCTTTTATAAGTCAAAAATTCAAAAGGAAAACCTTTGCTTTCTGATCTTGGAGTAACTTTTGGCATGAACTGATTGTTTGAATGATGCTATGAACTTTTCCGTTCGTTGCAAATGGGCATCTTCCTTTGTTGTGAATATTTTCTGTAAAGGACTCTTTTTGGGTCCCACCGGGCGTGCCAAAAACTGTTGTTAACCTAGAGCTACGCCCTGATTCGAAGACGTGCACGAAACTGCCAGTCTTCTATCCAGTTGAAACAATGGGATCTTCTCACGAGGATGGGTGCCTCAATAGTGAGAACTTCCAGATAAGGCTGGTTCCTGTATGATGTATCAATTTGGACTTCTACTCTACGCTACGGACTATCGTGGAAAAGGGAGAAAGGAAACTTAAAGGGGAAATCCTACCTAAAGGGGGTGATACACCAGGATTTTGATCCTACTCAATTTGGAACCTCACACACTGAACGAACAAGGGAGAAGGAAGACCTTAGACTTCAATTAATCACTTATGCATAAGTATTTCATGCAGAGGTTTGATCTGATAACTAAAACTTGAGGAAAAATTGTTAGGTTGTGGAGCTAAAAGTTTCACCAGGATGCAAACGGAGGAGGTTGCTGAGTTGCAGAGCAACCGACGTCGGCAGGCAACCGACGTCGGCAGGCCAACCGACGTCGGTCATATCTAGTGTACAGAGCAACCGGCATCAGTCACGTCGGCAGGCCAACCGACGTCGGTCATATCTAGTGTACAGAGCAACCGGCGTCAGTCAGAGATTGGTCGATGTCGGTCATCTCCAGACAGACATAAACCAACGTCGGTCCCCTGTGCTGTTCCAGAACTGCTAGTTGACGAGCAGTTAGTTTAACGAACCGGTTGTTATATGTAAAAGACTAATTTTAGTCTTGAGTCTGCATTTCTAATTATTGTAATTAGAAGTCTAATTATTGTTTGCATGGGATCTATATAATGGACTCATGAACTGTATTGTAATCAAGGACAAGGAAGAGATCATTCCAATTGTAAGATCTAGGTTTGCAGGTGTGCAAGACCAGGTTGATCTGTAGGTTGTGCAAGATCAAGGTAGATCTACATGGTAAGTAAGATCATTTGATTTGCAGGTTGTTGCAAGTTGAAGGGAGATCTACTTGAAGTACTTTGAGTACTTGTGTACTAGCAGTATTGTTACTGACTGGTGGAAGTGAACAACTCTGTGTTTGAGTTGTTTGTTGTGACCGTAATTGAGAGAGAGAACTCTTGAAGGAGAATTATTGGGAGCCCTAGAGGTGTGGGAAGCCCTAGAGGTGTGGGAAGAGTGTGGCATCTTCTTTATTGTATTTTCTTTCTGGATGAGTTGAATACAAGATTGTATTGTCTCTCAAATTCTGTGTTGTTTCTGATTTCTAGTTACTTGTTATTTCTGGTTAAATTTCGTGTTTAGTTGCTTATACAAGGTAATCAATTGTGCTCCTAATCCTAACAAAGTGGTATCAGAGCTGTTTGTTGTTCTAGATCTTGACAAGTGGTATCAGAACTAGGGTTGCAGGTTCACAGAGCCTGGTTCGGAGCAGGTTTACTAACACCTTGGTTTCAGAGTGTGTTAAGTGTTTGTTGATTACAGGTCACTCTCAGGGGTTTCTGATTGAGTGGGAGTATAGCAATGGCAGAAGAAAGTAAGCTAAGAATGGAGAAGTTTAACGGCAAGAATTATCAATTATAGAGGATGCAGATAGAAGATTATCTATATCAGAAAGATCTGTACTTACCGTTGGGTGGAGTTGCAAGCAAGCCCACGGATATGAAAGATGAAGAATGTAAGGTTCTTGATCGGAAGGCTCTGGGATCTATAAGGTTGAGCATGGCGTCGTCTGTGATTTTCAGCTTATCATAGGCTAAGACAACAGTAGTGTTAATAGGATCTTTGGCAAATTTATATGAAAAACCCTCAGCTTCGAATAAGGTATTTCTTATGAAGCAGTTATTTAATTTGCAAATGTTGGAAGGTGGATCTGTATGCAGTTATCTTAGTGATTTTCATGGTTTGGTAAACCAGTTAGTTTCAGTCAATATTGTTTTTGATGATGAAATTAAGGCTCTCATAATCTTATGCTCATTATCTGAAAGTTGGGATAGTTTGGTAATGGCAGTTAGTAATACTGCGTCTGCTTCAAATATCTTAAAAGTTGATGATGTTAGTGTAATCTTGAATGAAGAAATTTGCAGGAAAAGCACAGGTGAATCATCAGGGAATGCTTTAAGTGTTGAAAGCAGGAGAAGGCAAAGAGAGAAGATCGAGCAAGGAAAATCAAGGTCAAAGATAGGCAGGAGATCCAAATCCAGGTATGGCAGAGTAATATGCTGGAAATGTGGAAAGCAAGGGCATGTAAAAAAAGATTGCAGGTTGGTTGAAGATCAACATGAAGGAAATGAAAAAGCAGATGTTGCACATGATGCTCTTGTATGTTCCTTGGATAAAGTGGAATCTTGGGTTTTAGATTCTGGTGCCTCTTTCTATGCAACCCCAAATAGATAATTTTTCCATGAATATGTCCAGGGAGACTTTGGAGAGATTTATTTAGGGGATGGTAAGCCTTGTCAAATGGTTGGCAAAGGGAAAGTGCAGCGGAAATTGCAGACGGGCAATACATGGGTGTTGAAGGAGGTCATGCATGTCCCAGTCTTGAAACGGAACTTGATTTCTGTAGGAAAGTTGGGTGATGAGGGATGCACAGTAACTCTCACAGCGGACTCTTGAAAAGTTACCAAAGGTGCACTTGTTTTAGCAAGAGGTAAGAAAGTAGGTACTCTTTATCTATCTACTTGTATTACTGATTCTCTTTCTGGTTTATCTACTTCAGCTGTAGATTCGAAGATGTGGCTTCGTAGGCTTGGTCACATGAATAAGAAGGGGATGCATGTTCTGAGTCAAAGGGTAAGAGTTCAGATTCGGAGAGCATAGATCGAGATTTCTGTAAGCAACAGAAGAAAGTGAGGTTTATTGAACCTCATGCTACAAGAAAGGATCGGGTCTATTGCACAAAGAGGAAATATGATGGTTTTGACAAGAACAGGAAAGCCTTGGTGTTCAAGGAGAAGATGACGGACAGAGATCAGTCACAGGCTCTGAATAATTTTGAGCAGGGCAGTTTGGACAAAGTTATGATCCAAGGTAAGCTCGCGGGTAAAAAGTCATCACTCATAGGAAAACACAGTTACCGTTGTCGGTCAAGTGGAATCGAAGTCGAACAGGCAGGTACCGACGTCGGTCATGTGCAGATCAGAGTTGGTGGTGTCGGGCAGGGGGACATCGACGTCGATCAGGGAACCAGCGTCGACGACTAGGTGGACACCGACCTCGGTCAGGGAACCGGCGTCGGCGATTAGGAGGATTCGTCATCGGCGGGCGCAGACCAAGGTCGACCAGAAAACGGATTTTGGGCGGACAACAAGCTGTCAAGGAGTCTCAAACGCCCATATGGAGGACTGAAAGTGTAAGTAAGCCTCAAATTCGTTATTCCCCTTCTTTAGACTACTTGTTGCTCACTGATGGTCAAAAACTAGGAAGTTTTAAATAAGCAGAGCAGGTAGAATCCAGGAAACAGTGGGAGCATGGCATGAATGAGGAATTTGATTCTTTGGATGAGAACCAAACGGGAGATTTGGTAGAGTTGCCAGCCGGAAAGAAAGCACTGAAAGACGAACGGATTCCCACGTCAAAGAAGAGAGAGAATGGGCATGTGAGACGGAAGGCCAGGGTATATGGTCTTGAGTAGGCTGCAGGACAATGGAGGTTTGACAGGTGTATGACAAAGCATGGCTTTAGTCAATGTCAATGTAACCATTGTGTTTTCTTTACCAGGATGGATAATATTAGCTACATTATTCTGTTACTGTATGTGGTGTGTATACTTGTTGCAGGGTCACACATGCAGGGTGTTGCTGAGCTAAAGATAAAGTTAGTTCAGAGGTATGTCATGAAGGATCTGGGAGTAGCAAGATTCTTTGGCATGAGTATTCCTAGAGACAGGGAAGATCACAGGTTGATGTTGTCTCAGGATGATTGTGTGAATAAGGTAGTGGCGAGGTTCAAGATGCGGGATGCAGAACCGGTTATCACACCTATGGATGGACAGTTCACAAAATAGTGTCCCAATTCACATGATGAGGTTAAGTACATGTGTACTAGACCTGAGTTTGCCCAAGCAGTGGGTGTTGTCAGCGAGTTTGGGGTCAATCCGGGAAAGAAGCATTGGAATGCAGTTCAGTGGATTCTCAAGTATCTGAGAGGGACCAGCAGCAGGTTAACATGCTATGCAGGGTCAAGCACTTCGGATGTGGCAGGTTACTTGGATGACAGGAGTTGCATTACAGGGTTCACTGTGGTGGTTGGTCTTCAAGATTGAACTTGAAGAGGGATACAAGTCAGAAAACAAATTAGACGATGCACAGGTACAGGTGCAGCTGTTTATCTCCAAGTGAAAAATTGTTAGGTTGTGGAGCTAAAAGCTTTACCAGGATGCAAACGGAGGAGGTTGCTGAGTTGCAGAGCAACCGACGTCGGCAGGCCAACCGACGTCGGTCATATCCAGTGTACAGAGCAACCGGCATCGGTCAGAGATCGGCCGACGTCGGTCATCTCTAGACAGACAGGGACCGACGTCGGTCCGCTGTGCCGTTCTAGAACTGCTAGTTGACGAACAGTTAGTTTAACAAACCGGTTGTTTGCATGTAAAAGACTAATTTTAGTCTTGAGTCTGCGTTTCTAATTATTGTAATTAAAAGTCTAATTATTGTTTGCATGGGATCTATTTAATGGACTCATGGGCTGTATTGTAATCAAGGACAAGGAAGAGATCTTTGCAATTGTAAGATCTAGGTTTGCAGGTGTGCAAGACCAGGTTGATCTGCAGGGTGTGTAAGATCAGGTTAGATCTACATGGTAAGTAAGATCATTTGATTTTCAAGTTGTTGCAAGTTCAAGGGATATCTACTTGAATTACTTTGAGTACTTGTGTATTGGTAGTATTGTTACTGACTGGTGGAGGTGAACAACTCTATGTTTGAGTTGTTTGTTGTGACCGTAATTGAGAGAGAGAACTCTTGAAAGAGAATTACTGAGAGTCCTAGAGGTGTGGGAAGAGTGTGGCATCTTCTTTATTGTATTTTCTTTCTGGATGAGTTGAATACAAGATTGTATTGTCTCTCAAATTCTGTGTTGTTTTTGATTTCTAGTTACTTGTTACTTTTGGTTAAATTCCGTGTTTATTTGCTTATACAAGGTAATCAATTGTGTTCCTAATCCTGACAAAGTGGTATCAGAGCTGTTTGTTGTTCTAGATCCTGACAAAAATGATGGAGAGAGGTCTGATAAAAGACACTTTGCGGCCACCTAACATCTACTTACAATTTCAGCAAAAGACAATAAAGAACACTTTGACATGACCTGCACAAGGATAATATAGCAACTAGGTACGAAACATAATTTGGGAAGGGAGAGAACTCTACCACTTATGCAAATTGCTGAAAAAATATACACTATGCCAACGCTTGAAATCTGAAAGTACAGTCCTTATTGATCGAAGAGGTTACACAACTCACCAATGGTAGAGTCTGGTCTAACCAAGAGAGATTGGATTATTTTTAAACAACGATGAAAGCCATTTTATAGAAATTTACAAGAGGCCAAAGATAGGCGTAGAAACTTGAAGAGAAAGATTCACTTTGGTTAACTCAAGGCTTTACTTGGCCTTTCAATAAAATATATTTTCCTTTTTGTCCTTGCATGAAGCTTCTTTGCTTGATGAAACAAACTTATCTTTGTTATGAACTGCCCACCTCTTTTAGCATGGAAATCTACACAAATTCCAAATTTAGAACTTCAGTGAGTTGCTTGATACCGAGTTGTAGCGTTTGAAAACTGAGTTAACCATTTGGTAAGCTGAGGTGCACTAAGAGATCATTCTCCTTTGCATGGAAGCTTCTAGTGGATGCGGCGTTTTAATCAATTAGTCAACTCCAAATTTGGAATAGTCAACTCGTCATTCGAATTTGGAACTCCTGTTGAAGCCGGATTAGATTTTTAGATGCATGAGCTGAATGGAGATGAACAGGATTTTAAAAATCAATCAAATGAATCTTTGACCAATTATTTGAAAATAGCTCCGATGTTTAAAAATAGCTCCTGTTTGCATGTATTTTGTCCTATTCTGGTCTGCTGTTCGTATCTATTTCTGGCGGGATTCTACATTCGGATGTATTTGTCTATATTTTAACCCGTTTGGCCTTTTCTTTCGGAATTCTGGGTTTATCTCTGTTCCAACGGTCACTTCCTATAGTCAAAATTTGACGGCCTGCGGGACGTCACCCTTGGTCATTTCTCCTTCGGACTTCTCTGTATATATTTCTCGCGGCTTCCTATTGGCTTTGCATCTTTCTCGCGGACAAAAAGTCTGCAAGAATTATCTTGGTCTCTGGCCTTCGAAATTCTTTCGGGTTTGTCTTCTCCGAATTTCTTCGGACAATCTTGTTTTTTCTTCGGACTTATGTCTGCTCCAAACCTTTCCGAATTTCTTCGGACTTTTTGTCCGAAGGAATTCCTTCGAACAAAAAGTCCAAAGGTTGTTCTTTGCTTTTTTCCGAATCAATTTCTTCGAAGCTCCTTGGATTTTTACCGTTGGCGTTCTTTCTTTCGGCTTTGTGATTTCTCCGAATTCCTTCAGACTTTTTGTCTGAAGGAATTCCTTTGGACAAAAATTCTGAAGGTCTCTTTTGTGCCTTGGCTTCACTTAATTTTCTGTCTTAAGCCATTTCCGAATTCCTTCGGACTTTTTGTTCGAAGGAATTCCTTCTGACAAAAAGTCCGAAGGATTCTTTGTTGTCTTTCCCTCCGAAATGCCTTTCGGGATTTCAAACATGCCCTTCGGCAACCTACCAAGTGTCCTCCGCCCGTCCAAGTGTCCTATGCCCGTTCCCTTCGGAAAAATTGGAGGGCACCCAGGCTTTTTGCAAAAGTCCTTGAATTTGGTCTTCCTCTTGCCCGAAGGGTAGGTGGCCTTCGAGAATATTGAAAGTGACCCTTCCGAAGGGTATCTTGCCCTTCGTATTTTTTGAAACTGCCCTCTTCCGAATTAATCCTTGGCTTCTTTTGTGTGGACTTTTTTGTCTTTGTGGTCTTCCGAATTTCTTCGGACTTTTGTCTGAAGGAATCCCTTCGGACAAAAAAGTCCGAAGGATATCTTCGCCCTTTGTCTTTCTTTGTCCTAAATTTCCTGATTGAGTCCGTAGAAAATTCCCTGATTGAGTCCGTAGAAAATTCCCTGCTTGAGTCCGTAGAAAATTTTCTAGTGGCAGAAGAAAATCTGATTTGTGGAAGATTTGTCAACACTAAGTGGGGAACATTTGCATACAGAAAGATGCCATTCGGTTTGTTCAATGTTGGAGCAACCTTTTAGAGAGCCATGGATATGGCCTTCCAAGGCCTTCTTAACAGGTTTGTGCTTGTCTATTTAAATGATATAATAGTATTTTCAAAAGATACAAAAGATCACATGGTTCACCTCCAGCAAGTTTTCGAAAGGTGTAGGCAATTTGGGATATCTGTAAATCCCAAAAAGTGTGTATTTTCAGTTCATGAAGGTAAGCTTCTTGGACATGTTTCAAAGCATGGTTTAAACATAGATTCTGAAAGGATTCAATCCATTCTTGCACTCTCCTTGCCTAAGAGCAAAAAGGCTTTGCAAAGTTTTTTTGGAAAGATCAATTTTATAAGGAGATACATTTCAGATTTCGCTACTATAGCTAAACCACTTACAACCATGTTAAATAAAAATCTGAACTTTAGCTGGTCCAAGGAGGGAATTACAGGGTTTGAAGATGTTAAGAAAGCCATAGCAAGTGCTCCTACGCTTTTAAATCCAGATTTTACGAAAGACTTCATTCTGTATACGTATGCTAATGTGGACACCATTTCAGGCATTCTTATGCAACAGAATCATGAAGATTTGGAGTAGCCAATAGCTTTCTACAGCCCAGGCTTGTAGGAGTATGAGACAAGGTACTCTTTTGTTGAAAAACATGTCCTTTCAGTTATAAGATCTCTGAAAAATTTAGGCACTTGTCTAATAATAAAATACATCTAATCGTTGCTCATCCAAGCATCAAAGAATTTCTTTTGAACAAAGACATAAACGAGAAGAGGGCTGGTTGGATAGCCAAAGTAATGGAATATGACGTAGAAATTAAAATAACAAAGCTGGTTAGAGGCAAAGGAGTTTGTGAGCATCTAGCTCAGGGTTTACAAGAAACTAATGAAGTTGTTTTAGTGTCAAATGATGAAGAGATTGCTTCTGTTCACACCTCACCTTCTAGCCGATTTTGTGATCTGATAAGCTATCTACAAGATGGTTGTTACCCTTCTCACCTAAGTGTTTCAAAAAGAAGGTATTTCAGATTGCAATCAATTCCATTCTTGCTCGTTGATGGTGTTTTGTTAAAAAAAGATATCAATGGAATGTTACTAAGTTGTGTGGAGCCAAGCCAAACTCAAAGATTACTTGAAGAATTCCATGATGGACTTGATGGAGGGCACTTTTCCGCAAGAACTACAACACTTAAAATCATGAGAGGTGGGTACTATTGGCCTAATATATTCGGCGATTGCCATACATGGGTTAGGAAGTGCAAACAATGTGCTATGTTTGTAGGAAAAATTAAACTTGCAGCCCTGCCCCTTTAGCCAATTATAGTGGATCAACCGTTTGTCCAGTGGGAATTGGACTTTATTGGTCTCATTAACCCTTCTTTCAATTCAGGGCATAAGTGGATTCGAACAGCTACAGACTACTCCACATGTTGGACTAAAGCAATTGTATTGAAAGAAGCAAACGAAACTAGCGTTCTTGATTTCTATGAAGGTTTGATCACTAGGTTTGGAGTTCCTTCAACCATTATTTTTGACAATGCAATGGCTTTTGTGGGATCTAGGATCAGCAAATGGGCTGTCCAACATTGAGTTTATCTCGGCACTTCATCAAACTATTACCACAAGGAAATGGCCTTGCTGAATCTACAAACAAGAACCTCTTAAGGATCATACGAAGGACTATTGAAGACAATCAGAGGTCATGGCATCTCAAGTTGAAGTCAGCTCTATGGGCTGATAGAATCACCTACAAGAGGTCAATAGCCAACTCTCCCTACAAGCTAGTCTATGGTAAGGAAGCAAGGTTACCTATTTCTCTCGAGTTTCCAGCTTTAGAACTAATGCATCAACTTGAGTTATTGGAGAATGAGCCTATGGAGATCAGGTATGCAGAGCTTATGGAGTTGGAGGAGACAAGAAATCAAGCCATGCTAGCCATGGAAAGTCATCGGGCACAGGTAAAAAGAACATTTGACAAAGGAGCTTCCTCACAAAGCTTTAATGAAGGAGATTTGGTCCTCAAGTGGGATGAGGATCGAGCCAAACCAAGAAGGCACACAAAGTTTGATTCCCTTTGGAGTGGCCCATACACGATCTCCAGCTGCAAATCCCACAATGCCTTCCAACTTGCCAAGATGGACGGCCAAGAGCTTCCAATCTCAGTCAATGGGATACATCTGAAACATTGCTATTGAATAGCAAAACTCTATGTACATAGTTGTTTTGCTTTCCTCCAAGTGTTGTTTAAGCACATTTGTTCTATTCATTTTTGTTCCAATAAGTGCTTGATTGCACATTTGCTTCTTAGTTATTTTCCCTGCTTTCGTGTGTTTCCCTTTTTATTTTGAAGGAGGAAGGTTACTATTACTTCAGCTACGGTCAAGAGGAGATTTTCAGTCAGAAATCAGGTTCACCATTTGGGAATTCGAATAGCATGTACATGGTCTCAGTTCTCTATCATAGCAGGCATGCTTCCCATCAGAATCGCCAAAAATGTTGACATTTTTGCCCTACAGGGCAAAATTGTCAATCTCACTATTTGGAAGATGGTCTTATGTGCCAGTTTGTCTTGTGAATCAGTTTTGGGTACTGAATAATGAAAAGGAAAAGGTTTTGCAAAGTTCAATCAAGCCTAAATGCATATTTACAGTGACCCAAGGAGCCATCTACAGCCAGGTATAAGCCAAGGAAAGAGCCTATAGCAAAGGAAATTACAAAGGAAAGAGCCTACAACAAAGGAAATTACAAAGGAAGGAAGATATCCTTGGGGAAAAAGTCTGAAGGAATTCCTTCGGACTTTTTGTCCGAAGGAATACTTCGAAGAATAAACAAAGAGAAGTCCGCCAAAAACAAAAAGCCGAAGGAGTAATTCCTGTCCGAAGGAATACTTCGAAGAATAAACAAAGAGAAGTCCGCCAAAAACAAAAAGCCGAAGGAGTAATTCCTTCGGACTTTTTGTCCGAAGGAATTCCTTTGGACAAAAGTCTGAAGAAATCCAAGAGAGAAGTCAAAAAATCCAAAAGGTCAAAGGAATAAGGACACCTGCAAAAAACCCGGGTGCCCTACAATTTTTCCGAAAAGCCACAGATGTAGCACACAAGCCCTTGCGGAGGGCACTTGGTCGGTGACAAGACCATTCCAACTTTCCCAAAAGCCACAGAGGAAGGACACAAGCCCTTGCGGAGGGCACCTGGTCGGTGGCAATACCTTTGCAATTTTTCCGAAGAACATTCTGCCGATGGCCAAAGAAGACAAAGAAAATACCTTCGGACTTTTTGTTCGGAGGAATTCCTTTGGATAAAAAGTCCGAAGAAATTTGGAGAGTTTACAAAGCAAAAAACCCGACAGAAAATGTCCAAAGGCAAAAAGAGAAAAAATAAAGGATAATCCTTCAGACTTTTTGTCCGAAGGATTAATTCGGGAAAAGAACAAATGGGAAAAGCTCGCAAAGTAAAAAGCCCGCGGGAAAAGATAAGTCAAGGACAATTCAAGCGGAATAATTGTCTGAAGGAAATCCTTCAGAGGGTAAAGCCAAAGGCAAGGTCCGAGCATAGATAAGCCGAGGGAAATAAAGCCATAGGAAAAGTGAGGACATAAAGCCGAAGGAGATATCCAAAGGGAAATAAAGCAAAACAAATTGTCCGTAGGAAAGTGGACTAACAAAAGATCCAAAGAAAAATCCAAGACCAAAGACAAGTCCGTGGGAATAAACCCAAGAGCAACGCATGCACAGAAACATAAACAAAAAATAGATAGCCAGGAAATAAATTCAACCTGAATTTATCTCTCACTCAGCAAGATAGTTTTCCATGCAAGCACTTTCGTCCGTCTCAAGTTCGTAACATTCCAACAGCTCAACCGAAGTTCCAAATTCGGACGTCGAGTTGACTGTTCTAGATTTAGAATTGACTAATTGTTAAACGCCACATCTACTAGGAGTTTTCCATGCAAAGGAGAATAATCTCTTCGTTCAACTCAGCTTATCAAACGTTCCAACTCGGCTTCCAATGGATCAAGTCAAAGTTTTAAAATTGACATTGGCATGGATTTCTATGCAAAGAGAGGTGGGCATTTCAATAAACAAAGACAAGTCCATTTCCTCTATAGCAGCGCCAAGGAGCTTCATGCAAAGACAAGTCCACTTCCTCTAACACCAAGGAGCTTCATGCAAAGACAAAGGGAAAACATATTTTATTGAAAGGCAAAGTCAACCTTGAGTTAATCTAAGTTGATCCTCTTCTTTTTTTAATGCCAATCTTTTGGCTTTTGTAATTCTCTATAAGCTGGCTTTCAGCCTTGATTAAAATTATCACTCTCTTGGCAAGACCAGACTCTGCCATTGGTGAGTTGTGTAACCTCTTCAATCAATAGAAGTACTGCACTTTCAGGTTTCAAGTGGTGGCATAGTGTATATTCATTTAACAATTTGCATGTGGTAGATTTCTCTCCCTTACCAAATTTTGATTCATACCGAGTTGCTAGCTTATCATATTATGCAGGTCATGTTAAATGTTCTTTATGTCTTTTGCTGAAGCTGTAAGTGGATGTTATGTGGTTGCAAAGTGTCTTGTATCAGACCTCTCTCCATCGTTTTCCCTCATGTTTTGGTCATTGGATCGAACCTTCTCACGAAATACTTATGCATAGTGATCGATTGAAATCGAAGGTCTTCATTTTCCCTTGTTTATTCAGTGTTCAAGGTTCCAAGTAGAGTGGATCAATCTTTTGGTGTATCACTGTTATTAGATATGATTTCCCTTTCAAGTTTCCTTCTCCCTTTTCCATGGTAGTCCGCAGCACAGAGTAGAGATCCTCATTGATACATTTTACAGGAACCATCCTTCTCTGGAGGTTCTTCTCACCATTGAGGCACCCACCCTTGTGAGAAGATCCCATTTTTTCAACCGGATAGAGGATTGGTCATTTCATGCACCCTCTTCGATTCAGGGCGCAGCTCCAGGTTGACAACAGTTACTACTTCCGTATGATGACATGAAGATATTTTCCATGGAAAGTATAGGAGTGACAAGTAATATGTGATTTGTTGTTCATTATTGGGTGAGTTTACCTCATATATTTTCAGAATTGCACCTAAATTTTCAGTTCTTACTTGTTATTCATGATTATGGGAAGAGTTGTCCTCCATCTTGGGTCATAGAATGGGCTAGCATTACTTCATGGACTGCTGTTTTTCACATTTTCAGCTTGATTATTCTATTTGTTTCCATTCCATGGTTGCACTTTTGTACTTTGGAAATGTGCTTTGCTGGCCTTATCATTTTGAAGGCATGTTATGGAAATGCAAGTGGATTTCCAGCCACTAACGGGATGAGATTGAGGAAGAAAACATCATGTTACAACCACTTTTTTGTTCCATTTTTGAACTTGACATGGCTGTCCACTACCTCTGTGTCAATCACATGGCGGAATTTTGCTTGGCTTTGTCATATTTCTAGTTGTGACTTCATTTCTATACTGTTGGTTTGTATATTTTCAGTTTTGCACAACTATAATTTTGAGAGTTGGATGAAGTTTCAATGGGTTAACATGATGTGTGAAGGAAGCCAATGGTGGGGAACACCAAAAACAAGTAATAAAAGTATCCTACCATCAAAAGGTGAAGGTAAAACAATGGGGACAAAAATAAATCTGAATGTTAGTACTACTGTCATCTCTATTTCCAGCCATCACATGCCTTCATTTGCCCTCATACAAATGGGCTTACAGGTATATTCAATCATGGTTAAGAGTTCTTTGTGGTTTGAGGTTGCTAACATGATATTTCCAGCCCTTGCAAATCAATTTCCATGTCTGAAAATTCACTATAACATCATAGGAACAAAGGAGAATACCTTGCATATGGTTTGGTATGAAATGATTCACTATGCTTTGGCACCAACTACCCAATGTTCGCTGTTTTACACTTGTCATGGTACAACCCCCATACAATCAGTGTTGTACTATTTTTCCAAAGGGGCAGCTTGCATTATCATGGGAGATGTTAGCATAAGATTGGAGACTTGTTTTTTGCATTTTCAGTTTGTTGCTTCTCTTTTTCACACTTCTTTGGTGGTACCTTGACATTAGGGAAATATTCTTTTCAATTCCTATCAATTGGGGGAAATATTGTGCTAGTTCAAGTGTATTTCCAGCCACTCTTATGATGGCTTTGAGGGCAAGAGAAAGGAATTACAGCAGTTTATGGGGCAAAAGAATTCATGGGTTGGTCATGCCAATGAAACACAAGGGAGGAATGACAAAAGTGTTGCTAAACACTCATGTTTTACCTAATGTGTTCGCTTCATGTACAGGATTAATAACAAGGAGGAAGAGGGTTGTAGGAATCTTGAAATGGCCAAGGCACTTCGGAAGCATGAGCTTGGATTGGCAAAAGATCTCTCATTTGACCGGCACTAGGTCAAGGCTTTGGGAGCACTACACCATGTCTTCTCTCCTGAACATGGCACTTGGACACATGAACTTGAGTTTGCTTGAGGGCAAGCAAATTTGGGGACTGTAAGGTCCCCTTTTCTAGGGGGTTGACTTTTGATCAACCTTTTGAAGACATTTAACTTATTTTATTCCTTGTGGGCTAAGGGATGAATCAAAGGGAATATTTGTAATAATTTAGGATGTTGCTAGAGAGTGAATTTAATGATTTGGAATTAAAAAACAATGTTCTTAATTATTAATTGTAATTTATTATTTAATTGATCTTCAAGTAATTTTAATTACTATATTATGAGGTGTAAATTAGATAATAAAATATGACACTTTCATGAGGACTTGACCTTCAATTAAAAGTCCTTAATAACTTCGCACATAAAGGAAGGGACCCAAAAGTGGACGCCACACTTGGGAAATACTTAAGTGGCTAAAAGAGGTCTATCTTTGTTAAGAAACCCCCATTAGTGGTTCACCCACCTTGGAGGAATTATAAAATCGGGGCTTGAGACATTTGAAGATCATTTTTTTTGTCAATCTTATTTTCAGGGTATTGGAGTTTCAGTCTTGAATCAAGGCACTTAGAGTTCCAAGGAGATTTTGAAGAGGCAATTTCACTTCAGAAATTGCAAGTGTGTTGAGTTGAGTTGTTGATTTGAAGAGGATCTTTAAAGAAGATCCAAGGGCAGAATTTTTTTGTTCATTTGCAGATTTCTACTTTTCTAGGGTTTGACTACACAGTTTTAGATTTGGGATTCATATTTGGGTGACTTCCACCCAAGGTAAAATTTTAATTATTGTTTCATTTGAAAGAGCACATTTTTATTTTCAGTTCAAACTATCATTTGTTTAGAATTTTTGAGTATTTTGCAAGTTGTAAAATTTATAAGTTTCAGCTGTAATTTTGTCATATAAAATTAGAAAATATGATTTTTGCAAATCTGATTGTGGAATCGTGTTTAGAATATTTTTATCCATCTACAGATTTAATTTCATAATTTTTGGAGCAATTTTGAGGCATAAATCAACCCCAAACCCTAGTTGCCTAGGTCTTTGGGCGATTTGCAGTTTATGGGAAAATATTGCAGTAAATTTCAGTTTTATGGAATTCTGATTTTTTTCTAATAATTTGTGGGTCTAAGTTGGGATTTGCGACATACCCTTTTAGTTTGGTTTCAGCCCAAAAAGGGACCCCTTACATAGCTCCACTATGCAAGTTGTGTGAAGCACTGTCTAGCTCCGTGTCAAGTAAAAAAAGGGAGGCAATGGAGGCATCTAAATCAGCAGCCTCTGGGTTCACATCCCACAACTTTGATGGACCTTGTATTGAGGTTGTTTATGTGAGAGAAGACGTACGTTGGAATGCACATAAACCAAATCCTCCACCTTTTTTGCAGCCAACTTGTTGCGTTTAACTGAGTGGCTAAGTGCCCCAACTCCGTTCAGCTGAAGAGGAACTAACAACTTATTGAAGCCACAAAGTGAATTAGAATTGATAAAAAATAATTTTTTTAAGACTAAAAGTTAAAACTTAAAATGAAACATTGAAAAGGTCAAAAAAAGGGTAGAGTCAAAAAAATTAAAATCTTACTTGTGATAGAATTTTTCTTGCAAGTGGTTGAAAGTGGGTGGATGCTTGCCTATGGAGGTACCACCAAAAGTGAGTGTCCATCTTGTACTTGTCACGGATAGCACCAAAGGAGTGACCCATTGAGGATATGAAATGCACAAAATTTTCTCTGACTTGGTCTTCTACTTTTGGATCAGAAAAGATTCTAGATAATGTTGCCTTATATCCCTCGGCAACTTCAACATCCCTATATGGTGCGACCCTCCTTAGTAAAGAAAGAATCTCTGCATTGTAGTATTTGTATGTCAAGGAAAAGCAAACGAATGCAATGGGGTGGTCATTTTGTTCCACTTTTCAATGAGATGCGACTACATTTCCTTGAAGAACCTCTTTGTGAGATCTTGCTCTTTGGCATTTATGATGGATCTAATGTTCTCAATTATTGAGTCAATTCCGTCATAAATCTCACCCAAATATGGATGATCCATGTCCACATATTTCAACATGTTGTCGATAGGCTCAGTAAAACTCACCAAATACTCCACACGTTCCCACCACATATCATCAAGAATCCACCCTTTAACCTTTGTGGCCCTCTTATTGTTTGCTTGCCTTCATACACTCCAAAGGTTGTTGATGATCATGCTACTCAATGCCTCACACACCTTAACAAGTCGTCTCAAGACGAGGGCGTGTGAGGCAAATCGAGTCTTGGCAACCTAATACAAAATTAAAACAAATAAACTTAAAAAAATATCCAAAAATAAAAACATTGTGTAACAATCCTTGCCCAATTTGCCCTTAATTGTCTCAATTTGCTGCCTTGTAATTTTTTCAAACACTTTGTAAGCAAAGTGCTTCTTGCTGGTTTTTGTCACAGTTTTGATGATTTGTTTGAATGATGATGGATTAAAGTTTCAAGTGTTTATAGAACAATGCAAGAATGACAATGCTAAGTTCTAGATGCAAGAATGACTTCTTTTTTTGTTCTTTTCTATGCAATTAGATGAATTCACAAAGCAAACTAATCACTTACAGCCAGTGGACATTTAGTCGAATAGTTGGCATGCAACTTATTATCTCAATTCGAATGCTCAAAAGATAACTATAAATGACTAGCAACTTGTGATTCTTATTTGTATTGATGATTTGATACAATGCTCCACTAGACTAGCCAAGACTCTTGGCATGAACAAGAATTACAATTATATGGTATGCTGGTATGAAGGACAAACACCTATAGCTACAAATATAAACTATACTAAAGGATAAATTGTATGCAATGAACCCTGGTGGGATTGAGGCGCCCTTGAGAATAGATGAAGGAGCAAGCAATTTCCCAGCGAAAGGATGATCTCTCAAGCCAAATCGAATTTTCCAAGCCAACCGCCCCTGTTTTGGTCTCATCTCAAATTTAAAATAATATGAAATGAATATGCGTTGCCTCAAGCATCTAATATCATCTCCATGCTCCAAGGAAGTGGGCGCACCAAGCCAAGCAGAGAATCGATGCAAAATGGAACCCCCACAAGCAAAAACGTCCCTCATAATGGCGTCCTTCCTTGACTATAAATATCTGATTTTTATATCAGATTTCTTTACAATGCAATCTGCTCTCTTAACCAAGGAAAATCAATGCTAGGCTATATAGAAACCAACACCAAAAGATAGCTATGCAACCTCCACAAATCCATCAAATCGATTTCTCCAAAATTGGCCAATGGCCACAAATTTTGCTCCAATTGAGATGATTGAAATATCACTTCCAAAATGCAACCCTTCAAGAGATATTTCACTTCTTCAATTATGTTATCAATGGGAGTTACCATTCCCAAAGACAAATTGATTCACTGCAGGAAACTCTAGGCTCCACCAGCATACCACATCAAAGACATTAAATTGGAATAATTCATAATGGCAGCCCACACCTCCCTTTATACTTTTTTTTCCCCTTCATTTGGGAAGCTTCTAGAAACATCATAATATTTTATTATTATTTTTCCCTTTTAATATATTATATTTGCACTTTAATATAATATAATGAATTATATCATAAAGTACAAATATAACATCATCTTGTAACATGAGGTTTCTAAAAATAGAAACAGTCTAATAAATCATTAGAAAACCTCCAAAATATGTCGAAACTTCCCCAAAGAAACCAACTGCCATTTGGATAACTGTGGAGAGGACCCTCAAACCATGCCGTATTAGCCTACGAGGGCGACTGATAGGCTAATGATGTTGAAAGTACAATGTCTAACTAGAAGGGGACATTACACATTGCAAATTACAAACTTATAAAATTAAATTAATTTTTAAATTAAAAGTTACTTTCAACAACTGCAATTTTGAGAGGCTCTGAATATGCCTTGGGACATGTGATGGTTGGTTATGAACATTTGGATCTCGCTGGCCTCTTCATAGACTTGTTTGATCCAATCAATTTTTGTTTCCAAATTTTAAAACATAAGGTTGAGGGAATGAACGGCACAAGGTGTCCAAATTATATGCCCATACCTTGCCTCAAACAACATGCCCTTGGCTCTGCAATTTTTAGTGTTGTTTGTTACAACTTGGATAACGTTTTGAGGCCCCACTGCCTCAATGGAATCTATCAGGATGTCAACAATGAATCGTGCATCCTTCACTTGCTCCTCACAATCAACTGCGTTAAAAAACATTGCCCCTTTAGGGCTCACTGCAATCGCATTAATCAAAGGCCTATTTGTTGTATTTTTCCATCCATCAGAAATGATGGACACCCTTGTTTCGATCTATAAATCTCTGATGGGTTTCATTGCATCTTCAATGTGTTTTCTTTCTTTTGTCAATAAGGTGGTGCATACCTTTTCATAACCTGGGCTAACAAACTCTTTAGAGGCAGCATTGATAGATCTCACCATATCCTGCCAGTATGGTGATTTAACAACGTCAAATGATAGCCCAATGCGTAAAGACAACGTGCGATGCTTTGCTCCGCTATGTCCTTAGATTCATTTTGGAATTCCCTATCCATGGGCATGCATCTTTTGTTCTCTTGCAACCAAGAGGTGAATCCTCTTCCTCTTCGGCCGCAATGGGTGTAGCAAGAAAGAGATGTGATGTGGTCACCACATTAGCACAAGATGGATCAACAGGTGGTGATCCTTTCTTTCTCAAAAGATGATTCGATCTTTGCCCCATAACATCTACCTCTTCTTGCTCTTTGATGTATGCCCTCTTTTCCAGCCTTCCATTTATGCTTGGCCCACCACAAACTCTAATTCCAATGCCAAAAATCGCACACAAATGAGCTTTCACTCGACTATACAAGCTTTTGTATTTATAGTTACACTCTGAGCAAAGCTAATGAAAACACCTTCCACCAAGCATCTATTCTAATACTGTCACATACTTCCAAAGTGGCATTCGCAGATCAAATTTTGGAGTTATCTCTTGCCCTGCCAAACTAGCACTGGCACCCTGAGACATTCTAATTTTTGACAAATCCCTATAGCTCTTGGTAAAAAATAAAAAATTGCTATTAAAATTTAATGGTAAAAACTAAAAACTAAAACAATTGCTATTAAAATTAAAAACATAATCATTGCATTTGGTATTTGTGGAAATAACGGTTAAAACTTAAAAGAATAACAAAAAAAAGTTAAAATAAAATCTAGTTACAAACAAAACAAAACAAACCACAAATCTAAAAAACTTACCTTAAATCAGTGAATCCTCTTCTTTGCAAGCTCCTCAAGCTCCTTGACGCCAAATAGGTTGAGGCAATGGTGTAGGTTTAGCACAAGGAAGGAGATTCAATCTTATGTAATTGAAAAAATCAAGAGTGAACAAATGTGCAATGAGAGTGAAAAATGCAATGAATGAGAAATGTGTTATCTTGTTATTGTTGACGCAGTGGATTGCACCCTGGACAGGAGGCCGAGCTCCTGCCTTCCACACGCAACAATGAAAACTCCCCTCTTGCCTGTGGGCAAGGCAAAATTGGGGGGAGAGTCTCTAGATAAGGGCTAGCTCCCTTTGAAGCATCTGAGTTATTCCAATAAGTGCTAATACATACATATATATATATATATATATATATATATATATATATATAATGGGGAGGGAGTGAAATGGGAGAAGGATTACAGGAAAACAAAACCTAATCTAAGAGGGTGATGCACCAAATAATTTCGACCTACTCACATTCACACTCTAAACCATAAGAACACATACATATACTTTACTTGGTAAAAGGACCAGACTGCAGGAAGCTTAACATGGAGGCTTTAATGGAACACACAGAAAAAGGGACTTACCGTAGGTGCTGTAAGAAAAGCACACTGTCTAGTAACCTCCTCCCTCTGCGCTCCAAGTACAGCTCTTCTTGTCACTTGTAGGAATGACGCCTTATAGATACTAGATGTGTTGGTGTCAACCCTATGAAAGAATTAGGAAACAATGACTGAACACAAGACTAACACTCAGACACACTCAGAGATATCTTACCAGAATAGAGGTAAAAATGCGTTTTTATTGATTTCAGGGGAAAATTGCTAGGGCTTCGCCTTACAATGTGAAAGATAGCTCCTTTAAAATGAGAAGTTACAATATATATATATATATAAAAGCGAGAAACAAAAGGCACCTTTTTTGAAAAAGACTTTTGGCGCCCTTTGACAAGTGGCCCATGTGCGTCCCGAGGGCGTTAGGAAGGGGAAGCCGCTAAAATATAAATGATGTCGGTTCCGATTCTGACTTCAGGTGTTTAAAAACATAGGCCGCGCCGTTTCTCCATAACCAAGACTACTCCTTGAAGGCACCCACGCGGTTTGTTTGCTCATAAATGCAAAATGGAGAAAAAATGGGTCGCGCCGTTCACTGTTTGTGTCCTATTTATGACCACTTGGCAAGCACTGTTCCAACCGCTGGAATAACTCCTTGAGTCGACGCCTTCCTTCGCCACTTGGACTGTTTTGTCTATTTCTGCACTTGGCTCTTTTGTCTTTTCCTTGCCTTGTCTCTTTTGACTCCTTTGGCCCTCGGGGGCTATCTTCTCGTCCTTGTTGGCTCCTTGGGCTCTTTTATTAGTAGGTCGCTGAGTTCATTCTCAACTTTTGTCTTTTTCTAGCGTCGTCTTCCTGGTTTTGTCTTTTGCTGGCTTCTGTCTCTTTGTCTCTTTGTTCTTTTCTGGTTGGCACTCAAGAATTCAAAGATTAAACGGCTATTTCTCTACTATAAAAATGACGTTCGCGGGCCCGTCACCATTTGAAAACCAACGGCTAGTCTATTTCCCTGAAATTGACGGCTTCAGAGACGTCATCGTCCTTGGCAATTCCTTCAGTCTTTTCTCTTCGGCCTTTTGTCGCTCCCTTACCTTCGGGCTTTGCTTTGGACCCTCCCGAAGGGGAGGTGTCCCTTCGGCTTTGGAGAAGTGCCCTTCTTTCGGCAGTCGAGAGTCCCCCGCAAGGGAACCTGCCCTTCGGGATCCTTCGGCGGCCTTTTCTCTTCGGGTATCTTCCTGCGGACAAAATGTTTGCAAAAATTGCCTCGCCCGTTTCTTTTGTTGGAGCTTTTCCTCAGGTTTTCTCCCGCGGACTTTTTCTCACGGACTTTTTTCCCAAAGGAATTCCTTTGGACAAAAAGTCCGAAGGAATTATGTCTTTGCCTTAAGTCCTTTTCGCGGGGTTTTTTTTGTTCGTAGCCCTTTCGAATTTCTTCAGACTTTTTGTCCGAAGGAATTCCTTCGGACAAAAAGTCTGAAGAAATTCGAAAGGGCTACGAACAAAAAAAACCCCGCGAAAAGGACTTAAGCTTCGGACAAAAAGTCTGAAGAAATTATGTCTTTGGTTTTTTTCTTTAACTGCCTTCCAAAAGTGCCCTTCGAGAAATCTGCTTCGGTACTGTCGCTGACCAAGTGCCCTCCGCAAGGGCACTTGTCCTTCGGGAGGCTCTATTGAACCTTCTCATTGAACCATTCTTTCGAACCAAGCTGTTGAACCCACTGTTGGACTTTGACAATGAGCTTTGCTGTTGAACCAAAGTGATGAGCCAAACACTTGAACCAAACCGACTGAACCACATTATTGAACCAAGCACTTGTCCATTTTGCGCCAAAGTGTTGGGAACCCATTTATTCTCTGCAGAGTCCGTAGAAAACATGCTTGCAGAGTCCGTAGAAATTCTTGTGGAGTCCGTAGAAATGGACCTGCAGAGTCCATAGAAATTCTCTGCAGAATCCGTAGAAAATTCTAGACTTGTGCAAAATCATCAAATGAACTGGGTCAGGACAACAGGGAAGGAAGGGGACCGATTTTGGCCTGTTGGACCAAAAATGGTCAACAGTTACAAAATGAGTATGAATGTTGCTTTTAGGGTTGGGAATCCACTTTATTTTGTTTTTAATTGTATTTTGAAGTTCATGTTTTGCTTTAGGCAAAATTAGAAAAAATTAATTTTTGTGCTTGGGAGCATGGGGATATGCCCAAGAAGTGTGCTTGGGCTGCGGATACGCCTGGGTACATCTAGGCAATGTACCTGGGTGTATCCGTAGCCTAGGCACACTCCCTGGGTGTATCCCCATGCTCCCGTACCCGTCCCTGTGCTCCTAGGGCCTGAGGGGGGCGTATTCGGTAACGTAGAAATAAAATAAACATTAAGCTATAAAATAAAGTAGAAGTTTCATTTAGATAGGGACATCTAGTTTCTTATACTTTAAGTTATATTTTATTTATATACTTTCTGAATGTTTGAGTGGTTTCGGACCTCTAGAAGCTATAATGCAAATTTTGGGTTTTGGAGGATCGTATCATATTTCAGACTTAGATTTAAGGGTTTCGGGATTTCCAACTTAGCCATATTTTAGATTTTCAAGATTTCAAGGAGACATCAGAGGAGGTATGAAGGGTGCATGAAGGGATGTACGTATGATAGAATGGTATGAGAACATCTCTTGTAAAGTGCCACGAGTTGATCCCACCTCATTCTTGGTGCACCCTTTAAGGCGTGCACTTAGGGAGCTTCAATGCATTGAGGAGCCCCTACAAACTAGATGATTTATAGTCATTGAATGATAAAGTTGAAAAATAGTGGGAGTGGCATTCATGTTTTTGAGGACAATCTAGATTATTTATTCTAGATTTGAATGTACATTTGGTCTTTGAAGTAGTGAAGTAATGAATGAATGCTATATATTTTTAAGTGTTTTATCTTTTATAGACTAAAAATGAGTATTATGAATTGTTTACTAAAAGAATGAGTAATATGCATTGTTTATATATATGTGTGTGTGTGTGTGTGTGTGTGTGTGTGTGTGTGTGTGTGTGTGTATTAATAATATAATGTACGTACGTTTCCATGGCGTTTTCAAATAAAGGTTTTTGAAAAATGGTGTTTCCACATTTTCGAAACATTTCCATTTCCGTACCCGTTTCTGTTTCCAAACAACATAGGTTCAAATATCATAAACACATAAGATACATGCAATTTCATCTATCCTCCAGTATATATGGCCATCAACGAGAAGAAAATGACTTGAATTTTTGATCAAATGAATAAATCTATCAAAGAGATTAGAGTCTACTGGTACTACTATGATTTAATAGTGATTAGAATAGAGGGCATATTGGTTTCTCCTCTCAAGGTCCCATACTATGTCCTAGCTAGATTGGCTGAACAAGAGATTGCATATCAATTTGTTCAAGCAATAGGAGGTTTGTGTAAACTAAAAAATTAGAAACCTTGGAAACTGTAACCTCTTAAAATAGGAAAGAACATTTACAAGACTTGACCATCTATCCAAAAATTATCTACACATAGGGCCTCTTTTAATTTGGATGATCATATGTTGAGACAATGGGATCCTGTTGGCAATGTCAAGAAGCATTTGTATTTTGTAATGTCCCTTTTTTGGAGCTTAAAGTAATTTTATTACTAAAATAGAAAGTATTTTTAAATACTTAAAAATAAAGGCAATTAATAGAAAAAACACTTTATGTTATAAATTTCATTTAAGTTGGGGCCTTTTAAGGGTCATGGGCATGTAAGGCCTAAAGTGAAATTATAAGTTCCTTTCAATATTTTTAAATTAACTCTTCCCTCTAAATTGGGCGCTACACTTGGAGGAGGCTATTTAAAGAGCAAAAAGGCTCAATTGAAGATCATGTGTGCGTATGCTATTTTGGAGAGAAGCCAAGTATGTCAAGCTTGATCATCTTTGGCATAGATTCTTGGAGAATGTTACCCTCCAAAAGCTATAAGGCTCTATAAAATGGTGTCTATCGACACCACCTATTGAAGGAAATATTGTGAATCTATTTGAAGTATCAATTGAATTTTTTGAGTTAATATTGCATCTGTAACGAATCATTTGGAGCACAAAGATCAAGCAAAATAGAAGGGTTCGTATTCTCCAGGGTTGGTGAATGAGAGTGAAGGTCAAGGAGGGCTATCTAGACCTAGAGTGAACCACTTAAGGGCTGGAAAAGACTTCAATTTGGAGGATTTGGTTGATTAAAAGCCTAGATTTCTATCTAATTTTTCCTAAGTGGAGCGATCCATTGGTGAGGTTTGGTTGATGTGTTTTGAACTCATTGATGCTTGAAAAATATTAAAATTACTTGCATAATTTTTGGGTGGAAAACTAGGGTTTCAGAACTTTGGAGCAATTTTTTGTGACTTTCCCATGGAAGGAAAATTCTGATTTATGTTTCATTAGAAAGCTTATATTTTTAGTTTCGCTTTGAGCTATCACTTGATTAGAAATTCCAAGTATTTTCGGAGTTATGGTTTATGAAGTTTCAGCTGTATTTTGGGCATAAAAATCACAATTTTTAGAATTTCAGGAAAATAATTGGATATTCCTTTTCTCCATATTTTTGTGCATCTACAGTAATATTTTTATAATTTTTGAGTAATTGGAAGTGATAGGTCTAAAATTGGCCCTAGGCGTTGGGGTTTGGTGTTTTCCAGAATTGTTGTTGCTGTTAAAAATCAGAAATCAGTTTGTTCTAATCCAATTTTCAGTTAATAACATTGGGATTTGTGGCTTTTTGGCTAAATCAGATTTGGCCCGATTTGGGAGACATTTCATATTCTTTGAGGGGAAAACTTAATTTGGTTATTAATCAGAATCCTCATCTTGATGAGAAATATTTCTGTTTACACTAGAATTAATTAGAATTGAAACTAACTCAAATGTGGAAATGTAAACTATTGGAATATGATCTAGGATGTTATATAAAATGTAATACAATAAATACAAAGATCTACAAAATTTATTGAAGTTGTAAATTACTAAAAATAGAAACCAAGGCTAGGGTTAGAGAATTGTCCTTGCAAATTGTTTTATATCAGACCGTGTTGACTTTCTATGAGCTGTGACTGTTTAGGAAGACCTGCAAACATAGATGAATATGAAAATAGTAGCTCGTTGTATACTGGGACAAGGCCGTAGGAGGATAAAGACACAGTGCATTGTTGTTTGACACTATAGCTTTGTCCTTGCAGGTTGTGTGCAAGATCTGAAATCTGGGCTTGTTTGCCTCTATCTAGAGGTGACTTGTTTTTGTGCATAACTTGATTAGACATGCGCAAGACTTGTAAAATCAAAATCCTAGTCCTGCATAAGCACACAAAAGAGATTAAATGCAAAGAGGGGGAAAAATAGAGAGAAGTGGGATTGATAGAGCTATGCTTAGAAAACCCATTGTTGACTGAGTGCTGCCTACATTGACGGAAGGCCTCATGTCGATGTAGTTATCCATTTAGGGAAGATCATATGAATACTATTAACAAGCTTGATTAGAATGATTGACAAATGATGCCCTTAACCCAAAATCAAACAATGCTAGACTTGGCCAAGGACTGATATATTGTAGCGAAATTGCAATAGAGGTCTCACCTTAGAAGATAGATGCTTTTGAAATCATAAAGGAGATGCTTTGTAAGATGATTTCTAGGTCCTTTCAAGTGTGATCCTTGATGTGCTTTTAAAGAGATATCTTTCAAATATTTTCAATAACCGACCTATTGGTTTTTGTGAGAAAGTCGTTAAGAAGCGTGTCACTTTGAAAAGATGACCATTAAAGCATTGTGGACAAGGCCATAGTGCATCCTTGTCTAGAGTAGAGATAAAATAGGTAAGTCTAGGAGATATTCACAATAATTCGAGACTTTGAACGCTTTCATAGAGATTACAGGTTATTGGAATAGCGAATTGGCCAAGCAAGGTAAATATGTCAAGGACAAGCATTGTCAAGCATTTATTTATTAAATTTCACTGTCTACAATTTTGTGAACCCTAAGGATGACAATGAAGTGATATCACAATTGAAGACTACAGGCCTATTCATGCCACAAGGTTGACAAGTACAGTGTCAGAAAGTAGAAAAGAGGCCAGATGCCTAGTTACCCTTGGATGAACCAAAGGGAACATACCCTAACCTTAAGAGGAAATTATTGCAAGGTCTACCTCCAACTTCTCCATTTGCGGCTCAAACATCTTCTTAAGGAATTTCAGGTGCCCGGGTAACAAGACGCTCTTCTACTATGGTTACATCTTTGGCTACTTCTATTGTTATTTAATTGGACACAGTCTCTCTACACTGCTCCTATGGCAATTGCAAGAAGTCAAGTTAGCTCACCTGTTTTGCTTGGTCCATCTCTTCACTAGGGTTCACTCAAGTTACACTAGGCAGTCTAAAATGTCCCAAACCAAGCTAAAGACTCAAACCCTAAAGGCTATTCTTAAGACATTGGCACAAACCACTGAGACCATAATTGTGTCTACTACTGCTGCTGAAAAAGTTAGTCATATTTCCTCAAAAATCAAAATAACACACCCACAACCTCAAATTCCTAATCCCTTGCTATAAGGATTAAGATACTGGTAGCACAAATAGTCCAAAGAGAGCAGACTGGCTTTATAAAAGGCAGGTTTATTTTGGATAACCTTATTACTGCATGGGAGCGTATGGAATGGGCAAAAGGCTCCTTTAATATGATTGAATTTGATAAAGCTTATGATCGGATAGGTGGGATTTCATTTTGAACATGCTGGATTGGCTGGGTTTTGGCTCCTTTTTCCACAAGGCAGTTGAGGCTTTGTTTTCACATGCTTCTGCAAGAGTTAATGTGAATGGTATTCCCTTAGAATCTATCCAATTGCAACGATCCACCAAGCAGGGATGTCCTTTAGCCCCATATCTTTATGTCATTGCTACTGATGCCCTTGATTAGTTACTAGAGGCAGTGAGAATTCAGGGACAAATTAGAGGTATTTTTCTACCAAATGGCAGCCAGCTCTTCAATGTTCACTTTGTCAATGACTCAGCTCTAACTCCTAAGCTTACTCATCAATCCATTGAAGGTACAATGCTTTGCTTAGAGACTTTTGTTGAGGCTGTTGGTGCAGTTGTAAGTGAAGGAAAAACATAAGTTTTGCTCATTGGACAAGATAACCCTCCACCCTAGCTGAATCAATGATGGAAACTCATAAAACCAAGTGAAACTGTTTATTATTTGGATATTCCATTTGGTAGTCATGTAATGTCCCCTTCTCGAGCATGATTTTTCCAGTGACCGTTGGCCTATTCCTGAGACCCGTAGGCTACTCAGAAGGTAAAATTAGGGTTTCTTGTTTTGAAGGATGCTCTTGCTTGAGGTTGGTTGATTCAATGGTGGATTCTTTCTGGGTTTTTAGAGAGCTTCGCAGTGATATGTTCTTTTTGGCATTCTGAGCATCTTCAGGAATTTACTATTTTTAGTAAATTCTATTTTTGGCAGTGGTTCTGTTGATTTCGGCACGGTTGGTTTTCCATGTCAGTTTGATCTATCGGCTTACTCAATTTTGGGCTTTGGGGCACAAATGGAGAGATAAGTCGAATTATTTTAATTAAGTCATGTTTTAATGTTATATTTTAACATTGACTCTCCCCTTGGCCTAGCTACTTCACTTTAAGTTGTTTTAAAAAGATGTTCTTTATGGGGTGGGCGCCTCATTAAAAGAATTAATTATAATTCTTATTGAATATTTAATCCAAGCTTAAGTTGGACGCCACCTATTGGAGGATAGGGTTTCTAGAAGGGTCAAACGGAAATTATAAAAGGAAGCCTTTGGTCCTCACTTGGATGATCTTGAACTACAGGAATGTTATGCTGCCGGATTGGCTTGGGATTGCTTTGAGGAATGAAAGCCTCCTAGCTTGGCATTGCTTCTCGCTTGAAAGATAGCGACTAGTGGTGAGATAGTGTAGTTTGATTGTTTTGTATGTAGGATTTGTGCATTGTATTCAGTGTGCGTTTTATAGATCAGGGTATGAGAAATTTAGGACTGTCATATTCATTACAGCACGCTGTGTTTTGTTTATAAGTAAAAAAAGACAAAAGTTCATTGTGGGTATTGGTTATATCTCTCTGTTGGTAATGGGCGCCCCTCTTCTATAAATTGTATATTTTTTAATGACTGCTGTGATTTTTAAAGGCAAATCGCCCCTCTTGCTGGACTGTACTTCCTATGTGTGCATTGAGCTGCGTGCAATAATTATATAGAAGCTTTTGGGTCTGTTTGGTGTTCCAATCTTGGGCGCCTTCATCATTAGGGCCTTTTGCTTTTCGTTTCACGTCAATAAGATGAATTGGGTGAGATATTTGTCCATTTTAGTGTGATCTTAGGGTGCTGGTTTTACATTTAAAGATGCAGATCAGAACAGAGCAGAATCGTGAATCTATGTTTTTTGAGGAAAGAAAGCAGTCTCGATGTGTTCCATTAAGCAAGGAGGATTCTCTATTTAAATGCTTGTTGAATGGTTCTAATTCTATGCTCTTGGCAGGGGAATTCTTGATCATATTGTAAGCTGGCAGTAGTACTGACAACAGTTCTTTAGTCTTGCTTAATCATGATTTGTAATGCTGATCTTATATTCTGAAACTGCATTGTAATACTTTACATCTCCGTCATATGGTAGCTTCCACTCCCTTTCGGGTTGGAAAGCACATTCTTGACGTTGAGTATTTCAGTATTCTTGTTTATTTCCCTTCAGAGCATTGTAATTCGTAGCGCTCTGCCATATGGTCGCCTCACTCCATACTGGATTGGGTAGCACATACTTGGTGTTGAGTTTCTTGTAAGCATTGTAATTCTTAGTACACCATATGGTCGCCTCACTCCATACTGGACTGGGTAGCACATACTTGGTGTTGAGTTTCTTTCAGTACTTGTAGTAGTAGAAGAGCCTCTGACCATATGCTCGCCATCATCGGCGCCATTCTTGGTTAGAGTTCCTTCCAGCTCTGTTTCTGCATTCAAATCCTCTAACCAATGCTCACACCTTGGCCTCCTCGGAATCTTGGTGTACATTCTGGTTAGAGTTGCTTCAATGATCGTTTTGGTTTAAGGCTAATCCTAACGACTGTGTATTGCTCTGCTGATTGTAATTGAAAGTTTGAAAAAAATTGGCTCGGAATATTTCAAGGCATTTCTCTATAGCTGATCAATGGTGATGGATACTAATTTTTTTTGAAAAGAAGCTGCTAATGTGGAATAAACTTGACGTTCCTCTTGCAGGGAAGGTTACTATTGTCAACTTGGAGCCACACCCTGAATCGAAGACGTGCATGAAATGACCAATCCTCTATCCGGTTGACACAATGGGATCTTCTGACGAGGGTGGGTGCCTCAATGGTGAGAAGAACCTCCAGAGAAGGCTGGTTTCTGTAAGATGTATCAATGAATCTCCACTCTGTGCTGCAAATCTATCATGGAAAAGGGAGAAAGAAACTTGAAAGGGAAATCCTACCTAATGACGGTGATACACCAAAACATTGATCCACTCTACTTGGAACCTTGAACACTGAATCAAACAAGGGAAAAAGAAGACCTTTGATTTTCAATTTATTACTATGCATAAATATTTCATGAGAAGGTTTGATCTAATGACCAAAACGTGAGGGAAAACGGTGTAGAGAGGTTTGATACAAGACACTTTGCAGCCACCTAACATCCACTTACAGCTTCGGTAAAAGACATATATAACACTAAACATGACCTACATAATATGATGAGCTAGCAACTAGGTACGAATCAAAATTTGGGAAGGGAGAGAAATCTACCACATATGCAAATTGCCGAATGAATATACACTATGCCAACACTTGAAATTTGAAAGTACAGTCCTTCTATTGATTGAAGAGGTTACACAACTCACCAATGGCAGAGTCTGGTCTTGCCAAGAGAGAGATGAAAAAATCCAAGGCTGAAAAGCCATTAATATAAAAAATTACAAAAGCCAAGAGATTGGCATTGAAAAATAGAAGAGGAAGATCAACTTAGATCAACTCAAGACCAACTTTCCTTCCAATAAAATATATTTTCCCTTTGTCTTTGCATGAATCTCCTTGGGGTTTGAGAAATGGACGGTGGGTCTATTTGAAAGTCAACTTCTCCTTTGCATGGAAGATTACGCCAATTGTCAAAAATAGACTCCTCTTGAGCTGTCAGATCGAGAAAACAATCATTTTTACCTGAAAATGGCGCCAAACATAGACTGAGAAACTCGGCTTGAAGCTGAGTTGGACCTTCGGATGCATGAGAATGACTAGTCAAACAATGAACAAAACAAATAGTCAACTGAAACTTATCAATTCGCCAAAAATAGTCCTTGCTTGCATGAGTGAGACATATTTAGACTGAATCATTTGTCGACTTTTTGTTCTCGGTTTTCTTATTTCCATGCATGCATTTCTCTTGCCTGCTTTTGGTTTTTCTATTTCCTGGCTTTTTGTTGACTTCACCTTGATCTTTTATTTTCTGCAAACATTTGTTTTTCTGACTTGGCTTATTCCCTTTGATTTTCTTCGAAATTTTCGTTTGACAAATTTTTCCCACAGAATTTTCTGTTTATCTCCCTAGCCTTTGTGTATTTTACATCGGGTTTTATTCTCTCGGGCTTTTTATTATTTGCGAATTTCCTGCGGAAAAATTGTATGCCCCTGGCTTTAATTTCTGTCGGATTTCTGTCTCGGCACTTTCCCGCGGGCTTTATCTATTTGCACTTTTCCCAAATTAACCCTTCGGACTTAAAGTCCGAAGGATATCCCTTCTTTGTTTTCTCTTTTGCCTTTGTGTATTGTAACTGTCGGGTTTTTCTTTGTCCCGAATTTCTTCGGACTTTTTGTCCGAAGGAACCCAGGTGTCCTTCAATTCTTCCAAAAATCCAGCTCTGGAGAGACAAGCCCTTGCGGAGGGCACTTGGTCGGTGGCAAGACCTTTGCATTTTTCCCGAAGGGCATTTTGCCGGTGGCCAAATAAAGACAAAGGAGTAATTCGAATTCCTTCAGACAATATCTTTGTGTTTATTTGGCCACTGGCAGAATGCCCTTCGGGAAAAATGCAAAGGTCTTGTCACCGATCAAGTGCCCTCCGCAAGGGCTTGTGTCTCTTCGGAGCTAGATTTTTGGAAGAATTAAAAGACACTTGGGTTTTTTGTAGGGCACCTGGGCCTTTTGTAGGGCACTCAGGTTTTTTGTAACCGTCCTCTAATTCCTTCAGAGTTTGTCCACACCTTTGGATTTTGTGTCTCCTTAATTCCTTCAGACAAAAAGTCCGAATGAATTGAATACTTTGTAAATTGTCCACACCTTTGCAATTCTCTCGGACTTCTCCCATGTCCTTTGAAAAATCTTTTCCCTCGAACAAAAAGTCCGAGGAAATTGTCCGTCTCTTAGCCCGACAAAATTTTGAGAAGACAACACTTTGGAAAGAAAACACTTGGGAAAGAGAATAGTCGTTGTAAGTCTGAAAAACAACCCTGTATTCTGTAGGTGTCTGAAAGAAAACACTCGCCTTCATTCATAAGCAAACCTACAGGCTTGTAGATTAACCTTAAGGATGGTTGTAGGTGGACATTGCCAAATCTTAAAACGAGAACACCCCTTCGAATCCTTTGAATGACCAAAACTTTACCTTGCTGTAGGCTCTTTCCTTGGCTGTAGGTGTCTTTCCTTCAAACAGACTGCATGCTTTATATGATGGTTGTAGATGGCTCCTTGGGATTTGCATGGTTGTAGGTGTCTTTACCAATTTACATGGCTGTAGGTGTCTTTTTAAGGACCCCAAAACTGATTTACAAGATAAATTGGTACCATAAGACCATCTCCCATTTAGTAAGGTTGACAATTTTACCCTATGGGGGCAAAAATGTCAACAGTTACCATTGTTGACAAAATCCTAAAAGCAGGGCATATGTTCTACCCTACTTGCTTGTTCCCAGCCCAAGGAACATTTAAAGCACTTAGAGAGGGTTCTCAAAAGTTTTTTATGGGCAAAAAAGGTGGGAGAAAAGGGTTCCTCTTTGTTGCTTGGGATGTTTGCACTCTTCCAAGGGATCAAGGGGGGTTGGGGATTCCACACATAAGAGTACAAGGGATAGCTCTTGTAGGGAAATGGATTGTACGATCAGTCGAAGGGGATGTCCCTTGGCAAATCCTTATCCGACAGAATTATTCATACATACTATGTTATGTGACATAATTAGTAGTGCTGGTGCATTTATGATTGCCAAATCCACGCCGCTTAAGAGAATATGCACTCCTTGGTAGATACTCTTGAGTTCTCTCCATTGGCAGTTTGAAGGCCGACGGGATGCTTGCGATTTAACTACACATCTTGTTTGGACCTTCAACTCGCAACGTGGATAAGTTGGGCTTCAACCTTTTGTTGCAGGCAAAATATTAGCAAAGACGGGCTTGTTTTGTTGGGGGACCTTTGGAAAAATGGGAGGCAGTAATAAATATCTTGGAGGGACTTAAAGAGGGCTCAAGTTTTGTCACCAACTGACAAAATTGTTTTTCAAGAGCTTTATAATATGCTTCTTGAAAAATGTCTTTTCAAAATGCATTTACATAGCATAGCCCTGTTGACCAATTTTGGTCCTGCTGGCCAAAAAATAAAGTTCCCCTCTTTCTTTCCTTGCTAGCCCTGTTAGCCAATCTCTGATGAATTCACCTTACTGCAATTTTGGGTTTTCCCTTTGTGACAAGCCCGTTTCTATAAAGAACCAAGTGATTTGAGTCTTGCAAGTATTTCGAGTTGATCTGGGGCTCATTTCATTTCAAGCAAATTACCTCGGACAAGCCTTTTATCGGCAAAAGGATGGGCCAGTTTCAAAGAAGTACAAGTCTTTTACAAAACTCCAAAGGTCAAGTGCCCTTGCGGAGGGCAGGAAAGTAACAAATGGGACTATTCAAGCAAGCTCCGAAGGACAACTTTGGACCCAAAGTGCCCTTGCGGAGGGCAGAAGGTGCATTTGCAAGAGATCAAGGCAGAAAGCCCAAAAGGGAAGTTTCCTTTGAAAAAAGTGACAAGTCAAACAATGAATTTCTTCGGACATTTTGTCCGAAGAAAATCCATGAAGAAACCAAGGGGCAAATTTCTTCGGACAAAGTGACTGAAGGAATTCCTTCGGACATTTTGTCTGAAGAAAATTACCAAAGGAAAGCCGAGACACTGAAGGCACGAATTCCTTCGGACATTTTGTCCGAAGAAATTCGGAAGACAAAGAAACCCGAAGGGTAAGTGCCTTTGCGGAGGACTCTTGGCCATAAAAAATGACCTTTTCCTTTTTCTGAAGGATCACTTTCCCTTCAGAAAAGTTCATTTGCAAAAGCCAAGGAAATTGCTAAAGGATAATGACGGGCCTGAGAACGTCAACTTCAACATGGTGAACTAGCTGTTGAAGGTTCAAATGTCTGGTGACGGGCCTACAAACATCAAATTCAAGGTTAAAAAAGAGACGTTTGAAATATTTCGAGCCAATTTTTTTCAAATTTTCAATTACAATCAACAGAGCAATACACAATCGTTAGGGTTAGCCTTAAACCAAAACGATACTGAAGCAACTCTAACCAGAATGTACACCAAGACCCCGAGGAGGGCAAGGTGTGAGCATTGGTCAGAGGATCTGAATGCAAAAACAGAGCTGGATGGAACTCTAACCAAGAATGGCGCTGATGATGGCGAGCATATGGTCAGAGGATCTTCTACTACTACAAGTATTGAAAAGAAACTCAACACCAAGTATGTGCTACCCGATCTAGTATGGAGTTGAGGCGACCATATGGCGGAGTGCTACGAATTACAATGCTATGAAGGGAAATAAGAAAGAATGTTGAAATACTCGACGTCAAGAATGTGCTTTCCAACCCGAGACGGAATGGGAGCTACCATATGACAGAGATATAAAGTATTACAATGCAGTTTCAGAATATAAGATAAGCATTACAAATCATGATTAAGCCAGATTAAAGAACTGTTGTCAGTACTGCTGTCAGCTTACAATATGATAGAGAATTCCCCTGCCAAGAGCATAGAGTTAGAACAATTCAACGAGCAGTTAAATAGAGAATTCTCCTTGCTTAATGGAAATACCGACACTGATTTCTTCTCTCAGAAAACAGATTCAAGATTCTAATCTGTTCAAATTTGCACCTTTAAATGTAATACCAACAACCTGAGATCACAGTAAAATGGACATATCTCTCACACAACTCATCCAATTGACGTGAAACGAAAAGCAAAAGACCCTAATGATGAAGGCGCCCAAGATTGGAACACAAAACAGACCCCAAATGTTTCTATTTAATTTATGCACGAATCCCAAGGCAAACACAGATGGTACGGCCCAACAAGAGGGGCGATTTGCTTTTAAAAATCACAGCCTTCATTAAAAAATCTACAACTTACAGAAAAGGTTCGCCCTTCACATACAGAGAGATATAGACAATACCCATAATGAATTTTTGTCTTTTTTGACTTATGAATAAAAACACAATTTGCTATGACGAATATGAATTCCTAAATATCTCTAATATGCATAAACTGATCTATAAAACCACACACTAACTACAATGCACAAATCCCACTACAAAACAATCAAACTACACTATCTCACCACTAGTCGCTATCTTTCAAGCGAGAAGCAATGCCAAGCTAGGAGGCTTTCATTCCTTGAAGCAATCCCAAAGCCAATCTGGCAGCATAACATTCCTGTAGCCAAAAGATCCTCAAAATGAGGACCAATGGCTTCCTTTTATAATTTTCGGTTGCCCCTTCTCGAAACCCTAATCTTTTTTTTTTTTTAGTCAAACCCTAATTCTCCAATAGATGGCGTCCCACTTTCCCAAGCAAAACTTTGACTTTATATTATAAACTTTATTTCTTCCTTGAAGTTGGCGCCCAAATTAAGGTTGGATTAAATCTTTAATAAGAATTGTAATTAATTCCTTCAATGAGGCGCCCACCCATAAAGAACATCTTTTAAAACAACTTAAAGTGAAGTAGCTAGGGCCAAGGGGGAAGTCAATGTTAAAATATAACATTAAAACATGACTTAATTAAAATAATTCGACTTATCTCTCCATTTGTGCCCCAAAGCCCAAAAATGAGTAAGCCAACTGATTAGATTGAAATGGAAAGCCAACCGTGCCGAAACCAATAGGACCACTGCCAGAAATAGAATTTACTAAAAATAGTAAATTCCTGAAGATGCTCAGAATGCCAAGAAGAACATATCACTGCGAAGCTCTCTAAAAACTCAGAAAGAATCTGCCATTGAATCAACCAACCTCAAGCAAGAGCATCCTTCAAAACAAGAAACCCTAATTTTACCTTCCGAGTAGCCTATGGGTCTTAGGAATAGGCCAATGGCCACTGGAAAGATCATGCTCGAGAAGGGGACATTACAGTCCGCCCTCCCCAAGATTGCTTGTTCTCAAGCAATCGCAAACCTGGATGCTGCAGAATCTCATCATTCTCCCAAGTTGCATCCTCCATAGGCAAATTTTCCCACTTCACCAAGTATTCTCTGATTGTTCTTTTCCTCAAAGAACGTTATCTGTAATCAAGTATCTCCTCTGGAATTAAAACCAACTGTCTTTCATCCAAAGGTGGCAACTGTGATGAAGCAACAACATTGTGTCCAAGTGCCTTCTTGAGGCGAGACACGTGGAAAACATTGTGTACTTTGCTATCAGAAGGTAGCTCCAACACATAAGCTACTGCTCCAACTTTTTTGATAACCTTGAATGGCCCATAGAAACGAGGTTTGAGCTTCTCAGCTCCACTCTTCTTGAGAGTAGACTGTCTATAAGGCTGTAATCGAAGAAAAACCATATCTCCAACCTCGAAAGAGCGCTCAACACACCGTTGATCAGCATACATCTTCTGTTGATTCTATGCCATCTGAAGATTGTTCCTCAATGATTTCATGATATCTTGACTCTGCTACAATAAGTCCTTGGCTTGAGGAGCTTTGCTATCACCAAACACCAAATCAACAAAGCTAGGAGCTTCATAACCATAAAGAGCCAAGAAAGGTGACATCTTTATTGACATGTGGAAAGAAGAATTATTGCAGTACTCGCATATGTGAAGCCACTTCACCCATGCTCTTTGCTGCTTGGAAACATAGTTTCTCAAATAGCCTTCCAACCACTTGTTCACTATTTCCGTTTGTCCATCTGTTTGGGGGTGATAACTAGTGCTTGGAGTAAGCAAAGTACCACTCATTCTGAAGACCTCTTGCCAAAAAGTGCTTAGGAACTTGCTGTCCCTATCACTCACAATGTTTTTTGGCAGCCCATGTAACCTAAACTCCTCATGAAAAAATAGATCTACAACTTGGGCTGCTGAAAAAGAGCTGGTAATGGCGAAGAAGTGAGTAAATTTGGTTAGTCTATCTACTACAACATAGATACAATCCTTCCCTTGGACCTTGGGCAATCCCGTGATGAAGTCCATCGATATGCTTTCCCATTTTTGATTGGGAATAGGGAGAGGTTGCAGCAATACGGCTGGTAGAGTATGCTCATTCTTGTTCATTTGACAAGTGGGACACTCCTGAATGTAGCGTTGAACTTCCCCTTTCAACCCTTTCCAAGAAAATCTTTCCCAGATCTGCCTATATGTTTTAAAGAATCCTTGATGACCAGCAAGCGAAATGTCATGAAATGTCAACAAAATCTTCTTTTTGAGCTTAGAATCAGCGACGAAAAAGATCCTACCCTTGTAGTGAATCAGCCCTTCAATCACCTTGTACCTTTCATCATGAAAAGTACCCTCAATAATGCTGGTTGCAAACTGATTTTTGGCATAATCAGCAAGCAACATGTCCTTCCAAGCAGCAGTAAGCTCACACAGTGAGCTTAAATGGGGTCTCCTAGATAGAGCATCAGCCACAATGTTGTTTTTCCCCTTGACATACTCGATGTCAAAATCGTAAGCTTGGAGCTTACTTACCCACTTTTGTTGCCTTTCGTTCAAATCCTTCTGATGCATAAAGTGCTTGAGACTGTTATGATCAGTATTGACCACAAACTTGTTTCCCGCCAAATACTATCTGAACTTAGCTAATGCATGCATAGTGGCAAGCATTTCCTTGTCATAAATGGAGTAGGTTCTTTCAACACCTCTTAGCTTTCTACTCTCAAACACTATGGGATGTTTGTTTTGCATCAAAACAGCCCCAACTCCTTCACCGAATGCATCACACTGTAGCTCGAAAGGCTTGGAGAAATCCGGGATAGCCAAAACCGGACAAGAGCTCATGATCCTCTTAAACTTATCAAAAGTAAATTGAGCCTTTTCTGACCAACAAAAGGCCCCTTTTTTCGTGAGATCAGTAAGAGGAGCAGCATTCTGTGAGTACCCTTTCACAAATCTTCTATAAAATCCACAAAGACCCAAGAACCCTTTCAATTGAGTCAAGTTCTCAGGAGGTGGCCAATCAACAATTGCCTTGATCTTTTTCGGATCAACCTTCATATCTTAGCACTGATTATGTGACCAAGGTACAGTAACTCCATTCCAAATTCACATTTGGATGCTTTGGCGAACAAGCTCTCAGATTCTAGGATGCTAAGCACTTCCTCCAAGTGCTTGAGTTGTTCATCCTATGTCTTGCTAAAAATCACGGTATCATCAAAAAATATCAATACAAACTTCCTCAGCTGTTTCTGAAAAACTCTGTTCATGCAAGACTTGAAAGTAGCAGGAGCATTAGTCAACCCATATGGCATGACTAGAAACTCGAAGTGGCCATAGTGACATCTAAAAGCTGTCTTCTTAACATCTGATCCCCTCATCCTAATCTGGTAGTAGCCCGATCTCAAATCGAACTTTGAAAAGAACTTGGCTCCATGTAGCTCATCATTGAGCTCATCTATCCTTGGAATGGGGTATCGGTTTTTGATGGTGCTTTGATTCAAAGCACGATAGTCCACACACATGCACATGGTACCATCCTTGTTCTTCACAAGAACCACTGTTGAAGCGAAGGGGCTCTTGCTTGGGCGAATGAAGCCCATCTCCAAGAGCTCCTGAATGTTTTTCTCAATCTCATCCTTCTGCTTCTTGGGGTACCGATATGGAGTTGTAATAACCAGTTTAGCGCCTTCTTTGAGCTCTATGATATGTTCCGAACCCTGTTTAGGTGGTGGTCCAGGAGGCAAATCAACAAATACCTTGCTCTTCTTTGTGAGTAGAGACTGAACATCAGGAGGATAGTCTCTCTTAGTTTCAACCGGACTAGCAGGAAGAATCATACATTTTGCAACCCACTCAGCTTGATCATGACGGATCAGCCTTGCCATTCTCTTGAATGACACAACCCGAGGTCCCCCATTGGACATTCCTCTTAGTACTATCCTCTTCCCATCGGATTGAAACTTGAGCTCCATAGTTTGCATATTTAAGGAGATCTTTCCAAGTGAACGCAGCCATTGAATGCCTAGAACGGCATCCGTATCTCCAATGTTGACTACATAGAAGTCATCCTTGACTTCATAGTTTCCCAATTGCATAGTCATGTTTGAGATCTTCTTGGTGCATGAGATGTGGAACCCATCAGCAACCATGACCTTGAAGCCTTCAAACTCTTCTGTTTGCAGCCCCTTATTTGCCACGACAACTTCATCTTCGGACTCTTCAGGAGCTCTTTCCACTTCACTATCTTCAAAATCAGACTGCTGGTCTGAAAAATCAGAATTACTTTCACCAGCTGAATAGTACTCAATCTAGTGAAATTTGACTCCCTTTGGGCAAACATGATCTTGAGACCATTTTTCTCTACACCGGAAACATAGCCCCTTTCTTCTGAGTTCGTTCAGTGTCTCAGGATCCAATCTTGTGACATGAGGATTATGCTGATTGAACTCCTTATGCTGAGGTCTTAAAGGAGGTCTATGATGAGGTCTTTTTATTTTATCCCCCTTGTGAAAGGATGGCTTGGATTGAAACTTCGCCTTAGGAGCAACCCACTCCATGTTTCTTGCTTTCTTCATTGCCTCTTGTAGGGATGGTGGATCAAAGGCTTTAATCCAACCCTTGAGTGGTTCCATCAATCCTTCACTGAAAAGGATCACCAACCGCTTCTCTGTGATGCCAGTGACCATTACTGAAAGTCTCTGGAACTCAGCTATGTAGGCATCAACTGTGCTATACTGCTTCAATTGTGCCAATTCTCTGAAATATATTTCAGGATCTTTCTTCTCAAATCTCTTGATGAGCCTATTGGTGAACTCATCATAGGTAGTGATAGACTGATGACCTAAGGTGACTAGGCCATGGTACCACCACTCGTGCGCCACCCCATCAAGGTGTAGCGTAGCGAACTTAATCGCCTCCTCTTTTGCCATGGGTCTAAGAGCTAGATAGTTGTCCAGCTTCTGTATCCAAGCTCAAGCTGAACTGTTATCACTCCCGTCATAGTGTGGAAGTATAACCTTGTTGACAGCTTGATACAAATCCCCTTGAACTGTTGTTCTGCTTTGCTCATAATGTCTCCCTTGTCCCTTATTCTTTCTCTTATGATCCATAAAGTCATAATAGGACATGTCCATCTTGATGTCATCAGGGAGAGAATCATACTCTGCACGGCCAAGTCTCAACTGTTCCACGAATGAAGCATTCTCTTCAAGATCAGGTTGGGTGTTTACTGGTGCCAAGAAGGTGGGTTTGAATGGTTTGGAAGAAATGTATGTGTTGTTTGAAACAGGCTGAGCAGCACGTCTATCATGCTGGTTAGAGGCACTGTGCTCCCCTCTATATCCTAGGTTGTTCTGTGGAGTTGTGTTCTGGCCCACTTTCCCCATCATGAGAGATACCATATCCATCAAGGCATCCATCTTCCTTTCAAATCTCTTTCCGGGACTTATCGATCTCTCTTCCCTTCCCACTATCATCTCTGTTGGTAAACCTCTCGTTACCCCCGATTGACCTCTCACCTTCTGCCATATCTATTTCCTGAGAAGACTCCCAATGAGCCCTCAAGACCTTTGAAGCTGTCTAACCTTCTGGAGCCTGATACCACTGAAACTGTTTTGCACCTTTCTTATCTTCCCTTGCTATGTATCTCTTTTCTCTGTCACTCATAGACGGTTTGTTCACAGGATGGTAGGATACTTAGCTCTGATACCACTGAAATATTTCGAGCCAATTTTTTTCAAAATTTCAATTTCAATCAGCAGAGCAATACACAGTCGTTAGGGTTATCCTTAAACCAAAACGATACTGAAGCAACTCTAACCAGAATGTACACCAAGACCCCAAGGAGGGTAAGGTGTGAGCATTGGTCAGAGGATTTGAATGCAGAAACAGGGCTAGATGGAACTCTAACCAAGAATGGCGCCGATGATGGCGAGCATATGGTCAGAGGATCTTCTACGACTACAAGTACTGAAAAGAAACTCAACACCAAGTATGTGCTACCCAATCCAGTATGGAGTTGAGGCGACCATATGGCGGAGTGCTACGAATTACAATGCTATGAAGGGAAATAAGAAAGAATGTTGAAATACTCCACGTCAAGAATGTGCTTTCCAATCCGAGACGGAATGGGAGCTACCATATGATGGAGATATAAAGTATTACAATGCAGTTTCAGAATATAAGATGAGCATTACAAATCATGATTAAGTAAGATTAAAGAACTGCTGTCAGTACTACTGTCAGCTTACAATATGATAGAGAATTCGTCTGCCAAGAGCATAGAGTTAGAACAATTCAACGAGCAGTTAAATAGAGAATTCTCCTTGCTTAATGGAAATATCGAGACTGATTTCTTCTCTCAAAAAACATATTCAAGATTCTGATCTGTTCATATCTGTGCCTTTAAATGTAATACCAGCAATCTGAGATCATGGTTAAATGGACATATCTCTCACACAACTCATCCAATTGACGTGAAACGAAAAGCAAAAGACCCTAATGATGAAGGTGCCCAAGATTGCAACACAAAACAGACCCTAAAAGTTTCTATTTAATTTATGCACGAATCCCAAGGCAAACACAGATGGTACGTCCCAGCAAGAGGGGCGATTTATCTTTAAAAATCACAGCCTTCATTAAAAAATCTACAACTTACAGAAAAGGTTCGCCCTTCACATACAGAGAGATATAGACAATACCCATAATGAATTTTTTTGTCTTTTTTGACTTATGAATAAAAACACAATCTGCTATGAGGAATATGAATTCCTAAATCTCTCTAATATGCATAAACTGATCTATAAAACCACACACTGACTACAATGCACAAATCCCACTACAAAACAATCAAACTACACTATCTCACCACTAGTCGCTATCTTTCAAGCGAGAAGCAATGCCAAGTTAGGAGGCTTTCATTCCTCGAAGCAATCCCAAAGCCAATCCGGTAGCATAACATTCCTATAGCCAAAAAATATTTTAAATGAGGACCAATGGCTTCCTTTTATAATTTCCAGTTGCCCCTTCTCGAAACCCTAATCTTTTTTTTTTGAGTCAAACCCTAATTCTCTACTAGATGGCGTCCCACTTTCCCAAGCAAAACTTTGACTTTATATTATAAACTTTATTTCTTCCTTGAAGTTGGCGCCCAACTTAAGGTTGGATTAAATCTTTAATAAGAATTATAATTAATTCCTTCAATGAGGCGCCCACCCATAAAGAACATCTTTTAAAACAACTTAAAGTGAAGTAGCTAGGGCCAAGGGGGAAGTCAATGTTAAAATACAAAATTAAAACATGACTTAATTAAAATAATTCGATTCATCTCTCCATTTGTGCCCCAAAGCCCAAAAATGAGTAAGCCAATTGATCAGACTGAAATGGAAAGCCAACCATGTCGAAACCAACAGGACCACTGCCAGAAATAGAATTTACTGAAAATAGTAAAATCCTTAAGATGCTCAGAATGCCAAGAAGAACATATCACTGTGAAGCTCTCTGAAAACTTAGAAAGAATCTGCCATTGAATCAACCAACCTCGAGCAATAGCATCCTTCAAAACAAGAAACCCTAATTTTACCTTCCGAGTAGCCTACGGGTCTCAGGAATAGGCCAACGGTCACTGGAAAGATCATGCTCGAGAAGGGGACATTACAACGTTGATTTTCAAATGATGACGGGCCCTCGAGCATCAAATTCAAGAAGATGGGTTAATCGTCGGAGAAAAGCTAAAGTTCATTTCCTTTGGACAAAATGTTCGAAGGAATTCAAAGGTTGAGCGACCTGCCAAGAAAGGAGCCAAGAGGAGGCAAAGAATAGCCTGAGAGCTCGAATTGCTAGGCAAAGACAAGAAGCAGCAAGGAAAGAGAGAGTGGAACAGTAAATCGAGAATGCGGCTATGCACACATAAGACAACACTTGGAACGTTCCAAAAGACACATCCAGCCAAGTGCAGGCACCAACCAGATCAGTCCAGGTGGCAAAAGAGGCGTCGACGGGAGAAGTAATTGCTTGCAGATGGAATAGTCTCCACCAAACAACCATCAAAGGGAGCACGAGCATTTAATAGAGCGGCCCTTTTTTCTTTGTTTAGCATTGATAATCAGAGTTGCACGAGTATACTAGGGAGGCGGCCTTGTCGTTCAAAGAATAAAGCGACCCATGCTTTAGTAGGAACATTAAACGCAGTTTGAGCAGCAAAGTCAATGTCTATGACATATACAACATGATTCTTCCAAGTGTATTTATGAAAAGATGACAGCAGCATGATCGGATTCCTCTTACCAAAGTGTTTAATGCAGTATGGCCGTCGGTTCCTTGAAAAGACTAAGGGTCTTTCTCTAAATTCTATATATTGTAACCTGTCAATTGAAAAAGATATCTCTCACATGTGTATGATGAAGCCCTGATAATTTAACCTTTTAATCAAAAGAAGCATGCTTTACCTCCATTTGATTTTTTATACTTCTGAATATCCCTGTGTATCGTCATTATGTTTAGTCATTTTATCTTAATGCTTTCATAGGTCGATGCCAGTATATCTAGTATATCCAAAACCATCTTCTGCAGGTTAACAAGAAATGCCTAGGTTGGAGCATAAAGGCAGAGGAGCAACCATCTGATAGTGTGCTTCTAGAGCACCTATGGTAGGTTCTTCATTGTATCTCCATTAAGCCCCCTTGTTAGAATACTCATGCAGTCTGGGCTTTTGTTCAAATGAAGTGTCTGTTCGCTCTTTTTGATGTAAAGTGTTGATAAAAGATGAGTAGATCAAATCATTTGGTGCATCACCATTTTAGTTAGGTTCTACTTTTGTAACATCATTTTCTCTTTTCACCTCCCTCCATTATTAGCAGTAGCAGTTAAGGACCTCAAAGGTGCATCAAGGGGAGCTAGCCCTTAATCTAGAGATTCATTCCTCAAATTTTTCAAGCCCACAGCAAGAGGAATGTCTCCATTGTGCCGCGTGGAAGAAAGAAGCCAAGCCTTCTTTTAAAGGGTGCAATCCACATCGTCAACAATTTTTGGCACGTCCGGTGGGACCATTTTTTATGCTCTGAAAAGTTTTAGGATTGGTGTTGGTCTTGTTACTGCAAAAGTGAGCAAACTAACCCAGCATTTGGCGACTCCATTTTTAAGAACTTAGTCTCTGGTCAGAGATCAGCTTGGCATCCCATGCCTAAGGTCACCACAAGATCTTCTTCCAAGGGTGTTTCTTTAGAATTCGTTGCGCTGCCTTTAAACTCAGCAAAGCGGCTAAGGTTTGCAAAGACTCATCCGTACACAACAAATCAATTTTCCATACCTGCGATAAAATATACCTACACGAGGAGACCTAGGTTGAACCTTGTCATCGCCATGGCTTTACCTTTTGTAGCCTTCAATGGTTAGAGCCCTTTAAACCTTTTGCAGTATGACCCAATCCTAGGGACAGCCCGTAAGAGTGTTCCTCCTTTTAATGGAGAGGGGACAATTACTGCTATTGAGCATATCAAAAATATAGCCAACCTCTGCAACATTCATAATGTCACCGAAGAGAACATAGCCATCAGGTTATTGGCATTGTCTTTCAAAGGTAAAGTTTTGGACTGGTATGGGACCTTGCCTATGAATTCAGTTGGCTTATGGAACGAATTAGGCACTCTCTTGGCAAATAGATTTGGAGAGAAGAGTGACCATCTCTCTCTAGCTGAGCAATTGACCACTATGAAAAGAGCTCTGCATTAATTTATGCAGGATTTTAATACTAGGTTCCAAAAGACTTGGGACAGAATCCCCATTTTAGTGAGGCCGACTCTGAGCTATGATTTCCTTTACTAAAAGGCTTTGAATAGTGACATTGCTGTCATGATACAGTCCATGGGAGGACAAGTGTTACCCGCTGCCTGTGAAATAGCTATAGCCGCTGAAAATTGTTTGGTGCAAGCAGGAAAAATTGCTCTTAGACCTCATATGCCGCTCTTTCTTGAATTGCAACCTTCAGTTCAGACTGTTGCACCCACTTTAGCTCCTTTGCTTGGTGTAGAAAATTTGACTGCTATCTCACCAAATGACCTCCATGAAGTTAAGAGTTTGTTACAAAGTGTCACCAATGAATTAGTGGCTCTCAAGAGGCAACAAGCTCAAAGCTATCGACCGAATCAAGGATACCAGCAGTTCGGAAAAACGAATAGACCTCCTTTCCAAAATTATAAGACAGGGTCAAATTGTCCAAGTTAGACCTTATCAAAGTTATAATCTAAGTGCCCTTTCATCGTCCAAAGCTCTTGTTCCCACTCAAAATAATTTGGTACAGGAACAGCCTAATTGCCCACCCTTGGGGTATGGTCAAGAACAGGTTGCTTATACTAATGAGTTGCCAAATCAATGTATGAACACACAAGGCAATCAAACAGCCCAATTCCCAAGTTTTGAGGTGTCAACACAACCTAGGATGGACAACAGGGAAGTTCAGTCTGATTCCACTCTTATGAACCACCTGGAAGGAAAATTGTATGTAGTTAATTATGTGGGGAGTAAGAATAACTAGGATGATTGTGTTGCAGCCAATACTAGGTCCAAAAAGAGAGCTATGGAGGAAGCTCAAGCAACTACTCAAGCATCTGCAACATCTTTTTCATCACAAGTGAACCGGAGGCTTCCCAATTATAGGCAGCCGGTTGTAACCTCGACTCCTCGGGTTGCACCTCAAGCTGTAAATGCCCTCAAAGAAAATTCAAAAGGGGGCAACCCTCCAATCAATGTGGTGGACCAAATGAAAAAGCTGCACATGAATATCTCATTATGGGATTTCTTAGCAATCCCAGGACAAAAGGATATACTCCAAAAAGAATTGCACAGGTTGAGTGAACAAGCTGTCCCAACAAAGGCTGATAACGTGTTGATTATGAATGTGGCTCCTTCCATGAAAGGTCAAGCAAAGAAGGATGAAAAGGTTCCTCCTTTCTATCTATCCTTGGTCATTGGAGATTTTTTGATTCACAATTGCATTATCGATAGTGCAGCAAGCACCTTAGTAATACCCAAATGCATGGTTGACAAGCTAGGACTCAAATATGAAGAAATGATCAAGGGAGTTCTGCAGTTGGATGGATCACCAGCGAAAACATTAGGAGTGGTTAGACGCTTGAATCTAACGCTTCATGCTTGTCCAACCTTCTCCGTTCCCCACGACGTGGTAGTGGCAGATGTTCCCCCTTACTTCGCTCTTTGTTTATCCAGGGATTTCATGTCCAAGATAGGTGGGTACTTAGTAGCAAATTGGTCTTACATGGTTTTTAGGACCAAATATGGAACTAAAGTGAAGATTGAGTCGGAGCCCATCCACAGAGATCATTTAAAGCCATACTCATTCAAGGCGACAAACGTCAGCTTCGCCATCATTGACGAAGAAGAATTCCAAATAGACCAATCCCCACCCTCTTCCCTTGAAGGAGTTGCTGATCTGCTCTTATGAATGGGGAAATGACAATTTTGAACATGACCCATACAAGTTCATCGAAGAGGCAGGTCTTGGAGTTTATTGCATGCATGAAAAAGGTACTTTCATGTCAAATTTGATGAAGGCAAACCAAGAGAGTTGTGGTTTGTGGCAACTTTTCTTCGATGGATCAAGAAGCAAGTTGGGAGTTGGTGGTGGAGGAATGCTCGTTTCACCCTCAAAGGAAAAATACTTTTCAACTTTCAGGTTCCAATTTTCCTGTACTTGCAACATTGCAGAATATGAGTCTCTCGTTCATGGTTTAGAGTGGGCAAGAAAAAGAGGAATAAAAGAATTGCAGGTTTTTGGAGATAGTGAGTTAATTGTAAACCAGGTGAGAGGTCGAAACTCGACCAAGAATTCCTTACTTAAGTCTTACAAGCACAGGGTGTGGGACCTAATACAAAGTTTTCTTGCTTTCAACATTATTTCCATTCCAAGAGAGCAAAATAAACAAGCAGACAAACTAGCAGTAGTTGGTGCTTAGTTTGACATTCCCAAGGGAATAAGTCAGGGCAATAGTCAGCACCATTTAAAAGTGATAATAAGACCCTCCATACCTGATAATGTCACCAATTGGCAGGTGTTTGACTGTGACCAGCAGATAGCACTCTTCTTACAAGAGGAGGCTGAGTTCGCTCCTAAGAATCAATCCAAGATGTAACAATAGTACGATGGCCAGATTGTTCAGCTGAAGAACAAACTTCCTAAAGGTTTAGTCACTCTCGAAAACATCTTCAATGAAGATGACCAACTCAAAAATGACAGTAAACATCACAACCAAGAAGGAAAATTACGAAAGAGTTGAAATATTCAAGGATAGGCTGCTTGCACTTGGGAAGGTATGTACAAATGATGAAAGTCATTATTTCATTTTGTTATTCCAAGAGTTTGTTGATGTCTTTACTTGGGAGTATAGCAACCTGAAGGGTTTTGACCCAAGCTTGGCCCAACACACCATTGAGCTGGAAGGTGCCAAACCCATCAAACAAAAACAAAGGCCCATCAATCCAAAGATTGAGCCTCTCATGTGGAAGGAACTCACCAAGCTGATTGAGTCTAAAATCATTTTTCCTATCAAACACTCTTCTTGGCTGGCCAATCTGGGCCCTGTTAGGAAGAAGAATGGAGAGATCAGACTGTGTTAATTTTAGAGACCTCAATAGAGTCTCATTAAGAGAGATCACTATCCCCTCCCAAGTATGGAGTAGATCCTCCAAATGGTGACAGGGAGTGAACGTTTCTCCCTCCTGGATGGGTATTCTGAGTACAATCAAATTCTGGTGCAAGACTGCGATCAATACAAGACAACCTTCACCACCAAGTGGGGAACTTTTGCCTACAGGGAGATGCCATTCGGACTGTCAAATGTTGGAGCTACCTTCTAGCGAGCCATGGATATGGCTTTCCAAGGTTTGATAAATAGTATTGTATTGGTCTATCTTGGTGACGTGATAGTCTTCTCCAAGGATGTAGGACAACATCTGAAACACCTGAGGCAAATCTTTGAGAGGTGTAGAGAGTTTGGCATCTCTCTCAACCCAAAGAAATGTGTGTTCGTTGTCCATGAAGGCAAATGCCTGGGTCATGTCGTTTCAAAAAAGGGCTTGACCATTGATCCAGAAAGGGTACATGCCATCTTAGTGCTATCCTTACCTAAACACAAGAAGGGTCTGCAAAGCTTCTTTGGCAAAATAAATTTTATTAGGAAATTTATCCCTAATTTTATTGAAATAGTCAAGCCGTTAACTTCCATGCTGAAGAAGGATGAGATGTTTACATGGACAGCACAAAGGAAGGATAGTTTTGAAGGGATTAAGCAAGCTATCGCTCAGGCTCCCACCTTGATTAGTCCTGATTTCTCCAAAGATTTCAACTTTTACACCTTTGAAAATGAAGAGGTAATCTCTGCTATGCTCATTCAAGAAAATGATGAAAACCTTGAACATCCTCTCGCATTCTTTAGCCAAGGTTTTGAAGGTTTTGAAGTTAGGTACACATATGTTGAGAAGCAAGCACTTGCAGTTATACGAAGCCCGAAGAAATTCAGACATATGTTGTCAAACAACAAGATTCATATCATGGTACCATTCCTAGTGTCAAGGATTTCTTACTAAGCCGTGACTTAAATGAAAAGAGGGCATGGTGGATCACTAAGGTAATGGAATATGATGTGGAGATCAAAACCACCGAATTGGTAAGGGGAAGAGGGCTGTCCGAACACTTCGCTACAGACCTTAAACAACCAAAAGAGGGCATTTTGCTACTCCATGATGAAGCTGCAACAGAAGAACCTGCAGTCATAAAGAACTGGGCACAAGACATGGCTCATTTCATTCTAGCTGGTGAGTGCCCACAGGGCCTTAATAGGACTAAGAGGAGGTATTTCAGGGTCCAGTCTCTTCTTTATGACCTGGTTGACGAGTGTTGTTTAGAAAAGATTTTTCAGGGGTACTCTTGAGATGCATAGACTCAAATCATCAACAGGGTACTATCCGAACTTCATGACGGACCAGCTGGTAGTCACTTTGCTCCTAAGCCCACAGCTGCAAAGATTATGAGGGCGGGTTGCTTTTGGCCCACTTTGTTCAGAGACACTCATGTCTGGGTATGGAAGTGCCAAAAATGTGCTCTCTTTGATGGAAAACAACGACTGGTTGCAATGCCTCTGCAACCTATGCAAGTGGAACAGTGGTTCATGCAATGGGGTTTGGACTTCATAGGGATGATCAACCCTCCTAGTGCTAGCCACAAGTGGGTCTTGACTGCTACAGATTATTTCACGAGATGGGTAGAAGCTGTTGCTTTGAAGGAAGCCAACGAGAGTGCAGTCCTAGACTTCTAGGAAGGCCTGGTGACAAGATTTGGAGTCCCAGCTACCATCATTTCAGATAACGCATTGACTTTCTTGGGAACAAGCGAGTGGGCGTTAGGATACGACATCTATCTTAGTACTTCTTCCAACTACCACCCATAAGGAAATGGGTTGGTTGAGTCCACCAATAAGAATCTGATTAGGATCATTAGAAGGACAATGGAAGAGAATCAAAGGACTTGGCATGCCAAGCTGAAAACAGCCCTATGGGTAGATAGGGTCACTCCAAAAAGAGCAGTTGGTAATTCACCATACACACTTGTGTATGGAAAGGAAGCTAGACTTTCTATTTCACTTGAATTACCAGCCTTGGATCTTTCCCACTAGTTGCAATTGGAGGAAAGCAATAGCATGGAAGTCAAATTTTGTGAATTAATAGAGCTTCAGGAGACAAGAGACCAAGCCATGGTTTCCATGACCAGCCGTCAGCAGCAAACAAAAAAGCATTTTGACAAGAAATCCTCATCAAAAGACTTCTCAGAAGGCGACATTGTCTTGAAATGGGATGAAGACCGAGCTAAACCTGGAAAGCACACAAAGTTCGATGCTTTGTGGAGTGGTCCATGTCATCACTCAATGCAAGCAACATAACGCATTCCAACTCTCCAAGTTGGATGGTGAAGAACTACATATCTCAGTTAATGGGATATATTTTAACCATTGTCACTTAGCCTTCTTTTGTTATGTACATATTTTCTCTGTTTTTTTCATCGTTTTCCCTAAGTGTTTTTGGGCATGTTTGTAGTTTTTTAGCCTTGTGTGTGTTTTCTTTACCTTTTGGGGTAAAATCTTCATGTTGATTCTTAAGTTTCTCAAGGTTATTGCCAATCTTTCAAGTTGTACCCTGACTCCATGCCCAATGGACCTGTAGGCCACTGGTTTTCTTAAGCATAGCAGACATGCTTCCTCTGTGATCGCCAAATATGTTGACCAATTTTGGTCCTGCAGGCCAAAAAATCGGGCTCCCCTCTTTCTTTCCTTGCTAGACCTGTTAGCCAATCTCTGATGAATTCACCTTACTGCAATTTTGGGTTTTCCCTTTGTGACAGGCCTGTTTCTATAAAGAACCAAGTGATTTGAGTCTTGCAGGTATTTCGAGTTGATCTGGAGCACATTTCGTTTCAAGCAAATTACCTCGGACAAGCCTTTTATCGGCAAAAGGATGGGCCGGTTTCAAAGAAGTACAAGTCTTTTACAAAACTCTGAAGGTCAAGTGCCCTTGCAGAGGGCAGGAAAGTAACAAATGGGACTGTTCAAGCAAGCTCCGAAGGACAACTTTGGACCCAAAGTGCCCTTGTAGAGGGCAGAAGGTACATTTGCAAGAGATCAAGGCAAAAATCCCGAAAGGGAAGTTTCCTTCGAAGAAAGTGACAAGTCAAACAATGAATTTCTTTGGACATTTTGTTCGAAGAAAATCCATGAAGAAACCAAGGGGAAAATTTCTTCGAACAAAATGTCCGAAGAAAATTACCAAAGGAAAGCCAAGACACTGAAGGCACGAATTCCTTCGGACAATGTCCGAAGGAATTCCTTCAGACATTTTGTCTGAATAAATTCGGAAGACAAAGAAACCCGAAGGGTAAGTTCCTATGTGGAGGACTTTTGGCCATCAAAAAGGACCTTTTCCTTTTTCCGAAGGGTCACTTTCCCTTCGGAAAAGTTCATTTGCAAAAGCCGAGGAAATTGCTAAAGGATAATGATGGGCCCGAGAATGTCAACTTCAACATGGTGAACTAGCCGTTGAAGGTTCAAATGTCTGGTGATGGGCCCACGAACGTCAAATTCAAGGAGTAAAAGAGACGTTGATTTTCAAATGATGACAGGCCTGCGAGCATCAAGTTCAAGATGGGTTAATCGTTGGAGAAAAGCTAAAGGACATTTTCTTTGGACAAAATGTTCGAAGGAATTCCTTCAGACATTTTGCTCGAAGGAATTCGAATGTTGAGCGACCCGTCAAGAAAGGAGCCAAGAGGAGGCAAAGAATACCCTGAGAGCTCGAATTGCCAGGAAAAGACAAGTAGCAAGGAAAGAGAGAGCGGAACAGTAAATCCAAAATGCGGCTACGCACACATAAGACAACGCTTGGAATGTTCTAGAAGACACATCCAGCCAAGCGCAGACATGAACTAGATCAGTCCAGGTGGCAAAAGAGGCGTCGACAGGAGAAGTAATTGCTTGCAGATGGAATAGTCTCCACCAAACAACCATCAAAGGGAGCACGAACATTCAATAGAGCGGCCTATTTTTCTTTGTTTAGCATTAATAAGCATAGAGTTGCACAAGTTTACAAGGGAGGCGGCCTTGTTGTTCAAAGAATAAAGTGACCCATGCTTTAACAGGAACATTAAACACAGTTTGATCAGCAAAGTCAATGTCTGTGACATATACAACGTGGTTTTTCCAGGCGTATTTATGGAAAGATGATAGCAGCATGAATGGATTCCTCTTACCAAGGTGTTTAATGCAGTATGGGCCGCTGGTTCCTTGAAAAGACTAAGGGTCTTTCTCTAAATTCTATATATTGTAACCTCTCAGCTGAAAAAGATATCTCTCACTTGTGAATGGCGAAGCCTTGACAATTTTACCTTTTAATCAAAAGAAGCATGTTTTACCTCCATCTGTTTTGTTATACTTCTGAATATGCAAGTATATCGTTATTATGTTTAGTCATTTTATCTTAATGCTTTCATAGGTCGATGCTAGTATATCTAGTATATCCAAAACCATCTTCTGCAGGTTAACAAGTAGTGCCCAAGTTGGAGCATAGAGGTAGAGGAGCAACCAACTGACAGTGTGCTTCTAGAGCAGCTATGGTAGGTTCTTCATTGTATCTCCATTAAGCCCCCTTGTTAAAACACTCATGCAGTGTGGTCTTTTGTTCAAATGAAGTGTCTGTTCGCTCCTTTTGATGTAAAGTGTTGATAAAAGATGAGTAGATTGAATCATTTGGTGCATCACCATTTTAGTTAGGTTCTGCTTTTGTAACATCCTTTTCTCTTTTCACCCTTCCCCTCCGCCGCCCCCGCCCCCCATTATTAGCAGTAGCAGTTAAGGACCTCAAAGGTGCATCAAGGGGAGCTAACCCTTCATCTAGAGATTCATTCCTCAAATTTGCCAAGCCCACAGCAAGAGGAATGTCTCCATTGTGCCGCGTGGAAGAAAGAAGCCGAGCCTTCTTTTAAAGGGTGCAATCCACAGCGTCAACAAGGCCCTTATTGGAGGGATTGGAAGTGGAACACAGGAAAAACTCTCTTTAACTATAAATCAAAGGACACGTATAATCAACTATGCCATTCCAATTTCATTGCCCCATGATTGAATAAACAATGGCAGATCCAAGACCTTGAAGTGAGATGGCAACGACACTGTCAAGTTATTTGGAAAACAAGAACATCCTTCAAACATAAGGTGATGGGATGGTTAGTAATACATCAAGATCTAGCTATCAAAGGAAGGTTGAGCAAGATTGGTTTTATAAAATGCATTTTGTGTTGTATGGAGGAAAGAAGAAACAATTGATCATATATTCCATAAATGTCCAATAGCAAGAGGCCTTTGGGGATAGCTGCAAGCTGAATTCAATTTCATCTTTTTTTAAAGCATCCCTGTCTTGGAAAGGGCCTCTTTTAGGAGATTCTTGGATGGTTAGGGACATCTACAAGGGTTTATGGTATACAACTCAGTTAAAAGTAATCAATTTTCTTTGGAGGACAGACAAGATGCCAAGCCATCTTTTAGGAGAATACCTCCCCTCTCAGTTTGGGGTAGTTGAGGCTTTTCAGACAAGAGTTAGCTTTGATTGTAAAAGCTAAGTTTAAGTGGTTTCGAAGAGATGAGAACTCTTTGCCCATTGGGGCACAGGCTCAAGTGCTTTCTTTCCTCGCCTACATAGGGAGAAATTCTTCTTGTTAGTCGTATTCTCAAATGATGTAACTATTTGTTCTTCTTGTTAGCTTTATACTCAAATGATGTAACCATTTGTTCCTTGGAGTAATATAATATGCATTTTTTCCAAAACAAAAAATATATATATAAATTTTTGACTAATATTTTTGTAAAAATTTACCATTTGGAAAATCCAATTTTTCTTCCGACGGGACATGGTCTAGCATTAAGGCGGGAGAAATTGCCATGATCACAACTCGGGTTCAAACCCCACTGGACATGCCCCTCTCCAAAATATGCAGCCAAGGGATAAACTGGGCCCCACCAAGATAAGGGTCCATGCAAATTCTACGTGACTTATAACAAAATAAAAAATCCCTTGGACTGTCACTTTCCCAAGTTTGACGACATGTTAGAGGGCCTCTGGGGCATGGTGTCTCCAATTTACCTTAAAAAAAAATCTAATGTTTGAAAAAGTGGTAATAATTTAGCCAATTGATGAAAATTAGTTGTCTAATGTCTAGAAAAAACATTGTTTCTTACAATAACATGTCAAATGCATATAAATACATTAATAAACATGTATCTAGTGCCGTAAATATTCATGTTTATGGTACATTTAAAGAGCAAACAATGTAAGTCTATGGTGATGTGGGAAGAAACCAAATTTCAACTAGTTTTCATCACTATTACTTTTGATCATGAGTGATTTGCTTTTAACAAATACAATAGAATGTTGTTAAATTATTAGAATTTCCAAATTGTGTGAAAATACAACATAGAACATAGATGTCGGTGCAAGTACTACACATGATGTAAACCTGATTATCGTGCCCCCTTGGGATACTAGTTGGTAGTATTCCTTAGGGAGATTGCTTTAGGACCCAATAAGTTAATGTGTTGTGGTACCCTTGCGATCCATATTGATATGGGCCTACATTGTGGTGTGTTTTGTAAGTGGTCCTACATTGAGGTAACAATGGGATGTAAGCCATGAGACCAACCGATCCTTTAATGATAGGGTTAGAAAGTGTCATATATACACATTTCAGGTATAGACCTCATTTCATATTCATTCAATTTATATATTAAATTAGTTTCCTTTATAGCAAATAGATTTAGTTCCTCTAGTACCTTCACATCATGGTGTCCTATTGTATTCATATATTGATTAAGTGGAGCTTGTTTACTTCATTTGATCTTGTATTATGTTGCAACATGTTATAAGACATCTATACATCATTTTATCATTCCACATGAGCATGAGATTGATAATATTAGGAATGGTTTTGAGCTCTCAACGACAAGTACCTTTTATTACATTCGATGACCACAAGATACCACATGATGATTCAAATAATGTTCCTTTATACATTCATGGTTTTGTTGATTGCCATCCTTCAATCAGACTTGGCATACTGACTAACAACGGTTTTTGCAATAATTTCATTATAGTGTCGTTCCTAGCTAGTCAAGGCTATACTAAGCAAGATTTACTCGGTACAAATATGATACTTGAGTTATGACAGTATTATATGCACACCTTTGGATGGTATTACAATTCTAGCTGCAGTCAGTCCTAGGACCATCCTAGTTTGGTTCTACATAGTGTTGGATATTGGTTTGTACAATCTATTACTTTGTAGTGTCCCCAACTTGGGACAAATCTGAAAATAAGGGTTTTGCAAGCAAACCCTATCAATCTAAAATAAATTATTGAAAATTACAGCAAACCCTAGTTTGTTGGAAATACACTCCAAACTGAAAATAAAAATCTCAAACCCTAGCCATAAATTATGAATGTTGGAAATAAACAATTAGGGCACAATTATCAATTAATTATCCATCAAATATCCACCAAAATACTCAGAAAAATACAGCAAGGTAAATACCTCAATATCCTGAATTTTTGGATTAATAATGGCTGTAAAATATTATGAAAAATAGGAAAATAATGTTCAATATTCCAAACTGAAAGTTAGGCTCAAATAGCCCTAACAAACTTTAAAACCAACCCCAAAGGGGGTCGCCCCACTGCAATAGGGCAGATTGCTGCCACCAAGCATCAACACAGCGCTTGAACTGCATCCCATAGCCCTCGAAACCAGTTGATGCCCCTCTAAACTGAACCACTGCACCTTACAGTTTCCAAACCCTAGTTCGCCAACCTTTAAGAATGATGATCCTTGCTGCAACTTGTTCCGAAAGATGAAAATACTGAAAAAATCAGATTGTTGAAGCTCAGTGCAATCTCTTAATGAGGATGCCCTAGTTGAACGTAAGGGTTTTCGTCCTTACTCCAAATTCTACTAAAGGGTTTCCACCTCAATGGCTAAGTTAAGCATTTTCGTGCTTAAGCTTACAAATTCAATTATCAAAAATAGCATGAACCTTTCAAAAGAATCACAATCCTCCTTATATACCTTACTCCTCAAGTTGGGCGCTCCAATTGGAGGGAAAGTGCAATATGTTATAAGGTTAACTTCATTTTAAAATTACTTGATGGCTATGTGAGCCCCATTAACTCAACAAGCCCCCTCCTCAATTTAAAATTAGAACACTTAACCAAAATGTACCTTTATATAATTTGAAGAGGAGTTAGTGCTTCTTTTTTTAGTCCCCTTTCCCTTAGCCTAAGGTAAACACCAAATAATAAGGCTAAGGGTCCTTTTTCATTTTTATGTCCAAAAGGGGGACGTGACAATCCTCCTTGCCCAAAATTGTTTGTCATCAAGCAATAGCAACATCCATGGAGTGGAGAATGAGAAACTCAATGATCTTATCAAATCAATAGTTATGTAAGAGGAGACTTCTCTGACTCTGGTCTTCCCGTGGCTTGTGTTTTGTTTTTGTTTGTTGTTCTCGGCTGTGCCGTCGTCTCTCTGAAGGCATTTTTTGTTTGTTTGCCTTCTTGTCTTTTTTGACTGTATAGGGTTCAGCGCCTGGTTTGCCGCCTTACTTTATCAAAAACATCTATGGAGCTGTCCCAACAATTATCCCCATGCAAAGCTCAACTCTCACTTTATTCCATAGAAGGAAGGCCTCTTGTTGATGCCTTTTCTTGCTGTACTTGAAGATTTTTAGCTGCCTATTCATGTTGGAAATAATACAATAGCAACACATTATCTTCCTCATTCCCTCCATTGAGGCCTTGCACTCCGGGCTTCCCAACAAGATGACAAAAGAAGAAGACCTCGAATTTGCAGCAATGTAGGGACTGGAAAGTTTATTCCAGCAAGATGTTGGCTGGAAAACTGGGCCTTGAATGTCCACATGTCAATACCTACACAAAACAGAAACATGTTAGTCAAAATGGAGGACCTTCCTTCATGTTCCATGTGGGGGTGGCTCCCTTCTCTTCCCATGCTTTCATACTTGATCAAGTTCTCCACATGAGGAGTGGCTGAAAATATGTATGTGGATGCCTTAGGAGGGCTGCCCATGCTATCTACACCCTTAAAAACTGCCTCAAATCTCACAATTTTTTCATCTATGAGAGCTGGAAACTTCTTCACCTTATTGGCATTCCACCCCTTGTCTCTTGGCAACCAACAAATGCCCTTATATGCAAAGGGAATAGTGAAATCAGTCACATCCCATGTGATTGACTCACTGGGTATGCAAAAATCAGACCTCTTGTGATCCCAAAATAGGAACTTATTCAACCATAACTCATCCTTTTGAAGTGACATCCTACAATCAGCCTTCCCAATGCATCCGGGAACCCTCAAGCTCACAACAAGTGAGCTGGAACTGTCATGGGCAGCATGGTGAAAGAGTATACCATGGCTGTACCTTCCATTGCTAGGCATAGACCAGTTACTAGCACTCTCCCAAATAACCACTAGGCTCAATCTCCTTCCAAACAAGTGGTTGCTCTGGTTGTATCCTTCATTACTGAACATGAAGCAGCTGCTAGTACCCTTAAAACTGCCCTCCAAGCTCACAACTCCATACATCCCATGGGCTGGAAGCTTCCTTGATATGGTTTTAACACAATCCTTGGTACTCATGCTCATATGCCCCCTTACCTTGGAGAGAATCACCTCACAAGGAAACCTGTACTTGATGTTTTGAGGGCTGTATTTATAATTTACCGCCTTGCAAGTGCCCACAAAAGTCAAACTTTTCAATTTCAACTTGCCTTTTGATGAACCCTTCATTTCTACAACCTCAAGAGGAGCCAATATGAATCTACAAACCTCTTTAGATGAGCTAGAATTGTTATAATAAACATGATATAAAAATGTACTAAGGCTGCCCCTTATGGTCATTCTTCCTTGCATGTGTACCTTGAAATGTGTGCTTCCTTGGAATGCACCCCAATGCCTTTTTGGACTCTCAATGTGCCTTGACACTCCTCCACCAAACCAACGGTGTGGCTCACTAATTTGCGAAAAGAGAACTATGAACAATCTTGGATACATACCTCTTGTGTAGATAACATGGTGAAGCGAACAAACTTGCCATGATGCCCACATGAAGGCCCATTGCCTATCCTCATATTGCTCCTTCCAAATATGCTTCCAACATGCATCATGAGTGCATAAAATTTGAAGGCTTTCTCCCTTTATGGTGCTGCCCCTATCAAGTCTTCCTTCTCTCATGAATTGAAGACCATTTGCAATCATTCTGCTCTTCATTTTACGTTTTTGAATTTTCTTTTTCACTGCATGCCCTACCAAAATTAATTGAATATTCAAATTCAATCCTTGCTGCCTTAACACGAAGTTAATGATGTTTGGGGCACATATCAAACCTGAAAAGGGCCAAAACTCCATACCTTGGAAGGGTTGTTCCTTCTTTGCAAACCCCAACTTCTTGCCACTAGTGAAGGGTCAAAAATTTTCATCATTTTCAGAATTCACTAAGGGCTGTATTTTATCAAAATTTTCAGAATTTTCTATGTATATAACAAGCTGAGTTTGCACATATAAATCAGAATTTCTAGAGTGTTTTATGGGCCTATTTGTTTTGAAAAGATCGGACTTTTTCATGCTTTTGAAGCATGGGATTGGATGGCTTCCAACATACTTTAGTGGCTGTCCCCTCTCAAAATGTCACTTTTTTAACCCCATTCAAGGAACAACAACTTCCAGAATTCAATTTACTTACCAAACATGAAGTAGGGCGAATTCCTCTTGGTGGTGGTGGCTGCCCAAACTCAGAAATTGCAGCCTTTTCCCATGGTTTGAAAGTTTCACTCTCGAATGTGGATCTAGAAACTTCAGCAAGTTGGAGACCTTCATAAGGAGTTAATGAGGCACTTCTCTCATGTGCATACCTCCCAACAAGGTCTTCCCAAAGGTCTTTCTTACAAATCTTATGCAAATTTGATTGTTCTCCATTTTTAAGACTATCATAGTGGTGTCTTAAGAACTCACTTTTCTTTTTAAACTCTTGTAGGTGTTGTTTAGTTTGAAAGGATACCAATTTTGCCTCCTTTGCCCTCCTCAGCCACTCCTCACACCTTTATTGGGGCCTTGCTATAAGGGCATAATTTTCTCCTTCTTGATTTAAAATATTTTTCCTTTCTAATAGCAACTCTCCTTGTTGTTCATACCCTTGCTGGGAACCCTCACTTTGTTGCTCTATTAGCTACCTATCATCATGTTGGAAATTCTCACTTAACTGTCCCCAAAAAACTGATTTTTGCAACTCAGAATTTTCATCATGCAACTCAGAATTTTCCGAGTTTATTTGTCCCTTTTCTGGCTGGAAAATCTTCTTTGGCTGCCCTATAAATTCTGATTTTTGAAGTTTAGAGATTTCAATTTTTGGCTGTCCCAAGGTGTTGCCCTTCTATTGCTCAAAGGGTTTCAAAGTATCAATTTTCTGATTCAAATTGCATTTCTCTTTCCTTATCACAAATTGAAATTTAATCCATTCACAGGCTTGCTTTGAACCTATATTTTTAGAATTTTGTAAGTTTCTTAAAACAAGAATTTAAATGATTTTTCATGTGCCTTAAATCTTCCTCAAACTTATTTGAAACCAACTCTAATTTTCCCTTACTCGAATGAAAAGAATAGCTGCAAATAAATTAAAATCAGAATTGCTATCCTTTGTAGATCTCAAAATATTACCAAGATCCCACACCTTTTGGCAACAACAATTATCAACTTGAATTAAGGGGTCTCGTGCTCTGTGTTGTAAACTATATGCCTCCTTTTATCACCCTTTTAAGCATGCTTTTTATGAGGGCAACAAATCTGAAACATAGTGTGACAATTAATCTGATATGTTACCAAGCTTTTCATACCTTGGACTACAAACAACAAGTTTGTCCTCCTTTGGTGAAGTAGGGTTTTTGGAAACCCTTCTATCATTGTGATTCCTCGTTTATTTTTCAAATACATGTCTCTCCACATTGTTGTTCTGGAAATCAGCAAGCTGTTTGTCAACTTTATCTTTCAATAACTGGGCTTCAACCACACAATTCTCTCCCCCATCTTGCAAATTTGACTTTCCTTCTCCTTTGGGCTTGTGTTCCATGACCTCTCCCTCTTCTCTCATTGCCAAGGAGAAATCATTTTGTGATGATGAAACACTCATCACTTCTGTTGGTCTCTTTTCTTATTCTAAGGGGGGCTCTTGATACTTAGGGCTTGACCTTATGGCTTTAATCAAAGCCTTGGGACCTATTGCCCTTAGTTCTTTCTGATAATTATGCATAGCTTACAACAAATTATCCATGACTTCATCCATTTTCCTCTTCTTCATCCCCACCTTTTGAATGGAATCTTTGTATTCCCCTTTTGGCAAAAACCTAAGTTGCCAATCCATTGTAGTCACTAACACCCCACAGTTGGTCAAGAAATTGACTTTGATACCACTGTAGTATCCCCAACTTGGAACAAATCTAAAAATAAGGGTTTTAAAAGCAAACCCTATCAATCTAAAATAAATTACTAAAAATTACAGCAAACCCTAGTTTGCTGGAAATACACTCCAAACTAAAAATAAAAATCTCAAACCCTAGCCATAAATTATGAATGCTGGAAATAAACAATTAGGGCACAATTATCAATTAGTTCTCCATCAAATGTCAAATATTTGCCAAAATACTCGGAAAAATACAGCAAGGTAAATAACTCAATATCCTGAATTTTTGGATTAATAATGGCTATAAAATATTATAAAAATAGGAGAATAATGTTCAATATTCCCAACTTAAAGTTAGGCTCAAATAGCCCTAACAAACTTGAAAACCAACCCCAAAGGGGGTCGCCCTACTGCAATAGGGCAGAATGCTGCCACCAAGTATCAATGCAGCCTTTGAACTGCCTCCCACAGCTCTTGAAACCAGTCACTACCCCTCTAAACTGAACCACTTTACCTTAGGGTTTCCAAACCCTAGTTTGCCAACCTTGAAGAATGATGACCTTTGCTGCAATTTGTTTGAAAAGATGAAAATATTGCAAAAATCAGATTGTTGAAGCTCATTGCAACCCTTGAATGAGGATGCCCTAGTTGAATGTAAGGGTTTCCATCCTTACTCCAACTTCCATTGAAGGGTTTCATCCTCAATGGATAAGTTAAGCATTTTTTTGCTTAAGCTTACAAATTCAATTATAAAAAATAGCATGAACCTTTCAAAATTATCACAATCCTCCTTATATACCTTACTCCTCAATTTGAGCGCTCCGTTTGGAGTGAAATTGCAAAATGTTATAAGGTTAACTTTATTTTAAATTCACTTAAGGGCTATGTGAGCCCTTTTAACTCAACAAGCCCCCTTCTCAACTTAAAATTAGAACACTTAACCAAAAGGTACCTTTTTATAATTTGAAGAGGAGTTAGTGCTTCCTTTTTTAGTCCCCTTTGCCTTAGCCTAAGGGAAACACGAAAGAATAAGACTAAGGGTCCTTTTTCATTCTTATGTCCAAAAGGGGGACATGACATATTTGGATGCCCATGGCTTAATCAAATGAGAGCGATACCATCCACACTACATCATTGTCTCAAGTTTGCATAATGATGAAGTACATACCATTCACGACACATCTTGCAAAGTACCTATCTAGCCTTAGAAACCTGTAGGAACCCCTGGTTCCCTGATTTCTGAAACTGAATGTTTTTTGGACTGTTTTTGTGTATTTTGATTTTTTTGTGTTTTTGCATGAAATAAAGAAGAATGCGATTTTGCAAGATAAATTCGTATGAATTGAAATAAATAAGTAAATAGCAGTATACTCTCTTAACTGCCTAATCTATGATCTTATTATTCATTCCATATGATTACAATAGAAGATCTTTGTCATGCATACAAAAATAATGTAAAATATTGTCTCAAAACCCTGATTTGCTGCAATCTGAAAAAACCCTAGATCTGGTACGGCTGCAATAAATAAGCTTTTCTCCCTCCTTCTGAAGATCCAGAATGATGCTAGATATATAGGCGCCCTGATTGGGATCGACAGACTGGACAAATAGAAGGCGTTTTGCTCCAGAGGAGAAATGCACCCCTGCTGGAGATGGTACGCCCTGGTACAGAAATGTACGGCCTGTGTATAGCAGCAATAAAATATGGTACGCCTGTATGGCTGAGCTCCAGATCTCAAGAAAAGTGGCGCCAACACTGAAGATTTCTTTCTGGATGATTTTCAGACCAAAACCCTAAAGATATAAAACCCTGTGAATTTCTGTGATAACCTCTGTATGAAATTATCTCTCTGTCTGGCAATAAATCAGCTGGTATTTCACAACCTCTGAATTGCACACACTGAAAATTGCACATTCTCCAATGCAAATTGTTTATTAGAACCCTTGGCTCTGTCTTCAAGAAAATATTTAGCAAAAATTGGCTTCAATCATGAATGGCACAATTCCCAATGATAAACCCTTATATTCTTGAAAAGTGCGTTTTCCCTAATTAGGGTTTCATTAATTAAAAATTTGGATTTTCTTCTCTTTTAATTTTTCCATAGTCTAAAGACTCATTTTTAATTATAAAATATAATTAAAATGGCCCCCTTCATAATGAGCGCCCCCTTGGGTCAAAACGCCTAAGTCATAATATTACGCCAAATAATTAATATTTAATTAAATCAATTAAATATTAATATCTCCCTCAAAAAGTATCCAATTCTCGAACCGTCTAAAGCTGGTGAACAAGGGAGTGATTTCACACATGATCAGACCATAAGAGGGGTGTTCTGCTAAGTGCCAAAACTCCCTAAAAAATAGCAATTCAGGCAAACGGTGTCCGAAAGAGCCCGAACAAAAGCCAACTAAAAAAATTCTGGTAGTCGAAGCCAAGCCAAGCTCCATCAAGACCCTCTATCCATCCTATCAGCCTACGAGGGTCGCATAATAGGCTAATCATCAGCTCTGAGAGATGTCAACTGGAAGGGGACATGACAAAACCACATACGTGATCATCTGGAGTGATCCTGTAATGACCTTACAATTTTGGCCTTTAATTTTTAGTTTTGACCACTCAGGTATTTCGTCAAACACTTGTCTTGCAATTTCTGTACTTGCTGGTAAATGATTCTTTGTTTGTGTTTTCTTGTTTTTGAATGAAGAGATGATGCGTGAACTATTCTCTAACAATGCCAAATAGCCTCTATTGTAATTAAGATAACATGCAAGTATTTTTCAGACTTTCTATGCAATGATAAGACTGAAACTAATTGTAAATATGCAACTACAACATTCTGGGAATTTTGACAAACACTTAGTATGCATTCCCCAATCTGCCTTTTATGAAGTTCAAGTAGCTACAATGCAAATATATGAATTTACTTGACTCAAACAGCTAGCTACAGCAGAAAGACATTTTGTCATACAATTGGCAAGCACCCTCAATGTATTTGATATTGCGCTTATATGTTCCTCAAATCTGATTTCAATGACTTACAACTTCAGACTGCCAATTCTCCTATGATAATGCATCTATGAAGACAATGCAACTAGTCGCCCCCTTCAAGAGGAAAACGACTTACAACAATGATAGAATGTAAACATGCAACTAGAAATTGGACTACAAGGAACCTGGAAATGCTGATCAAGACTGAAGATATGCTGTTGTGGTGTGCTTGCAAGAATCGCCTCTATCTCCCAATCGCCTATGACCAGGTAGTGATGTTATCCTTTGAAGAAATCAACCTTTCTCCACACAAATGTATGCTGAAGCAAGGCATTTCCTCTCAACCTTGTTTCACGACAAAAAATTGTTGCAACTAGATGAAATCTTGGCCCTTGACAGAAGTGCCCAGCCTCAAGAAGAAATCGCAGCCTTTTAGGAAAAATCGTGGCAAAGTGTAGGGCACCCAGCTGTGAAGAAATTGATGTCAAACTCAAGTATTGTCTCCACACAATGATATCTCCAAATTCTGAGATGCAATCAACCTCTAAACAAAACTCCAAAATTTGCCAATGAAGAACAAGTAGAAAGTCTGAAGTAACTTCCTCAACTTTGCAACCCTTCGGAGGATCTTTCACCACCTCAGTTATGCCAATCGATGGGAGGTATCATTCCCAAAGATCACAATCAGAAATCTGCAAAAACCCTTGGCTCCACAAATGAACATATCAAGCAAATGTCAACACTAGATGATATGAAGCTTTGGGTGACCCTCTTAATATACTTTTTTTCTCCTCATCCAATCGGCCCATCTAGAAACTTCCTTATAATATTTTATTTGCACTTTTACTAATATTAAAATATGACTTTATAAATAATAAATTGAAATGGCCCCCTTTTTATGCCACGACCCCTCAAGTCATAAAGTGCAAATATAACATTAAAATATAATATTAATTATTATTAAAGTGACCTTTAATAATAATTAAACATCATAACTTAGGCCAAACACCTTATTTCTCCAAGCCAACTGAATACCGGAATCGACACTGCTGAAATATCCCATTCAGGCGACCTGCTATAAATAGTAACCCTGATTGAATGAATTACTATAAATAGTAAGTATGAGAGAAAGAGTCCTGAAACCCTTGCAAAGGCCAACCCTGAAACTTACTGAACTCTGAAGAAGAAATAAACCATCCACTAACTAGGTTTCTGTCACAAAAAACCCTCTAACCATCTGAGTTAACCTATGAGGGCCAGCGATAGGCTAAACCATCATAAAACAGTATCACGCTAAAAAGGGGACATTACAGATCCATAAAGAGCGAATGATTCAACCTCGTGTGGTATCTGCTACAGTTTCACCACATTTAGTTACGGTTCTCAATACATTTGTGTCTACAGCATCACCTCCTAGAGTTGGCATCACCTTTTAGAGTTAGAGCTCCCAAAGTTAGGACTCCTAAGTTGGCACGTCCGAGACCTATAGTGCCTAATAATCTATGTCCCAAAATTGATTTACAACCTCTTGCAATAGATCATATCCAAGCACCTGTCCTAACTATAGTTTCAACATGACACATTCCTACGCATGTTTTTCAAGAGGTTATGGCGGCTTCTCAAGTCCATTCTCCACAAATCTCTCTATGGGACAATGATTTCAATTACTACACATATCGCGACTATTTCTCCAATACTTCGAGTGATGCATCTAACTCCCTTAGTCTAGGATTTCACATTATAGATGGGATTATCAGTTAGTTATGCTAACATATCTCTTGCACTTCATTGATACATCATTATTGTACTACAGTTTCATATTGTACACATTTTCTTTCTTCTATATGTGGTGCCTTTCATGTGCTTTCCTCCCTTGATTTTTATTGCATACCTCATCTTTCTTCCAAATTTGACATCTTGGAGCTTGCCTTCTCTTGCATAGACATTCTTCTAGCCCCTTAGTTATGTTGCTTTCTATGTTGCACTAGTCATCGCCCATTGATTATTCATCCCATTCCAAACTCGTGCAAATTTCCCAATGATGACAGCATATATATCGAGACATTCTATCCTAGCATGCATTGAGTTCTCAGGGAAGTTGTAGATTGTTTGGAATCTTCCTCTTCTTCCTCCTCATGTTTGCACCCCTTTGCCTGCCTATTTTGTGTTCTATTGACTTGTGCCCCTTGGCTTCCTTTTTTTTGCTTGGTTGACTTCTTTTGCTTATTGAGCATGCCCCTTAGCTTTCTTGCTACATCATCTAACTACTTTTAAAAAAATGTAAAGGCAAAAACATTATAAAACATAAAAATGAAAAATTGTTTTATCATGTTTATCTACCTATGCTAGAGGTTTTTCATATAAATGTTTTACACATGTACTTCTCATGGTATTTTTCGAGTGGGTGTGATTCATAATATACAGGTTCCATATAATCATGAACTTTCAGATGATATGTGGCTACTTTCATGCCCACACCTTGGGGGGCATTATCACATTGGTGGTATGCCTTATATCGAGGGCATATTTATAGAGTGGATTTTACAATGATATCTTTCTTGCTTTCCATTTATCATATAGAGCTACTTAAATTGATTATATCATATCTTGTTAGTGCCTACATTGATGTGTATGAAAGATGCAATATGCTCATTAACATTGATCAAACATGAAGGTTACATATATAGGCTTCATGAGCCATAGCCCATCGCACCTAACACATCTTGGTGGAAGAAAATATTAAATGTCTACAACACCCTACAACTACCCTTATTTACTAATGCACCAATTATTTAATATTGGGTGCATGAACAACTTCCTAGACTATGAGCTAGGGAGCTATTATTCCAGCCATAGTTCAAAATCTTGTTCTCGGCGATTTCTCAGGAGGGAAAAATTTGAACAAGATCTCGGATCTCGAGAATTTCTCGGCATCTCTCGACAACTTTATCGCTACTTTAAAAACATATAAATTCATAAAATAAACTTAAATTAAATGTAAAATATTGTTAAATGACATGAGAAATGAATGTAGAGAATGCCATAGGCCCATAAGTGTATTTTCTCTTAATGTGAGATCAAAAAAGAGTACAATAGTAACAATACTACAAAGTTGCAAATTACAAACTACAAACTTACAATCCGCAATGCTCATAGAGTCATGAAATATCAAATATACATATTATCTTAATAGTAATAAGTATCATTGCGAAGTGTCAACATTCAACCGATTCTCTAGTTTTGGGGCAAGCTTCAAAATAATATTACAAAGTTCAAAGTTCATTTAATGGCCACCAAACTACCAAATTGTGTAGGCTATGCACAGTGTAATAATGGTGTCGAGCGGTGAACTGCAAACTGCAATGAGTGCACTGTAATATGTATGACTGTAAAATACTAATATGAGGGCACATTTTTTGGTTTTCACTTAACAGTCTATTTTTTATGGCCTGTGCAAAAGAAGAATGATGAATTGCGAGTGAATATTAACCATGGAATGAGAAAATCACGATAAAATAATCCGCAATTTACTTTAAAAATTTGATGCATTGGCCCTTTTTTAACTAGTCGAGAAACGAGAGTTTCTTGGCAATTTTTGCCAAGAAATCATTGAAATTTCTCAGTGAAAATTGCCGAGAAAACTAAGGCTTCTCGTCTCACGAGAAATAGTCCGGTATCTTGTATGCTAGGTATTGTAAGAACCCAACTTGGCTCTCCTCTGCTGACTGTTTCTTTTGAATGCAGTTGATTTGAATTTGTTTTGGTTTTTGAATGTTTATGGATTTTTTTTGTGTTTTTGGTAATAATGAGCAATGATACAATTATGAAATAAACTCCTATGCTTAAAATAATTCTGAAACAATAATACTACTGCTGGAATTAATTTATGAGACTATCAAGGAGAATGTTTATTCTATTCTAATCCCAATATGCCTAAAAAAAAACAATTCATTACAATGTAAGATAAAAACCTGATTTTTGCTGTCCCAATAGATGAAAATCTACAAACTGCAAATTTTAATATTTTTTATTTTATTTTTTTACTATTCATGTGGTACTGCAGCAGTCCGTACGGCGGCACTATAGCAGTCTGTATGGCGATATTGTAGCAATCCGTACGGTAGTACTGTAGCAATCCGTATCGTACTTGTTAATCACAAAAAATTCTTCAACAAATCTGCAATAATTACTCGTGAATTTATTCTTCAATTCTGCACAATTAGATGCAAATAAGACCTCTGAATGAAGTCTTCCTGAAACCAAATATCACTGAATATTTCATCAGCTCAGATGGTGAACATTAAAGCAACTACGTCCTCCAATGGTGGCTGAAAACCCTAGTCTCCAGAGCAAACCCCTTTCAATTTCACAATGTCAAATAGCAAAATAGCAATCAATGATACTTCTCTCCAAACTCAATGCCATATATCCTTTTTGCAAATCGTACCCTAATCCTCTTAATTACAATTTTGCTTGTAATTTCATTTAATTTCACTTTGGGTGTCAAAACGATTTTAATCATTAAATGGGCATTTAATTTTAATATTTCAATAGTCTGGCTCAGATAATTTAATTAAAAACATGGCCCCGTCTAATGATGAGTTGACCCTCAAGTTAAGTGATTATAATATAAAGTCACTTTATAACTTTATTATTAAATCACTTAATAATAAATGCTAAGTTATTCAAACTTGTCTAACTCCATGAAAACTTTGAATTTAGCTATACCGTCTGAAATTGGAGCTCACCAGTTGACCACCCATATGATCGTGATGTCTGCTAAAAATAGCAGGGGTCCATCTCCAACTGCTAAAAATAACCTGACCAAGCCAAACTCAAAGCAAAACTCATCATAAACAAACTCTGGCAATCCAGAAGTGTACTCTGCTCTGTCCCCGGAAGATCACGCCAATGTGACCTTCTATCCAATCCTACTAGCCTACGAGGGTCTCTGATAGGCTAATCACAAGCTAGAGTGATGTCTCTAGCTAGAAGGGGACATCACAGGTATACAGTGATATTTGTCGAGAAACAACAAGAAATCGCCAAGATTTGAAACTATGATTATAACATTACCCCCCTTAATGGATCATAGTCTTAATGGTAAAAGAGATATTTTTTGAATGCCTCAAACTTGTCACATGCAAGTGACTTTGTCAATACATCTGCACACTGAGCTTGAATGGGGAAATACTGGAGCTTTATGTTGTGCTACTAAACATGTCCGCATATGAAATGTATATTAACTTCAATGTGTTTCGAGCACTTATGAAACATCGGGTTACGAAAAGTTGCAAAACACCTTGGTTGTCGCAGTACGGAAATGAAGATTGAGCTTGTGATACTCTGAATCTTGCAAGAATATGACATCCATATTGTTTCACAGCCATGTCTTGCTACAATGTGATTTTGTTTGTGCAAGAACATGAAACACAATTTTGCTTCTTGCTCCCCCATGAGATTGGACTAGATCCTAAAAAGAATCTAGAAGTGGATTGTTTGTCATCAATAGGCCCTGTGTGATCTACGTACATGTATATCATCAAGAGGAATTTGTCATTCTTCTTGTATTCTAGACTATATTCCATTGTTCCTCAAATATATCTCAATATAGATGTAGTTGCTTTCCAGTGGCTTACTTTGGGTTCCTACATGAATCGTGAAAGATAGATAACAACATACCTGATATCTGGCCTAGTGTAGATGAGATAGATGAGATTCCCAATCCACTGTCGATAGAGAGTGGCATCTACCGGTGCTGATGGATTTGCATGAGATAGTTTTAGTCTTGTCTCCATAGGTGTGGCCATTGGTTTACAATCCATCATCTAAAACTTCTCAATCAATGTCTTGATATATTTCATCTATGACACAAAGATACTATACCCTTTTTGCCAAACTTCCAATCCAAGGCAGTAGTGCAGTAACCCAAGATATATCATGTCCAACAATCCCTTCAGGGTAATCTTTGTAGCATCAATAGTCTTCACTAAACTGCCAAGGATGACTAGATCATCGACATAAACAATGATTATAACAATTTCGGCCCTTGTTGTTTGAGTTAGAGATTGGGATCACATGGACTCCTTTGGAATCCATGTTGTATGAGATGCTCATCTATTTTTATATACCAGGCTCTAAGACCCTGTTTGAGAGCATACAGTGGCTTGATAAGTCTGCATACTCTCTGATCATGATCCTATTTGACATATCCTTCTAGTTAGATCATGAATAATTCTTTTTGTAGATCTCAATTCAAGAAAGCACTTTTGACATCCATATGATGAACATTCCATCCAAACTATGCAACCATAACAAATATCATTCTAATTGTTTTAATCTTAGTTGTGGGAGCAAAAGTATTTGTAATGTCCCCACTTTAGCAGTTGACCAAATGTGTGTGTGCGTTAGCCTAGTTCTACATGGTCCCGAGGGCTAACGAAGAGTTTAAAGGGATCCTAGAGTGTTTTGGCCTAGTCATTTCCAGTTTGGGCCAAAACGGAGTTGACTTACTCAGTTTCAAGCATACTTACTATTTGTAGTAAGTTAGCAGGACACAGCGGAGACTAGTTTTGATGATTGGATTTGATACTCCTCGACGAAAGCTTTCCAGCAAACTATCACTTGCGCTATTCGAAGTCCGATTGCTATTATATTTTAATGCCTGAAATGTTATAAAAGTAACATTTAACTTAATTGCAAGCTATTAAAGTGTTACTTTAAATATTTACTTTATGGGGATGGTACCCAAGGGAGACATGAGTAATATTTTAATATATAAAATGTTGCACATCTTTTATCCCACATTGCTCATGAGAGTTGAGTCGCCCCTTGGAGAAAGAATAAAAGGAAGTGTTTGTGGCTTCATTAGGCATGTTGGATAAGAAGAAAAAATTGATGCACTTGCAGTTTGCAGGTTATTTTGGGCATTTGGGAACGTCTTTCTCATCTGTAGCACTCTAGACATCAATCCTTGGGATTGGTCTTTCGAGTCTGTGCTTTCAGACTCATGCAGCGGCGCCACTGTAGCAGCCGTGCCACTGTAGCAGCCACATCATTGTAGCAGTCGCGTCACTGTAGCAGCCTGTCACTGTAGCGGCCACGTCACTGTAGCATCTCGTAGCAGCTGCTATTTGCAGTAAGAGTCAGGAGAATCAATCCTGCGGAGTCCGTAGAACCAGCCTGCAGAGTCCATAGAAACCAGCGTGCGGAGTCCGTAGAAACCAGCGTGCAGAGTCCGTAGAAGCGTGCCTGCAGAGTCCGTAGAAACAAGCCTACGAAGTCCGTAGAAACCAGCTTGTAGAGTCTGTAGAACCAGCCTGCAGAGTCTGTAGAACCAGCCTGCAGAGTCCGTAGAAACCAGCATGCAGAGTTCGTAGAAACCCAGCCTGCAGAGTCCGTAAAACCAGCCTGCAGAGTCCGTAGAAACCAGCCTGCCGTCAGACCACAAAATCGTGGCTTGATGGACTCCTCTTCCGAGTCACCTTAGCCAGTCACGGAGGACCGTCAGGCATTACCTCCTGGCATGAACCTCGACAAACCAGCCCGACAACCGGTAGTGGGGCCCACCGGCATGGGACCCATGTCCACCCGTCACGGGACATTACAGTATCCTCATAGTCAATGTCTTCTTTCTGAGCGTAGCCCTGTACTACAAGTCTCACCTTGTACTTATCTATGTTCCATGTGTCTTGTACTTGGTCTTAAATATCTATTTGCATCTTATGGGCTTCTTCCTTAGTGGAAGATCAACAAGATGCCAAGTGTTATTCTTCATCAATGATTGATATTCTGCATCCATGGCATATTTCCAAAGTTTTGACTGTTAGGCTTCTCTTACTATAGACGGCTGATATGTTTCTACAACTATGCTAATAAGGGCCACGTTTACCTCTTCATAGTCATGCTGCGAGTCCTTGGTCTTGAACTAGATGTGTCAGGTACTCCATCTAATTTAGCATCTCGTATTTTACTAGCTTGCCACTTGGGCATACATTGAGCAATGGGTGGTGGTTCTAGAGGTCTTGGTTGACCATCATCAATGTCACTACCACTATCGCCATTTGAAAAAGTTACAAGGCTATTGCTTGTATCACATGCCTGTGTGGAAGGTGGACTATTTCCACTCTTCTCATCAAACACAACATCCCTACTAATGAGCTTCTTCCTAGTTTTTGGGTCAAGGAGCTGATATGCCTTCGACTCTATTGTATCCTACAAAAATGCATTCCTTGGTTTTTTTATTCAATTTATTTCTTTCATTTTTCGGGACATGCATGTATGCCTTGCAACATAAAACTCGAAAATGTGAAACTTTCAATTTGTTCACAGTCTAAGCTTCATGTGGTGTGATCCCATCAAGAGCTTTGGTGGGTGACATGTTCAGCAGGTAGACCATTGTGTGGCATGCTTCTACCCAAAATGAACGAGACAGTTGTGCGTCCTCAACCATGTTGCGAAACATCTCTACAATTACATGATTACGTTGTTTTGCAACCCCATTTTGTTGTGGTGTATATGGAGCAGTCAATTGACGACATATTTAATTCACTTTTATATATGTTGAGAACTTTGTACTGGTGTATTCCCACGCCCCCCCACCCCTCACTAGCCCCCCACAATCTAAGTGGAGGATCTTAATTTTTTGACCAGATTCATTTTCCACAATGGCCTTAAATTCTTGGAAGACTTGGACACTCTAATTTTTAGTCTTCAAAAGGTATACCCACATCTTTTGTGAGTGGTCATCAACAAAGAGCTTAAAATACTTTTATCCTATGTGGCTAGGAGTCGTGTCCATACTGATTGGGCACCTGATCCAATGGACCAGTAGTCCAATATTCACTTTTACCAAACAAAGCTCTCTGTTGTTTTCCAACGAGACAACCGGAACAAATTTCGAAACATTAAGGAGGGTAATTGGTCTCCAACAACTTACCCATGTCCTTTTGGAGCCCTTTGGATTGAGTTTGATCAATTATCTATTGACGAGCTCCCACATGACTCCCCTTTTGATGGATTATTGGTACAATTTTAAATAAGTTGGTCCAACAATAGGCCACATCTTCTTATAGAACTCCACTGGGAGACTATAAGGCCCTGGAGATTTGTCATTCTTCATGTCTTTCATTGCTGCCTCTAGCTCCTCTAACTCCAGTTCTCTAGATAGAAAATGCTTCTCATAGCTTTCGACCTTTTTAGGAACCACTTTCTTGACAAGACCCATGCAAATATTGCATAAAGGGTCAGTACCTATAGATGTAAAAATCTTCTAAAAGCAGCCTTGAAAAATCTCTCAGATTTGAAGTTCATATTTTGAAAGATTTTCATTAAAGTCTCGAATCACAATAATTATTTTTGCATTATGCTTTCGTTTTAGGTATTGGAAGTAAAATTTGGAGGGCATATCGCCTTCCACAATCCAATGAAAAGACACCCCCTAATTCTAGCTTCTCTTGCCCTATATTCCTCAAATTTTCAGAGTGAGATTCCAATTTACTGGATTTTCTATCTTACATATGAGAATTAATAGTTATTTCTATGATGTTTTACAATTATTAAAATATAAGGATATTAGGTTTATATTTCTTATTTGATGAAATATAAAGATTCACAAACTATAATATACTTATTTAAAAAATTAGTCCATAAAGTTTTCAGTTATGTGGTCATTATTATTTAAAGCATATAACTTATCTTCGTTGTTATCGTTCAGCTTTTGGAGCATGTTTTGAGGTTCTTTTAAATTGTTTTAGATAGTTTTTATCTCAAGTCCTTTGTTACTCTTGGCAAGAATTAAACTATTACTGATTTATAATTAAAATGTTCCTGTCAACATTCTTGATGGTCATATCTCTTTTCTGATTTTTTTATTATTAGGTTCCATCTTCGAGTCTTAGTTGTTATCGTTCAGCTTTTGGAGCATGTTTTGAGGTTCTTTTAATTGTTGTAGATAGTTTTTATCTCAAGTCCTTTGTTACTCTTGGCAAGAATTAAACTATTACTGATCTATAATTAAAATGTTCCTGTCAACATTCTTGATGGTCATATCTCTTTTCTGATTTTTTTATTATTAGGTTCCATCTTCGAGTCTTACTTTGATTTGGGTATTAGTCTTTTAGAATAGAATTATAAGAGGGTTAGGACTTCATTGAATAATAATACTCAAATTGATTCTTAGTTTATTTATTTTTTGTAGTCACATTTTGATGATGACCCAAAGGAACTGGTATTGGATGAAGTTCTCCGACCTAGAGTTACCTGGTCACTCATTGATTTGCAGGTAGGTATTCTTTGTTTCAAGGAAGTTTTCATTTATTAATACTTTTTCTTGTTAAATGGGAATGTGGTAGCTAGTCATTATTAGAGATGTGTGCGTGCCAAAGCTTGCAATAGTTATGATGGGTTTCGAAATGCAGGTTACTTGTGGAACATTGAGCCTCTCCCAAGTGTCTGTAAAACTAGCAGGTCCAGATGGAAAAGAGCATTTTGCGTGTGCTAGTGGAACTGGTCCAGTAGGTGCTGCATACAAGGCAATTGATAACATTATTAAGGTGAGCTACATCTCTTGATATTGGAACATGCATTTAATTCTGGTTTTAGTGTGGCATTGTATCTTCCTTCTCAACATGCTTATTTTTTCATTACAAAAAAAAGTAATTGTTGTATACATAGTTCAAAAACTTGTACTCGACAGCCCAAAATTTCGACTCGGTCTCGAGACTCGGCAATTACTCAGGAAACTTTATCGCCACTTAAAAATATATAAATTCATAAAATAAACATAAATAACACGTAAATCACTTAAACGACATGAGAAATGAATGTAGAGAACACATAAGTAAATTTTCTACCAGTTTTCGATCAAAAACAGCAGAAAATTGCGATGGTATGCAAAAAATGATGTTTTTAAAAATCCATGGGAGGTTATTAGAAGGTTGTAGCCTAGTAGCAAGTGATTACTCGGCAAGTACTCAGCAATTACTTGCGATTCTGAGCCTACCACTCGGCTCGCGATAAGTTTGCGAATTACTTGGCAGGTCAAAAAAATCAGGTTACTTGCTGTTTATTTGAGGTTACTTGTGAGTTTTAAAATAGAGGGTGTATAGATTTTGTGCCTGGTTTTATATCCAAGTCATTTCTTTTGTCCCTTTTTTTTGTGAAACAATTTGATCAATGGTGGATATACTTTTGTGAATATCATTTCTATTTGATTCATTTTGGTCTTATTTGTAACAATCCTTGCCCATCTGCCCTTAATTGTCTCAATTTGCTGCCTTGTAATTTTTTCAAACACTTTGTAAGCAAAGCGCTTCTTGCCGGTTTTTGTCACAATTTTGATGATTTGTTTGAATGACGATGGATTAAAGCTTCAAGTGTTTATAGAACAATGCAGGAATGACAATGCTAAGTTCTAGATGCAAGAATGCCTTTTTTTTTTTTTTTTGGTTCTTTTCTATGCAATTAGATGAATTCACAAAGCAAACTAATCACTTACAGCCAATGGACATTTAGTCGAATAGTTGGCATGCAACCTGTTATCTCAATTCAAATGCTCAAAAGATAACTATAAATGACCAGCAACTTGTGATTCTTATTCGTATTGATGATTTGATACAATGCTCCACTAGACTAGCCAAGACTCTTGGCATAAACAAGAATTACAATTATATGGTATGTTGGTATGAAAGATGCACACCTACAGATGCAAATATAAACTATACTAAAGGATGAATTGTATGCAATGAACCCTGGTGGGATTGAGGCGCCCTTGACAATAGATGGAGCAAGCAATTTTCCAGCGAAAGGATGATCTCCCAAGCCAAATCGAATTTTCCAAGCCAGCCTCCTCTATTCTGGCCTGATCTCAAATTTAAAATAATATGCAATGAATATGCACTGCCTCAAGCATCTAATATCATCTCCACGCTCCAAGGAAGTGGGCGCACTAAGCCAAGCAGAGAATCGATGCAAAATGGAACCCCCTCAAGCAAAAACGTCCCTCCTAATGGCGTCCTTCCTTGACTGTAAATATCTGATTTTTATATCAGATTTCTATACAATGCAATTTGCTCTCTTAACCAAGGAAAATCGATGCCAAGCTATATAGAAACCAACACCAAAAGATAGCTATGCAACCTCCATAAATTCACCAAATCGATTTCTTTAAAATTGGCCAATGGCCACAAATTTTGCTCCAATTGAGATGACTGAAATATCACCTCCAAAATGCAACCCTTCAAGAGATATTTCACTCCCTCAGTTATGCTATCGATGGGAGTTATCGTTCCCAAAGACAAGTTGATTCACTGCAGGAAACTCTAGGATCCACCAACATACCACAACAAAGACAACATCAAATCGGGATAATTCATAATGGCAGCCCACACCTCCCTTTATACTCTCTTTTTTCCCTTCATTTGGGAAGCTTCTAGAAACATCATAATATTTTATTATTATTTTTCCATTTTAATATATTATATATGCACTTTAATATAAAATAAAGAATTATGTCATAAAGTACAAATATAACATCAACTTGTAACATGAAGTTTCTAAAAATACATTCTAATAAATCATTAGAAAACCTCCAGAATATGTCAAAACTTTCCCAAAGAAACCAATTGCCATTTGGGTAACTGCGGATAGGACCCTCAAACCATGTCGTATTAGCCTATGAAGGCCACTGATAGGCTAATCATGTTGAAAGTACAATGTCTAACTAGAAGGGAACATTACAATCCGCCCCTCCTAAAATTGCTTGTCCCCAAGCAATCTCAAATCTGGATGCTATAGAATCTCCTCATTCTCCCAAGTAGCATCCTCAACTGGGAAGTCCCTCCATTTAATTAAGTATTCCTTGATGACCTGTCTCCGCAAATTCCTCTCTTGAACATCCAAGATGGCCTTGGTCACTAGTATCAATTTCCCCTCATCATCTAGGGGTGCAAAAGTCATGGAAGGAACCACACGATGTCCTAACACCTTCTTGAGGCATGACACATGGAAGACATTGTGTACTCTGTTGTTGTCTAACTCCAACTGATAAGCCACCTCACCCACTCTCCTGATAATCCTAAATGGCCCATAGTATCGTGGCTTAAGCTTCTCGGCTCTGTTTTTCTTAAGAGAAGATTGTCTTGTGGCTGTAGCATCAAATACACCATATCACCCACCTCAAACGAGCATTCAACTCGCTTCTGATCTACATACTTCTTTTGTTGGTTCTGAGCCTTATGTATGTTTTTTCGCAATGCTATCATAATGTCCTGGTTCTCCTGCAATAGATCACCAGCACCAGGCACTCAGCTATCTCCAAATAACAAATCCAGAAAGCTCGGCGCATCATACCCATACAACGCCATGAATGGTGTTATCTGAATGGAGAGATGGTAAGTGGTATTGTAACAATACTCACATAAATATAACTGTTGTCAACCTGGAGCTGCGCCCTGATTCAAAGACGTGCGCGAAATGGCCAGTCCTCTATCCCTCTGAAACAATGGGATCTTCTCACGAGGGTGGGTGCCTCAACAGTGAGAAGAACCTCCAGAGAAGGCTGGTTCCTGTATGATGTATCAATTAGGATCTCTACTCTATGCTGCGGATTACCGTGGAAAAGGGAGAAGGGAAACTTAAAGGGGAAATCCTACCTAAAATAGGGTGATACACCAGAATTTTGATCCACTCAACTTGGAACCTTGAACACTGAACGAACAAGGGAAAATGAAGACCTATGATTTCATTCAATCAGTTATGCATAAGTATTTCATGGAGAGGTTCGATCCAATGGCCAAAACCTAAGGGAAAATGATGGAGAGAGGTCTGATAAAAGACACTTTGCAGCCACCTAACATCCACTTGCAGCTTCAACGAAAGACATAAAAAACACTTTAACATGACCTGCACAAGGATAATCTAGCAACTAGGTATGAAACAGAATTTGGGAAGGGAGAGAAATCTACCACTTATGCAAATTGCTGAATGAAATATACACGATGCCAATGCTTGAAATCTGAAAGTACAGTCCTTATTGATTGAAAAGGTTACACAACTCACCAATGGCAGAGTGTGGTCTAACCAAGAGAGATTGGATGATTTTTAAACAAGGCTGAAAGCCATTATATAGAAAATTACAAGAGGCCAAAGATTGGCATAGAAACTTGAAGAGAAAGATTCATTTTGGTTAACTCAAGGCTTTACTTGGCCTTTCAATGAAATATATTTTTCTTTTTGTCCTTGCATGAAGCTTCTTCGCTTGATGAAGCGAACTTATCTTTGTTATGAACTGCCCACCTCTTTTTGCATGGAAATCCATGCAAATGTTAATTTTAGAACTCTACGTGAGCTGCTTGATACCGAGTTGTAGTGTTTGAAAGCTGAGTTAAACGAAGAGATCATGCTGAGTTGGACGAAGAGATCAAGCTGAGTTGGACTTTCGGATGCATGAGTTGGCTAGAGATGAATAGGGCTTCAGCAGCCAGTCAACTGAAGCTTTGATTGTAGTTTGAAAATAGCCCTTGCTTGCATGCATTCTGTCCAATTTTGGTCTGCTGTTCGTGTCTATTTCTGGCGGGATTCTATATTCGGATGTATTTGTCTATATTTTCACCCGTTTGGCCTTTTCTTTTGGAATTCTGGTTTTATCCCTGTTCCAACGGTCACTTCCCGCGGTCAAAATTTGACGGCCTACGGGACGTCACCCTTAGTTTTCTTATTTCCTTCGGATTTCTCTGCTTGGCAATTTCCTTTGGGTTTATTTCCACAGAATTCTTTCGGACTTCTCTCTCTTCGGATACCTTTCTTTGTTGCGGGCTTTTTCTCCACGGGCCTTTGTCTTAGTCGGGTCCTTTATTGTTTTGGCTGCCGAATTTCTTCGGACTTTTGTCCGAAGGAATTCCTTCGGACAAAAGTCCGAAGGATATCTTTTCTTCCCTTTTTCTCCTTCATTTTACTTGTCTTTCTTCTAACTTTCTTCTCGTCATTTTCCTGCGGACCTCTCCCAAACTCCTTCGGGCTTTTTGCCTTTGTATTTTGCCGTCAGAGTTTCTTCGGGCCTGTCTCTTTTGCGAATTCCTTCGGACTAATTCCTTCGGACAAAAGTCCGAAGGTCTCCTTTGTGTCTTGGCTTCACTTGTGTTTTTCGAAATGTGCCCCTCGGCTTTTTAACCGTGGTCTTTCCTGCCCTTCGGGATAATGTGGACTTTTTCGGAGGACACATACCCTTCGGGTTTATGTGTCGGACTTTTGCGCGGCCATTCCTTAGAATTTCTTCGGACTTTTTGTTCGAAGGAATTCTTTGTTCCTTGTTGTTTGCTCTGTTTTAACTTTGAAATGTGCCCTTCGGGAATTCTGCTTCGGTACTATCGCCGACCGAGTGCCCTCCGCAAGGGCTAGTTGATCTCCTTCTGTGCCCTTCGGAAAAATTGGAGGGCACTTGGGCTTTTTGCAAAGGTCCTTAATTTGGTCTTGTGCCTTCCCGAAGGGTAGGTGCCCTTCGGGAATATTGAAAACGATCTTTCCGAAGGGTAAACTACCCTTCGAATTTTTTGCAGGGGTCCCCTTCTGCCTTACAAAGCCCTTTTTGCAATTCTACAGACTTTTTGCAATTCTACGGACTGTCTGAAGGAATTATTCTTTCGGCTTTTTTCTTTTGGGCTGACTTTTGCAAGGCTGCGGGTGTTCCCTTTGTAAACTCTCCGAAGTATTCCTTCGGACAAAAGTCCGAAGGAATTGCTTCCTTTGTTTTAGGCTTTCCATTGTGCTTTGTGCCATTTCTAACCCTCCCCTTTTGATTTTCTGGCTCCTCCTTGGTCCTTTATCCTTGTCTAATTTCCTGCGGACTCAAGTCCTTTGCAAATGAGTTATTTCAATTGGTCTACCTCTGCCCAATGTATTATTTCTACTTTGGCTAGAGACGTGAATTTTTCGAATGGCAAGAGACAATCTGCCCTGTGAAAGAATTGTCAACAATAACCACTTAACCCAACCCTTATGTTGACTTGCTATGTAGTTCCTGAGGTAGCCTTCCACCCATTTATTCACAATCTTCGTCTATCCATCGGTCTGCGGGTGGTAACTAGTACTCGGTGTGAGTTCTATCCCACACATTCTGAATAGCTCCTGCCAGAAATGACTCATAAACCAGCTGTCTCTGTCACTGATTATGCTCTGAGGTAACCCATGCAACCTAAATACCTCATGGAAGAACAATTCTGCCCCTTGCATAGCTGAGTAAGTAGCTGAGATCGGAAGAAAGTGAGCATATTTAGTCAAATGATCCACAACCACATATATGCAATCCCGTCCCTAGGCTTTGGGTAATCCAGTAATAAAATCCATAGATAAGCATTCCCACTTGCTATCAAGAATCGGAAGTGGCTGAAGTAAACCTGCTGGATATGTGTGTTCTTGTTTATTTTGCTGACAAACAAGACACTCTCTGACATATCGTAGAACATCTTATTTGAGGCCCTTCCAAGTGAACCTCTCCCAAATCTGCTTGTAAGTCTTGAAACACTCGGGATGACCTGCTATGGGTGTATCATGAAAGGTCCTCAAAATAATGTTCATCTCCTATCCTGGGGTCAAATAAATCCTTCCCTTGTAAATGATTAAATCATTTACAACTGTATATTTTGTATCCTGTACTGACCCCTCAACAATCCCTGCAGCCCAACTGTCCTTGGCATACTCTGCAACTATCAAGTGTCACCAATCATCTACTATCCCAGTCATAGAACTCAAGTTTGGACATCGAGATAAAGCATCAACAACCACATTCTGTGTCCCCTTGAAAAAGGAGATGTCAAAATCATATGATTGCAGCTTGCTGACCCATTTCTGCTACCGATCATTAAGATCTCTCTATTCAAGGAAATGCCTCAAACTGTTATGGTCTATTTTCACCACAAACTTGCTACCTACCAAATACTGCCTGAATTTGGCCAATGCATGCATGATGGCCAACATCTCCTTGTCATATATGTTGTACCCTCTCTCTGGACTGTGAAGCTTCCGACTCTCAAAAGCAATCGGATGCTTGTCCTGCATAAGGACTGCACCTATCCCCTCGCCTGATGCATCACACTATAGCTCAAAGGGTTTGGAGAAATCTGGCAATGCAAGAACTGGGCAAGAAGTCATAATTAGTTTGAACATCTCAAAACAATCCTGTGCCTTAGGAGTCCAAACAAATGCCTCTTTCTTCGTCAAATCAATGAGTGGTGCCACATGCCATGAATATCTGTTAACAAACCTGCGGTAGAAACCACACAATCTCAAAAATACTCTAAGCTGAGTAAGGTTCTATGGAGTAGGCCATTTAACAATCGCCTTGATCTTCTCTGGGTCCATATGTACCCCCTCAGCACTGATGATGTGCCCAGGATACAATAATTTTGTCATTCCCAAGTCACACTTGGATTCCTTGGCATACAAGGATTCACCTCCAAGAATACCCAAAATCGCATCAAGATGTGCATTGTGATGCTCCCATGTTCTGCTATATACCAAGATATCATCAAAGAATACCAACACATACCTCCTTAACTGCGAATGGAAGACCTTGTTCATCGTAGACTGAAATGTCGTCGGAGCATTGGTTAGTCCAAATGGCATAACCACAAACTCAAAATGTCCACCATAGCACTTGAAAGCCGTCTTCTCTATGTCCTGCTCCCTGACACGACTCTGATGATGCCCCGACCTCAAGTCAATTTTGGAGAAGTAATAGGGACCATGTAACTCATCTATCAACTCATCAATTCTAAGGATGGGGTAACAGTTCTTGATTGTTATTTTATTTAGGAGCCTATAATCAATACACATCCAGAATGTACCATCCTTTTTCTTGACCAAGACTACTGATGATGCAAAAGGTGACTTGGTCTAATGTGTCCCATGGCCAGCAACTCCTTAATAGTTTTCTCTATTTCATCCTTCAGCCTCTTGGGGTGCCTATATGGGGTGACCATCACAAGCTTAGCGCCCTCCTCCAACTCAATGATATGCTCAATCCCTCTGTCTGGTGGTCTTCCTGGTGGAATATCACTGAATACCTAAGTGTGCTTAATTCTTAACCCCTAAATGTCTGGATGGTAAACTGGCTTCTGTTGCTCACCCTATGTAAGCATCAACACACACTCAGCTGCCCACTCAACCATGTCATGCCTCATAAGTCTCTCCATCCTCCTAAAAGAAATCATCCTGAAATTGGAATCTTGAATAGCCTTGAGGACATGAGTTTTTCCATCTACTTGGAATGTCATTTCCATCTCTCTGAGATCCAGGGTGAATTTCCCTATGTCATGCAACCATCTCATGCCAAGTACCATATTTGTATCACCCATATTCACCACATAGAATTCGATCTTGAACTCATAGTTGTTCAAACACATAGGCAAATCTGATATCCTCCTTTCGCACTTGAAGGTATAACCATTTGCCACCTTAACTCATATTCCCTCAAATTCCTCTGTCCTGATTCCATGCCTCTCAACCAATCGGGCATCAATAAAATTATGAGTGGCCCCTGTGTCAAGAAGAGTGATAATCTTTTGCCCTGCTAGAACTCCACGCATTTTAAATGATCCCTCTTGCTGGATGCTAGTGATGTGCGCATCGCATTGCCTCATTGCCCCTTCATGCTCTCCTCTTTTATGCTTATCTTCCTCGTACTCCGTCCCTGAATCCTCAGAATCATATTGTTGATCTGATTTCTCCGACTCAGTCCTCATAATATGCCCACATCACTCTATTAGCTTTTCCTTTAGGTCTTAAGGGACAATCATGGTTTGCATCATAGGGCCCTTTGCAGTAGAAACATAACTTCTTTTTGCGCAAATCATTAAGTGTATCCCTATCTAGAGATGCTGATGATTTGCCCTTAAAATCTGGTTTGTTCTTTTTAGAGAAAGATTTATTGTCTCGATATGAAGAAGATCCCTTTGATGAATACTTGCTTTGCAGGGCTGCAAGTTCCATGCTCCTAGCCTTCTTCATTGCCTCCTGAAGTGTGAGAGGATCAAATGCTTTAATCCATCCTCGCATAAGCTCCAATAATCCCTCAATGAATAGCACCACCAATCGTCTCTCTGAGATGTTGGGCACCATTACTGATAGTTTCTGGAAGTCTCCAATATAGCTTTCCAAACTACCAACTTGCTTGAGTTGGGCCAAATCCCTGAAGTATGATTCTGGATCCTTCCTATCGAAACGCTCAATCAGTCTATCCACAAACTCTTGGTAAGATGTGATTTGACTATGTTGCAATGTAACTAGTCCATGATACCACCATTTGTGTGTTGCTCCCTCTAGATGTAAAGTGGCATATTTGATAGCTTCCTCTTTTGTCATGGGTCGAAAAGCCAAGAAGGTATCCAACTTATGAATCCATGACTGTGCCGTAGTCTTGTCACTACCATCAAACATGGGTATTGTAAGCTTATTAGTAGCGTACTGGAGTTCCTTATTCTGATTCCTAGGTCTTCTCCCCTATCGAGACCTATAATAATCCATCCTTGACTGTACAAACCGATCAAAATGCATAAGCCCTTGTGCTTCAGGTGTCAATTGTTGCCATTCATCATGGGCAGCCATGTATGCGTCAACATAGGTTGGATTCTCAACCTCTTCAATATTCTCCTCAGCTAGTTCATTTCTCAGGAATGTGGGCCGAGTAGGCCTATCGACAGTGCATGAGGGTGCCTCCCTCTGCACTCTTCGGGACCCAGCTACACTCCTATCATCTTCTTGGACCTAAGGCTGTCTTCTAGGTAAATTCAAGTGCTGCAAAGTATTTGCCAACCACTGTAAGGCCTCAGCTATCTATTGCTGACCAACTCGTAAATCTCTTAGAGTGTCTCTCACTTCTCTGTGACCAATTCTATCATTGTCTCTTCTCTCATCTTTGTGTGGACCCATGTCTGCTCTGTCACCCATTTCAGCCAAAGGTACCTTTGTAAATGGATCTTCTTGCCAATTCTCTTCTTGTTCTGCTCTTCTGCGGGTATAATACCTGTGATGACTTCTCATGTGATATTTTAACCCTCCAGGATGGCAGGATCAGTGCTCTGATACCACTGTAACAATCCTTGCCCAATCTGCCCTTAATTGTCTCAATTTGCTACCTTGTAATTTTTCAAACACTTTGAAAGCAAAGTGCTTCGTGATGGTTTTTGTCACAATTTTGATGATTTGTTTGAATGACGATGAATTAAAGCTTCAAGTGTTTATAGAACAATGCAAGAATGACAATGCTAAGTTCTAGATGCAAGAATGACTTTTTTTTTTTTTGTTCTTTTCTATGCAATTAGATGAATTCACAAAGCAAACTAATCACTTACAGCCAATGGGCATTTAGTTGAACAGTTGGCGTGCAACCTATTATCTCAATTTAAAAGCTCAAAAGATAACTATAAATGACCACCAACTTGTGATTCTTATTTGTATTGATGATTTGATACAATGCTCCACTAGACTAGCCAAGACTCTTGGCATAAACAAGAATTACAATTATATGGTATGCTGGTATGAAGGACGCACACCTACAGCTGCAAATATAAACTATACTAAAGGATGAATTGTATGCAATGAACCCTGGTGGGATTGAGGCGCCCTTGAGAATAGATGAAGGAGCAAGCAATTTCCCAGTGAAAGGATGATCTCCCAAGCCAAATCAAATTTTCCAAGCCAGCCGCCCCTATTCTGGTCTGATCTCAAATTTAAAATAATATGCAATGAATATGAACTGCCTCAAGCATCTAATATCATCTCCATGCTCCAAGGAAGTGGGTGCACCAAGCCAAGCAGAGAATCGATGCAAAATGGAACCCCCTCAAGCAAAAACGTCCCTCCTAACGGCGTCCTTGCTTGACTGTAAATATCTGATTTTTATATTAGATTTCTCTACAATGCAATTTGCTCTCTTAACCAAGGAAAATTGATGCCAAGCTATATAGAAACCAACACCAAAAGATAGCTATGCAACCTCCACAAATTCACCAAATCGATTTCTCCAAAACTGGCCAATGGCCACAAATTTTCCTCCAATTGAGATCACTGAAATATCACCTCCAAAATGCAACCCTTCAAGAGATATTTCACTCCCTCAGTTATGCTACCAATGGGAGTTATTGTTCCCAAAGACAAATTGATTCACTGTAGGAAACTCTAGGCTCCCCCAGCATACCACAACAAAGACAACATCAAATCGAGATAATTCATAATGGCAGCCCACACCTCCCTTTATACTTTTTTTCTTTTTCTTTTGGGAAGCTTCTAGAAACATCATAATATTTTATTATTATTTCTCCCTTTTAATATATAATATTTGCACTTTAATATAAAATAATGAATTATATCATAAAGTACAAATATAACATCATCTTGTAACATGAGGTTTCTAAAAATAGAAACATTCTAATAAATCATTAGAAAAGCTCCAGAATATGTCGAAACTTTCCCAAAGAAACCAACTACCATTTGGGTAACTGCGGAGAGAACCCTCAAACCATGCCGTATTAGCCTATGAGAGCCACTTATAGGCTAATCATGTTGACAGTACAATGTCTAACTAGAAGGGGACATTACATAATCCCATCATATCATTCATATCCTCTATACAATTTGCATATGTTGTGGGAATAGTTAGACTTTGTGCATACAAATGGAATCATTTATTTGGATTGTTCTATAACCTAGTGGTTAAGAAATAGATGGGCTACATCTTGAACTTAGCATCAGTTTGCACTTGCATGGTGAGAAATATCATTCAATAAAGATGTTTTTAGAGCTAATAGCTTTGAGGCTGAATGATTCGCCATTTTTTTTATGCTGTCAGCTTTTTTTTCTTCCATAGCATTATAATTTAGTGTTCATACTTCATCCAATGCTATGTGTTATGAGGAATATTAGATAGCAATCATCTCTACCTTAGAGTCTGGAATTGCATTGCAGGTATATATATACTCTTGTATCTTAGGTATTTATATCCACAAAATACTGATAATAAATGCCCAAGTGGCATCTATGGTATTTGATTTGATTTATTTGTATGTCAACAAGTTAAAGATGATCCGAATCAGATCATGAAAGCTAGTAAAATTCGACTGTCATTGTTCTCATTCACTAGTCAAATTGATGAAGTATGTAACTTGAGAACACCATGAAATACTCCTAACAAGATGAATTAGTCAAAAATGAAGTATTAGAATAATTAAGTAATAAGCTAATAATGAATATTAGATAAAGTTAGTATAAATGTAATAATGCCAAGAATGGATTAGGTTTGGTTGTCATATTAGCTTAGATTAGCTTGTGCTAATGATAGCATGTAGTTTATTAAGTCGATAGGAGTGCTTCCTTGATTACAGGTTTGTCTCTGGCTATATAATTAGCCACTCTGCATTGTAATCTGGTGGCTTATATATGAATGATTTTATTGTATTAGAGCCATCGATGTAAGAGATTGTGTCTGTGCACAAGCACAATGTAACTATTGTGCAGGTTTGTGTTGGAGAAGGGAGATATAGAGTGTAGCCAAGGAAGCATAGTTGCATATTAAACAATTGAATGCACAGAGAGGGAGAGAAAGGACATTGCTGGTATGAGAAAGTGCAGGGCTGAAGAAATGGAGGCTCAACAAGGTTGGTAGAGGTGTGAAGTTCCTGAAGAAATCACTGCCCATCTAGAAGAAGGCGTTTAAGACTGAAGGAGGAGGCGTTATTTAAAAACTGTTTGTGGCGTTTTAATAACATGCTAGATGTAGTGGGTGTGTGCTGCAAGTGTGAAGCAGGATGAACAGAGTGAGGGCGCAACCAGTTGCCGGAGAGGTGTGACAACAGCCTGGAGGAGCATGGGCATAGTCTTGATTGGGAAGCCCAGCCCTCTGCGGTACAGTCTCTTTGCTCTAGGATTTGATTGTTGTAGTGAGTGGCTCATACAGAAAAAAAGAAAGAAAGAAAAGACTTGTATGCTGTTTTAAAATGAGAAGCTTTATCAATTTTCAAAGAAAGCGCAGCTATTTTCTGAAGAGAAGAGGGGCCTTGCATGAAGTATTGAACACAACCATAAATTAGAAGATTAAGGAATAATCTATTTTGAGACCAAGAGTGTATTAAGAAGGGAATCCCAATAGGGTTCAACGTTGCTCTATATTCTTGCTGGAGTGCAGCCTTGAATTCTTGAAAAGTGCTGCCCTGTATTTACTATTCTTGATAAAGCATGCCTAAAATGATTGAAAAGGCTTCTGAAATTTAACTGAAAGGCATGGAGGGGTGTGCACTTGAGCACCACCAACGTATTGGAGGTTTTAATTTTTTTAATGATATAGTTGGAAAACCATTCGAATTTAGAGCAAGTGATTACATTTTTAAAATAATAGTTTTTTTTAATATTTTAAAAGTTTATGATTTTATAAACTTCATAATTTTTTCAAATTATTGCCTTAAATGAACTTGGGAAGGATTTAATTTTGTTTTTGAGTGGGGGGAGGGGGTGGTTTGCTTAAAAATTTGCTGGAGTGTCCACATTTGTGAGCCAAAGATAGTGGTGGGGAAATTTTGGTCAAAAAGTTTGTAAATGTTCATATTTAGTTGTTTCTTGGGGTTTTAGTGGCCTGTTAGCAAGGTTTAAATGGTCAGTTTATGACATTTGTTGTTCCCTGAGTCTCAAAAGTTAACTAGTAAAAATTATACGGAGTCATAAAATTTTGGCAATAGGTGAGTACAAGGATTTAGATAAAATTATCCTAGATAAAGAACAGAGACCTGCAACTAGACTTGAAGATTATGATAAAAAGCAAAGTCTTAATGCTACTAAAATTGTTAGTTGTTGAGAACTACTGTAGTTTCTTAATTATGGAAAAGTTTGAAAACTAAATATTAGGTATTAGAAGCTTGGAGGGCTTTGTATTTGAAGAACTTGTTTTCCACTACGCTGCAAGAAATAGGTCTTATTTTTGAATACCTCTTATGTTTGAAGGATCTCAGTGATCAACTGACTGCTATTGAGAAGCCAGTAATTGACCAAGATAAACTTGCATCTGATTGTAGAAACTGAAAAACTTGATTTCAAGAAGTTGTCAACACTTCTCTTTTAGGAGGAGCGGAGACAAAATGATACAAAAGCAACAACTTCGGATTCTAGAGAGAGTGCATTCAATGCATGTCACTTTGGGGGCAGAGGTAGACAATACAATGCTAAGTTCGTCAAATGATGATACATTCAAAGGCAGTAACAAGTCACAATGGAAATGTCATTATTGTAATAAGCCTGAACAGTTCAAGAGAGATTTTTGGAAGAAACAATGTGACCTAGAAAATGGTCGAAGGAATCATGATACACAAATGTTTTTGAAGGAGATGAACAAGGGGCAACAGGGGATCTTTCATTTGTGGCATCTTAGAACTAGTCAATGGGGTCTAGATCATGGTATTTTGACTTAGGGGTATCCTGACACTATTTTTCACAGAGACTAGTATGTTAATTTCATTGAAGACAATAGTAGTAATGAATCTGTTTATTTGGGTGATGGTTGGACTCACTTTGTTAGAGGATGTGGAGATGTTCATGTAACATTGAACAATTCTATGAATTACACATTTCAAAAATGTTTGGTATGTGTTGGATATGAGCAAAAATCTTCTATCTATAAGTGCGATAACTACAAATCTTAGTGTTTATGTAAAATTTGTTGACGCAGTGGATTGCACTCTGGACAGGAGGCCGAGCTCCTGCCTTCCACATGTCAAAATGGAAACTCCCCTCTCGCCTGTGGGACCGGCGAAGTTGGAGGGGAGAGTCTCTAGATAAGGGCTAGCTCTCTTTGATGTACCTTTTAGGCCTTGGATTCCCTACTGCTAACAAATAAAAAGAAAAAAAAGGGGGGGGATGAAAAGGGAGAAAGATGCTGAAACAAAACCTAAACCTAAACTAAAAAAGGTGATACACCAAAAAAGATGACCCACCCAGCCCGAATATACACTTTTCACCAAGAAGAAGCTCCCATACACTTCATTTGATACGATAAATCCTTCTGCATCAGTGAGCTAGGGGTCCATGGAAATACAGGGAGGAAGAAACTACCAGAGGCGTCCTCAGACACACTTATGATAGCCTATTCATAGGCACCTACACTCCTCTAGGGACACTTCTGGCAAACCTGCAAAAGAGAAACTCACAATGCACTAGACATGCTGAAATCACTCTGCGAAAGCATAAGGAAAATGACTTAACACAAAACAAAGGCATAAACACATTCAAAAGTGCAAGCTCAAATAGAGGTAAAAAATGCTAAGTCCTGATTCAAGGTAAAATCTGGCAGAGTTCTGCCTTACAAGCCCGAGAGATTTTTGGGTAGAGTTTTGCCTTAAGGCTGAGAGATGGATCCTTCTCAAATGAGAAGTTTTACAATATATAGAAAGAGAAGAGAACTTGGCGCTCCTTTGGAAAAGACTTTGGCGCTCTTGACAAGCCTGCCCATGTGCGTTCCAAGCCTTGGGAAGAGGAAGCTGTTTGATTGTCGGCTCCTGCTTTGACTTTGGCGTTCCAAAATTAATGTGAAAGCATGGGCCGCGCCTCTTTTTTGCAAACAGACTGCTCCCTTCAAGGCATTTACGCGGCTTGTCTGCTCATCAATGTGAAATGAAGAAAACAGGCCGCGCCACTTACTGTTCGCGCCGTTTGATGACCACTTGGCAAAAACTGTTCCAACTGCAGGAATAAATCCCTGAGTTGACACCTCCTCTTATCCACCTGGACTGTTTGTCTGCTTCTACACTTTGTCTTCTTCCTGGTTTCTGTCTCTTTCTGGCTCCTTTGGCCCTCGGGGCTATCTTTTGGCGGGTCGTTGCGTTCCTTGGGCTCTTCTTGCTTGCCTTGGTCACTTTCCGCCGATTTCAAATAAGTGATACGTGGCACATTTCGTTGTGAAACGGGCAAGACACGTGGCAACATCCGCTTGACTCGTAGAAGCTTTAGGCACCCTTTGAAGGTCCTGCGGAAGAGGACATGTGGTGGCTTCCGCTCTCTTTAGCAACAATACAGAAGCATTCGGGACTCATTTGGATTCATCACGGATGATGACTTTTGGCAGCTTCCGCTCCCTTTAGCAATTCGTCCGGGGCCCACCATAGTTCTCGCGAGACAAAAGGGAGAGACCGCGGATGTTGACACTTGTCGACTTCCGCCAAGCTTTGCAGGGGACACGTGGCACGTTCCGCTTCTTTTAGGGAAAACATGTCAAAGCCTTCCGCGGTTGCCACTTGGCGCCTTCCGCGCTCTGGATTCCCTGGTGTAAAATTGATGTTTGCGGGCCCGTCACTGTTTGAAAACCAATGGCTAGTTCGCCGTGCTTGATTTTGACATCTTCGGGCCCGTCACCCCTTGGACTTTCTTTCGGCTTCTATCGTTTTTTTTCAACTTTCGGGCTTTGCTTTAGACCCTCCTGAAGGGAAGGTGATCCTTCGGCTTTGGAGGAGTGCCCTTCTTTTGGCAGCAGAGAGTCTCCCGCAAAGGCACCTGCCCTTCGGGATTCTTCGGCAGCTTTCTCTCTTCGGCTAATTCCCATGGACATTTTCCCCCCCGCGGACTTTTTTTGTGGACTTTTTTCCCGCGGACAAAAGTCCGCAAGAATTGTCTCTGCCACTTTGAAATTCCTTCGGGTATTTTCTTTCGAGATTTTATTCCGAATTCTTTCGGACAAAAAGTCCGAAAGATTTCTTCCTTTGCTTGTTTGACTGCCCTTTGAAAAAGTGCCCTTCGGAAAAATTGGAAACGACCCTTCCGAAGGGTACTTCCTTTGTCTTGGACAAATTTCCAAAGGAAACTTACCTCTACGGCTTTTCTCTGTGGCCTCTTTGCAAAGTTCCCTGCCCTCCGCAAGGGCTCTTGAGTCCCGAACTGCCCTCTGCAAGGGTACTTAAAATGGTCCATTTTGCGCCTAAGTGTCGAATTTGCCTCTCCCTGCCGAGTCCGTAGAAAATCCATGCCTGCAAAGTCCGTAGAAATGGACCTGCAGAGTCCGTAGAAATCTCACCTACAGAGTCCGTAGAAATCTCACCTACAGAGTCCGTAGAAATGGACCTGCAGAGTCCGTAGAAATTTACAAAATTGTGCAAAATTAAAAAATGTACTAGCTCAGGACAACAGGGGAAAAAGGGGACTGATTTTTTGGCCTGTTGGGCAAAAAATGGTCAACAAATTGGCGACTCTCAGGAGAAGCATGTCTGCTATTCTTAGAGACCAGTTGCCTTTTAGTCGATTGGGCACGGAGTCAGATGCAACTTTGAAAGAGTTACCAACTGCCTTGATAGATCCAAGAATCAATTATGAAGCTTTTACCCCACACATAAAAGAAAACACACACACAGCTAAAAACACTACTTGTGCAAACTGCACTTAGGGAAAGCAGGAAAAGAAACTGAAAACAAACTACTATATACAACTAACCAGGTTTATTTGCTTCCCTCTTGGATCAAAGGGAAAAATTCTTAAGTCCCCTCCCCTGCTAGGAAACTTATGGTGCCAGACAAGTGGCTGAATGGAATGGAGACTTGGTGACCTGCTCCGCTTGCCTGTCACCTTGGTTGGCTTGCATCCGAGTGGATCAGAATCGAACATGCTTCCAACATACATGTATTCTTTTTGTTCCTGGAAGCTTGTTGAATGCTGGTCCTTCATGCTGGTGCGTTTCACCAGGAAATCTGTGGCTGTTGGCTCCTAACCATAAGCCCTTTGTTGTGCATGGTCCCTTTGCAATGCATCATGGTTTGACTCATTCCCTTCAGCTTCGTTGAAGACCCTATCAAACTCATCTTCTGCTCCCTCTTGGCCTTCTTGAAGAAGGGTGACTGTTGTGATGTCTGAAATGGAATCACAAACTGATTGCTCATCCCACAGAACATCACCCTTTTGTTCAAAGCTGTCTTCTTCAAGGCTTTCCTCAAGGTAGACAGGCCTCTCCTTTTCTTGCTCAAGGATCAGAGTCTCTAGTTGTTCAAAGACATCCGTCTGATCCTTCTCCTTCTCAGGGTCCTCGGCATAGTCGTCCTCCTCATCGAAGCAACAAGGAAGTTCATCAAACAAAGGGGAAGAGAGCTCACCATGCTTATGTTCCTCATATTGCTGGAACATCCGCATGTATGCGTGACCTGAGTCTTCTCCACTGCTGATGATGTCTTCACAAGGAGCATCGATGATGATTTCTTCTTTGTTGTCGCTCATGATAGCCTCTTGAAGAGCTACAAATTGGATCTTCTGCTCCTCACTCACCTCCTCCTTCCATTTGGTCAGCATTTCATCTATATCAGGTGTGCCCTGATAGCTCTCTTGGGGGTGTGTAGATGGGGTGTGTTCAGACATGGAATGTGCCGTTGGGTCTGAACCGTCCATCACACATTCGCTGAGGAATCTCTCTTTGGATTCCAACTCTGCAATTCTCTTGGTTATATCTTCCTGGAAGAGCCTTTCTTGGAGGTCACCAACATCATCATCATGAGCAGGAGCAGCGTCATCTTCTTCAAGGTTTTGAGCAAAACCTTTCTCCTCTTCTTTCCTGCCCCATGATTCCACTATTTCCCTCCAAGTCAGGAGCGTGCCATCAGAATTAGTGACCTGAGGGAGTTGAGAAAGACTAGGAAAGCCGCTTGGGGTGATTCCATAAGGATTTTGAGCTTGATTAAAACTATACGAAGGAAAAAGGGGCCCATTATGCTGAGCAAAGTTATACATACAAAAATAAGATTTCTTGATGGCACCTGGACTGCTTAGCCAGCTGATTCAACTCGGAGTCGCCATTGGTGTTGATGCAAAAGCCTCCAAAGGCTGGTTGGTTGAAGAACACACCAAAAATTCTTCGACTCTTTGGACACAACTTGTCCTAGTTGGTCCCACCGAGCATGCCAAAAATTGTTGACACAGTGGATTGCACCCTGGGCAGGAGGCCGAGCTCCTGCCTTCCACACGTCAAAATGGAAACTCCCCTCTCGCCTGTGGGACTGGCGAAGTTGGAGGGGAGAGTCTCTAGATAAGGACTAGCTCCCTTTGATGTACCTTTTAGGCCCTGAATTCTCTACTGCTAACAAATAAAAAGAAAAAAAAAGGGGGGGGATGAAAAGGGAGAAAGATGCTGAAACAAAACCTAAACCTAAACTAAAAAAGGTGATACGCCAAAAAAGATGACCCACCCAGCCCGAATATACACTTTTCACCAAGAAGAAGCTCCCATACACTTCATTTGATACGAGAAATCCTTCTGCATCAGTGAGCTAGGGGTCCATGGAAATACAGAGAGGAAGAAACTACCAGAGGCGTCCTCAGACACACTTATGGCAGCCTATTCACAGGCACCTACACTTCTCTAGGGACACTTCTAACAAACCTGCAAAAGAGAAACTCACAATGCACTAGACATGCTGAAATCACCCTGCGAAAGCATAAGGAAAATGACTTAACACAGAACAAAGGCATAGACACATCCAAAAGTGCAAACTCAAATAGAGGTAAAATATGCTAAGCCCTGATTCAAGGTAAAATCTGGCAGAGTTTTGCCTTACAAGCCCGAGAGGTTTTTGGGCAGAGTTTTGCCTTAAGACTGAGAGATGGATCCTTCTCAAATGAGAAGTTTTACAATATATAGAAAGAGAAGAGAACTTGGCGCTCCTTTTGAAAAGACTTGGCGCTCTTGACAAACCTGCCCATGTGCGTTCCAAGCCTTGGGAAGAGGAAGCTGTTTGATTGTCGGCTCCTGCTTTGACTTTGGCGTTCCAACATTAATGTGAAAGCATGGGCCATGCCTCTTTTCTGCAAACAGACTGCTCCCTTCAAGGCATTTACGCGGCTTGTCTGCTCATCAATGCGAAATGAAGAAAACAGGCCGCGCCGCTTACTGTTTGTGCCGTTTGATGACCACTTGGCAAGAACTGTTCCAACTGCAGGAATAATTCCCTGAGTTGACATCTCCTCTTTGCCACCTGGACTGTTTGTCCGCTTCTACACTTTGTCTTCTTCCTGGTTTCTGTCTCTTTCTGGCTCTTTCGGCCCTCGGGGCTATCTTTTGTCGGGTCGCTGCGTTCCTTGGGCTCTCCCTGCTTGCCTTGGCCACATTCTGCCGATTTCAAATAAGTGACACGTGGCAGCATCCGCTGTGAAACGGGCAGGACACGTGGCAGCATCCGCTTGACTCATAGAAGCTTTAGGCACCCTTTGAAGGTCCTACGGAAGAGGACACGTGGCGGCTTCCGCTCTCTTTAGCAACAATACAGAAGCATTCGGGACTCATTCGAATTCATCACGGATGATGACATTTGGCAGCTTCTGCTCCCTTTAGCAATTCGTCTGGGGCCCACCACAGTTCTCGCGTGACAAAAGGGAGAGACCACGGATGTTGACACTTGTCAGCTTTCGTCGAGCTTTGCAGGGGACACGTGGCACATTCCGCTTCTTTTAGGGAAAACATGTCAAAGCCTTCTGCGGTTGCCACTTGGCGCCTTTCGCGCTCTGGATTCCCTGGTGTAAAATTGATGTTCGCGGGCTCGTCACTGTTTGAAAACCAACGGCTAGTTCGTCGTGCTTGATTTTGACGTCTTCGGGCCCGTCACCCCTTGGACTTTCTTTCGGCTTCTGTCGCTTTTTTTCAACTTTCGGGCTTTGCTTTGGACCCTCCCGAAGGGAAGGTGATCCTTTGGCTTTGGAGGAGTGCCCTTCTTTTGGCAGCCGAGAGTCTCCTGCAAGGGCACTTGCCCTTCAGGGTTCTTCAGCGGCCTTCTCTCTTTGGCTAATTCCCATGAACATTTTCCCGCCCATAGACTTTTTCCGCAGACTTTTTTCCCGCGGACAAAAGTCCGCAAGAATTGTCTTTGCCACTTTGAAATCCCTTCGAGTATTTTCTTTCGGGCTTTTCTTCCGAATTCCTTCGGACAAAAAGTCCGAAGGATTTCTTCCTTTGCTTCTCCGACTGCCCTTTGAAAAAGTGCCCTTCGGAAAAATTGGAAACGACCCTCTTGGAGGGCACTTCATTTGCCTTGGACAAATTTTCGAAGGAAACTTACCTCTGCGGCTTTTCTCTGTGGCCTCTTTGCAAAGTTCCCTGCCCTCCGCAAGGGCTCTTGAGTCCCGAACTGCCCTCCGCAAGGGTACTTGAAATGGTCCATTTTGCACCTAAGTGTCGAATTTGCCTCTCCTTGCAGAGTCCGTAGAAAATCCATACCTGCAGAGTCCGTAGAAATGGACCTACAGAGTCCGTAGAAATCTCACCTGCAGAGTCCGTAGAAATGGACCTGCAGAGTCCGTAGATATTTCCAGACTTGTGCAAAATCAAAAAATGTACTGGCTCAGGACAACAGGGGAAAAAGGGGACCGATTTTTTGGCCTGTTGGGCAAAAAATGGTCAACAAAATTCTAGTGAAGAAAAGGTATGGTCACTAGTCTTCATGATAACAAGGTAATTTTTATTGGTATTGGTAAAAAGGGGTTGTATAAATTGGTTGATCTCAAAATAGGAAAAACACATGCACTAGCTGCAGTTGAAAGTACCAATGTTATTTGGCATGAGAGGTATAGTAACCGAAATTATTAGTATGTAAATGTAATAAATAAGACTAATATGGTGAATGGACTTCCATCTATTCTAAAAGGTCAAAATGTGTGGAGAGGGTGTCAGATGGGCAAACAGATTTGACATCCTTTTGATATTGATAATGTAAGGCGAGCAAAAGGAGTCTTTGACCTTGTACATGCTGATTTGCATGGGCCAATGAAACACTTTCAATATTTGAAGCCTAATATTTTTTGCTAATAGTTGATTTTTCTAAGAAAATGTGGGTCTTATTTGTAAACAAAAAGTCAAATTGTTTCTCCAATTTTGTTGCATGGAAAGCTTTGGTAGTGAAACAAACAAGTAGAGAAGTCAAAACTCTCAAAACAGATAATGGAGGCTTGTTCGTTACAAAACAATTTAAAGTATTTTGCAAACGATAAAGTATACACATGGAGTATACTACTCCATACACCCCACAACAAAATGTAGTTCTGGAAAGGAGGAAGAAGACAATTATGGAGATGGCATGATGCATGGTGTAGAGCTGAAATGTACCTTATAGGTACTAGGCAGAATCATTGAATACAACATTTTACATTCTCAACAAAAACCCTTGTAAAACCTTGCAAGATGTTTCTCTTGAGAAAGCATGTTCAGGTGAAACCCCTAATGTAAGTAATTTTCTTGTTTTCAGTGGTATTTGTTTTGCATTAATTCCTAAAGAAAAGAGGCGTTAGATGCCAAAATCACAACATGTATGTTTGTTCGCTATAATGAGTAGTCTAAGGCATATAGATTAATTGATGTCTCTATAAAAATAATTGTGGTAAATAGAGATGTTGTAGATGAGAAAATACCTTTGTTTTCAGCTAGTGATAAATCTATGGATAATAGTGTATGTGTAGTTGCTGATGATATTTTTGGAACAAGGTCTAGTATTAAAACTGAACATATCTCTGAGTTGAAAACATTAGGGGAGTCAAATTATAGGGAGGGATCTAGTGGTGAAGAGAGTCTTTCTTAGTCTTCATAGTAGGATTAGGAGGGCCAACGCAAGAGACCAAAGTGGCACTATACCGCACGAAAGGATGTTTGGGAAGGTGAATTGCCTAAGTCAATGGAAGGTCAATCTACAAGATCAAGATGGAAAATGGTGCAATGTGATGAGTAGATAATTTTTGCTCTTTCTATTGTTTCGTAGGTAGTTTAACCTATCACATTTACAGAGGCCATAGTCAAAGCTGAATGGAAGGCTTCCATGAAGGTTGGTGTAGGTGGCAGGGGCATGCAAATAGGGCACAATAATTTTGTGTGTGGTATATGTCCCAATATTCGTCAAGGACGGAGAACATTAAGCGTCAAATATTCTGAAAATCGATGCATGAATATTCCTTAGAGGATATACTATGTTGTTTAGTCTTGGATATATTAAAGTTTGTGTTGGAGTTGATCGCTCTAACATCAAATAGTTGAAACATGAAACATTCAAGACAAGACAACACGTCAAGACACAACAAAGAGAATCCAGTGAACCCGATATCCAACACCACTGTCTATTTTACTTGGTGGTTGCAGCGGCTAATTACCCATGTACTCCAATGAAATGAATTGGTGACCATAGGGACACTCGGTGATATTTGTTGCATTGGCAATGAGATTATACTTTGAATAAGTTCATGTCTCGACTAAATCATATTATTGTTGTAATGACAAAATCATTTGGATTATATCTGGTTTAGTCATTAAGGGAGGGTATTAGAATAATTAAATAATAAGCTAATAATGAATATTAGATAAAGTTAGTATAAATGTAATGCCAAGAATGGCTTAGGTTTGGTGGTCATATTAACTTATATTAGCTTGTGCTAATGATAGCATGTAGTTTGTTAAGCTGATAGGAGTGATTCCTTGATTACAGGTTTGTCTTTGGCTGTATAATTAGCCACTCTGCATTGTAATCTGAGGGCTTGCATATGAATGATTTTAGTAATAACAGATGGTACAAGGGTTTATAGAGATGTAAGGAGCTCTGAGGCGGTCTGAACACCTTAGATTCAGAATTTTGTTGAAGTGGTTCCTTGGAAAATAGAGGAGAATAGTGTACAGCGCTGACTGTTGCAAAACCAGTAGTTAAGACAGTGGCAATTGAGAAATTGTCAGTAACGGTTTAATAGCAACCAAGTTACATAACCGTCACTGTGGGATGTGGCATTTTTGTCCTGCTTAAGGTGGCGGTTGTGCATGAAGACAGAATACAAATGAAGTAGCATCTGCCAACGGTTTCGGTTCCTCTTAGTGTCTTTTGGGCCTTCCTAATTCAAGCCTAAACTTGTTGTAGTACACCCTCAGGGGTTTGTAAAACCACGGAAATCAGAATTCAATTGGAAAATTGGAAATGAGATGGTAGATTGCAAAGAGTATTTGCAAGTATTAGGATATTGTTTGAATGTTTTTGGTGTCCTTTAAAGCCTCAAGAAGGCAGTAAGTTTGTAAAATATGCTGAAGAAGCAAGTAATCCAATGGCAAAGAGCATTTGTAAGTGTTAGAATATTGTTTGCATGTTGGCGGTGTCCTTGAAGGCCTCAAGAAGGCAGTAAGCTTGTAAAACTGAAACGAAAATATTGGAGACATCTTGTTTGCATGTCATTGGTGTCCTTGAAGGCCTCAAGAAAGCAGTAAGCTTGTAAAACTAAAACGAAAATATTGGAGACTAGAAAACGTAGCTTTTTATTTCTGGAGTTTTCCCACATGAGGGTTCTCTAGGGTAATTTAGTGTGTCTATCTCTCATTTTATGCATGTTTGATTCATTTGTTTACTTCCAATCCATACAATTACTTTAATATCTCAAGCACTAAAAAATACATGATTATGACATTCTCATTTAGATACAAACATAGTAGTTTTTTATAACAACAAAAAGGAATTGAATCCCTTCTCACATAAAGTCACTTGAAAATTAGCATGTTCTTTGTGCATTGGTATTAGGGTTATCTAAGGTAATTTAGTGTGTCTATCTCTCATTTCTATGTGTGTTTGATTCATTTGTTTACTTACTTCCAGTTATACAATTACTTTAATATCTCAAGCACTAAAATTTACATAAGAATGACATGTTCATTTAGATACAAGCATAGTTGTCGTTTATAACAACAAAAAGGGATTGAATCCCTTCTCACATAAAGTTTGAAAATTAGCATGTTCTTGTGCACTACTATTTTTGTGGAATTGAAAAGAGTCACTCTTTTGGTATAGCATAGCTGAAATATGAAACATGTGTGTGAGCATGTGTACAATTTGCATACAGAAATCTATGCTGTAGATGGCAGTCATAGAGCTGTAGAAAGCATAAATTTGCAGCCTTTGAGTGTTGTTTCAGTAGCATATAACTTGGGACCAACATAGGAGGAAAAGTATATTTGTGTTGGTGAATCGTGCACTGGATTATCTAGGATGATTACTGATCAAAAGATGACAAAACAACCTCAATAAGGGGCCCTTAGTTCCAAGAAGTGGTAGGTACCATGTAGCTTGTTTCCTTTGGTTGTGGGTGTAAATGGAGCATTTGATGACATTATATTCCTTTTAGAGCCTACCTACGATGCTAGGTAAATATGTATTTGTAGTCCCATTCTTTTCTTCCTCTCTTAATATTCATTCTTGCTAATTTAGTACACCTTGCTTGAGATAGTATATTTGTGTTGGTGAATCGTTCATTGGATTATAAGATAAATAACAGGATGATTACTGATCAAAAGATGACAAAATAACATAAATAAGGGGCCCTTAGTCCCAAGAAGTGGTAGGTACCATGTAGCTTGTTTCCTTTGGTTGTGGGTGTAAATGGAGCATTGGATAACATTATATTCCTTTTAGAGCCTACCTATGATGCTAGGTAAATATGTATGTGTAGTCCCATTCTTCTCTTTCTCTCTTAATATTCATTCTTACTAATTTAGTACACCATGCTTGAGATAATAAGTGATAAAGCTTACCAACCTATCAAGCTGTGCAATAACCTCTTTGAAGTGGGATTTATTGCATATTGGCATCCTGCTTCTAGATTTGGGGCATTAGAATGCAGCAGCTTGACCTAGGAGTGTAATGGCCTAACCTAATAGGGGGATCATGATCATTAGAGGGAAGATTTTTGATTTCAAACCCCAAAAGTGCAATGACATGACTACGTGAAAATAGAGAGATCTTTATTATGATGGTAACTTGACCTAAGAGTTTCGTAGCCTAATTTCATATGGAGATATTGAGCTTTAGAGGGCTTTAGGGATATTGATTATATAATTCAACAACCCAAATTATGAATTATTCCACCTAGGACGCACAAGAGACAAGGACATGACTCTATAGATTGACATACTTCACTACATGCACTACTTATATGTTGGCAACAGACAACATTTGGTTACTTTTTGGTTTAACTTTTGTGTTTGGTTAACAAATAAACATTCAAGACTTAGCATTTGATTTAAGGATTTCATTGATACACAAACATTGTTAATATTATTGTACTCATAATGCTTACTACTTGATTTGTGTGTTTATTGGCAAACTAATGGGTACGCTAATTGTAGGCATATTTTAAAGTCAGACACTTTGTTTCAATGGGTCCAACTTATTGATTAGTCAATCCTTGTATGAGAAACGACAATAGCATCATCCAAGGCATATTCAATGTGGTAGGTAAAACCATTAGGTTTTGGCATTATAGGGGTGAGTTAGATATTTTATCGCATGTGAATAACCACAACGGGTTTCACGGTTTTTGTGGGATATAATTTTGAATAAAGAGAAATATAAATAGAAATAAAGTGGCAAATGAATAGGTAAAACTAAAAGTATACAATTTTTGGGGGAAGCCATAATGTTTTACAAAAACCTAGAAATGATCTGATTATTTTTCCATTTGAGAGTTCATTCTATCTGCTTGAAATGATATGACCTTGTATAGGTGAAGATCAACCAAGATACTGTTGGGGATAGGATCCGTGTGCAACAAAATAACACAGAGAAGAGCTATGCTATAAGAATATTATACATACAAGAACAAAGACATGCACACAAAATACAAAACTTCACCTTTGAATAACCTTTCAGGTAAAAAATGCCCAACACAATAACCTCTTTGTTTATAGCATTAACTAAACTGTTTACAATACTACAATTCGCAAGGTACTGTGATTTTCATACAACGCTTTACTATATTTAACTATATTGTTTATATTACAATGCATACACTTCACTATGTATTTTCCACATTTATGCAATTATTTGCATCATCTGCGTCTTCAACATCATCTCTGTGAGAAGATTTGTGCCTATATCTAACACATCACTTTGTAATGCCTACATAGTAGGGGAATTTCCAGTCACGCCAACTGTTGAGCAAAGCGGTCATTGTCTAACTCTCCTCAACAACTCCATGCTAGAGTGCTGCCAAGACGTTACTCGCACACTATAATATCCCATTTTCCGAATTGAACAACTCAGGGGACCCAAAGCCTATTTTTATTTCTTGCAGGCTAAGGGGAATTAATGAGGGGAATAATTTAATAATAATTCATTTAAGTTGTCCAAAGTTACTTTATGTTACAACATGGAAAAATAACACTTAGGTGTATTATTATTAAAAGGGGCCAAAAAACTATATTAATTACATGGCCAAAAAGAAAATATTTATTAAAAGACCAAAAAGATAATAATTGCCTAAAAGTGTTTTAAATGTTTTTAGGGTTAGGATGATATTGGAAAAGTGAAATTAATAAAAGGACAAGTGGAGAAAAAAGGAAAGGATTATTGATTATCGATTATTCACGATTAAATTGAGAATTCTTTAAACTTTTGTTTTTGAGGACGGAAACCCTCCATTGCTAAAACCATAGTTCGAAAACTTGCTTAAAACTCGGTGAGTTTTGAAAAAATCATGAGTGTTTTTTCGAAACGAGTTTTTCATGCTAGAACTCGGGCCAGAAACTCACCAAAAACTTGTTGAACACTCGCCAAAAACTCACTGAGTACGTGCAAAAAACTCGCTCGATCTGGGTATGAAGCCCATGGACGGCAAAAAGGGCATTTCATTTTGTTTTTTCATTTGTTCTTCACTCTTGCTTGACCAAAAACCCACTCCAAACCATTTTGCACCATTTTTCAGTGAATTTTCATCGAGGAGACGAGATTTGAAGGAGATTTTCATCGGATTTCGAAGGCAAATTGGATTTCTAGGTAGGTTTTCTATTTTTTCTTGTTTTTTTTTTTCTTCATTTTTGTTGATTCTATGTTTAAAAAACATCATGAATGTACTGTAAAAAAGATTTAAATACATTTATATTGTTGAGAAGAAGATTTAGACTCATCAAAACAAAAAAATGACACATTTTTCTGATTTTTTTACCTATTTTGTGATTTTTTCATTTTTTTTTAATTTTCTTCAAACCCTAGTTATTTTTTTATTTTGAATCCTCTTTTTTGTTGAAAACATGTTTACAATCTTAGATTAGCTTAATTTTTTACTAATTTAAAGTAATTTTCTGATTTTTACATTTTTTTCACATTTTTTTGAAAACCTAGTTTATTATTTTCTTTTTTTAATCCATTTTTTTTTATGAAAATGTTTAGAATCTTAGATTAGTTTAGATTTTTACTAATTTAAAGTAATCTATTTTGATTTAATCTAATTTAGCTTGTTTTTAAAATTTTTATCAAAAAACTAACAAGTTGTGTTTTCACTTTGTCATTGTGTCTAGGTTAATTGATAATGGCTTCTGAATCTGCTTTTGCTTCAGGCTCAACCCCATTCATACCCAGGGGATTTGTAGTCGTCTAGCAGGAGCTAGAGATCCTGCTTGAAAATATGCATATGACGGACCAGAACATAATTCAGTCTATTGCATTAGATGTCAAAATGTATACCATGGAGGAATCAATCGCTTCAAATAGCACCTTGTTGGTATCCTTCAACGTGATGCTCAGGGTTGCATAAACACTAATGAGAAAATAAAAAGACAAATGCATGCCATCCTTGCAGCTGCGGAAGAAAAAAAGATGCAAAGAGCGAAGGCAAAAGTGGCAATGCAAGCAGTCATAGCTTCTTCTCAAGGTGCTCCTGTCAACCTTGAGTCAGATAATGATGTAGCTGGCATAGTGGGCTCTCTTTGTGGTCCACGTGTGCGAAGGCAATCATTGAAACCCACCACCACCTCAATCCCTTCATCTACCTCTAGTAGAGGTCCAGGATTAACACCTACGGGTTCACGCATGCATGATTTGTTTGTGCCTAGAAACACACGTAGTGCACAACCTTCCTTAGAGGCAATTGGATGGAATAGAGAGGTGCATGAGCAGACAGACGTCGCTTGTGCGGACTTTTGGTACTTCAACATCCCTTTCAATGTGGCAAGCTCACCTTACTAACACAATTTGGTGACCGCATTGACAGTTGCAGGGAAAGGCTACAAAGCGCCTTCTCGCAAAGATTTGAGTGGGAGGTTAGTTTATGTTTTTTAATTTATGTTTTTTAAGTTTAATTTATGTTTAATTTAAGCTATTTTTTGTTTACAAATTAAAATTGTGTACTTAGTTTCACTTTGTACTTAAGTTGCTTACTAGTGCCACTGAAAGGGCAAGGGCAACGATAGAAGAATAGAGAGAAGAATGGAAAAAATATGGCTGCACTATTTTTTCTGATGGGTGGACGGTTGGTAAAAACCTTACCATCATTAATTTTTTGGTTTCCTGCAAAGATAAGGTGGTATTCTTGAAATTCGTGGATGCCTCCAACATAGTAAAAAATGTAGAAAATTTGGCTAAAATGTTGGAGCAAGTGTGCATGGAGGCTGGGATTGAAAATGTGGTGCAAATCATAACTGACAATGCAGCAGCATGTGGCAGCAGGAAGAATCCTCCAAGATAAACACCACACAATTTTTTGGACACCATGTGCTACCCATGTCCTTGACCTTCTTTTGGAGGACAGACAAATTAGATTGGGTCACATCGATTGTAGAGGATGGGAGGAAGATCACTAAATTTATCTACATTCACCCTTGGGTTCTTCACTTGATGAGGGAGCACATCCAATGTAATGTCCCCTTTTTCCTAGTCATCACATTTTCGATGAGATTGGCCTATCATTGACCTTCGTAGGCCAAGACAAGATGATTAGAGGGTCACTTCGGCAGTTACCTGGCCTTTCGAGGGGTTTTCTCTACCACATTCAGTTGTTTCCCATGGGTGTTTTGGCGTTTCAACACCTAGAGAGAGTATCTTTATAACTTTATGTTATAAAGTTGCTTTATGAATTATAACTTTATTTTATAATAAAGTTATTTTATTAAAAAAAGAAATTAAAAATAAATAAAAGAAATAAAGTTATTTATTTCTAGAAGTTTCTAGGCCCCACCAAAAGTGGAGACATAAAAAAGTATATAAGGAGGTGTTGGGCTCATTTCTTATCATCCAAGTTTATGTTTTGATTTTGATTTGTGGTTGAGGAGACCTAGGGTTTCTGCAGAATAGCCATTGACGACGAAAACCCTCTTGGTCGTGTGACTTTGAGGTTGTGAAATATCAACCAAATTGTTACCAGTTGTGGGCTTCACTTTCGAGGCTCAACTTGTGCTTCATTGAGATCATTTGCAGGTTGGAAGAATAAGGGTTTCATTGCAAAATCTGAAGATTTATTACAGCTATGGTATTGGTTCGATTTTCTTTGATGAAGCCACATTTCCAACATCCAACCATTTGAGGAGGAGCGGTTGGGATAGAGGAAGATATTAAGGGCAGTTTGGGGGTCTATATCATTGCAATTTATTTATATTTCATCCTCCAACAAAGTTCAGGTCTGCAACTTAGTGAGGGGTTGATTTTGGTCTTAGAGGCTTCCAAAAAATATCATACACACCCCAAAAGGAGCGGCCAGCCTCAAGGAACCTTCCCATTCAGTTTGGTGGCATTTGGTGCATGATTTGTGACAATATTAGGGTCTGATCTGATCTCTGCAAGTCTGAAGACAACTCAGAAATTTACATCATTTGGAGGCATTCATCATTCCGTGTTGAAGGGGACTCATCTACACCATTTGTAATCAGGTTCCTCTTATCTTATTGCTTGTATAAGATCATTTTGCCCTTTATTGTAAGTCTGAAGCACATTTATATCAGACTGATTTGTACTCAGAAAATTGAATTAAAAGGCATTGAGTTGGCTACAATTTGCATTGTTTATTATTACTATATTGCCTACTTTGTTTGTTTATCAATCTATTGTTCAAGACTAGTAAAAATCTCTTCAAAACACATTGAAAATCAATTAGACCAGCAAACTGAAAATACAGACCAGCAAGTGTTTGACAAAATTCCCAAGCATCAAACTCAGAAAAATTTGACAAATTTCAGTCACTATTGGTTGGGGATTTTACAGTGGTATCAGAGCTAAGATCTTGCCATCCTAGTGGGTTCATTCTTGCATGCAGCCACACGAAGTTAGGCCTCACAAGTACTATACACGTAGAAGAGCGGAACTGGAAAGAAATGTACAACAGGGTCCTATGGGTGATAAAGGACAAGGCAGCCCACCTAGGAATGAAGGTAGAAATAATACAGGTATTGATGGCAGGAAAATAGATGTGCTAATTGACTTAGTAACACAGATGATAGCTAAGATGGATCAGTAGCAGAATCAAAATACAGGTGAACACAGTAGGGTGAATGGCAATGATACTAATCCGAGGAGAGATGACCAGTAGGGTGAGACCTCTAGAGCTTTAGCTTCTAGACCTCTTTTCCCTACCTTCACGCAAAGGGAGGAAATACATACACCGCCACGGATGGATGCAATAGTCACTTTTTGTGAGGAGTCTAGAGATGCATACCGTGAGTATTGTACCTTGCCATTTGATTTGAGGGACCAATGGCCATTTGATGAATACATGAACCCCAGGAACCGAAGGAATGCACTTCGTAATGATCCACGCAACTTTCCTAGGAGTGACTTTCAACATGCCCTTGGTAAGGTGAACATGCCAACATATGATGGCAAGTCTTCAACACGTTCATGGGTCCAAAAGTTGGACAACTATTTGTCATTGAAACCAATGCTAGAGGAGGAGGCAATTAAGTTTGCCACATTGCATTTAGAGGGATCAGCTCACGAGTGGTGGTATCATGGACTTGTGACACTTGGTCATCATCACATTCACTCCTATGCAGAGTTTACAGATCGATTGATAGAGACATTTGATGTGAGAGATGCTGAGATTAGGTTCAGAGAGTTGGGACAGCTGCGGCAACAGTGTTCATTGGAGTCTTACATTGAGGAGTTCTAGCATATTTCAGTGATGGTACCTAATATCAGTGAGAGGAGGATAGTCGTCCTATTCATGGAGGGACTTATGGAGCCTTTGAAGGGTTGGTTGAAAGCATTTGACCCACCTACATTACAGGAGGCTATGCGGAAGGCACGTAGTATGGAGTTTGCTGCACCTAGGAGTAGACCTACACCTAGAGATAGAGATGTTCCTTCTTCTAGTAGAGAGAGTTCTCAGCAGGTTAAGGACATAAAGGAAAAGGCAACAACACCAGCTATCAGTGAGGGTTTACGAAAGGAACTAAGGAGGAAGAAGTTATGTTTTTGGTGCCAACAACCTTACAGTTGGGATCACGATTGTGCAGCTAGGCCTAAGGGCAAAGCTAATCACATCATGTGGGTGGAGGATTCTGATATTGAGCAGCAGGAGACTAGAGGCGAGGATCAGGCAGATGGGGATCATATTGATGGTAGTTTGGCTCCGCTTGCATACTTTGCCAATTCAGACATTGAGACTACATTTAGATTTAGAGGTACAGTGAATGGACAGCGATGTATTGCTATGTTGGATACAGGTGCGACACATAATTTCATCAGCAATGGTTTTGTGGGTAGAGGTAGACTGGAGGCAGAGAGATTTGATGGATTCAAAGTTTGTGTTGCCGATGGATACACTTTATTATGCACCATAAAAGTAAGCAATCTCACCTTGACACTAAACGATTATGAGTTACAGACAAATTTCTACATTGTCCAGATGGGAGACATGGATGTAGTTTTGGGCATGAAATGGCTCCAGGATTTAGGAGAATTCACTCTCAATGTGCCTACGAATGAAATGAAGTTTGAGGTCGATAAACGTAAGTATACATTGAGAGGCATTACAGGTGGGAGTTTGCATGCTATTACTTATGATGGGAGATTGGATAGAAAGGAGACAGGGCTAGATTGGATTGGCAATCCATTGTTTGAGATGGGTGACACTTGGATACAGGAAAATCCATTTTTTGAGTTTGGTGTTGACCATCTTTCTGATTGCAGTTCAAAGTTGAGTGTTGACGATAGTTCTCCTAGTGCATTCGGTTTGCAGGCAGGGCATGCGGCTGAGTTCCATGAGGATTTCATATTAAGGACTGCTTATAGTTTTACATTTGATCCTCATGTTCAGGACTTGTTTGGGATGCAGTGCATAGCGGCAGATGTGTTGGACGATTTGTATGCTAGTTTTCCGTGTGCAGTGATGGGAGGCAAATGTCATCAGTTTTGTGAGTTGCTTCCCTTTGAGGCTTATATACCTACAGCACCTGACAGTGAGATTGGTTTATTTCAGCAGGTACACATTGGCATTCAGGTGATGACACTTCAGGGGTTGTTTGGTGATGATGGGGATGTTAGGCAGTTTTATCCATGGGATCTAGGCGGTATGATAATTGCAGTTATTTATAGCTTGGAATTGACATTGCTTGGGGACAAGCAATTTCAAGAGGGGCGGACTGTAATGTCCCCATTTTCCTAGTCATCACATTTTCGATGAGATTGGCCTATGAAATATCCCGAGCCAATTTTTTTTTAATTTTTAGATATTGGATTTCAACATTACAAATAAATACCATTAAGGTTAGAAGATAAACCCAAATGTACTGAAACAACTCTGCTACTTTAGATGCTAGAACTGGAACTCAACGTCCAGTATGTGCTACCCAATCCAAGGCAGAGTAGGGGCGACCATAAGACGGAGTAAATTACAAACAAAGTAACTCTACGTCAAGTATGTGCTACCCAATCCAAGGCGGAGTAAGGGGCTACCATATGACGGAGTGAAATTAATAACAATGCTTTATTTGGAAATACTGAAGAATGAAACTACTCCACACCCAGCATGTGCTTGCTAACCCCAGAAGGGAAAGTAGCTACCGTAGGGCGGAGCTCTACACTCAGAATGTGCTTGCTAACCCCAATAGGGAAAGTAGCTACCATAGGGCGGAGCTAAAAACTAATACAATAACTTAATAGAAACTGAACTTTTGAAATCAGATTTGAACAAGTAAAGAATCGCTGCCAGTACTACTGTCAGCTTACAAAATAAGAAGAATTTGCTCTTAGAAAGAAGAAAACCCAGCCACCTATTAAATTCTTCAGATGTTCATAACTCACACAAAACTTGTTCAATCTTCCTGATTTCTGTTGCAAAGTCTCTTCCTTAAGATGGCGCCCAAGTTAGCATCAAAATTCCGACCCAATCTGCATCCAAAACTTGTTACACAATTTCCAATGCAAACCCCAAAGGGCGTCCCAGCTGAATAGGGCGATTTGCTCTAGAAATAAATTGCAAGCTTGAAAAATTCTATAAATTAGAGCAAAGGGGCGCCTAAGCCTAGCCAAGATAATGAAATGCTACCCAGAACCTTTTTTTTTGTATTTTCTGATTTATGAATAAAAACCTAGATCTATCTTATACAGAATACAATAACTGAAACACTAATAATACCGAGTAAACTAACAATGAAATAACTGAAATCATTACATAAGTAAACACAAATATCAATGACTGAATCACCACTAGATGTTGTCTTGCAAGCATGAAGCGATGCCCTAGCTAGGAGGCCTTCATTCCCGAAGCAGTTCCAGAGTCAAAGCGGCAGCATAACAATGTATTAGACCAAGATGATAAAATGAGAACCCAATGCTTTCTTTTATAGGCTTCAGTTGGCCTCCCTTGAAGCCTTATCTCTAAAAGTGGCGCCCCTTTCCATGCAATGATGGCGCCCCCCCTTCAAGTCCCCCTTTTAAAATAACATTAAGTTATTTCGACTAGGCCAAGGTCAACGTTAAAATATAATGTTATTTTTTAAGTGAAATTAACTGATTTCATCGAGACCGCATTCTGAAGCCCAAAACTGAATGAGTCAACTGAAAGGGAAAGTTAACTCCTTGAGACAACCCTGCTAGCTGCCAAAAATAGAATTTACTAAAAATAGTAAATTCTTGGAAATGCTCAGAAAGCCGAAACAAACATACCTCCGCGAAGCTCTTGAAAAACTCAGAAAGAATTCGCCATCAAAACTCCGAGCAAGGACATCCTAAAAAATAGGAAACCCTAATTTGCACCTTCCGAATAGCCTACGGATTTCCAAAACTAGGCCAACGAATACTGTGAGATCAGATTTGAGAAGGGGACATTACAGTCCGCCCTTCCCAAAATTGCTTCTCCTCAAGCAATCGCAAACTAGGATGATGCAAGATCTCATCATTTTTCCAAGTTGCATCCTCCATAGGTAGGTCCTTCCACTTTACCAGGTACTCTCTGATGGTTCTTTTCCTCAAAGAACGTTCTCGAACATCAAGTATCTCCTCTGAAATTAGAGCCAACTGCCCCTCTTCATCCAAAGGTGGTAACTGGGATGAAGCAATCACATTATGTCCAAGTGCCTTCTTGAGACGAGACACGTGGAAGACGTTATGCACTCTGCTATCAGAAGGTAGCTCTAATTCATAAGCTACTGCTCCAACTTTTCTGATGACCCTAAAGGGCCCATAGAAGCGAGGTTTGAGCTTCTCAGCTCCACTCTTCTTGAGAGTAGACTGCCTATATGGTTGTAATCTAAGATAGACCATATCTCCAACCTCGAAAGAACGCTCAACACGCCTCTGATCCGCATACAACTTTTGCTGATTTTGTGCAATCTGCAAATTATCCTTCAAGGATTTCATTGTCCTGACTATGCTGCAACAAATCCTTGGCTAGGGGTGCTTTGCTGTCACCAAACACTAAATCTGCAAAACTAGGTGCCTCATACCCATAAAGTGCCAAGAAATGAGACATCTTAATTGACATATGAAAAGTAGAGTTGTAGCAGTACTCACCAATATGCAGCCACTTGACCCAAGTTCTCTGCTGTTCTAACACATAATTTCTCAAGTAGCCTTCCAACACTTGTTCACCACTTCAGTTTGCCCATCTGTTTGGGGATGGTAGCTAGTGCTTGGGGTGAGCACAGTGCCACTCATTCTGAAGACTTCTTGCCAAAACTTACTTAGGAACTTGTTGTCCCTATCACTCACGATGTTCTTTGGCAATCCATGCAGCTTGAACACTTCTCGAAAAAACAGATCTGCAACTTGGGCTGCAGAAAAAGTGCTGGTAATGGCGAAGAAGTGAGCAAATTTGGTTAGCCGATCCACCACTACATAGATGCAATCCTTCCCTTGGGCTTTGGGCAACCCTGTGATGAAGTCCATCGAGATACTTTCCCATTTTTGATTGGGAATAGGGAGTGGTTGCAGTAAACCGGCTGGTAATGTATGCTCATTTTTATTCGCTTGATAAACAAGACACTCCTGAATGTAGCGTTGTACCTCTCCTTTCAATCCCTTCCAAGAAAACCTTTCTCGGATCTGTCGATATGTCTTGAAAAAACCTTGGTGACCAGCAACTGAAATATCATGAAAAGTCAAGAGAATCTTCTTCTTCAGCTTAGAATCAGCCACCAGAAAGATTCTTCCCTTATAATGTATCAATCCCTCAACCATCTTGTACCTTTCATCATGAAAAGTACCCTCAAGAATGCTGGTTGCAAACTGATTTTTAGCATAATCAGCAAGCAACATGTCTCTCCAATCTACAGTAATCTCACACAATGAGCTAAGATGAGGTCTCCTGGAGAGAGCATCGGCCACAATATTATTTTTCCCTTTTACATATTCAATATCAAAGTCGTAAGCTTGAAGCTTACTCACCAATTTCTGTTGCCTCTCATTTAGATCTTTCTGGTGCATGAAATGCTTGAGGCTATTGTGGTCAGTCTTAACCACGAACTTGTTTCCCACCAAGTACTGTCTGAACTTGGCTAATGCATGCATAATGGCAAGCATTTCTTTGTCATAGATTGAATATGTTTTTTCAATACCTCGTAATTTTCTACTCTCAAACACGATAGGGTGTTTGTCTTGCATCAGGACAGCCCCCACTCCTTCACCTGATGCATCACATTGCAGGTCGAATGGCTTGGAGAAATCCGGTATTGCCAAAACCGGACACGAGCTCATGATCTTCTTGAACTTGTCAAAAACAATTTGAGCCTTTTCTGACCAAACAAAGGCTCCCTTTTTGGTGAGATCAGTAAGGGGAGCAGCATTTTGTGAATACCCCTATACGAATCTCCGATAAAACCCACATAGACCCAAAAAACCTTTCAACTGAGTTAAGCTCTCAGGAGGTGGCCAATCAACTACTGCTTTGATCTTCTCTGGGTCCACCTTCACTCCTTCAGCACTGACTATGTGGCCAAGGTATAGTAACTCTGTCATCCCAAATTCACATTTGGAAGCTTTTGCGAACAAGCTCTCAGATTCCATGATACTAAGAACTTCCTCCAAGTGCTTAAGATGATCTCCCCAAGTCTTGCTGTAAATCAGAATGTCATCAAAAAATACTAACACAAACCTCCTTAAATGACTCTGAAAAATATGATTCATGCAAGACTGAAAGGTAGCCGGAGCGTTAGTCAACCCAAATGGCATGACTAAGAATTCGAAATGGCCATAGTGACATCTGAAAGCTGTCTTCTCCACATCCGATCCCCTCATTCGAATCTGATGATACCCTGATCTCAGATCAATTTTTGAGAAGAACTTGGCACCATGTAGCTCATCAATGAGCTCATCTATCTTGGGTATGGGATATCTGTTTTTGATGGTGCTTTGATTCAAAGCACGATAATCCACACACATGCGCATGGTACCATCCTTCTTCACAAGAACCACTGCAGAAGCAAAGGGGCTCTTGCTTGGGCGTATGAAACCCATCTTCAAGAGTTCTTGAATATTCTTCTCGATCTCGTCCTTTTGCCTCTTCGGATACCGATAAGGAGTTATGATCACCGGTTTTGCTCCTTCCTTGAGCTCAATGATGTGTTCTGAACCTCTATCAGGAGGTGGTCCAGGAGGTAAATCAGCAAACACTTTACTCTTCTTGGTGAGTAAAGATTGAATATCAGGAGGATACTCTATTTTCGTTTCAGCAGGACTAGCTGGAAGAACCATGCATTCCGCAGCCCAGTCCACTTGGTCATGACGTATCAACCTTGCCATCCTTTTGAATGACACAATCCAAGGGCCACCATTTGACATCCCTCCCAACACCACCTTCTTTCCATCGGATTGGAACTTGAGTTCTATGGTTTGCAGATTTAAAGAGATCTCTCCAAGAGATTGCAGCCATTGAATGCCAAGGACAGCATCCGTATCTCCAATATTAACCACATAGAAGTCATCCTTGACTTCGTAATTGCCCAATTGCATTGTCATGTTGGGAACCCTTTTGGTACAAGAGATGTGGAACCCATCAACAACCATGACTTTGAACCCTTCAAAATCTTCAGTTTGCAACCCCTTCTTTGCTACCACAGCTTCGTCAATGAAGTTATGGGTTGCTCCAGTATCAATTAGAGCAACTATACGCTGCCCTTTGATCGTCCCACGAATTTTGAAAGACTCATTCTTTTGGAAGCTCGAAAGTTGAGCCAACGTACCACCACTTTCTTTTTCACTTTCGGACTCTTCAGGAGCTCTTTCCACTTCACTATCTTCGGGATCAGATTGCTGGTCCGAAAAATCAGAGTTACTCTCACCAGCTGAATAATACTCAATTTGGTGAAATTTGACTCCCTTTGGGCAAACATTATCTGGAGACCATTTATCTCTACATCGGAAACATAGCCCCTTTCTTCGGAGTTCATTGATAGTTTCTGGATCCAATCTTGTGCCAAGAGGTTTCTGCTGTTTAGACTCCTTTTGATAAGGCTTTTGATGAAACCTTTTCCCTCTATCCTTCTTGTGGAATGATGGTTTAGAATGGAACTTTGTTTTGGGAGCAGCCCACTCCATGTTTCTAGCTTTTTTCATTGCTTCTTGTAAGGACGGTGGATCAAAAGCTTTGATCCATCCCTTGAGTGGCTCCATCAAACCTTCACTGAATAAGATCACTAATCTTCTCTCAGTTATTTCAGTGACCATAACTGAAAGTCTTTGAAACTCAGCTATGTAGGCATCAACAGTGCCATACTGCTTCAACTGTGCCAACTCCCTAAAATGCACTTCTGGATCCTTCTTCTCGAACCTCTCAATGAGTCTAGTGGTGAATTCATCGTAGCTAGTGATTGATCCATGACCCAAGGTGACTAGGCCATGGTACCACCACTCATGCGCCACCCCATCTAGGTGTAGCGTAGCGAATTTAATCGCGTCTTCTTCAGCCATTGGCCTAAGAGCCAAATAGTTGTCTAGTTTCTGAATCCAAGCTCGAGCAGAATTACTATCACTTCCGTCAAAGTGGGAAAGCAAAACCTTATTGATAGCTTGATGCAAGTCTCCTTGTGCTGGAGTTCTCCTTTGGTCATAATTTCTCCCTTGTCCCTTACTCTTTCTCTTATGATCTATAAATTCATTATAGGACATATCCATTTTGATGTCATCAGGGAGAGAGTCATACTCCGCATGGCCACGTCTCAATTGTTCCACAAATGAAGAAGTCTCTTCAGGATCAGGTTGGGCGTTTACTGGTGCTACGAAGGTGGGTTTGAAGGGCCTTGACGAAATGTAAGTGTTGTTTGAAACCGGTTGAGCAACACTTCCATCAAATTGATTAGAGGCACTAGGCTCTCCTCTATATCCGGAATTGTTCTGGAGAGTTGGGTTCTGACCCACTTTCCCCAACATGAGGGATACCATATCCATCAAGGCATCCATCTTCTTTTCAAATCTCTTTTCGGGACTTAGTGATCTTTCTCTACCCTTCCCACTATCATTTCTAGGGTTGGTAAACCTCTCATTACCCCCGACTGATCTTTCACCTTCTGCCATATCTATTTCTTGAGAAGACTCCCAATGAGCCCTCAAGACCTCTGAAGTTGTCTGTCCTTCAGGAACCTGATACCACTGAAACTGTTTTGCAATTTTCTTATCTTCTCTTGCAATATATCTCTTTTGTCTGTCACTCATAGATGGTTTGCTCACAGGATGGCAGGATACGTGGCTCTGATACCACTGAAATATCTCGAGCCAATTTTTTTTTAATTTTTAGATATTGGATTTCAACATTACAAGTAAATACCGTTAAGGTTAGAAGATAAACCCAAATGTACTGAAACAACTCTGCTACTTTAGATGCTAGAACTGGAACTCAACGTCCAGTATGTGCTACCCAATCCAAGGCGGAGTAGGGGCGACCATAAGACGGAGTAAATTACAAACAAAGTAACTCTACGTCAAGTATGTGCTACCCAATCCAAGGCAGAGGAAGGGGCTACCATATGACGGAGTGAAATTAATAACAATGCTTTATTTGGAAATACTGAAGAATGAAACTACTCCACACCCAGCATGTGCTTGCTAACCCCAGAAGGGAAAGTAGCTACCATAGGGCAGAGCTCTACACCCAGAATGTGCTTGCTAACCCTAATAGGGAAAGTAGCTACCATAGGGCGGAGCTAAAAACTAATACAATAACTTAATAGAAACTGAACTTTTGAAATCAGATTTGAACAAGTAAAGAATGGCTGCCAGTACTACTGTCAGCTTACAAAATAAGAAGAATTTGCTCTTAGAAAGAAGAAAAACCAGCCACTTATTAAATTCTTCAGATGTTCATAACTCACACAAAACTTGTTCAATCTTCCTGATTTTTGTTGCAAAGTCTCTTCCTTAAGATGGCGCCCAAGTTAGCATCAAAATTCCGACCCAATCTGCATCCAAAACTTGTTACACAATTTCCAATGCAAACCCCAAAGGGCGTCCCAACTGAATAGGGCGATTTGCTCTAGAAATAAATTGCAAGCTTGAAAAATTCTATAAATTAGAGCAAAGGGGCGCCTAAGCCTAGCCAAGATAATGAAATGCTACCCAGAACCTTTTTTTTTGTATTTTCTGATTTATGAATAAAAACCTAGATCTGTCTTATATAGAATACAATAACTGAAACACTAATAATACCGAGTAAACTAACAATGAAATAACTGAAATCATTACATAAGTAAACACAAATATCAATGACTGAATCACCACTAGATGCTGTCTTGCAAGCATGAAGCGATGCCCTAGCTAGGAGGCCTTCATTCCCCGAAGCAGTTCCAGAGCCAAAGCGGCAGCATAACAATGTATTAGACCAAGATGATAAAATGAGAACCCAATGCTTTCTTTTATAGGCTTCAGTTGGCCTCCCTTGAAGCCTTATCTCCAAAAGTGGCGCCCCTTTCCATGCAATGATGGCGCCCCCCTTCAAGTCCCCCTTTTAAAATAACATTAAGTTATTTCGACTAGGCCAAGGTCAACGTTAAAATATGTTATTTTTTAAGTGAAATTAACTTATTTCACGAGACCGCATTCTGAAGCCCAAAACTGAATGAGTCAACTGAAAGGGAAAGTTAACTCCTTGAGACAACCCTGCTAGCTGCCAAAAATAGAATTTACTAAAAATAGTAAATTCCTGGAAATGCTCAGAAAGCCGAAACAAACATACCTCCGCGAAGCTCTGGAAAAACCCAAAAAGACTTCGCCATCAAAACTCCGAGCAAGGACATCCTAAAAAATAGGAAACCCTAATTTGCACCTTCCGAATAGCCTACGGATTTCCAAAACTAGGCAAACGGATACTGTGAGATCAGATTTGAGAAGGGGACATTACAGCCTATCATTGACCTTCGTAGGCCAAGACAAGATGATTAGAGGGTCACTTCAGCAGTTACCTGGCCTTTCGAGGGGTTTTCTCTACCACATTCAGTTGTTTCCCATGGGCGTTTTGGCGTTTCGACACCTAGAGAGAGTATCTTTATAACTTTATGTTATAAAGTTACTTTATGAATTATAAATTTATTTTATAATAAAGTTATTTTATTAAAAAAAGAAATTAAAAATAAATAAAAGAAATGAAGTTATTTATTTCTAGAAGTTTCTAGCCCCCACCAAAAGTGGAGACATAAAAAAGTATATAAGGAGGTGTTGGGCTCATTTCTTATCATCCAAATTTATGTTTTGATTTTGATTTGTGGTTGATGAGACCTAGGGTTTCTGCAGAATAGCCATTGAGGACGAAAACCCTCTTGGTTGTGTGACTTTGAGGTTGTGAAATATCAACCGAATTGTTACTAGTTGTGGGCTTCACTTTTGAGGCTCAACTTGTGCTTTATTGAGATCATTTGCAGGTTGGAAGAATAAGGGTTTCATTGCAAAATCTGAAGATTTATTACAGCTATGGTATTGGTTCGATTTGCTTTGATGAAGCCACATTTCCAACATCCAACCATTTGAGGAGCGGCTAGGATAGAGGAAGATATTAAGGGCAGTTTGGGGGTCTATATCATTGCAATTTATTTATATTTCATCCTCCAACAAAGTTCACTTCTGCAACTTAGTGAGGGGTCGATTTTGGTCTTAGAGGCTTCCAAAAAATATCATACACACCCCAAAAGGAGCGGCCAGCCTCAAGGAACCTTGCCATTCAGTTTGGTGGCATGTGGTGCGTGATTTGTGACAATATTAGGGTCTGATCTGATCTCTTCAAGTCTGAAGACAACTCAAAAATTTACATCATTTGGAGGCATTCATCATTTCGTGTTGAAGGGGACTCATCTACACCATTTGTAATCAAGTTCCTCTTATCTTATTGCTTGTATAAGATCATTTTGCCCTTTATTGTAAGTCTGAAGCACATTTATATCAGACTGATTTGTACTCAGAAAATTGAATTAAAAGGCATTGAGTTGGCTACAATTTGCATTGTTTATTATTACTATATTGCCTACTTTGTTTATCAATCTATTGTTCAAGATTAGTAAAAATCTCTTCAAAACACATTAAAAATCAATTAGACCAGCAAACTGAAAATACAGACCAGCAAGTGTTTGACAAAATTCCCAAGCATCAAACTCAGAAAAATTTGACAAATTTTAGTCACTATTGGTTGGGGATTTTACATCCAAGGGAGAGAATTGGTGAGATCCGGTGTGACAAGGTTTGCAACGGTTTTCTTAACATTGCAAAGCATTTTTGGTGCATTGACGGCTTTGAAACAAATGTTTGTGAGTCAAGCATGGCTAGACTCAACTTATTCGAAGAAGTCGGAAGAAGATAGAGTTTCAAGCATTCTCTTCGACTTCCTCTTTGCACAAAGAGATACGGAGATTGTTAAGGTAACTTCAAAACTTTGAATCTAAATTCAAATTGAATAATTTTTTTAATGTCTTTCATTGTAAATTTGTAAATTGTAACTTTAATCTTTTTTGCATTTTTAAATTTATATTGTAGGTGTCGGAGCCCTTGGTTAGAGTTCTCCACTTGGTGGATGGGGATAAAACTCCAATGGGGTATCTTTATGAGAGCATGGATAGGGCCAATGAGGCTATTAGAAATTATTATAAGGGGGACCACCTCAAGTTTGATCCTATTTGGGAGATTATTGACAGGAGGTGGAACCATCAACTCCACCAACCCATCCATGCAGCAGGGTATTTCTTGAACCCCCGTTTCTTCCATTCAGGCACCTATGCAGATCCTACTGGAGAGGTTATGCTGGGCTTCACTACTTGTATTCAGAGGATGACATCTACGATTGAGGAGGCAGACCTCATTGTTAATGAATTGCGAAGGTATAGGGAAAAAAGAGGTGCACTCTTCTCTTCAAACCTGGCAAAGAGAGCAATAACAAATCAGCCACCGAGTATAAAATTTGAAATTTACAAGTTACAAAAATTGATAATTACAAGTTACAAGTTTGTAACTTTTTTTTTTGTAGATGTTTGGTGGACAAATTGGGGTGGAAAAACCCCAAATCTTCAAAAATTTACCCTCAGTGTCTTATGTCAGCTTTGTAGTTCGTCCAATTGTGAGTGCAATTGGAGCTTGTTTGAGGCCATCCACACAAAGAGGAACAAACTAGCTCAAAAACGTCTCAATGACCTTGTCTATGTGGAATATAATCTTCGATTGTGCACAAGAAAGGTAAAGGAAATATCAGATGATCCAGTTGATTTGGATGAGATAGATCCATATAGTGATTGGACAGGGTGGGGGGAGCAACGTCCATTGTTTTTTGAGGATGACATTTATGATTTAGAGCGACAGGCAATGGAGGAGGGGAGTGGATTTTCATTCTCATTGGATGACCTTGAAAATGACCTTGAGGAGTCATTACCAATGCTGCTATTGACCAATTTTGGTCTTGTAGGCCAAAATTAGGCCCCCCTCTTTCTTTTTCTTGTAGGCCCTGTTAGCCAGTTTCTGATGAATTCACCTTACTGCAATTTTTGGGTTTTCCCCTTGTGATAGGCCCGTTTCTATAAAAACCAATTGGTTTGAGTCTTACAGATATTTGGGTTGATCTGGAACTCATTTCGATTTTAGATGTTTAGTAGGGCAAACAAATTACCCCAGGCAAGCCTTTATCGGCAGAAAGATGGGCCAGTTTCAAAGGGGCATAAGTCTTTTACAACAGCTCCGAAAGTCAGGTACCCTTGCGGAGGGTAGGAAAGCAACAAATGGGACTTTTCAAGGAGTTTCGAAGGGCAACCTTGGACCCAAAGTGCCCTTGCGGGGGGAAAAAGGTCCGTTTGCAAGGGCCAAGCCAGAAAGCCAGAAAGAAAGATTTCCTTCGGAGAAAGTGACAAGACGAAGAAAGATTTCCTTCGGACAAAATGTCCGAACAAAATCTATGAAGAAGTTCGTGGGATGAATTTCTTCGCACAAAATGTCTGAAGGAATTCCTTCGGACATTTTGTCCGAAGAAATTCACCAAGGAAATCCAAGACATTGAAGGCACGAATTCTTGCAGACAAAATGTCTGAAGGAATTCCTTTGGACAAAATGTCCGAAGAAATTCGAAAACAAAATGCCCGAAGGGTAAAGTGCCCTTTCGGAGGATGCTTGGCTATCAAAAAGGGACCTTCCCATTTTTTTCGAAGGGTTACTTTCCCTTCGAAAAAGTCCGTTTACAAGAGCCGAGAAATTGCTAAAGGGTAGTGACGGGCCCGAGAACGTCAACTTCAACATGGTAAGCTAGCCGTTGAAAGTTCAAATGTCTGGTGACAGGTTTGTGAACGTCAAACTCAAGGTAGCAAAAGAGCCGTTAGTTTTCAAATGGTGAGGAGCTCGTGAACGTCAATTTTATGGTGATAAGATAGCCGTTGATTTTAAAATGTTTGAGGACGGGCCCACGAATGTCAAATTCAAGGAAATGGGTTAACCATTGGAGAAAAGCTAAAGAACAATTCTTTCAGACATTTTGTCCAAAAGAATTCCAGAGCACAAGCCTAAGCGTCATTAAAAGCTGGTGTCAAAGCAGCGAGAGAAGGAAGAATTCCTTCGAACAAAATGTTTGAAGGATTTCCTTCGGATATTTTGTCCGAAGAAATTCAAAGGCCTGGAAGCTTGAAGGTAGACTTAGTGACCCACCAAGGAAGGAGCCAACTCGAGAGGAGACAAAAGAATAGCCCCGAGAGCTCGAATTGCCAAGAAAAGACAAGTAGCAAGGAAAGAGAAAGCAAAGCAGTTAATCCAGAATGTGGCCATGCACACATAAGATAAATGCTTGGAACGTTCCAGGTGACACATCTAGTCAAGCGCAAGAACAACCCAGATCAATCCAGGTGGCACAGGAGGCATCGGCAGGAGAAGTAATTACTCGCTGATGGAATAGTCTCCACCAAACAGCCATCAAGGGAACTATGCGAGCATTCAATAGAGCGGCCCATTTTTTCTTTGTTTAGCATTAATAAGCGGACAATGGCACGAGTTTTCATAGAATAGCGGCCTTGTCATTCAAAGAATAAAGCGACCCATCCTTTAGCAAGAATGTTTAATGCAGCTTGGGCAGCAAAGTCAATATCTGGGACACCTACAACATGGCTCTTTCAGGCGCATTTATAGAAAGATGGCAACAGTATGAGCGAATTCCTCTTACCAAGGTGTTTAATGCAGTATGGGCCGCCTGCTCTTGAGAGGGGTCAAAGGTCTTTCTCCGATTTCTATGTATTGTAACCTCTTAGCTTTGTAAAAGGGATCTCTCACTTTTGTATGGCGAAGCCCTGACAAATTTGCCTTTAATCAAAAGAAGCGTTTTACCTCCATCTGATTCTTTACACTTTTGCATATACCTGTGTATTGCCTCATGTTTAGTCATTTATTTTAATGCTTTCATAGGTCGATGCCAGTATATATAGTGTATCCGAGATCTTCTTCTGCAAGTTAACAAGAAGCATCTAGGTTGGAGTATAGGTGCAGGGGAGAAACCATCCAACAGTGTGCCTCTGGAGCACCTATGGTAGGTTCTTCATTATACCTCCATCAATCCTCTTTTTAAAACACTTACGCAGTCTGGTCTCTTGTTGAAATGAAGTGTTTGTTCGCTCCTTTTGGTATAAAGCGTAGATAAGAGATGAGTAGATCAATTAATTTTGGTGCATCACCATTTTAGTTAGGTTCTGCTTTGTAGTATCCTTCTTTCTTTTCACCCCCCCATTGTTAGCAGTAGAAGTTCAAGACCTCAAGGTGCATCAAGGGGAGCTAGCCCTTAATCTAGAGATTCATTCTTCAAACTTGCTATTGTTTCCATTATGCCGCGTGGAAGAAAGAAGCCGAGTCTTCTTTTAAAGGGTGCAATCCATAGCGTCAACAACTGCCACGAGCAAATGCAGTAGGATCTACATCCAGGATGGAGGTAGAGAATCCACGGACACAGCAGGAGCAGAGTCCTACGACTAGACCCTCTCCCGGTCCCCTATTGAGATCTAGACATGGGAAGAGGAATATGTGAATTTGTAAAAACTAAAATATATTAATGTTTATGTAGTATTCACTTTTAGTTTTACAGAAACAATTTGCTATTTTCATTTTGTTTCAGAGCTTCATATTGGCACATTGAGCATTCTACATGAGGATGCCATTTTGTATCTAATTTTCTTTCAAATCAATCAAATACAGCGTGTTTCTTCTATGTACTCATTTATTGACTCATTGGATGCATCTTATCTTTGAATTTTGCAAAAAACATGCGTTTTTAGTGAAGTTTAAGCAACTTTTTAAGTTGTCGAGTTTTTGCCGAGTTTTTTCCAAACCGAGTTTTCCGGGCTTACTGAGTACTAGTAAATGGCGAGTTTTCCAACTATGGCTAAAACCCTTCAACCTTCAAAGGTGGCTCTACCCAGGAATTGCTATTGCACAAAAAACAAGTTATTTTAGAATTCAGTTGGTTGAAAGTGGTGATTAATTTTTAAAATTCATGTGAAGGCTTATTGTTGCACAAAACAAGGTTTTTCCATTGTTTAGAGGTTGGATTTCCCACCTGTTGTAGCTTGGAATTGCACCCTTATTGGAGAGTTTTTCAGGCTCTCCCACTTCCAGCCACAAGCATGGGAACAACCTAAGGATGTGGGTATCCTATGGTGAGGTTGAGCCTCTCGGATTTTTAAAGAGGCTAGTTCCTCTTGTTGGATCACCTAAAACTACTACTAAACTAATGCTTCACAAGGAAAAGGGTTAGAAGGGAGATAAGGGCTCCTAAGAAGGCTAACCAAGCGATGCACCAAATTTAAATGACCACTCATCTATGTTTGAACCCACACTAGATCAGTCATGAGACAATTTGGACTTACACTATCTCAAGATCAAGTAAACACACGTTGGAAGAGGTTCAGGTAGAACACTAATCCAGACCTGCAAAAGCTTGACAATACTTCAAAGAGGCAAGCAAATGGATAATGGACTAGGAATACACTTATTCATGAATCCACCAAGCACAAACATACTATGGCACTAATCAATGACAAGAGATAGGCAAAGAAATCATCTTATTACATCAAGAGGTAGTTCTTACAATAGACTTGACAGAGTCGAGCCTAATCAAGTGGAGCATACTTTGCAGTATCTCAATGAATGTCCCGTCTCCCAAAGATATAGAAAATTCTAAAAAACTTGGAACTTCTCCAAAATTGGAACTTCTAAAAAATTGAGAACCCTTACAAAATGAAAAGCATGAGATATATATAGAAAAGAGGAGAGAGAAGAGGAAGAGCTTCTGACGATGGAGAATGGAGAGAAGTCACCAGTTGCCAATGACTGGGACTATTCCTTGCTGTCCTTGAGTTCTTTTTATTCAAAGCATGCAACTGCTTTGACTATGAGGTAACCGCCCAAGACCACCGCCAAGCTGCTCAAGCCCCTTACACATTCAAGTCTCTTGTTGGAACTGACAGAGCCATGCCCATGGTAGTTGCATGTCCCTGCCAAGTGTAAGTGATTTGACCTTGACATTTAAGACTTGGCGTGTTCTTCACTGCACAGTTGGTCCTTGCATGTTCGCGCTCCACCTGGACATGTCTAATCCCTATTTGACCAGTTTGCATGTTTTGGAAGTGAGTTGTATGCACTAGTGTCACTTGTCCTTGACTAATTGCCCCCTTGGATTTGCTGACCATTGACGTTAATGTTCCATGGCCATTTGCTTTCCGCGGACTATTTTCCATAATTTTCCTTTCAGAACTATCGATTTTACTCATTCCTTCGGGCTTTTGACTCCTTGCAACTTACTTCTTGCTTCCTTACTTCGGGGTTTCCACTGCTTATGACTTATAAAATAATTTAAGTTTTTCACCTCGAAAAACCCAAAGACTTGCCTCTTGAAGAACCCGCAAACCCTCCCCCAAAACCAGCTCGGGTTTGTCATTTCCCTTTACTTATTTCGGGTTTCTGATTGCTTGCAACTTACTTCACCTTTTAAGCAAGGCAGCCCCACAAACCCGAAGTCTTCTTGCTGAGAGAACCCAAAAGGCACTAGCCAAGACCACTTCGGGATTCTCAAATGGCACTACTTCGGATATTACTTGGAACTTATAAAGTGAAATAAGTAGTGCACCTTCACAAACCCGAAGTCTTCTTGCTTGACAAACCCGAAGTCTTCTCCTTCCAAGAACCCGAAGCCGTCTGCTATTTGCTCCTAGAAGCCTGAAGTTGTTCTGAACTTGCCGCTTTTGCTTGAATGTCCATCTTCTCACACTTAGACAAAATTTTGGTATGTGGGCCAAAAATGGCCAACAGCACCTTTGGGCACTTTATTGACAGATCATGGTTTAATTGCTATCGTACTGCTCCAAATGGCTATCTATTGTTGTTGTCCCACTGTTATTGGTTGGGCATCACATCTAGGGCACTTCCATTGATCGGGTATACCTTCTATCCAGCGAGCGTCACCCTTTGGACAACTGTGTCATCCCTTTTTAGCAACAACGTCACTCCCCCTGGCGATTATCGCTACTAGACTTGCATTCTAGTCGCTGGCATCACCTCATAACCAACTGTACCCATTAGAAACCCCAACACCAACAACAATAGCTTGTTGTACCAAGAAAAAGGAAATCGTGGGCCCTAAACAAGTTAGGGTTGGAATAATCAGAAAATTTTGTATATTGCCTTATATTGTCATTTGCATCTTCAACTAATGAATAAAGGATTTAAATTAGTCAATCATTTATTCATTTAAATTGTGTTATCAATTGTTTGTATGAAATTTCAGTTTCAAATAGAACTCCAAAACTAAAATAAAAATCAACATTCAAAATTTATTTTAGAAAGGGATATTTTAGTGGTATCAAAGCTAATTTTCTTGCCAGCTTGTGGGAAATAAATAATTTTTGGCTTTAACTTCATGCACGAAAGTGACAGAGAAATCAAATATCACCAGAGAGAGAAAGGAGGGCCCTATAGCTGTGGCAGCAAGATCCAGAATTTGGTGCCGGAAAAGAGAAGAAAGCTATGGGTAACAGAGATCCAAATGATGTATGCTTTGATAGGCTTGTGCAAGGACAAAAACGTTTAGTAGATATGATGGCTCCATTAGTTCACACCATGCAAAATACGAATGTGCAAATAGCTCAAAATGGTGAAGGAAGTTCTTCAAGGGTGAACAACAACCAACACACTCAGAGGACCATCATTGGCTTCATTGCTAGGCCATTCTAGCCTAATTTTATTTGTAGGGAGGAAGCGGTTCTAGAGGTGGAAATTCAGTTATTTATGGCGGTTTACATCGCTGCCAGCTATGAATAATACAAGGTTCTTCTAGGAGAAATTCAGGAAGCTATATCTCACAAATTTCATAAATTTGAAGAAAAACAGAGGTGGACCAAAAACTGAACCTAGGCCACAAGCCAGTCAAGGAGACCTTCAACAGGATTTGGGAAAGTTGGCACTTTATACTTTTGACAGATCCAACAAGTGTACAGCTTGTACTTAGATACAAAAGATGGATACTCTCCTATCTCTCAGAGCAATGTTGGAAGATAAAGCCATCAAATTTGCAACCCTTCATCTTGAAGGCATAACACATGAATGGTGGTACCATGGGTTGATAACTCAAGGACATAATCTCATCAATTCTTATGATGAGTTTAATAGCAGGTTGATTGAGAGGTTTGATAGAACTGATCTAGAAATTCATTTTTGGAAATTAGTTCAATTGAAACAACACAATATAGTGGATGATTATGTGGCTGAATTTTAAATGTTATCCATGATGGTACCAGATGTAACAGAGATGAGACTTGTGGTATTATTTGTTGAAGGGTTGGCCGAACCACTCAAGGGTTTGGTGAAAGCTTTCAGCCCTACTTCTCTTCAAGAATCCGTTAAAAAGGCTTTGGATTTGGAAATATCAGCCCCAAAGGGGAAGTTTCACCTTGTAGGACAGCCAAAATCAGCAACTTATGGGCAGCCAAAATCAGCACCTTATGGGTAGCAAAAGAAGCCATTCCAGCTAGGAGGGTTTCAAGAAAAGGAGCTATCAAAAACAAGCAAAGAGGTAGAAATTGGAAATGAGCTCAGAAGGAAGAAACTATGTTTCACTTGCAAAGATCCATGGGAACTGGGTCATAGATGCCTTGGAAAAGGACATGTGCATTACATAGAGGTGATTTCTGATATGGCCATCAGAAGTAGAGGATCCTGAAGTGGGAGTTGAAGAGAAAGAACCAAAAATTGAAATTAAAGAAGAAAAGACTTTAGGTAGTACTCTTGTTACACTCTCAGGTGCACCCAGATATCATCCTTTCAGAATTTGTGGACTGTTGAATGGGCACAAGGTAACTGTTTTGATTAATAGTGGGCCAACCCACAATTTCATTGATGAGAGGTTAGTAGCCCAAAGAGGGCTGAAAATAAAAAATTTACAGGGTTTTAATGTTATTGCAGCTGATGGGTTCACTATTCCATGCACCAAGAGGGTTAAGGGGTTGGATATCACTCTTGGAAAATATAAAGTATGTGATGACTTCTATGTGGTGGAAATAGGAGAAATAAATTTAAGATTAGGGGTGCAGTGGCTACATTCCCTTGGGGAATTCACACAAAATTACCAAACCATGGAGCTGAAATTCAGATTTGATGAAAAGGAGGTTGTGCTCATGGTATGGCCAATGGAGATCCTAGAGTCATCACAGCTAAGAGAATGTCATGTCCCCTTTCCAGTTGACATCTCTTAGAGCTGATGATTAGCCTATTATGCGACCCTCGTAGGCTGATAGGATGGATAGAGGGTCATGATGGAGCTTGGCTTGGCTTCGACTGTCAGAATTTTTCCAGTTGGCTTTCGTTCGGGCTCTTTCGGATACCGTTTGCCTGAATTCCTATTTTTTAGGGATTTTTGACACTTAGCGGAGCACCCCTGTTATGGTATGGCCACGTGCGGAATCACTCCCTTGTTCACCAGCTTCAAACGGTTCGAGAATCGGATACTTTTTGAGGGAGATATTAATATTTAAGTGATTTAATTAAATATTAATTATTTGGCGTAATATTATGACTTAGGCGTTTGGACTTAAGGGGGCGCTCATTATGAAGGGGGCCATTTTTAATTATATTCTATAATTAAAAATGTGTTTTTAAACTTTGGAAAAAAATTGAAAAGAATTAAAAAGTCTGAATTTAATTATGAAACCCTAATTAGGGCAATTGCACCTTTTTGGAGATTATAAGGGTTTCTTATGGGGTGCGCACCATTCATGTTGAAGACAATTTTTGCTAAGTATTTTCAGAGAAGACTGAGCCAAGGGTTTCCAATATTCTATTTGCATTGGAGAATGTGCAATCTTCATTGTGTGCAATTCAGAGGTTGTGAGATATTAGCTGATCTATTGCCAGGAGAGAGATAATTTCACACAGAGATTATCACAGAGCTTCACAGAGATTTATTTCATTAGGGTTTTGATTCGAAGATCGTCCAGATAAAGATCTTCAGTATTAGCACAATATTTCTTGAGATCAGGGGTCCAGCATACAGGCCGTACAGTTTTTACAGCTGCTGTACGAAATCCGTACGGATCTGCAGAAGGTCGTACAGTTCCAGCAAAGGGGCGTTTTTTTATTGGGGGCAAATCGCTTCCCTTTTGACAAAATCGTTGATACCCTTTTGGGTGCCTATTTATTTAGCATCTATTCGGATCTTCAGAAACGCGGAGAAAGGAGTATTTATTGCAGCCGTACCAGTTGTACCAGATCTAGGGTTTGCAAAAAAAATCAGGTTTTGAACAATATTTGATATTATTTTTATATGTATGTTAGAGAAATGATATTGTAATCATCTGGGAAGAAAAATAATAATATAGTTTAGCCAGAAGAAGGGTTTATTGCTTCAATATTTATTTATTTGAATTTATATGAATTTATCTTGCAAATTTGCATTCTTCTTTTATTCATGCAAAAACACAAAAAAAATCAAAATACACAAAAACAGTGAAAAAATATTCAGTACCAGAGTTCAGGGGAAACAGGGGTTTCTACAATGGTATCAGAGCGGTTTTCTGCCAGCCTGATTGGGTTATTTCGGATTGAATTCGATTATCAGTATGGCTTTAACAGGAGACAAGGATTTGGAAGAAAGAATGCACAATGCAAAGAAGAAATTAGATTGTCCATTTCAGCGAACAGAGGACCTTCTAAGAACTTTGGAGGAGTTGGAAACTTATTTAGGCAAGGTTGATCAGTCAGATTCCTATGCTATGCAAACAACTTTATCTCCAGCATTTGGTTCGTTGGTGAAGGCCCGATTATTGAGACATCATGATGAGGTGGTAAGACTTGCAGCTCTCTCTTGCATTAGTGAAATCATGAGGATAATAGCTGGCTTTAATTCTTATGATAATCAGATTATGAGAGAGGTACTTCATGCCATGGTGAAAAGCTTCGAAAAGTTGGATGACATTAGGGACCCTCATTTCACAAAGAGGGCAAGATTACTTGAAGTATTTGCAAGGTGTAGATTTGAAAACATTATGCTGTCAGTAGGTTGTATTGGTGACATTCGCAGGATGTTTAACACATTTTGGAATATTATGGATGAGTTTCATTCCAGCGATGTATTAGCATCGATGCACTCTATCATGTTCACAATCTTGTTTGAGGAGGATGAAATTTCTAAATTTTTGGTAGAAGATTTATGGTATGTCTGGACAAAAGAGAGGAATTTGTCACCTATGGCATGTACGTGGTTAAAGAGTTTAATTGATAGGCCTAAGGATCGTATTACTTTCCCTATGACAGGCAGAAACTTGAATGATGAGTTTGACAGACATGCTGATCCACTACAGGGAGACATTAACACATCTTTAGGTAATGATTCATCTGCATTATCTTCACAGGCAGAAGCGGTTAAAGATATTGTGCAGGTTGAGCTAGTTGCATCAGAAGGTGATATCACAGGCACACCAGATTGCATGATTGACACAGATAGTGATTCCAGTACAGTTGGTCCAGATGAAGTTACAACAGTTGAGGATCTTGTCATGTTTGAGGATAGTATAGTTGATCAGAAAGTGAGCATTCAATTCTTTGCAGAAAATGAGTATCAGGCACAGTTGGATGCTTCTTCACATGAGATAGAGGCTAGTAGTTCTTCCCGTGGTTTGGCGAGCCGGCTGAAGACGAGGGGAAAGGATATTGTCGCGGCTTTATCTCATCAAGATAGAATGCATGGATTGATCGAGAATCACATTTGGATGATTCAACTGTAGGAGAGACAGAAAGGAGTCACAGTAGGTTCTTGTGACGACTTACAGCAGATCAAGGAGGGCATGGAGGCAATGAAGGTAAGTTACACCTACTTTCAGATTGCGATCATCTCCTTAATCTTGCAGGAATCTATTTAGATGCATTAAAGAAGAAGGAAGAGGTTGACCGGCTTTCTCATGCGCTGGAGGATACTCGGAATTCCTTGGTGTGTACTCAGTTGGCTCTCCAGGATTCTGAGAGACATGTGGACGAGCTTTGTCTTGAGGTGAGTTCAGTTCAGGAGTTAGCGCATGTGGCAGGGACTCACCTTTATTTTACAGTAAGGTCACATGTTGATGATGATATGAGTATGTCTAGCATTCACACTCCGGATTTAGAGATTGTAGTGGGTACAGGAGACAGGTACGTGAAGTCAGTTGGTATTGTTCACATTACTCAGGGGAGGAGTTTACTTGAGTTGCCAGTTGATTTCCGTTCATGGATTGGATGTCGGGATCCTTATCTTGGTACTTGGGATTGTTTTGACCAGAGATATCTATCATTCTTTGGTAGTAGTATCTGTTGCACTATCATGGACTTGATTAGTAGTTTACCAGGTGTAGTTCTCATCCATGCCAGCAGCTTGTCTGATGCTGAAATTAGTTTTTATACCTCTGTGTTGGGCATTGTTCAAGTATCTAGTGAACCATTCATGTTGGAATGGGTTGATGATCTCTCAGATATGGCAGAGTCTATAGAAGAGTCCCAGGATCCGATTATTGCAGATGACACCCAGGAGGATGTTGTGGACAGTGTTGAGGACTTAGTCTCTTCAACGGGTTCCTTTGATACGGAGGTTTATGTGGATGTTTCAGTCACTCCGTTTGATGATACGAGTTCAACAGTTGGTCTGCCGAATTTGGATGGTAGTATCACAAATGATAGCTATTCTGAGGTTACTCCTTTTGATAGTTTGCCAGGGGTAGAGTATAGGAGTTCGACCAGCCAGCACAATCATGTGTCTAGTCAGCTGAGAGTTAGTGAGTGAGACATTGCTATCGCTTGCGAGCATTTCAATGCTGCTCGTCAGTTGTTAGCAGTTTATGGGTGGGGTTCTCCTACTAGTGATGAGCAGGGAGGCAGTTATTTTTCCTTGACAGAGATCCACTCTTTATGGGAGGCTATCCGGATTCTGAGACAGGATTATATGCGGTTGGTAGCCGACAGAGATTATCTTAGGGAGTGGGGCAGTACAGCATACGATGTATTATTGGTCAAGGAAGATAAGGTGAGTGAGCTTACTCAGCAGCTCGAGGTGACTTCTGAGATTCTTGAGAGTACGCAGTTGGCTTTCGAGGAGTCGCAGTTTCATTTGGCTGAGGTGACCATGGAATTAGAGCGACTTCAGTCTTTACCAGAGTCTGTACAGTCACAGGGTGTGGTATCTGGTGACTCGAGGATGTCCATAGTCGAGATCGTTAGAGACAGTGGGGATGAGCATATATCTATCCTCGATGCTAGTATTGGCCTATCTAGTTCGTTTCCACTGAAGTTAGATTCAGTTGAGTTGGGTGCTGCAGTTGAGCATGGTAGTTAGCCTGATATGGTGATGGTCTCTATTACTGATGGCACGGGGACCAGTGAGGTTGTATCAGGGGTCAGTTGTGATGTTGGTGAGCCAGCAGTTGGTTTGGTTTTTGTTTGTGATACTACTCCTTTGGAGGTGTTTTCGGAGGAAGTAGTTGGTTCGGGCTTGGTTAGTGATCAGTTGCAGTTAGTTTCTTCTGGATTGCAGTCTGAGCCACTGATTGAGAGTGGCACATTTTATCGACATTACACTATAAGTGCTTGTCATCAGTTATGGGATGGTTTGACGCCATGGGATGAGAGTTGTGATAGACATGGCATGGTGATAGGTGTTGGGGTTGACAGTTTGTCGGTGCATGACTTAGAGCAAGAGTTGATGGCAAGCAGATTTGGTTTGTGTTATTGCTATCTAGCATGTGATGTCTCTTCATTATCAGCGATGCATAGGAGTTTGGGTGATGAGACCGTGGTTGGTGATCTGCAGAGATATGTTGATTACAGTAGAGGTACAGTGTGTGGATTCTCCGCACTTGGCGTAGTTCCATTTGGAAGTTGTTGCAGAGTTGGAGTGTGCCTTCCGCATAGCATGGTGGAATGTGTATATGGTATTTGCGATTTTGGAAGTTTGAGTTGTCCACTCTACTTGGGTTATGATATTTCGAGAGTTTGTTTCTCATGGGTTCCTGACTGTGGCGGTTGTGATTTTGGAGTTTGGTTGAGTTGTATTCGCCAGTTTGATTATGGATTCCTCTTGATTATATTTCAGAGGATATTGCAGGAGCTTGCGTTGATTGACAGCAATATAGATCATGACTACATTTGGGATCCAGGTGGATTGATTGGTTTATTGTTCAGCGATTGCTTGGGGACAAGCAATTTCAGGAGGGGCGGACTGTCATGTCCCCTTTCCAGTTGACATCTCTCAGAGCTGATGATTAGCCTGTTATGCGACCCTCGTAGGCTGATAGGATGGATAGAGGGTCATGATGGAGCTTGGCTTGGCTTCGACTGTCAGAATTTTTCCAGTTGGCTTTCGTTCGGGCTCTTTCGGATACCGTTTGCCTGAGTTCCTATTTTTTAGGGATTTTTGACACTTAGCGGAGCACCCCTATTATGGTATGGCCACGTGCGGAATCACTCCCTTGTTCACTAGCTTCAGACGGTTCGAGAATCGGATACTTTTTGAGGGAGATATTAATATTTAAGTGATTTAATTGAATATTAATTATTTGGCGTAATATTATGACTTAGGCGTTTGGACTTAAGGGGGCGCTCATTATGAAGGGGGCCATTTTTAATTATATTCTATAATTAAAAATGTGTTTTTAAACTTTGGAAAAAAATTGAAAAGAATTAAAAAGTCTGAATTTAATTATGAAACCCTAATTAGGGCAATTGCACCTTTTTGGAGATTATAAGGGTTTCTTATGGGGCGCGCACCATTCATGTTGAAGACAATTTTTGCTAAGTATTTTCAGAGAAGACTGAGCCAAGGGTTTCCAATATTCTATTTGCATTGGAGAACGTGCAATCTTCATTGTGTGCAATTCAGAGGTTGTGAGATATTAGCTGATTTATTGCCAAGAGAGAGATAATTTCACACAGAGATTATCACAGAGCTTCACAGAGATTTATTTCATTAGGGTTTTGATCCGAAGATCGTCCAGATAAAGATCTTCAGTATTAGCACAATATTTCTTGAGATCAGGTGTCCAGCATATAGACCGTACAGTTTTTACAGCTGTTGTAAGGAATCCGTACGGATTTGCAGCAGGCCGTATAGTTCCAGCAAATGGGCATTTTTTTATTGGGGCAAATCGCTTCCCTTTTGACAAAACCGCTGATACCCTTTTGGGCGCCTATTTATTTAGCATCTATTCAGATCTTCAGAAACACAGAGAAATGAGTATTTATTGCAGTCGTACCAGCTGTATCAGATCTAGGGTTTGCAGGAAAAATTAGGTTTTGAACAATATTTGATATTATTTTTATATGTATGTTAGAGAAATGATATTGTAATCATCTGGGAAGAAAAATAATAATATAGTTTAGCCAGAAGAAGGGTTTACTGCTTCAATAATTATTTATTTGAATTTATACGAATTTATCTTGCAAATTCGCATTCTTCTTTTATTCATGCAAAAACACAAAAAAAATCAAAATACACAAAAACAGTCAAAAAATATTCAGTACCAGAGTTCAGGGGAAACAGGGGTTTCTACAGAGAATGGAGAGATCATTTCTTAAGGGACAAAAAGCTTGGGCGGTCCATTACTTGATGAGCAATACAACTTCATCCCCAGATAAAAGATCTTATCATGTGGATATTTAGTCTATTTTAGACAAGCATGGCACAATATTCATCAATTTACCTCTAGGATCACCACATGACAGAGGATTTTAGCATATCAAAGAGTTGGATTCAGGTTCTAAACTAGTTATGATTACACCTTGTCGCCATTCTAGAGCATTCAAAGAGGAAATTGAGAAGGCAATTACGAAATTATTAGAGATGAGACATATTCGGTCTAGTTCTAATCCCTTTGCTTCTTCTATCGTTTTGGTCAAGAAAAATGATGGTACTATTGGCCAAATTTGGCCCACATACCAAGTTGTGCCTAGATGGATCATATTGGTAATGGATGAGTGGATGAACAAATGTTTTGGATGGAATGAGTGGACTAGAGAGATCTTATAGTGCTCATAAAGCTTTTGAAACACTTTAAGTTTTCTTAAAGTGTATTTTGTCAAATTCTAAGGAACAGGTCTGCAGGGCAAAGAAGAGGTTTTTGAGTAGGTTTCATGGTGTAATGATCATACTATTCATGTTGTGTTGGCATAGACATAGATTGTGAAAATGAATTTACTTGTGATGGATTGCTAGTGGACAAATATGTGTACTTTGATGCAAATAAATTTATTAGTTGTATCTCTAAAATTACACTCTAAGTTTCTTAATTTATTTAAAAAAAATTAATTAGTGTTTGAACTAACATTGGATTTTGATCTTTGTATTGATTTGCATAAACATGAGGGAGAAGAAGTGCCAAGTGTTGAGTCTCTAGGACTATGGAATGTTATGTGTCTAAACTAAGATCTTATTCATTATAGTGTAGTAATTTTCCCACCATTTTTTAACTAATAAAGAACCTTTTTATAAGAACAAATGTAATTTTCTCTTGGTTGGAGAAGTGATTAATCATGTAATATGAATAAATGAGGTTAAACCAGTTATCTAGTGCATACACATCTATTTTTCATTTAAACATAGAAGTCGCAAGACTATCGCAGCTTAGCAAAGCCGACAAGTAAAGAATTTGAAAACATCTAGTAAAGTGGTAATTATAAAAAAGTCAAATTTGACTAAAAATCAATCAATAATGAAATCAAATTAAAAATGAGAACCCGACTTACTTCGTTTGCACATAAAAACCCTAGAAACCTTAAGGTAAATTCCTTGCTAAATTTTCCAATATTTTTTTGATTTTTATTAAATATTTAAATAATAAATTCACATTTAATTTTTAAATTTACCTTAGTAATTTTAAAAATAATTTCTTTCAAACCCTAGTTGCCTATACTAGGTCCTGGTATTTATCTAGTATTTTTTGTTTTTTTTAGCATTTTTTAAATAAAAAATTCACATTTAATTTTTAAATTTACCTTATTAATTTTAAAAAATTAATTTCAATAAAACCCTAGTTGTATTATACTAGGACCTATTGATTTTGAGGTATCACCTTAAATGTTTGAAATCATATATAATAATGGTAAAGATAATGTATTATCAGATGCACTATCTAGATAGTAAACACCCATAGAAGCATTACTTTGTGCAATGTAAATATTATAGGTAGATTGGGTTGATGAAGCTAGGTTAGAGTGGGAGTAGGATAAGGATACATAGGTTCTAATTTAGAATATTCAACAAGATTTTATATCCTCTCACATATTTTAATGGAAAGGTAATGACCGGGTCGTAAATGCAGCAGCATTAGGCCTACAAAATCTACGACCCCATCAGAAAATCTACAGACTCCATCATCATTTACAAAAGTACAAGGTGGAATACTAAGTTGCGAGTCATGAGAAAACTGAAGTAAGCAAGGGCACTTTTCAAAAATCCAAAGGTCCTTTCAAGTCAAAGTCAATGTTGACCATTTTGGTCCAGCAGACCAAAATCAGTCTCCTTCGTTACTGTTCTAAGCCAATTCAATTTTTGATTTTGTGCACAAGTCTTTCGGCAAAAGGAGGAACCAGTTCACTGGTTCGACGTCGGTGTCCAATGGCTTGAGCTTTCAAAGAGCTTTGAACTTGAACTTTGAACCATTATTCATTCAATGAGTTGGTTCAGTTCAATTAGTTCAAGTGCTTGATTCAACAGCTTGGTTCAGTCGTTTCGGTTCAATGCCTTGGTTTGATGGCTTGGTTCATTTAGTTGGTTCAATGCCTTGGTTCAACGACTTGGTTCAACAGTCGGTTCAATGAGTTGTCTCAATGGCTTGGTTCGACGTTTGGTTCAATGCCTTGGTTCATTCAGTTGCTTCAACGTTTAGTTCAAAGGAACGGTTCAATGGGAAGGTTCGAGAGAGTCTCCTGAAGGGCAAATGCCCTTGCGGAGGGCAGGGAACACTTGAAAAGACCAAAAAGTGAACAAGGCCGAAAAAGTAAGTTTTCTTCGGAAGTTTGTTTAAGGCAAAGGACGAGAATTTCTTCGGACAAAATGTCCGAAGGAATTCCTTCGGACATTTTGTCCGAAGAAATCCTTTGGAAGAAAATCCCGCCGAATGAAAAGACAAGGCAAAGGCAAAAATGATTTCTTTCAGACTTTTGTCTGAAGGAATTCCTTAAGACAAAAAGTCCGAAGAAATTCAGGAAAAGCCGCGGGAAAAATCCCAAGAAAAAACTTCGAAGGAAAGGAAGCGAGTGAGACAATTCTTGCGGACATTTTGTCCGCGAGAAGAATGGCTGAGACAAAAGCCCGACCAAAGAGAAAAGACCCGAGGAAATAAGCGAAAAGCAAAGGAAGAAATCCTTCGGACATTTCAAAGAGAAAAGACCCGAGGAAATAAGCGAAAAGCAAAGGAAGAAATCCTTCCGACAAAATGTCCGAAGGATTTCCTTCGGACATTTTCCCTGAAGGATGTGACTATCAAAAGGAGCCCGAAGGACCCCGAAGGGTAGGTACCTTGCGGGGGACTCTCGGCCAAATGAAGGGACATTTCTCCAAAGCCGAAGGGACACTTCCCCTTTGGGAATGATCAAGAGAAAAGAACCAAAGGAATTGCCAAGGACGGTGATGTCTCTGAAGCCGTCAATTTCAGGTAAATAGACTAGCCGTTGGCTTTCAAACGGTGATGGGCCCGCGAACATCAATTTTACAGCAAGGAAATAGCCGTTTGATCTTTAAATACTTGAGCACCAATCATAAAAGAGCCCAGAGAGCTAAGAGACAGAAGCCAGGTGTTGACCAATTTTTGCACAACAGGCCAAAAATTGGTCCCCTTCTTTCCCTGCTGTTCTGAGCTAGTACATTTTGATTTTGCATGAGTCTTGCAAATTTCTACGGATTCTGGAAATTTATACGGACTCTGCAGGTCCTTTTCTACGGACTCTGCAGGTGAAGTTTCTATGGACTCTGCAAGCGAAATTTCTACGGACTCTGCAGGTCCATTTCTACGAACTCTGCAGGGGATGTCTTTCGACAGATGAAGAACCAGTTCAAAGAGTGCAAGATTTTACAAAGCTTCTTCGGACTCTTGTCTGAAGAAATCCACAAGGAAAGAGAGCTGAAATGGTTCAAAGACACTTTTTGTTAAGGTTGGGAAAGTGGTTCAACGACATGATCTTTCCAAGAATTAGCATCTTTGAACCGTTGAACCATTGAACCGGTTCAACGCTTTGGTTCAATGCTTTGGTTCATCGCTTTGGTTCAACGACAAAGTTCAATCGGCAAAGTTCATCGCTTTGGTTCAATCAGATGGTTCAATCACTCGGTTCACTCAGTCGGTTCAACGAGCTTGGTTCAATGCTTGGTTCAACGGTTTGGTTCAAGGGAGCGGTTCAACCAAAAGTTCAAGAGAATCTCCCGAAGGACAAGTGCCCTTGCGAAGGGCAGAGAGCACTTCAAAGAGGCCACAAAGAAAGCCGCAGAGGTATTCTTTCGGAATTTTGTTTAAGGCAGTCGAAAGGCCAAGGCATAATTCCTTCGGACTTTTTGTCCGAAGGAATTAGGAAAGGCTGCAATCAAAAATCCCGCAAAAGACTTAAGCATTGAACGAATTCTTTCGGACTTTTTATCCGAAGGAATTCCTTCGGACAAAAAGTCCGAAGAAATTTGGAGGAAGGCCGCGGGAGGAAAAGCCGAGAAAATTCCGAAGGAAAGCAAAGCGGTAGAAACATTTCTTGCGGACTTTTTGTCCGCGGGAAAATGTCCGTGGAAAAAGTCCGCGAGAAAGGTTCTGAAGAAAATAGGCCGCCGAAGGACCTCGAAGGGCAGGTGCCCTTGCGGGGGACTCTCAGCCAAAATGAAGGACACTTTCCAAAAGCCGAAGGGTCACTTTCCCTTCGGAAGGATGCAAAGCAAGAAGTTTGCAGAAAAGGCCGAAGCAAGAAAGCCGAAGAAAGTCCAAGGGGTGATGGGCCCGAGGACGTCAAAGTCAAGCATGGCGAACTAGCCGTTGGAAATTCAAAAGCAGTGACGGGTGCGCAAACATCAATTTCAAGGCTCGAGAAATAGCCGTTGATTTTAAAAAAATAAATGGAAGAGCCCAAGGAACTCAGCGACCCGCCAAGGAGATAACCCTCAAGGGCCGAAGGAGCTAGAAAGAGACAAAACCAGGGTGAGACAAGGCAAGGAAAAGACAAGATAGTCCAAGTGGCGAGAGTTGTCAACTCAGGGATTTATTCCTGCAGTTGGAACATCGCTTGCCAGGTGGTCACCAAATGGTGCAAACAGTAAGCGGCGCGGCTTGTTTTCTCCAGTTTGCATTTATAAGCAGACAAGCCACGTAAATGCCTTGAAGGGAGCAGTTTGTTCGCAGGAAAGAGGCGCGGTCCATGCTTCCTCATTAATGTTGGGACGCCAAAATCAGAGCAAGAACCGACAATCAAACGGCTTCCTCTTCCCAAGGCTCAGAGCGCACATGGGCCAGCTTGCAAAAAGAGCGCCAAAGTCTTTTCCAGAAAGTGCCAATTTCTCTTCTCTTCTATATATTGTAAAAATTCTCATTTGAGAAGGATCCATCTCTCATCCTTAAGGCAAAACTTTGCCCAAAAAAATCTCTAGGTTTGTAAAGCAGAACTCTGCCAGATTTTACCTTGAATCAGGGCTTAGCATTTTTACCTCTATTTGAGCTTGCACTTTTGGATGTGTCTATGCCTTTGTTCTGTGTTAAGTCATTTTCCTTATGCTTTCGCAGGGTGATTCCAGCATGTCTAGTGCATTGTGAGTTTTCTCTTTTGCAGGTTTGCCAGAAGTGTCCCTAGAGGAGTGTAGATGCCTATGAATAGACTGCCATAAGTGTGTCTGAGGACGCCTTTGGTAGTTTTCTTCCTCCCTATATTTCCACGAACCCTTAGCTCACTGTTGCAGAAGGATTTCTCGTGTCAGATGAAGTGTATGGGCGCTTCTTCTTGGTGAAAAGTGTATGTTCGGGCTAAGTGGGTCATCTTTTCTAGTGTATCACCCTTTTTATTTTTAGGTTTAGGTTCTGTTTCAGCATCTCTCTCCTTTTTTATCCCCCCCTTTTTTCATTTTATTTGTTAGCAGTAGGAATCCAGGGCCTAAAAGATACATCAAAGGGAGCTAGCCCTTATCTAGAGACTCTCCCCTCCAGCTTTGCCGGTCCCACAGGCGAGAGGGGAGTTTCCATTTTGACGTGTGGAAGGCAGGAGCTAGGCGTCCTGCCAAGGGTGCAATCCACTGCGTCAACACCAACAAAAGACAAAACCAGGAAAAGATGACGCTGGGAAAAGACAAAAGTTAAGAATGAACTCAGCGACCTGCTAATGAAAGAGCCCAAGGAGCCAGCAAGGCCGAGAAAATAGCCCCCAGGGCCGAAGGAGCCGGAAGAGACAAAGGAAAAGACAAAAGAGCCAAGTGCAGAAACGGACAAAACAGTCCAAGTGGCGAAGGAAGGCGTCGACTCAAGGAGTTACTCCAGAAGTTGGAACAGTGCCTGCCAAGTGGTCATCAAGGGACGCAAACATTGAACGGCGCGACCCATTTTTCTCTATTTTGCATTTATGAGTAGACAAACCGTGTGAATGCCTTCAAGGAGCAGTCTTGTTTGTGGGTAAACGGCGCGGCCTATGTTTTTGAACACCTGAAGTCAAAGCAGGAGCCGACACAACATTATCTATCAAGCGGCTTCCTCTTTCCAAGGCTCGGAACGCACATGGGCCACTTGTAAAAGGGCGCCAAAAGTCTTTTCCAAAAGGGGCGCCTTTTGTTCTCTTCTCTATATATATTGTAACTTCTCATTTTGGAAAAAATCATCTCTCACATTGTAAGGGGAAGCCCTGCCATTTTTCACCTGAAATCAATAAAATACGCATTTTTTTCTCTATTTTGGTTGGATAAATCTCTGAGTGCGTCTGAGTGTTAGTCTGTGTCCAGTCATTGCTTCCTAATGCTTTCACAGGGTTGACACCAACATACCTGTTATATACAAAGCGCCATTCCTGCAAGTGATAAGAAGAGCTGTTCCTGGAGCGCAGAGGCAGAAGGAGGTTACTAGACAGTGTGCTCTTCCTACAGCACCTATGGTAAGTCCTTTTTCTGTGTGTTTCCATTAAAGCCTCCCTATCAAGCTCCCTGCAGTTTGGTCCTCTTGCCAGTTAAAGTGTATGTATGCGCCCTTATGGTTCAGAGTGTGAGTGTGAGTAGGTCAAACTTGTTTGGTGCATCACCCTGTTAGGTTAGGTTTTGTTGTTTTCAACATCTTTCTCTCTTTTCAACCCCTTGCCCCCCAATATATATATATATATATACGTATTAGGAACTTACTGAAATAACTCAGATGCATCAAAGGGAGCTAGCCCTTACCTAGAGACTCTCCCCCCAGTTTTGCCAGGCCCATAGGCAAGAAAGGAGTTTCCATTATGATGTGTGGAAGACAGGAGCGCAGCCTCTTGTCAAGGGTGCAATCCACTGCATCAATAGTCAAACAATGAATTTTTTCGAGAAAATTGTCCGAGCGAATTCTTTCGGAAGAATTGTTCCCAAGAAATGAACCATTTCAAGAAAGTTGAAGGGCACTTTTCTCGGCAAAGTGGTCCACTTCAAAAATTTTGAATGGCACTTTCTTTGGAGAAGTGGACCAAAATAAGAATTCCGAAGGGTATCTTTCTTTTAAAGAAATGGTCCATTTCAACTTTGCCGAAGGGTCACTTTCTTTTCAAAGTGGACCATTGCAACTTTTCAGAAGGTATTTCTTCAAAGAGAAATGGACCGTTGCAATTTTGCCGAAGGCTCATTTCAAAGCTTCAAGGGACCAATTTCAACTTTCCCGAAAGACCATTTCAATTTTTCCGAAGGGGCACTTTTCCCTTCGAAAAAGTTCGTTTGCAAAAATGTCAAAGGATCATTTCATAATTTTCGAAGGGCTCTTTCCCTTCGGGAAAGTCCATTTCGAGAAACCCGAAGACCTAATTTTGTGCGAAGGAATTGTTTAAAGCAAAAAGTCTGAAAAAATGGCCGTTTGAATTTGAAATCCTGAGACGTTCCCGCAGACATCAAAGATGGGTTTCGTCAAATAGCCGTTTCCATTCAAAAAAGGTCAAAGGGAGTCAGCGAATCTCAAGGGCGAAAGTGTACATGACAAGTGTCAAGGACGCATTCAATTGGCAGGCACTGGTAGGTGCAAATTAATGGAGAAGCCTTCGTCCTTCGGTATGGCCATCATCTCCAACAAACAACTGACAAATGTAGAAGCAACATGGCTCAGTCGGGTTCATAGATGTAAGAATTTTTGTCCTCATACATAAGCAGACAAGTGGAGGATGGTGTGGAGATGAAAGAGAAAGATCAAACAATTAGAAAAGATAGCTCGGGCATTTAAGACGTTCCTGGACTTTTCCTTTTTAGTGGACCATGACATTGTCGTCCTCAATGAGTTTTGTCTTCTAGTGCATTTCTCGACCAATGAGAGGGTTGGATGACTATTGGAGCTAAAGGCGGTTTTTGTTAGAGAAGGATTAGTTCTAATTAACCCAAGTGTGTGTGAGAATTCATGGAGGGTGGTTGGATCTCATTTATTGATTTCTGTTTGCTCGCCTCTTCTCTTTGGGTCTTCCCCTTTTCTATATATGTCTCGATTCTTTTCAAAAGAAGATATCCTCATTTGATAAAGAAGAACCCTGTCAAAAATTTGTAAGAAAGACTTTTTGAAGCAATAAAGATTATTTTACCTATCTCTTGTCTGAAATCATGTTTAGCAAGCTTGTGCATGATGGCCTTGTGAAGAAGTGTTCTTCCATGACCCTTGTCCTTCTTACCTATTTTTGGGTTAGTTGCAAGTCTGAACTTGAGCTCTTTCTGCTATTAATGGATGCTTGGTGTGAATTTCGAAATTCCCCTCTGCTTCATATATGGCTTAGTGAACCTAGTTTATGAAATATTGATGCAAATTAACCGGTTGTGAGGTTGTGTAAGCAGAATTATCTTATACTAAATTAGTGTTTATTTTATGCTTATGTGGGTCATTTTCTATTGGTGCATCACCTTTCTTAGTTCAGTTTTCCCTTCTTATGTTACCTTTCTCTCCCTTTTTATTGGTCAACAATAGGTTTTAGTGTGTGGGAACAGCTAAAGTGAAGCATCTGAGGAGCTGGCCTTATTAAAAAGCCTAGTGGTTCAACCTCACTACAGGATACCCACAGCCTGAGGTTGCTCCAATTTTGTAGCTGGGAGGAGAGAGCTTGAAAAACTCTCCCACAAGGGTGCAATTCCACGCTACAATAGGTACCATGAAGATGTGTATTTATTATAGAGCTTTGAATAAGAAGTCCATAAAAAAGAAGTACCCAATACCCAGGGTCGATGAGTTGATTGATGAATTGCATGGAACAGTATATTTTTCTAAAATTGATTTGAGATCCATCTATCACCAGATTAAAGAGATGAAGATGTACAAAAATAACTTTTCGATGTCACTTTGGACATTGTGAATTTTTTGTTATGCCTTTTGGTTTAACCAATGCTCCAGCTACTTTCCAATCATGCATGAGCCATATTTTCAGCACTTGAGGAAATTTTTTCTAGTATTTTTGGATGATATATTGATGTATAGTAAGACTTGGGAAGAGCACTTGAAACACTTAGATACAGTGCTGAAAATTCTAGAACAACAAACTCTCTTTGCTGAGTCTAAATGTGGGTTTGGCATGATAGAAATTCTATACTTGGGTAATGTCATTAATGCCCAAGGACTACAGGTTGATCAAGAGAAGATCCAAGCCATATTGGATTGGCCTCCTACCACCATGTCATAGTTGAGGGTATTTTTGGGCCTTTGTAGCTACTATAGGAGATTTGTTAGAGGATTTTCATAGTTTGTTGTCCCATTGACTGATTTAACAGCAAAGGGAGCATTCAACTGGTCCGAATCAGCCCAAACAACCTATGACAAACTTAAAAAATTAATGAGTTCATGTCCAGTATTGGCTGTTCCAGATTTTTCTATTCTATTTGTGTTGGAGTGTGATGCATCAGGTGAAGGCCTAGTTTTGATGCAAAAAGGACATCCTATTGCCTAAGAGAGTAAAAAACTCAAAGATATAGAATGCATATTCTCTATATATGATAGAGATTTTGGCCATCATGCATGCATTAACTAAATTCAGGCAATACTTGGTTTGTGGTCAAGACGGATCACAATAGTTTGAAGTTTTTCCTCGACCAAAAGGACTTGAATGATAGGCAATAAAAGTGGATGAGTAAACTTCAAGCTTGTAATTTTGACATAGAGTATGTTAAGGGAAAGACCAATGTTATAGCTGATGCTTTGTCTAGAAAGCCATTTATGTGCTTTACATCTGAAATCTCTACTGATTGAAGGTTATTATAATAGTAAAGTATGCCGAGAATGTTTTCACTAATGATATCCTTGAAGGCAAACTACATGATGACAGGTATAAGGTGATTGATGACCTCATCCTCTACAAGGAGAGAATTTATCTAGTCCCTGAATCAAAAGTGAAGTGTAAAGTCTTGAGGGTTGTCCATGATACACCTTTGGCTGGTCCACTAGGGTATTTCAATACTTAAAAGCAAATAAGGGAATTAACTCTTTCATTTAGTAGGAAGCGAATTAACTCCAAGTGCCAGTTACCACCCTCAACTAGATGGACAAACAAAGATTGTGAATAAGTGGATTGTGGGTTACTTGAAGAATTATGTAGTAGGGCAACAAATAGCTTGGGACAGATGGATCTACATGGGAGAACATTGTTACAACACCATGTATCATATGTCCATTGGTATGACTCCTTTCAGAGCTTTGTATGGTTATGATGCTTTCTTTTGTGGATTTGGTTATTACAGACAATAGAGTGCCAAGGGAAAGACACTTGGTTGCACAGAGTGAAGAGATATTGGGTATACTCAAAGAAAATCTCCAACATGCACAAAATCAACCGGAATACTGACCGACACCGTATTGAGAGATCCTTTAAGGTTGGAGACATGGTTTTCTTGAGATTACAGCCCTAGAGAGAGTCTTCTCTCAAGAAGAGTGGAGCTAAAAAGCTCAAGTCTCTCTTTTACGGCCCATACAAGATTAAAAAAAAGATAGGGGAGGTTGCCAATGAGCTTGAGTTTCCAAAGCACAATAGGATACACAATGTATTTCACGTTTCATGTTTCAAAAAGGCATTGGGGCAGCATATCGTTCCTTCAATTGAATTGCCTCCTTTGGATGAAGAAGGTAAATTAGTCCTGGTTCCTGAAGCCATCCTGGATGTTAGGGAGAAGAAACTAACGAACAAAACTGTCATAGAATATTTGGTACATTGGAAAGATCTACCAACTAAAGATGCTACTTGGGAGGGTGCAAAAATTCTTGAGCATCCCAGTTTGCAATTGCTCGAGGGCAAGCAATTCTAGGAAAGGCAAATTGTAATGTCCTCTTTTTTGAATTAAATAAGTCAGGGGACCCAAAGCCTATTTTTATTTCCCGTAGACTAAGGGGAATTAATGAGAAATAATATAATAATAATTCATTTAAATTGTATAAAGATACTTTATGTTATAACATGGAAAAATGACACTTAGGTGTATTATTATTAAAAGGGGCCAAAAAGCTATATTAATTACATGGACAAAAAGAAAATATTTATTAAAAGGCTAAAAAGGTAATAATTGCCTAAAAGTGTTTTAAATATGTTTTGAGTTAGGGTGAAATTGGAAAAGTGAAATTAATAAAAGGACAAGTGGGGCAAAAATGAAAGGATTATTGATTATTCACGATTGAATTGAGAATTCTTTCAACTTGTATTTTTAAGGATGGAAATCCTCCATTGCCATCAGGTTTGAGGACGAAAACTCTCCAACCTTCAAAGGTGGCTCCACCCAGGAGTTGCTATTGCAAAAAAAACAAATTATTTCAAAACTCCACTAGCTGAAAGTGGTGATTAATTTTTAAAATTCACGTAAAGGTTTATTGTTGCACAAAACAGGTTTTTTCATTGTTCAGAGGCTGGGTTTTCCACCTTTGGGCACTTTATTGACAGATTAAGCCTTTAATTGTTGTCGTACTACTTTGAACGGCTATCTACTGCTACTGTCCCACTATTATTGGCTGGGTGTCACATATGGGGCACTTCCATTGACCTGGCATATTGTCATGTCCCCTTCTAGCTGACATCTTTCGGAGTTGATGATTAGCCTATTATGCGACCCTCGTAGGCTGATAGGATGGATAGAGGGTCATGATGGAGCTTGGCTTGGCTTCGATTGTCAGAATTTTTCCAGTTGGCTTTCGTTCGGGCTCTTTCGGATACCGTTTGCCTGAGTTCCTATTTTTTAGGGATTTTTGACACTTAGCAGAGCACCCCTGTTATGGTATGGTCATGTGCGAAATCACTCCCTTGTTCACCAGCTTCAGACGGTTCGAAAATCAGATACTTTTTGAGGGAGATATTAATATTTAATTGATTTAATTAACTATTGATTATTTGGCGTAATATTATGACTTAGGCGTTTGGACTTAAGGAGGCGCTCATTATGAAGGGCCATTTTTTAATTATATTCTATAATTAAAAATGTGTTTTTAAACTTTGAAAAAAATTGAAAAGAATTAAAAAGTCCAAATTTAATTATGAAACCCTAATTAGGGCAATTGCACCTTTTTGGGGATTATAAGGGTTTCTTATGGGGAGCGCAACATTCATGTTGAAGACAAAAAATTTTGCTAAGTATTTTTTGAGAAGACTGAGCCAAGGGTTTTCAGTATTTGATTTGCAGTGGAGAACGTGCAATCTTCAGTGTGTGCAATTCAGAGGTTGTGAAATATCAGTTGATCTATTACCAGGCAGAGAGATAACTTCACATAGAGGTTATCACAGAGATTCACAGGGATTTATATATTCAGGGTTTTGATCTAAAAATCATCCAGAAAGGGATCTTCATTAGCGGCGCTATTTTTATTGAGATCTGCAATCACCTCCAGAGTCGTACTATTGTTTATTTGCTGCTATACGAAATCTGTACGGTTCTGTACCAGGCCGTACTGTATTTACTGCTGTTGTACGCAGATTGGAGAAGTGCGCAGTTAACAAAAGCGCACGGTAGTCGTAGCCAGTAGGGAGCGCAGAGACCGACATCGGCAATGCAGAGACTGACATCGGCCGACTCACAGACCGACATCGGCTGACTTACATACCGACATCGGCAGTATTATTTGACCGACCGCGACAGTATAACCGACGTCGACGACTGTGTTTTTGAAACAACCAGAGAAAAGATTATTTATTGCAGCGGTACCAGTCGTACCAGATCTAGGGTTTATTTTTAGATTGCAAAAAAATTAGGTTTTGAACAGTATTTTATATTATTTTTATATGCATGATAGAGGAATTATATTGTAATCATTTGGGAAGAATAATAAGAATATAGTTTAGCTAGAAAAAGGGTTTACTGCTCAGTATTTATTTATTTGAATTTATCTTGCAAATTCGCATTCTTCTTTATTTCATACAAAAACACCAAAAAAATCAAATACACAAAAACAGTAAAAAAAAACATTCAGTACCAGAATTCAGGGGAAACAGGGGTTTCTACAGTGGTATCAGAGCTAAATTTTGGCCATCCTGAGGGTTTAGCAATCTTATGCAGCCACAAGAGTTGGGACCACACATGTATTACACACGCATGAGAGCCTTACTTGAAGGTGAACAGGGTTTAGAACAGCAGTCGGTCATCATGAGTGATAGGCGTGAGGGTAGCCCACCCAGGGGCCTCAGGAATAATGATGATCAGGACACCAGAGACTTCTTCCGCGCTATGGTTACAGGTCAGCAGCAGATGGCGCAGGCATTATAGGCACTTACTACTATGGTAGAGGATGAACCCACCTGTTAGACAGAATGGGGAACAAGGAGAAAATAGGAGTGCTACAGTTAATCAGAGACCACAACTGACCCATTCTGGAATAGCTGATAGGCCTACACATCCTACATTTGTTCAAGAGGAACCAGAAGAAGCTCTAGCAGAGGAGGCGGCAAGAGACCCCCTATTTGCAGATGCATTCATGGCTGCAAATAATGAGTGGGAATTATTAGCTCCTCAGGTTCGGGAGAGAATGTCCTTTGATCGTTTTGTAAATCAGAGGAGAGAGCATTACAGGTCATTTAGACAGGACAGGAGGTCTAGAAGCCAGATGAGTGAGCTGAAGAAGGCTACAGGCAAGCTTTCTTTGACTACTTTTGATGGCAGTGGGAAGATGACAGCTCAATCTTGGATTCATAAGCTTGACACATTTTTGGCATTGAGGCCAATGACAGAGATAGAAGATATCAAGTACGCCGCTTTGCACTTGGAGGGAGTAGCACATGATTGGTGGTACCATGGTATGGTAACACTTCAGCATAACCAGGTGACAGAGTACCAGGACTTCGTGGATAGGTTGGTTGAGCGGTTTGACAAGAAAGATCCCAAAGTTTACTTTCGAGATTTGGCACAGTTGAAACAAACAGGGAACTTGGAGTCCTTCATTGGGGAGTTTCAACGGTTGGCAGTCATGGTGCCAAACATTTCAGAGCGTAGATTGGTAGTTCTTTTCATAGAGGGCCTATCCGAACCCTTGAGAGGTTGAATCAAAGCCTTTGATCCTCCTTCGTTACAGGAAGTTATGAAGAAGGCGCGTAGTATGGAGATGGCAGCCCCATCCAGTAAATTCAGCTCCAGAGGTACTTCTTCATTCAGGGACAATAAGGGCTTCAACAGAAATAGAGAGAGATCAGATTTTAACAAAGACAAATCAGATTTTAAGAATGATTCACAGGGCAAACCAGCAGCACAACCTTTGGATCGAGAGGCTCTTAACGATCTACGCAGGAAGAAGCTTTGCTTCTACTGCAAAGGTCCCTATGATGCCAATCACGATTGTCCTTTGAGGCCTAAGGGCAAGGCAAATCGAGTGATGTGGGCTTATTATGAGGATTCAGAATCAGAGAATTCTGAAAAGCAAGAGAGTTCTGAGGAGTCAGAGGCAGAGGCTTCAGAGCCTAAGGCAAAGATAGATTCAGAGCTTCAGATTCAGGAGGCACGCCTATCTAGCATCCAGTAGGAGGGTTCATTCACACTCCGTGGAGTTTTGGCAGGACAGAGGGTCATAACCCTTCTTGACATAGGAGCCACACATAATTTTATTGATGCTAGATTTGTAGAGAAGTGTGGACTGATTACCGAGGAGTTTGACGGCATTAGAGTTAAGGTGGCCAACGGTTACACTCTTAGGTGTGAGCGGATGATTAGAGATCTCCCATTGCGCTTGAACAACTATGAGTTCAAGGCTGATTATTATGTGGTGAACATGGGGGATATAGATTTGGTCTTGGGCACGAAGTGGCTTCATTCCCTTGAGGAAGTCACTCTTTGTCTCAAGGACATGGAGATTCGTTTTGATGTTGATGGGAAAACACATATTCTGAAGGCAATACGGGACAACAACATCAAAACTATTTCTTTTCATCGGATGGAGAAGTTCATGAGACACGACATGGTAGAGTGGGCGGCCGAGTGCACATTGGCACCAATACAGGAGGGACAGCAGAAGACTGAGTATCATCCTGACATTCAGCAGTTGAGAGTCAAGCATGATAAGGTATTCAACGATATTCCACCAGGGAGACCTCCAGACAGGGGCATCGAGCACATTATTGAGCTTGAGGAGGCCGCTAAGCCTGTTATGATTACTCCTTATCGGCATCCTAAGCGGTTGAAAGATGAGATCGAGAAAACAATCAAGGAGTTACTTGCTATGGGTCACATTCGGCCTAGCAAATCACCATTCGCTTCTTCAGTTGTTCTGGTGAAGAAGGATGGCACCCTATGCATGTGCATTGACTACAAAGTCCTGAATAAGAGGACTATTAAAAACAGATATCCAATACCTCATATCGATGAGCTTATTGATGAGCTCCATGGTGCATGCTACTTCACGAAGATAGACTTAAGGTCAGGATATCATCAGATCAGGTTGTGTGAGCAAGACATAGAGAAGACTGCTTTCTGTTGTCATTGTGGACACTATGAGTTTGTGGTGATGCCATTTGGGCTCACCAATGCGCCAGCGACATTTCAGTCCACCATAAACAGAGTCTTCCATTCACTACTGAGGAGATTTGTACTTGTTTTCTTCGACGACATTCTTATATACAGCAGGACTTGGCAGGAGCATTTAGCTCATCTGGACACCGTGCTCAGTATTTTGGAGAGGGAGTCCTTGTACGCCAAGGAGTCCAAATGTGATTTGGGGATGACCGAATTGCTATACTTAGGTCATATTATCAGTGCAAAGGGAGTGCGGATGGATCCTGAAAAGATCCGCGCTATTATTGACTGGCCTATTCCGGCGAATCTGACACAGCTACGGGGATTTCTAGGTTTGTGTGGGTTTTATCGTAGATTTTTGAATGGTTATTCACGTCATGCAGCCCTTATGATAGATTTGTTGAGAAAAGGTGCATTTTGTTGGAAACCTGAGGCACAGGAGTGTTTCGTGCGGTTTAAGGAGTTGATGACTACGTGCCCCGTGTTGGCACTACCTGATTTTTCGAAGCCTTTTGAGCTTCAGTGCGATGCTTCAGGTGAGGGCATTGGAGCGGTGCTTATGCAGGACAAGCACCCTATAGTGTATGAGAGCCGTAAGCTCAGAGGGCCAGAGAGACTTTACAGCATTTATGATAAGGAGATGCTCGCTATAATGCATGCCTTGGCAAAATTTAGGCAATATCTTGTTGGCAGCCAATTTTGCATCAAAACAGACCACAACAGCTTGAGGCATTTCTTGGGGCAGCGAGATCTCAATGATCGTCAGCAGAAGTGGGTGAGCAAACTACAGGCATATGACTTTGACATCTCTTTCATCAAGGGCACCCAGAATGTAGTGGCCGACGCTCTTTCACGCAGGGCTTATTTGAGTACTATGATTCACATTACAGAGGACTGGAGACATATGATTGTGGCAGAGTATGCCAAGGATTCATGAGCATCCAGCATTGTTGAGGGATCGACGATTGATACTAGATATACTCTTGTGAATGACTTGATCATTTACAAGAACAGGGTTTATTTGATCCCAGGTTCAGAGGTGAAGAACATTATCATGCGAGCCTTTCATGATGTACATACTGCAGGACATCCCGGGTATTTCAAGACCTATAGACAGATTCGGGAGAGATTCACATGGAAGGGACTTAAGGCAGATGTTCTTCAGTATGTATGTGAGTGCCCTGTTTGTCAGCAGAACAAGCAGGAGAACACGTACCCGGCAGGATTATTGCAGCGACTTTCGATTCCTGACAGGAAGTGGGATTGCCTGTCGATGGATTTTATTACGGGCTTGCCTAAAGCCCAAGGATGAGATTGCATATATGTAGTCGTGGATCGGTTAACGAAGTATGCCCACTTCTTTCCGATTACCACCACTTACACAGCTACACAGGGAGCAGAGGTCTTCTTTCGAGAGGTGTTCAGACTGCATGGGTTGCCTCGGAGCATAGTGAGCGACAGGGATAGTCGGTTCTTGAGTCACTTTTGGCAAGAGGTGTTCAGACTTTGTGGGACTGAGTTTACACCGAGCACCAGCTACCACCCGCAGACCGATGGACAGACAGAGATAGTGAATAAATGGGTGAAAGGTTACCTCAGGAACTACATTGCAGGGCAGCAAAAGGCATGGGTCAAGTGGATTCATTTGTGCGAGTATTGCTATAACACAACTTTCCACATGACCATACAGATGTCCTCTTTTATGGTGTTGTACGAATATGAGGCGCCGAGTTTTCTGGATTTGCTATTGAGTGACAGTAGAGTGCCGAGTGCTGGAGACTTGTTGCAAGAGAGTCAGGATACTATGAGGGCTCTCAAGGAGAATATTGCCAGGGCACAGAATTAGCAAAAGTAGTATGCAGATCAACGGAGGACCGAGAGATCTATTGATGTGGGTGACATGGTTTATCTTATGCTGCAGCCTTACCGTCAGTCTACTCTTAGGAAGAGTGGGGCATAGAAGCTTATGAAATATCCCGAGCCAAATTTTTTTCAACTTTTTAGATTTTGGATTATAACATAAGCAAGTTCCGTCAAGATTAAATGTTAATCTCAAATAAACTGAAATAACTTTGCCCCTAGAATGCAAGAAATAGAACTCAACGTCCAGTATGTGCTACCCAGTCCAAGGCGGAGTAGGGGCGACCATAAGACGGAGTAATTACAGGAAATGGAACTCAACGTCCAGTATGTGCTACCCAGTCCAAGGCGGAGTAGGGGCGACCATAAGACGGAGTAATTACAAATAAAGAACTCTACATCAAGTATGTGCTACCCATGAGGGGCTACCATATGACGGAGTGAGCTTAGTAACAATGCTTTAATGGAAATACTGAAAAGGAAACTACTCCACACCCAGCATGTGCTTGCTAACCCAGAAGGGAAAGTAGCTACCATAGGGTGGATGCTCTACACCTAGAATGTGCTTGCTAACCCAATAGGGAAAGTAGCTACCATAAGGCGGAGCTGTAAACTATTACAATATTTTAAAGGAAAATTAAACAAATAGAGAAGGGCTGCCAGTACTACTGTCAGCTTACAAAAATAAACAGAATTTGCTTTTAGAAAGAGGAAAAAACCAGCCACTTATTAATTTCTTCAAATATTCATAACTCATGCAAAACTTAATCAATCTTCCTGATTTCTGTTGCAAAATCTCTTCTGGAGGATGGCGCCCAAGTTAGCATCATGAAACTGATCAAATCTGCATCCAGAATGTTACACAAAAACAATGCCAAACTCCACAGGGGCGTCCCAAGGGGAGAAGGGCGATTTCCTCTAGAAAATCAACACTTGATCAAAAAATTCTACAAATTTAAGCAAAGGGGCGCCTAGGCCTACCCAACACAATAAGATGATACCCACAACCTGTTTTTTTGTATTTTCTGAATTGTGACTGAAAACCTAGATCTATTTAATACAATATCTTGAAATTCTGATAATATCAAAGGAACTAATAATGCAATAACTGAAAGTACTACTTAAGCAAATACAAATATCAGAGATTAATTCACCACTAGATGCTGTCTTTCAAGCATGAAGAGATGCCTTTGCTAGGAGGCCTTCATTCCCCGAAGCAGTTCCAGAGCCAAAGCTGCAGCATAACAATGCACTAAAACCAAGATGACCAAATGATAGCCCAATGCCTTCTTTTATAGGCTTCAATTGGCTTCTTCTAGAAGCTTATCCTCAAAAGTGGCGCCCCCTTTCCATGCAATGTGGCGCCCCCCCTTCAAGTCCCTCTTTTTAAAATAACATTAAGTTAACAAGTCTAGGCCAAGGTCAACGTTAAAATATAACGTTATTATTATTTTTTTAAGTGACATTCACTTATTCCGCGAAGACCGAATTCTGAAGCCCACAACTGAATGAGACAACTAAAAAGGGAAAATAAACTCCTTGCGACAATCCTGCTAGCTGCCAAAAATAGAATTTACTAAAAATAGTAAATTCCTGGAAATGCTCAGAAAACTGAAACGAACATACCTCCGCGAAGCTCTCGAAAAACCCAGAAGGAAACTGCCGTCAAAACTTCGAACAAAGACATCCTAAAAAATAGGAAACCCTCATTTGCACCTTCCGAATAGCCTACGGATTTCCAGGAATAGGCCAACGGTCATTATGAGCTCAGATTCGAGAAGGGGTCATTACAGCTTAAGCCACATTACTACAGTCCTTTCAGGATCCTGAGGCGTGTTGGAGAGGTGGCTTATGAGCTAGAGCTTCCGGCAGAGAGCAGGGTACACAATGTTTTTCACATCACGCCTCAAGAAGGCATTGGGACACCGTGTGGTACCTTCTACAGTTTTACCTCCCTTAGATGATGAGGGAAAGTTGATTTTAGTACTTGAGTCTATCCTGGAGTACAGAGAGAGACAGTTGCGTAGGAGGACTATCAGGGAATATTTGGTAAAATGGAGAGATTTGCCAGTGGAGGATGCTACATGGGAGAGCGAGGATATTTTGCAGCATCCAGAGTTGAGATTGCTTGAGGACAAGCAATTTCAGGAGGGGCGGACTGTCATGTCCCCTTCCAGCTGACATCTTTCGGAGTTGATGATTAGCCTATTATGCGACCCTCGTAGGCTGATAGGATGGATAGAGGGTCATGATGGAGCTTGGCTCGGCTTCGACTGTCAGAATTTTTCTAGTTGGCTTTCGTTTGGGCTCATTCGGATACCGTTTGCCTGAGTTCCTAATTTTTAGGGATTTTTGACACTTAGTGGAGCACCCCTGTTATGGTATGGTCATGTGCGGAATCACTCCCTTGTTCACCAGCTTCAAACGGTTCGAGAATCGGATACTTTTTGAGAGAGATATTAATATTTAATTGATTTAATTAACTATTAATTATTTGGCGTAATATTATGACTTAGGCGTTTGGACTTAAGGGGGCGCTCATTATGAAGGGGGCCATTTTTGATTATATTCTATAATTAAAAATGTGTTTTTAAACTTTGGAAAAAGTTGAAAAGAATTAAAAAGTTTGAATTTAATTATGAAACCCTAATTAGGGCAATCGCACCTTTTTGCAGATTATAAGGGTTTCTTATGGGGAGCGCACCATTCATGTTGAAGACAAATTTTTGCTAAGTATTTTCAGAGAAGACTGAGCCAAGGGTTTCCAGTATTCGATTTGCATTGGAGAACGTGCAATCTTCAGTGTGTGCAATTCAGAGGTTGTGAAATATTAGCTAATCTATTGCCAGGCAGAGGATAACTTCAGACAGAGGTTATCACAGAGATTCACAGAGATTTATATATTCAGGGTTTTGATCTAAAAATCATCCAAAAAGGGATCTTCATTAGCGGCGCTATTTTTCTTGAGATCTGCAATCACCTCCGGGGCCGTACTACTGTTTATTTGTTGCTGTACGAAATCCGTACGATTTTGTACCAGGCCGTACTGTATTTACTGCTGTTGTACGCAGATTGGAGAAGTGCGCAGTTAGCAGAAGCGCGCGGCAGTCGCAGCCAGCAGGAAGCGCAGAGACCGACATCGGCCGACTCACATACCGACATCGGCAGTATTATCCGACTGACCACGGCAGTATAACCTACGTCAGCGACTGTGTTTTTGAAACAACCAGAGAAAAGCTTATTTATTGCAGCCGTACCGGCTATACCAGATCTAGGGTTTATTTTTAGATTGCGAAAAAATCAGGTTTTGAACAATATTTTATATTATTTTTATATGCATGATAGAGGAATTATATTGTAATCATTTGGGAAGAATTATAAGAATATAGTTTAGCCAGAAAAAGGGTTTACTGCTCAGTATTTATTTATTTGAATTTATCTTGCAAATTCGCATTCTTCTTTATTTCATACAAAAACACCAAAAAAATCAAAATACACAAAAACAGTCAAAAAAAACATTCAGTACCAGAATTCAGGGAAAACAGGGGTTTCTACACATACCTTCTATCCATTTTGTGTCACCCTCTAGATAGTTGCATCATCCCTTTTTGGCAGTTGCGTGAGTCCCCTTGGCGATTATTGCTGCTAGACCTGCATTCTAGTGGTTGGCATCACCTCAAACCCAATCATACCCCTTAGAAACCCCAGTGCCAACCACACCAGCTTGTACCAGGAAAAAGGCAAATCTGGGCCCTAACCAGGGTAGGGTTGGAATAATCATGGAAAATTGTGTATATTGCTTTATATTGTCATTTGCATCTTCAATTATTGAATAAAGGATTTAAATTGGTCAATCGTTTATTCATTTAAATTGTGTTATCAATTGTTTGTATGAAATTTCAGTTTCAAATAGAACCCAAAAAATAAAATAAAAATCAGCATTCAAAATTTATTTTAGTTATCAATTGTTTGTATGAAATTTTAGTTTCAAATAGAACCCCGCTAAAAAAAAAATCAGCATTCAGAATTTATTTTAGAAAGGGATATTTCACACACCTCCATTCAACTGATCCATTTTGACAACTCTAGAGTAATGCCTCAAGTTTGATTTGTATTGCATGACCATGTTGCATAGCTTCTTGCAACACCTTACTGTGAAATATTTCAAACCATTGTGCACCTCTTCACAATCTTCCAGAGTGCAATGATATTGTGCAACAAACATTGCAGAACGTAGACATCATTCCTGCACACTAACTTCCTTGCGCAATAGCCATATACAACCTCTATGCAACATCATTGTCTTGCGCAAACATCCTGCACAACATCCTACACAGTAGTGCTTGTGTAAACAACCTGCACAACATCAACCTTGCACACAACCATCTTGTACAGATCCATGCAAATATGAAACACATTCCCAATATATATGGTGAAAACAGTCATAGGAAAACTTTAAGTTTTGGAGAGTTTTACTCTATAAAGGAAAAACTTATGGGTAAATGATCTTAAAATAATTTGACATATTAGTCAATAGTTAGGTATAACCAATTATCTTGTGGTAATTGGCAAGTAGCACCATCCTCCTCCCCATTATTCATAGATATTGGCCACTATTGGTTAGTCGGTTGGTTGTCCATGGGTTGGCAGATTTAGTCTCCTTTTTGCCATTGATTGTTTAAATTTTTTTTTGTTCTTATATGAATTTTGTTTCTCTTTATTTGTCATGTGCAATCTTTATTTAGTATTACATCAGGTTATGATCCTAATCATAGATTCTTGGAAAGTGAAAATGTATAAATAAAAATCAGACATTTGTGTCTTGACTGAGGACATAATGGACAGAGTATTGGGTAGAACAAGAGCATTGGGATTAATTGAGCTGAGTGAGACATTCAGGCGGATCGAAGTGCACGACGTGTAGGACAAAAATCCTAACATAGATTGTGAAATAAATAATTTTGCAAAATAAGAGAGAAGTTTTCTAGGATCATATTATTTTGCAACCTTGGGTTGGTGGTGTATACATATGATATTGGATATTAACACTTTTAATGACAAGGGGCTTGCATTTGGCCTCCCAAACATGATTATTGGCTATAAAGGAGCAAGCCTTATAGTGTGCTTTAAGTTTCGTCATCCATCTTACTTTGTCCTTATTCTCCATGTCTTAGGGTCACTTTGCCCCTTAGCTCTTTCTGGGCTTTTCATATCACAGATACAACTGCAGTCTGGATCAAACTCATCATTGTTGCATTGGTGATAGGTTTGGTCATGGATGAACCTGCATCTTTGTTAGATTTTTTTAACAATTTAGCAAGCTGACAGGTTTATAGATGTGAAAACCTATCAACGTTAGGGGTAGACACTTGAAGTTTCTCATGTGTATATATAGGGGTCTCAGATGTCTTTTCCAAGAATTAGATCTCAATCTCATACACTTATACTAGCAAATTGGGGTGTCCTACTAGGGCCAATCTGTTGGGGTGGTCATGATTCACGTGTTTGGTTAGAATGGGGTCCTCCAATAGGGCCAATCTATCGGTATGATTATGTTTCATATTTTTTTGGTTATATTGGTGTTCTTGAATAAGGCCCATTTGTTGCCACAATCATGATTCACACATGTTTTGTTAGATTGGGATGCTCAGCGATTGCCAATATATTAGTCCAATAATTATTCACATCAGTTAGATTGGTGTTTTTGACTAAGGCTAGTCATTCTGTACAGTCATTTGATTTCATGCATGTTTGTTTAGATTGGCTTGCTTGACCAAGTTGGTACAATCATCATTCATGTTTGTTTCGATGGATTCACCTTCTATTGACCAAGATCATTCTATTCATACAATCACAATTCATATTTGTTTGGTTAGATTGGGGTGCTCTGCTAAGGCTGATTTGTTGGTAAGCTCATGATTCACATCTGTTTGGATTGTGGTGCTCATCCAAGGTCCATCTATTGGCATGACCATGATTCTCGTTTGTTTGATTATATGTAACAATCCTTGCCCTATCTGCCCTTAATTGTCTCAATTTGCTGCCTTGTAATTTTTTCAAACACTTTGTATGCAATGTGTTTCTTGCTGGTTTTTGTCACAGTTTGATGGTTTGTTTGAATGATGATGGATTAAAGCTTAAAGTGTTTAGAGAACAATGCAAGAATGACAATGCTAAGTTCTAGATGCAAGAATGACATCTTTTTGTTCTTTTCTATGCAATTAGATGAGCAAACTAATCACCTACAACCAATGGACATTATGTTGAACAGTTGGCATGTAACCTACTAACTCAATTCAAATGCTCAAAAGATAACTATAAATGACCAACAACTTGTGATTCTTATTTGTATTGATGATTTGATACAATGCTCCACTAGACTAGCCAAGACTCTTGGCATAAACAAGAATTACAATTATATGGTATGCTGGTATGAAAGATGCACACCTACAACTGCAAATATAAACTATACTAAATGATGAATCGTATGCAATGAAACCTGGTTGGATTGAGGTGCCCTTGAGAATAGATGGAGCAAGCAATTTCCAAGTGAAAGGATGATCTCCCAAGCCAAATCGAATTTTCCAAGCCAGCCGACCTTGTTCTGGTCTGATCTCAAATATAAAATAATATGCAATGAATATACTCTGTCTCAAGCATCTAATATCATCTCCATGCTCCAAGGAAGTGGGCGCACCAAGCCAAGCAAAGAATCGATGCAAATTGGAACCCACACAAGCAAAAACGTCCCTCCTAATGGCGTTCTTCCTTGACTGTAAATATCTGATTTTTATATCAGATTTCTCCGCAATGCAATCTGCTCTCTTAACCAAGAAAAATCGATTCCAAGCTATATAAAAACCAACACCAAAAGATAGCTATGCAACCTCCACATATTCACCAAATCGATATCTCCAAAATTGGCCAATGGCCACAAATTTTGCTTCAATTGAGATGACTAAAATATCACCTCCAAAATGCAACCCTTCAAGAGATATTTCACTCCCTCATATTATGCTATCAATGGGAGTTACCGTTTCCAAAGGTAAATTGATTCACTACAGAAAACTCTAGGCTCCACAAGCATACCACAACAAAACATCAAATCTGGATGATTCATAATGGCAGCCCACACCTCCCTTTATACTTTTTTTTTTTTTCCTTCATTTGGGAAGCTTCTAGAAACATAATATTTTATTATTATTTTTCCCTTTTAATATATTATATTTGCACTTTAATATAAAATAATGAATTATAACATAAATTACAAATATAACATTATTTTATAACATGAGGTTTCTACAAATAAAAACATTCTAATAAATCATTAGAAAAGCTCCAAAATATGTCGAAACTTCCCCAAAGAAACCAACTACCATTTGGGTAAGTACGGAGAAGACCCTCTAACCATGTTGTATTAGCCTACGAGGGCCATTGATAGGCTAATTATGCCAAAAGTACAATGTCTAGCTAGAAGGGGACATTACATTATATTGGATTGCTTAACCAAGATGATCTATTAGTTCAATTATGATTCCCACATATTTGGTTAGATTGGGGTGCTTAGTGAAAGCCGATCTATTGGTTGGTTCATTTTTCACATTTGTTTGGCGAGATTGGGGTGCTTTGTTGAGACCCACTTATGGGTGCAATCATGAATCAGATCCATTTGGTTATATTGAAGGGTTTGGCTAAGGCTGACCTATTGGTTGGTCATCATTCACATCTGTTTGGTTACATTGGGGTGCTCGACTAAGGCCCATCAAATGGTACAATCATGTTTCACATCTATTTGGCTATATTGGGGTGCTCAATTAAGGCTGATATAGTGCTACAATTTACATACATTGCTTTATTTATATTGTAGAGTTAGGCTTAGGTTGATTTCTTGGCACAAGAATAATTCACATTTTTTTGGCCATATTGGAGTGCTTGGCCAAGATCAATGTATTGGTATGGTAATGATTCACACCTATTTGACTAGATTGGACTGCTAGTTGAGGCCGATCTATTGGTACAGTCAAGATTCACCTGTAAAGTAGCTTACCCAAAAAAACAAAATGAAAACTATTCCACAAGAGAATTCAAAAATATTAAATGATGACCTTTTGCTGATATTGTACTTGTGTTGGCTTACTTGTACCACTTGTGTCACATAATTTGTGTGTTGTCCATTTGATTGCATTGTATACTTCTCTCCCTCTATGCATAGTTTTTTTGTTCAATGAATAAGGGAATTTTAGCAGATCCCTCAGCCTTGGGGTTACAAACAAGGCCCCGCTTCCAAGGTGTGGGGAGCTCGGCTTAAAAGGCCTTTTTTATCGCAGCCACATTACCACGGAGATTTGGTAGTGTTTCTTGGGCTAGATTTGACCCCAATTTTCATTGTGATAATTGCTCTGCCATACTGCTCAACCATGCTTGCTGAACTTCCCACCATGCAAGTTATTGCTCCTTGTTGGAGAGATAACTAATGTCAAGACTCTTTTGAAGGATGTAATGTCTCCCTTTTTGGCATAACTTGCTTATGGAACCTTAGCTTGGTTTTGTTCCCACAAGTCTAATGGAAAGAAAGAGAAGGGAACTATGAGGGGGCTATTTAAAGAGCAAAGGTGAAAATTACTTATGTATTCTAATTTACAGTGAGTTATTCGAAAGGTGTTTTTTATCTAATTTTCACTTAAGATGGGACCTGTTTAGGGTCATGGGCACTTAAGGCCTAAAAGTGAATTTTATAAGGAAGTTTTATATAATATCTTTTTTAAAGAAAAAGGTAAACTCTCCCTCTTTATTTTGGGCCCCACACTTGAAGGAGAGATGTAAAAGGAAAGAAAAGGCTCATTTGAAAAGGTTATGCATTTTGGGATATTGAATTTGTTGTGCAAGTTGTTGACAAATCTTCCACGAGTCAGATTTTTTGCCACTTGGAAAGTTATCGTCTCTAGCCAAGGAAGGAAGAATGCATTGTTTTCCTTTGCTAATTCTAAGGACTCACTCAGAGGAAATTTTCTACAGACTCAATCAGAATTTTCTACGGACTCAGGAAGTTAATTTTCTACGCGCTCAGTCAAATTTTCTACAGACTCACTCAGTAAAGCACTTAGGAGGAAGAAGGGATATCCTTCGGACTTTTGTCCGAAGGAATTCCTTCGGACAAATAGTCCGAGGAAATTCGGAGGACCACAAGACAGAAAGTCCGCACAAAGAAGCCAAGAATTTTTTCGGAAAAGACAGTTTCAAAAGTTCCAAAGGGCAGAATACCCTTCGGAAGGGACACTTACAATATTCCCGAAGGGCACCTACCCTTCGGGCAGGAGGAAGATCAAATTCAGGGACCGTTGCAAAAAGTCCGGGTGCCTCCAATTTTTTCCGAAGGGCACTGCTGGAGGCCACATGGACTGACACCTGGACTGTTGGATGACATGTGGACTGCTGCTGGAGGACACGTGGATTGCGAAGGACACCTGGACTGGCTGGCGGAGGACACATTGGAATCCCGAAAGGCATTTCATAAAAGCTAAGGCAAAGAGAATGATATATCCTTCGGACTTTTGTCCAAAAGAATTCGGAAGTGGCTCAAGACAAGTCAAACATATAAAGAAGACCCCGGACTTTTCAAAAAGGCGAAGTCAAAGACAATTGGAATCCTTCGGACAAAAAGTCCGAAGGAATTCGGAATGACTTACACACAGCAGAAATCTCGGGAAAAGTCAAAGAAGTTGCGAAAAAAGCTTTGAAAGACGGAAAAACTAAGGGTATGAATTTCTTCGGACTTTTGTCCGAAGGAATTCCTTTGGACAAAAAATCCGAAGAAATTCGAAAGTGTCCACGGAGGCAACCAATACAAAAGAGCCGACAGAGCAACAAGCCGCGGAAAAAAAGCCCGAGCAAATAAGAGTAAAGGGAAATGACAGAGGAATAAACCCGCAGAAATATAGCCGAAGGAGATATGACAGTTTCCGGTGACAACCTGCAGGCGTCAAATTTTTTCTGCAGGTAGTAACCGTTGAAATTTAAAAAGGTAGCAGAAAATCCAAAATAAATGGAAGCCAACTGTGCAAAAGGAATAGAAAATAGATAGTCCGACGAAGAATTGAATATGAAATCCTGCCGGAAATAGACATGATCAAAATTAGAACGAAATACATGCAAACGTTGGAGCTATTTTCGAATGTTAGAGCTATTTTCGAACATCAGAGCTATTTTTGAATAAACGGTCTAAGTTTCAGTTGACTGATCATTAAAAATCTGTTTGTCTTCATTCAGCGCATGCATTCGAAGGACTAAATCCAGCTTCAACTGGAGTTCCGAGTTCTAACAAGGAGTTGACTAATTGATCAAATGCCGCATCCACTAGAAGATTTACATGCAAAGAAGAGGTGGACAGTTCTTGACAAGGATGGGTGCGCTTCATCAAACGAATAGGCTTCATGCAAGGACAAAAAAAATATATATTTTATTTTAAGGCCAAGTAAAGCTTGGAGTTAACAAAAGTAAATCTTTCTCTTCAAGTTTATACGCCTATCTTTGGCCTCTTGTAATTTGCTATATAATGGCTTTCAGCCTTGATTGAAAAAACAGGAATCCAATCTCTCTTGGTTAGATCAGACTCTGCCATTAAGAGTTGTGTAACCTCTTCGATCAATAAGGACTGTACTTTCAGATTTCAAGCGTGGCATAGTGTATATTTTTTCAGCAATTTGCATAAGTGGCAGAGTTTTCTCCCTTCGCAAATTCTGTTTCGTACCTAGTTGCTATATTATCCTTGTGCAGGTCATGTTAAAGTGTTCTTTATTGTCTTTTGCTGAAATTGTAAGTGGATGTTAGGTGGCTGCAAAGTGTCTTGTATCGGACCTCTCTCCATCGTTTTCCCTCAGGTTTTAGTTATTAGATCGAACCTCTGCATGAAATACTTATGCACAAGTGATTAATTTGAAGTCTAAGGTCTTCCTTCTCTCTTGTTCGTTCAGTGTTCAAGGTTCCACGCTGAGTAGGATCATAATTTTGGTGTATCACCCCCTTTTAGATAGGCTTTCCCCTTTAAGTTTTCTTTCTTCCTTTTCCATGGTAGTCAGCAGTGTAGATTAGGAATCTTCATTGATACATCATATAGGAACTAGATTTCTCTAGAGGTTCTTCTCACTATTGAGGCACCCACCCTCGTGAAAAGATCCCATTGTTTCAGCCGGATAGAGGACTGGCCGTTTCGCGCACGTCCTCGAATCAGGGCGCAGCTCCAGGTTGACAACAGTTTTTGGCACGCCTGGTGGGACCCATTTTTCCTGGTTTTTATGAAATCGTAGTTACAGCAGTGTTCTTCAAGAAGTATTCGGTGACTCCAAGCTCAAGCAGTTGCTTTTAATAGTTCAGGACAACTTCCATGTAAGTCTATTTTTATTATTGCGAATGAATTTTGATGGCTATGTATGGAGAGAATTCCTATGGTATACTTCCTTATCAGCCCAATGAGGGATCATACCAGCCTGGTCAGGATATCTATGAGCCTAATCAGCCTTATCAAGGTTACTATCAAAGCTATGTTGAGCCTTATCAAGTTTCTCATGATCCTTATTATCAAGAACATGACTCTTACCTTCTTGGTAATCCATATCAGTCTCAGGATCAGATTTCATCTTCCCCATATGGCTATGATGTTACATATGAGCAGTATCGCCTTCAAGAAAAAATGAATGAAATAGAGCTCAGAATACTGGCATATGCAAGAAAGGTTTGTTCTAAATCTCAGTATGAGGAAATCAATGGTGTATTTCGAAACGTGTCTAATGATCCAGAAGAGATAAATGGACTATGTATTCTCGCATTAGAAAAAATGGAGGCTTGGGAATGGCAGAGAATTGAGTTAAACGAATTGTCTACAAAAGGCTATGGTGCTTCTTATTCTTATGAAGCTCTTAACCATGCCCAGTATGTGCCAAGGGAGCTTCCTAGTTGGAGTCAAGAGCCTAATCAAAAGCCTATTCAAGTGGCTATTTATGAGACTAGACCTTCCTATATTCCCATCATCACCTCACCAATCATCTCTCAAGCTCAGGTTGTCCAGGAGGACAAGCAGGTTCCAAACTTTGATGAGGTAATGGCCAAGTGGAAGGAACAAAATACAGAGGTTTTTAAGAATTTCTCTTTCCCCCCTCCAAAACTCCCTAGATGATTCCTTTTCCCTCAAGATTCCAAAATCCGATCATGATCAATCTCCCATGCTTCATTTTCCCTCTTAAACAAGTGAATTTCATCACCCTCCCGCCATCACCCTTCCTCAAGAAGACCCTGTTCTTCAGAGTATTGAGAAAGAGGTTGCAGCTACAGGTCAGGGTCTTGCAGAACATGTAGAGGATGCTTCAGAAGTGTTTAAGGAGGAAATTCCTATTGATACTTCTCTTGAGGTTGTAATTGAGCATCCAGTTATAACTGAGAGTGGGAAGACTGATCTTGATGTGCATGAACTTCAAAAGGCGCTGGTACAAATGGAAGTCATACATGAGTTACAGGGATCTCCTATTGAGAAGGATCCAGATAGTGTGACAGTGGATTCAGTTCAAATAGACCAAAATGAGGAACCAACATATGATTGGCAGTTGTACCTTGAGCCTCTACCAGAGATTGGAGAGCTTTGTACAGATGTGTTGGCTATTGAAGAGCACGTTTATGAGAAGCTTGATGAAAGATCCCTGATGGATGCCCTTGCTGATCTGCTGTAGTTTTTAAATTAATAAACTATATTTTCCTGTGATTTCTTTGATGGTCTTTGAGAATAGACAGAAGTTGCAGAAGTTTTTTTTTTTTTTTTTTTGTGTTTTTTTGTGTTTTTTTGATAGTTTTCACAATAGTAATGAATAATGAACAATAAACATGAAAGGAGACTGAAAATAAATAAGAGCATAGAGCCAAATCAGAATTGCTATAACTCGTACCAAGTAGATTTTTGATTTATAAAGCCAAATAATAAATCCGGCAATGCAGTTCCAAGGAGCTTACATCCAACAATGATGCCAAACTGGGTGGTGAATAATGATCATGAATCAAGAATACATCTGAGGCTGAATACAAGCATTCCCTATATTCCACGTGGGGTGTACCTGCTGCAAATGGTGGCCCTAAGACTGCAAGGATCACGTCCCAGCTGAAAGAATCAATCTTCAACGCTGAATACATAAAACTGCAACCTGAATCCACAATAAAGAATGGCGTACTCTATCCCTGATAGCAACGCACACTGCCTAAAGAATCCAATGCCAATAACTGCTGAGGGCTACGTCCCAGCCAATCCAGACCCTGGGGTTTGCGTCCCAGATGAAGAATTTCTCTCTCAGAGCCAATTCACAAAAACAAGTTTTTCAATATGCAAAAGATAATGAGAAATTAGGTCTCCATCTCCTTATATCCCCTTCCAAGTGCAAATCGAACCCTAAAGGGAAATTACACTTTGCCCTTTAAATAAAATATAATAAAATAACATTTTCCCAATTAAAGTCGTCGATGCTATAGGAAAAACATTACTTTATTAAAATTTCATAGCTGAAGGCACCAAAAAGTCTCCAGATAGTAAAAATCATGTATAATAATTCGAGACCTTTCCAACGAGCTATAACACATAGGTGTACCTGATCAACTGAAGCCAGAATCCCCTTATTACTCCAAAATGGTTATATTATTAACCTTATTTTAATTTATTTAATGACCAACTTAGGAAATATTTAAATATATTAAAATATTTCCCAAATGGTCCCAAAAGGCCCAACAGACCAATCAAACATGAAACTGAACTTGTCACCTATCTATGACCGATGCTGGACAAGATGGGTCAACTGGCAGTCCATCCCTAAAATCTAGGGATGCTCCTAAAAAGTAGGAGACGGCCCCAATCAACCAAAATTGAGTCCCAATGACTCTCCCCTACTGTGTGCACCTCTGAGAGAACTATCACCGAACTGGTAGTTCCTCCTAAAAAATAGGAATGCCTCCTAAAAAATAGGAGATGCACTCTAAGTCTCCAAAACGTTCGCCAAGGTCTCCAAATGCCTCCTAAAAAATAGGAGATGCACTCTAAGTCTCCAAAACATTCGCCGAGGTCTCCAAATGCCTCCTAGACCACTCCTAGTCAATCCCTACAAATTAGGAATCCCTCCTAAATTGTAGGAAACTGTTGTCTACTGCTCCAAACTACTTGGGAGGCTCATGTATGACTCTCAAAGCCCCTGGGTTGGTTCCCTCTACGCTCTGCTGGCCTATGGGAACCAGATAATAGACCAACCCTGCTAGAAATGTTGTCTAGAAATGTTGTCACTAAGGAAGGGCAGAAATTGGGGACATGACACTTGATAAAGAATCACCTATTCAAGATCCCAGTACAGATCGGGTTGCATATTCAAAGCTCCTTGAAGAGCTGGACAAACTCACAGCAGTAAATAAGAAGGATGTGGTCACTCAAAAGGCATGCATAGATGGGGTATCACTTGACACGGTGATAGATAACAAGCAATCCGAGGACAATCAGGAAATACTTGGTGAGTTTGTCTTTGTTGGTGACTGGTTTGCTATTGATGGCCCATTTAAAAAGATGCTAATACAGTTGGTTGACAAGGCAAATGCCTCATCAAAGGTTATGACTAATATACATCCTGCCTTGCAAATTGTATCATCTTTCGAAAGGAGCGAGTTCAAGAATTTTCCATTTGATCCAGGCGGATCGTACCTTATCATGGTTAACTAGGTTATTTTAGTTGTCTTTGCTTTCCTCCAAGTGCTGTAAAAGCACAGTAGTTTGCTTCTCTTTTTGTTCAATAAGTGCTCATTTGCACATTTGCTTTTAGTTAGTTTTTCGCTTTCGTGTGTTTCCCTTCTTATTTTGAAGAGGGAGGTTATTACAACAATGATCAGAGCAGAGATTTTCAATCAGAGATCAGATTCACCATCTGGGATTCATATAGCGTTTATACATGGCCTGGGTCCTCAAGCATAGCAGGCATGCTTCCTAGCTGAGTCGCCAGAATGTTGACAAATCTTCCACGAGTCAGATTTTTTGCCACTTGGAAAGTTATCATCTCTAGCCAAGGAAGGAAGAATGCATTGTTTTCCTTTGCTAATTCTAAGGACTCACTCAGAGGAAAATTTCTACGGACTCAATCAAAATTTTCTACGGACTCAGGCAAGCAATTTTCTACGCGCTCAGTCAAATTTTCTACAGACTCAGTAAAGCACTTAGGAGGAAGAAGGGATATCCTTCGGACTTTTGTCCAAAGGAATTCCTTCGGACAAATAGTCCGAGGAAATTCGGAGGACCACAAGACAAAAAGTCCGCACAAAGAAGCCAAGAATTTTTTCAAAAAAGACAGTTTCAAGAGTTTCGAAGGGCAGAATACCCTTCGGAAAGGACACTTACAATATTCCCGAAGGGCACCTACCCCTCGGGAAGGAGGAAGATCAAATTCAGGGACCGTTGCAAAAAGTCCGGGTGCCTCCAATTTTTTTCGAAGGGCACTGCTGGAGGCCACGTGGACTGACACCTGGACTGCTGGATGACACGTGGACTGCTGCTGGAGGACACGTGGATTGCGAAGGACCCCTGGACTGGCTGGCGGAGGACACATTGGAATCCCGAAAGGCATTTCATAAAAGCTAAGGCAAAGAGAATAATATATCCTTCGGACAAAAAGTCCAAAGGAATTCGGAAGTGGCTCAAGACAAGTCAAACATATAAAGGAAAAACCCCGGACTTTTCAAAAAGGTGAAGTCAAAGACAATTGGAATCCTTCGGACTTTTTGTCCGAAGGAATTCGGAATGACTTACACACAACAGAAATCCCGGGAAAAGTCAAAGAAGTTGCAAAAAAAGCTTTGAAAGATGGAAAAACTAAGGGTATGAATTTCTTTGGACTTTTGTCCGAAGGAATTCCTTCGGACAAAAAGTCCGAAGAAATTTGAAGTGTCCACGGAGGTGACCAATACAAAAGAGCCGACAGAGCAACAGGCCACGGAAAAAAAGCCCGAGAAAATAAGAGTAAATGGAAATGACAGAGGAATAAACCCACAAAAATATAGCCAAAGGAGATATGACAGTTTTCGGTGACGTCTTGCAGGCCGTCAAATTTTTCCTGCAGGAAGTAACCGTTGAAATTTAAAAAGGTAGCTGAAAATCCGAAATAAATGGAAGCCAACTGCACAAAAGGAACAGAAAATAGATAGTCCGACGAAGAATTGAATATGAAATCCTACCGGAAATAGACACGATCAAAATTAGAACGAAATACAGGCAAACGTTGGAGCTATTTTCGAATGTTAGAGCTATTTTCGAACATCGGAGCTATTTTCGAATAAACGGTCTAAGTTTCAGTTGACTGATCATTAAAGCCCTGTTTGTCTTCATTCAACGCATGCATTTTAAGGACTAAATCCGGCTTCAACTGGAGTTCTGACTTCTAACAAGGAGTTGACTAGTCCATATTTAGAGTTGACTAATTGATCAAACGCCGCATCCACTAGAAGATTTACATGCAAAGAAGAGGTGGACGGTTCTTGACAAGGATGGGTGCGCTTCATCAAACGAATAGGCTTCATGCAAGGACAAAAGAAAAATATATTTTATTTTAAGGCCAAGTAAAGCTTGGAGTTAACAAAAGTAAATCTTTTTCAAGTTTATACGCCTATCTTTGGCCTCTTGTAATTTGCTATATAATGGCTTTCAGCCTTAATTAAAAAAATAGGAATCCAATCTCTCTTGGTTAGACCAGACTCTACCATTAAGAGTTGTGTAACCTTTTCGATCAATAAGGACTGTACTTTCAGATTTCAAGCATGGCATAGTGTATATTTCTTCAGCAATTTGCGTAAGTGGTAGAGTTTTCTCCCTTCCCAAATTCTGTTTCGTACCTAGTTGCTATATTATCCTTGTAAAGGTCATGTTAAAGTGTTCTTTATTGTCTTTTGCTGAAATTGTAAGTGGATGTTAGGTGGCTGCAAAGTGTCTTGTATCGGACCTCTCTCCATCGTTTTCCCTCAGGTTTTAGTTATTAGATCGAACCTCTGCATGAAATACTTATGCACAAGTGATTAATTTGAAGTCTAAGGTCTTCCTTCTCTCTTATTTGTTCAGTGTTCAAGGTTCCACGCTGAGTAGGATCATAATTCTGGTGTATCACCCCCTTTTAGGTAGGATTTCCCCGTTAAGTTTTCTTTCTCCCTTTTCCATGGTAGTCAGCAGCATAGATTAGGAATCTTCATTGATACATCATACAAGAACTAGCCTTCTCTGGAGGTTCTTTTCACTATTGAGGCACCCACCTTCGTGAGAAGATCCCATTGTTTCAGTCGGATAGAGGACTGGCCATTTCGCGCACGTCTTCGAATCAGGGCGCAGCTCCAGGTTGACAACACAAGTATGTCAAGCTTGTAAACCACAACTTGAGGACGAAAACCTTCAAGTGTGACAAGGGTTTGAAGATGAAAACCTCCATTCCTACATTCAGAGCACCTCTATTCAAGAACTATGATTGTGCTTCAGATTTGCATGATTGCATGCAATTGGACATACAAGGGTGTTTTTGGGCACCACCTACATCAAGGATTGTTTCAAATCCTTTAGAGAGCTGGAAATTCATAATTTGCAGGTCAAAGAGGTGGGAGAACTTGATTTGAGGAGTTTGTTTGATCTTGGAGGTCATCCCTAGGGTGACAACCTGCCTTGTTAGAGTGGAGACCCCTCTCAAGAGGGCAAATTGGCTCTGGAACCATCTTCTAGGGTTTAGATGTATTTTTAACAATTTATTCCAGTTTGGCGATTTGTTTGAGGGTTGATTTGCACATGATTTAGGGTGTTTTTATGCCCTAGATAATATTTTGAATTTATTGTATTATTTCAGCAGTGAACTAGGGTTTTGAAAAATTCGGGACAACTTTTGGTGGGCTTCTTGTGATGGTAAAATTCTGATTCTAATTTTGTTTGTTAACTACTATTTTTGTGATCATTTTGAGCTATCCTTGCATTGAAATTCCAAGTATTGTGGAAGTTGTGAATTTATGAGATTTTGTTGTAATTTTGCAATAATAAATTTTAGAGTTCTGAGTTTCGACTTTGGGGTAAATATTTTGACTTCTAAAATTAGTGGCTGCAATTTAAAGCTTAGTTCATATTTTTTGGAGGGTTAGAAGTATCAAATCTGATTTTTTCCCCAACCGCCTAAAGGTTTGGTGGAGGAAATTGTTGAATATTGCTTCATTTTTTGAAGTGTTATTGGCTGAATTTGTATTTTCAAATTCTTTGAAGGAAGGGGTTTTGGATTAGGTAGGGTTTGTTCTAAAACCCCAACTTTGCCTAATTGTCCCATTTGGGGACATTACAAAGGAAGTTTAGTTGTTTAATAAGGTTTGTTGTTAAGGCTTATGATAGATTGGGTCATTGGTGAGGCGTTGTTTTGCTATGGTTTTGGTGGATTGGTTGCTTTATACATATGACTTCAATGGTTTAGGGATGGTTCAGACGCTTTGTGCCTTGAGTCTTCATACTTGGATTGACTCTTCCACTTGGCACAGTGCCTATTGTTACAAGAAAATACATTAATTATTGGTAAGGAGGCAAAATTAAGGGACCCCTCAAGGCTGAGTGGCGCACATGGAACCTTCTTTGTTACACTGATAGGCATAACCTACAATGGCAGCCGGGGTGGTGGTGGACTGTAATCTCCATGAGATGTTAACAATTAATGTACGAATTTAAATTTGACGTACATTTGACAGTCATAGGGAAGTTTCAATCTTAAATTTGATATCCATTTGACCTTCATATGAAAGTTTTTTCTTCTTGTTTGAAAAAATCAATAAAAAATCATAATATTTTGGGCAAATGGTGGAGTTTGGAGACAAGTTTTTTTTTCCCGGTAAGATTTTTCTGAGTTTGACACTCTGCTGCAGCGATAAATTGAAGACATCTATTACCTATCAGCAATAAATTCGCGTAGAAGGCAATGGAGTCATTAGTCAATGTGGTATGTGACAAATCCAAGATAGGCACCTCAAAATTGATATTTCTTGATGTTTTTCAGATAGTGTATTTAGGATATTTGTACTAGTTCACTTCACTTACATATTCTTCTCATACCTTTGATGTTATTTAAATATTATTGTATGCATAATACATGGAAAAATGAAAATATATTGCGTAGCTGTTGGACAAATTTTACATGTGTTTAGTAAGAAGATGAGCTGATGCAGATATCTTTACTTAGTGCATTAGTCAAATGAAAGTGTTAATTGGAGCCATGGGATGATCGGATGCTGCGAATGGCTTAGCTGAGAATGAGAATGATTAAATAGCATGTGAATGTATGGGTTAAATCATAAATGTTTCCTTTCTACATTTTACATATGTTGCATGTTAGATGTTTGTTGAAAATTGTGAGAGAACTAGAAAACACAGGAAAAAATTTCTGTTGCTTCCTTAATTTGATCTTTATAAGAATTAGATATGATTGAAAATTAAGAAATGCCAAAGTAGGTGAATGCTTGGTTATCTGTCAGGAGAGAGAGATTTCTCAAATTTATACTAAAAACATCTGAAACATCATTCTAAATGCAATGATCATCCCATAATTAGAATAAAGTGAATTATGATAATATTCTTCTCAGGGCTAATATCGCATCTTTTGTCTCTGGCTTCCTTTGTAAGGAAGACCTTCTTTGGATTATAACACCATTGTTTCTTGGTGCTACTGAGATAAAAACCATTGAGGTTGAAGTGATGCCTTAAAACATAAATGATTTGGTTGTTTTAGAGGTCTGTTATACCTTGTTGGTTCTAGGAGACTATAAACATCCATCATCAATATGATAGTAAGAGATGGAGCCACATGTCAAATGTCACTATGGTCATTGCAAACTAATACACTAGGAAAAGACGGAATATATGGTTAGGTTAGCCATATAGCAGTACAAAGGATATTGGTATTTGTTTGAGTTGAGAAGGTTTAAATCAATGCTAATCCTATTACGTTCTATATCTTCTTCACATATATCAAGTGTGAAGGTCTGATCTTCAACATGTATTGAGCAACATCCACCGTTGGACTGAAATTTCTATTTTGGTGTCAGTGCAGATTGAAAGTAATTGTTGAGCATATGCCACGAGATTTCTTGTTTTCTTTGTTAATTTTGTTATTCTTAAGCATATAAGATTCCTACCCAATGTGATTGCTAATGTTTTAATATGTTCTACATGTAACCATCATTCATCTGACATCATATTTGGTGGAAGGGGATATACAAAATTATGGTTGCATTCTTTACATATTGATGGGTTGTATCATGTGGAAATGTGGCGATATTCCTTTTTTTTCACCTCAAAATAATGGTTTTAAGGTTTTTATGGATTGGGGAAAAACTAAGCAGCTATGCCATGCAGGTACCTGTGACCCTTTTGGAGTATTCAATAAGCTCTACTACAGAAGGTATTGATGCAATTGCATGTACAAAAGTGCTAATACGAGGGAAGCAAGGTCATTCTTCAACACATGAATTGATTGAAGCAACTAATCATAGAACCTTCAGGTGCAATGTATACTCCTTTGTGTTGTGATAGCATCCTGTTGTGTGATGAGAATCTATTTACGATTAAAAAACTTTCATTACAACTTTTTATGAAATTAATTCTTCAGTATTTCCACAGTGGAACCGGTACTAGATCGGATATAGTTGTCTCTAGTGTGGATGCATATCTACGTGCTTTGAACAAAATTCTAGGATTTCAATTTGAAATGATGAGGAAAAAGCTAGGAAAAGTGATTCATGTCTCTACTTGAGGTACGACCTTAGTCTTATAGACCTTAGTTTGCATTTCAACTTCTTAATGGACCTAATCTCTTCCCTTTATTAATCATTGATAGGTAGTTTCAATTTTCGTTGGGCTAAAAGGTCTGCAAGTAAATATTTTTAAATGTATTGCTTTCTCAAAAATACTTTAGAATTGATTTTGATGGGGTAAAATTATTCTCTTTTGTAAAATTATTGTCTACTTTTTATATGTAAAAACATACCTATCACACTTGAACTCTTAAAGTGGTACTCATTGGTAGTCTTAACAGTCTCTCATGTAGAGATACTTAGTCACCAGGAAAAATATTGTTAAGTGGATTATAATGTCAACTACAGTTGAAGTTTAGAGATATGATTATGATGAAATGCATCTAAGCTTCAAATTCAAATGGAATACTCCATCATCTAGAGTCTAGCATTAACTTGTTAAGATTGTGCTTTGCAGGTTCCATATTAGCTTTGCAGAAAGTTGCAATTTATTTAGAGCTATGATTCTTCCACAGTGCATAATATTTGTATACAAGGCTTTTGGGAACAACTTCATGAAAGTTTGCAAACAAGGTTCACATAGTTGTTCCCAAAAGCCTTGTATACAAACAATTTAGATTCTAAATATCAACCTTTTTTAAACAAAAAATGATATTTTTAATGTTAATTTCTCATAAAGGATTTAAAATAAGCCTAAATGGAACATGCACTTAGAATTATGTTGAGTTAAATCAAGTAGAACATGATATGGTTTCCTTAATTTAGGCTTTTAAACATTCTGTTTTGCTGAAAGGAAAAGGGAAATTTTACTGTACAATATGAGAGCGGAAAGCTGATACCAAATTGATGACAGATTTGATCAGTACTGCTTTGTATGTTACCTATTCAACATAAGTCACAAAATAATAGCCAATAACTAGGCAAAAAAATTAGACTGAGAACACTCAATTATTTATAGTAGTCTAGGAACCATAACATACATCAAAATTTTGTTCACCTTAGCTAAGAGTCCATGAAACAAACTTGCTTGTAACAACATTCATTCGATAGAGTAAACAATGATGATATATTAATAGACACTCTTATTAGTAGCTCAAGTTCAATTTTTTTTGTTGGGATCGCATTTCCTTGCATGGCATCTAGATTATGTTCGACTCTCCTTTTTCCTTCCAATACTTGGTTTAGGGCTTTTTCCAACTCCAAGAATCAACTTGTTATGGCCCAAACTAAGTTTCCACTTCATAATAAATCCATTGACTTATTTTTGATGACAATGGAGGACAATTTCAGGAACAGAGACCAGGAAAGATATCTAGATTAGAACCATAGTAACTTGCGTCTCAGGAACGGTTTCTGGGATGACAAAACTTGTCCCCATGTCACCACAATCTAAGGGGACATGTTCCCGCATAACACTAGTTAGAACATAGAGAAAAAAGATAACATCGTCTCACATTATATAAACATGTATGACATCATAAATTTACATATTTCACTGGTGTTAACTTTGATACAAGTAAAAGCTAGTTAAACTTAAGTAAAAAACAGCTTACTTTTGTAACAATAGTGTACATAATCCTAGGTGTCATAGGATAGTTTGTCTTATTCTAATAAGTTGTTTTCTATTACCGTAGGAGTAGGAAGAAATAGTTTGTCTTAATCTAATAAGTTGTTTTCTATTAGCGTAGGAATAGGAAGAGTGTTTTTTGGAATGTGAAGTGAACAACCATCTTGGATTATATATTTGTAATGTTTGCTCATTCAAATTTAATGTGAACACAATTTTGGCTTGCACCAATAGTTTTTAAATCACCCCATTAATCCTTGGCCTGACAGTAGTATCAGAGCGAGATTTTTCATTGGTTTAATTTCTTCTTTTCTCCATTATTCTAGCCGTATGGCCTGCATAGTATTGCTTTTATTTTGTAACTTGTTTTTGTCTATTCTTTAGCAGCGAATTATCCATTCAGGGAAGCATCTCAGCAGTAGAGGGGCATTTTTTCTGTTCTATGGCTTGACATTGGCGTGACAGAACTGACAAAAGGACGTTTCATGACAGAAAAAGACACTCAGCTGTGAAGAAAGGTGTAACACCTGGTTTTTGGACCGTGTGCAGCCTTAAAAGAAGGCATTTTGACTGTAAAATTCAGACCTGTTTTGTATTCACTTGGAGAACATGCTGATTGTTCCTGCCGTTGTATTGATCTGAGGCCTATGTGGATCTTTAGAGCTGTTTTGACTGTTGCTTTGAAACCAGAGTGGCACACTACCTGTATTGGCTGTGTGGAAGTCTTTTGGCAGAGAATACCAAACAAAACAAAGGCATCAGGCTGTTCCCTCTGAGCTTTACACTGCCTGCCATGACCTACACAAGGCGTCGGTGAAATCTGGGCGGCATTCCATATTCTTTCAATAGCTGCGTTGGTATTTGTAAGTTTGAATACTTCATTGTCATGATTAATAATAGTGAATACCTCATTGTCATGATTAATAATAGTGAATACTTCATTGTCATGACTGAAAATAGACAATATTGATAAGCTTTTGACACTAAAACTTTTCAAAGACTACCATGTGAAGGAGCGAAGCTTGGTTATTTCAAGGAGAGTCTATTGTTTTCACATATTCCAATATTGGAGTTTTTTGTGCATATAAAGACAAATATGGAGGAAAAAGGTACATTTTAAGCTTTTACTTAAAAATCAAATTCCATTTTAAGTGCCTTTTTCAGAACTTTGAAGTTTGAAGCATTCAAAAGTCTATATGGTAAGCAAAATTCTCATTTTCAAATAGTAAAATTTGAAAAATTGCACAAGCTACTCTGAAAATTTGAAAAAAACAATCAAATTTTGCAAATAAAGGAGAAATAAGGAGAGCTATTCTTTACCCATTCGTTTCTATCTAAAAATGTAAATTCGAAAATCAAGAAAAATGGAATATATTGTCAAGTATGAGGTTTTCTTGTTAAGCCGATGCTAATGACAGGGCAAATTCTTTTTACGTGCCACTTAGGTACCACATACCACTTTGCTCTTACATGAATTAATGCCTCTTTCACGTGCTATTGAGTATAAAGAAAAGGCGAGCTTCTTCCACGTACCAACAAGTATATAAGGGTGAGCATATAGAGAGGTTTGGTATATCGGTCTAGTGGTATATTGTAATACCCCATTCTTGCAACAATGCTTGGACATGGTTCTTTTGTCAAGTGATGTTTAGACTCCGTATGAGTTTTTGTCTTGAGCTTTCTGCAAGTGGTTGCTTGTGGTTAGGCTGTCATTGACTAGTTGTCAATTGTACATTTTTTTTTTGTATCGTCTTGATAAATTGATCTAAATCAATGGTTTATTAACTGCTCGGACTATGGACCTATCTTGTTGGCTTTGAGATTCCTGGACTTATCTCAAGACGGATATGAATTTTGTCTCAGTTTGTGAATTCAATCACTCGCTGATCGAAGGAGGATGTTCTTGTGTTAGGTTGTCATTGACTATCGTCAATTGTGCCTTATCTGCTTTAGTTAATGGTTAACTTGATTAGGCTATTGCTATGTGTACCTGATTGAACCATGGTCTTATTAATGATAAAGGTGAGTATTGGCGTAAATTTTGATGTTATTGTATTGTTTGTTTTGTTATATGATATTGGGGGTCCTTGGACTTTATCATTTCGAATTATTATTGGTGAAGCTTCGATTTACCATGGCCATTCGACCCATGCTTGGGACGTTTAGGTTGTTGACCTTGGGCTATTATGGATTATAGTTATTTGATATTGTTATGATTAAAATAGTTTTGTTTTGGATATGTCAAACATAATTATCATTTGGTCGACTAAGTTGGAGGAGGGAAAAAGGATTTGGTGTCATGTCCCATTCTCAAGTAGGAGCAGTTGAAGACCCATAGCCTAATTCCTGGTTGTTTCTCATAGGCTAAGTGAAGGAAAAATCAAAGGAGAAACTTTGGTTCTCTTTTTCAAGTTGTAAAATATAGTTTTGATAATTTTTTTCTAATTGTTGACTTAAAAAGGGGACTTTTGGATCATGGGTTAACTTAACCCTTAATGAAGTTATAAGGCATGTTCTAATTTTCCCTCCAAGTGGAGCGCCACTTTTGGGAAGGGCTTTTTGAAAATGAATGATATATAAAGGGGAAGGAGGTTCATTTTAGGAGGTTGACATGTTTTTGAATTGAATTTTGAGTTTGAGCATGAAACGCTTGGATTTATCCATTGAAGATGTTAACCTTCACTAGAAACTTGAGAATAAGGATGAAAACCCTTAATCTTCATTTGGGCAGCCTTAAATCAAAGGTTGTATCGGGCATCATTGGTCATTTTGAGGTGTGTAAAAACCAATTTTGGTTTCAGTGAAGCAAGAGCTTCAAGGAGTGTGGTGAATAAGTTTGGAGGGGTTGGCGAATTGGTTGAGGAGCCCTAGAAGGGAAGCGAACTACCTAGGGTGGGAAGCAAGCCTCTTTGGAGGGCAGCTAACCCCCTCTTGGGGTTGGACGCAGCACTTCCAAGGCTTATTTCAAGCGTAACCGCTGTTTGAAGGAAACAAGGCATTTTTGGTATTTTTAATCATATTTTCCAGCTATATAATTGGGCTAAAAATCAAATTTGAAGGTGTTTTGTGAGCTGTAATTATTCTCATTTTTTTGGCAATTATTTAATGATAAAATATTTCAAATTGTGCCCTAGTTTCATATTTCTAAAATTTTGAATTTTGTATTAGGGTTTAATAGAAAAAATAAAAAAATTCTATTGTTGTTGTTAGGATTTGTGGTTAATTTCTAGATTTGCATAACACACCCTAAAGGGGATATCACAATGGTATCAAAGCCAAATTCTTGGCTAGTTGTGGGGTGTTGATTTGGCTTCATGTCAAACGGTGATAGGGAAGTGAGGTACTAAAGGGAAAAAAAAAGGGTCTAGAAAATCAAGAAGAAGATCAAGGGCAGCCAAGGCAAGACTTGGAACTGCCCAAGGCATAGTGATGTGTGACTTGGATAGCACTAGGTTCGAGAAATTTTCTCAAACACGACCAGTTGACAAAGATGATGGGTGAATTCATTTAAACCATGATGTGAGTAGACATAGGCCACAAAATGGTGAAGGGAACAATTCAGGTACAGACAACCTTCTCCCTCCAACAAGGGAGATGGATCTACATAAAGGCCTAATCAGCCCAACTTCCTTAGGAGAGAGGAAGTCATTCTAGTAAGGGAGGAGCAGCCTTTTATATGGGATGATGTGGCTGTAAGCTATGAGGAGTATGACTTTTTCACCAGAGATCAGAGGGGAAATGAGCTTTGTAGATTTTGTGGGGTTGATTAAAGGCAAAGGTGGTTCAAGGGTTGGTCATAAACCAAAAAATAGTTAAGGAGATCTTCAATATGCATTGGGAAAGCTTACACTTTCCACTTTTGATGAATCTATCAAAAGTTCAGCTAGGGCATGGATACAAAAGGTAGACACATACCTTACACTTCAACCTATGATGGAAGATGAGGCCATAAAATTTGTTGATTTGGATTTGGAGGGAGCTGCCCATGAGTGGTGGTACCACGGTTTGGTAACATAAAGGCACCGCCTCATAAACACCTATGAGAAATTCAGTAGGAGAATAATTGAAAGATTTGATAAGGCTCATTTGGAACTTCATTTTAGGGAATTGGCTCCGTTGAAACAAAAGACTTCCATGGAGGAGTATGTGGTTGATTTTCAAAGGGTTTCAATTATAGTATTGGATGTTTCAGAAAGGAGACTTGTAGTTTTGTTTATGGAGGGGTTGGCTGACCCACTTAGGGGTTTAGTCAAGGCTTTCAACCTTCTTACACTTCAAGAGGCCATTCAAAAGGCTCTTGACCATGAATCCACAGCTCCTAGGGGGCAAAATTCTGCCTTTGGGCCCACAGAAAACTAATACTTTTGGACACTTTGGACAGCGAAGGACAAACTCTTTTGGGCAGCCTAGGACGGCAATTGTGGAGCAGCCAAAATCAGTCTCTTTTGAGCAGCAAAATATTCCCTATCAGCAAGAGTTTGGGCTACAAAAAGAGTTGCCAAAGACTAATAAATATGGAAGAGAGTCGAGAAATGAACTAAGGAAAAATTTGTTTTTTTCATGCAAAGATCCATGAACTCCAGGACATCGTTGCCTTGAAAAGGTGCAAGTTCACTACATAGAAAAGGCCTAAGAAGAAGAAGAAGAAGAAGTGGGGACAATCATCTATGAGGAGGAACAAGTGGGAAGGGGAGAAGAGGACAGCTTGGATGGCACCCTTGCCACATTTTCCGGAGCTCCTAGGTACCACCCCTTTAGAATGAGAGGAGTCTTTCAAGGTAAGAAGGTCACCATGCTCATTGATAGTGGGGCCACCCACAACTTTATTAACAAAGGATTGGCAACGAGATGTGGGTTGCCAACTAATGATTTTAGAGGCTTTAATGTGACCATGACGGATGGCTTTACCATCCCTTGCACCAAGAAGATTCCAAGGTTGAACATCACATTGAGTAAGCATAAAATTGAAGATGATTTATATGTGGTTGGCATAGGAGAAACTGATTTAGTTATTGGATTACAATGGTTGTAGTCAATTGGGGAATTCATCCAAAATTATCAAACAATGGAACTAAAATTTAGGGCAGCAGTGAAGGAAGTGGTGCTACATGGATTGAGAAATGGATCACCCATGGTGGTGATTTCAAAGAGGATGGAAAGAGCCTTCCTTAGAGGGGAGGTTATTTGGGCAGCCGAGTGCTTTGTAAGTGCTACAAATTCAGATTTGGGACATCAACGTCTACACAAGGATATTCATCTCATCCTTGACAAGCATGCCAAGGTGTTTGGTAGTGTTCCTCATGGGCTACCTCCGGGTAGAGGTTTTGAGCACATCATTGAGTTGGAAATGAGCACCAAAGCGGTAATCATTACTCCTTACCGTCACCCAAGGGCCTACAAGGAAGAAATTGAAAAGGTGTGATGACCCCTGCTGAATTGGCCTTTAATTTTCTGTTTTGGGCACTTAGTAATTTGTTCAAACACTTTGCTTGTAAACTTGTTCTTGGCTGGTAGGTGTTTTCAGTTTGTCTTGTTATAAATTTGTATGCTGCAAATGGTACTTCTAATGATGCAAGATTGATTGACAATATAATAGAAATGATGCACTAACTGTTTTTGACCTTTCATGTATATATAAGTGACTGAAATTAACTTGTACAGCTAGTTGACATATTGTCAAACACTATCCATGCATCCCAAGATAGCCAATATGCACCTACAGCAACTAGGCATTATTGCAAACCCTCGACTTGCATCTATTCAATTCCCAAATGAAGGTACAACAAAGACAAGTAAATCTCTTATGCAAAATAGTCACAGCCAATAGGCAATTAGGCAAACATATGGCGTGCAAACTATCAGACTGAAATGAGGATTGTAATCATAAACAAGTATGTGACATGCAACTTATCATTCCTTTATTGATGAACTACTCCCACTACAATGTTGATATAGAATGTTGGCCAAGACTCTTGGCAACACAATATAACTAACTTATGGCAGCGCCTTAATGGCCTGATACAATGATATTATGATCAAAAACTAACATTACAATACAATGAAATGACCTCAAAGAACCTGGATTATGAAGCCCTCCAAATCGATGAAGAGATGGTCGCCAAAACCCATGCAATGGATATCTCTTGAAGCCAAATTGCACCTCTATGGTAGCCGCCCCAATTTCAGATCTAAACTTCTGATAATAAATTATATGCAGCCTTTAGACCCTCTTGTTGACCATTTTTTGCCCAACAGGCCAAAAAAATCGGTCCCCTTCTTTTCCCGCTGTTTTGAACCAGTACATCTTTGATTTTGCACGAGTCTTGCAAATTTCTACGGACTTTGCAGGTTTTCTATGGACTCTGCAAGCATGGATTTTCTACGGACTTTGTAGGGAAGTCTTTCGGCGCATGAAGAACCAATTCAAAGAGTGCAAGGTTTTACAGAGCTTCTTCGGACTCTTGTATGAATAAATTCACAAGGAAAGTTAGCATCTTTGAACCATTGAACCATTGAATTGGTTCAATGCTTCGGTTCAATGCCTTGGTTCAACGCTTCGGTTCAACGTTTTAGTTCAATCGGCAAAGTTCATCACTTTGGTTCAATCAAAGTTCAATCAAATGGTTCGTCGACTTGGTTCAAAGGCTTGGTTCAATGCTTCGGATTCACTCAGTCGGTTCATCAAACGGTTCAACGGCTTTTTGGTTCAATCAAAGGGTTCATCGGCTTGGTTCAAAGCTTGGTTCAACGGTTGGTTCAAAGGAGCAGTTCAATCAAAGAGTTCAAGAGAGCCTCCCGAAGGACAAGTGCCCTTGCGGAAGGCACTTGGTCGGCAACAGTACCCTTCGAAAGGGTCGATTTCAAGAAACCCGAAGGGCACTTTTCAAAGGCCAGTCAAAGAAGCCAAGGAAGAAATCCTTCGGACAAAAAGTCTGAAGGAATTCCTTCGGACAAAAATTCCGAAGGAATTTGGAAGGGCACTTTGAAGGCAGCCGAAGGAATTCAAAACGCGCAGAAAGACCAAGGCAAGAAAAATAATTTCTTCGGACTTTTTGTCCGAAGGAATTCCTTCGGACAAAAAGTCCGAAGAAATTCGGAAAGGAAGCCGCGAGCCCAGAAAAGCTCGGGGAAGAACTCCAAAAAAGTGACAAGGCAATTCTTGTGGACTTTTTGTCCACGGGAAAAAGTCCGCAGGAAAGAGCCCAAGGAGCCAGCGACCCGCCAAGGAGATAGCCCCGGGGGCTAAAGGAGCCAGAAAAAGACAAAGCAAGGAAGAAGACAAAGTGCAGGAAAAGACAAAGCAGTCCAAGTGGCAAAGGGGAGGCGAGTTATTGCCAGATGGTCATCAAATAGCGCGAACAGTAAACGGCGCGGCCGGTCTTCTTCATTTTGCATTTATAAGGGGACAAACTGCGTGAATATCTGAAAAGAGCAGTCTGTTTGCAGAAAAGAGGCGCGGCCATGCTTTCACATTAATGTTGGAACACCAAAGTCAAAGCAGGAGCCGACAATCAAACGGCTCCCTCTTCCCAAGGCTCGAAACGCACATGGGCCAGCTTGTCAAGAGCGCCAAAGTCTTTTCCAGAAAGCGCCAAGTTCTCTTCTTTTTTCTATATATTGTAAAACTTTTCATTTGAGAAGGATCCAATCTCTCAGCCTTAAGGCAAAACTCTGCCCAAAAATCTCTCGGGCTTGTAAGGCAGAACTCTGCCAGATTTTACCTTGAATCAAGACTTAGCATTTTTACCTCTATTTGAGCTTGCACTTTTGGATGTGTCTATGCCTTTGTTTTGTGTGAAGTCATTTTCCTTATGCTTTCGTAGGGTGATTTTAGCATGTCTAGTGTATTGTGAGTTTCTCTTTTGCAGGTTTGCCAAAAGTGTCACTAGAGGAGTGTAGGTGCCTGTGAACAAGCTGCCATAAGTGTGTTTGAGGATGCCTCTGGTAGTTTCTTCCTCCCTGTATTTCCACGGACCCCTAGCTCACTGATGCAGAAGGATTTCTCGTATCAAATGAAGTGTATGGGAGCTTCTTCTTGGTGAAAAGTGTATATTCGGGCTGGGTGGGTCATCTTTTCTGGTGTATCACCCTTTTTATTTTTAGGTTTAGGTTCTGTTTCAGCATCTCTCTCTCCCTTTTCAACCCCCATCCTTTTTACATTTATTTGTTAGCAGTAGGAGAAACCAGGGCCTAAATGATACATCAGAGGGAGCTAGCCCTTATCTAGAGACTCTCCCCTCCAGCGTCGCCGGTCCCACAGGCGAGAGGGAGTTTCCATTGTTGCGTGTGGAAGGCAGGAGCTAGGCGTCCTGCCAAGGGTGCAATCCACTGCGTCAACAGTTTTTGGCACGCCTGGTGGGACCAACTAGGACAAGTTGTGTCCAAAGAGTTGAAGAGTTTTTGGTGTGTTCTCCAACCAACCAGCCTTTAGAGGCTTTCTTATCAACACCAATGGCGACTCCGAGTTGAATCAGCTGGTTAAGCAGTCCTGATGCCATCAAGAAATCACATTTTTATATGGTTTTGATCGAGCTCAAGCTGTCATGAAACCACCTTCAAACCCCAACGTTACTTCCCTCATTGCTGAAGGGTAACCAAGAGAGGTGTTTAGGGTGATTTCATGAAAATCTTGAGCTTGATCAAAACATATGAAGAAATATAAGGTACATGGTCCTAATCAATGGATTATACACGCCAAGATGCGCCTTCATTTGAAACAACTCTTCCTATGCATCAGCAGACCTCTCCTAGTCTTCCTCAACTCCCTCAAGTCACTGATCCTAATGGCACGCTCTTGACTTGGGGGAAAATAGTGGAATCATGGGGCGGGAAAGAGGAGGAGAAAGGTTTTGCTCAAAACCTTGAAGAAGTCGAAGCTGCTCCTGCTCGTGATGATTCCTATGACCTCCAAGAAAGGCTCTTCCAGGAAGATATAGCCAGGAGAATTGCAAAGTTGGAATCCAGAGAGAGATTCCTCAACTAATGTGTGATGGACGGTTCAGACCCAACGACACATTCTATGTCTAAACACACCCCATCTACACCCCTCCAAGAGAGCTATCTGGCCACACCTGATATAGATGAAGTGCTGGCCAAGTGGAAAGATGAGAATCATTTGATTCTAGCTCAAGGACTGCCTCCTCTTCCACATGGTTTTATCACTCCACCCCTTCTCAAGGAGGAACCTGTTTTGCAAGAGGCAAGTGAGGAGCAGAAGATTCAATCTGCAGTTTCCCAGAGGGCTATCATGGATGTTAAAGAAAATGAAATCACCATGGAGGCTTCTTTTGAAGACATCATCAGCAGTGGAGAAGACTCAGGTCACGCATACATACAGATGTTTCAGCAATATGAGGAGGAACATAAGCATGGTGAGCTTTCTTCCCCTTTGTTTGATGAACTTCCTTGTTGCTTCAATGAGGAGGACGACTATGCCGAAGAGCCTGAGTTGGAGGAGGACCAGATGGATGCCTTTGAACATCTAGAGACTCTGGTCCTTGAGCAGGAAAAAAAGAGGTCTGTCTACCTTGAGGAAAGCCTTGAAGAAGAGAGCTTTGAACAAAGAGGTGATGTTCTGTGGGATGAACAATCGGTTTGTGATTCCTGCTCAGACATCACAACAGTCACCCTTCTTCAAGAAGGCCAAGAGGAAGCAGAAGTAAATGGGTCAAACCATGATGCTTTGCAAAGGGACCATGCACAACAAAGGGCTTATGGTGATGAGCCAACAACCATCGATTTTTTGGTGAAATGCACCAGCATGAAGGACCAACATTCAACAAGCTTCCAAGAACAAGCAGAGTATGTATATGTTGGAAGCGTGTTTGAATCTGATCCACTCGAATGCAAGCCAATCCAAGTGACAGGCAAGAGGAGCAGGTCACCAAGTCTCCACTTCATTCAGCCACTTGTCTGGCACCATAAGTTTCCTTGCCAGGAAGGGGACTTAAGAAGTTTTCCCTTTGATCCAAGAGGGAGGCAAATATTCTTGGTTAGCTGTATATAGTAGTTTGCTTTCAGTTTCTTCCCTGCTTTCCCTAAGTGCTGTTTGCACAAATAGTGTTTTTAGCCTTGTGTGTGTTTTCCCTTGTGTTTGGGGTAAAATGCTTTATGATTGATTCTGGGATCCCTCAAGGCAGTGGCTAACCTTTCTTCAAAGCTGCATTCTGACTCCGTGCCCAATGGACTAAAAGACAATTGGTCTCTAAGCATAGTAGGCATGCTTCTCCTGGGAGTCGCCAATTTGTTGACCATTTTTTGCGTAACAGGCCAAAAAAATCGGTCCCCTTTTCCTGCTGTTCTGAACCAGTACATCTTTGATTTTGCACGAGTCTTTCAAATTTCTACGGACTTTGCAGGTTTTCTACGGACTCTGCAGGTCCATTTCTACGAACTCCGCAGGCGAGTCTTTCGGCGCATGAAGAACCAATTCAAAGAGTGCAAGGTTTTACAAAGCTCCTTCGGACTCTTGTCTGAATAAATTCACAAGGAAAGTTAGCATCTTTGAACCATTGAACCATTGAATCGGTTCAATGCTTCGGTTCAATGCCTTGGTTCAACGCTTCGGTTCAACGTTTTAATTCAATCGGCAAAGTTCATCACTTTGGTTCAATCAAATGGTTCGTCGGCTTGGTTCAAATGCTTGGTTCAATGCTTCGGATTCACTCAGTCGGTTCATCAAATGGTTCAACGGCTTTTTGGTTCAGTCAAAGGGTTCATCGGCTTGGTTCAAAGCTTGGTTCGACGGTTGGTTCAAAGGAGCAATTCAATCAAAGAGTTCAAGAGAGCCTCCCGAAGGACAAGTGCCCTTGCGGAAGGCACTTGGTCGGCAACAGTACCCTTCGGAAGGGTCGATTTCAAGAAACCCGAAGGGCACTTTTCAAAGGTCAGTTAAAGAAGCCAAGGAAGAAATCCTTCGGACATTTTGTCCGAAGGAATTCCTGTTGTCAACCTGGAGCTGCGCCCTGATTTGAGGACGTGCGCGAAACAGCTAGTACTCTATCCGGCTGAAACAATGGGATCTTCTCACGAGGGTGGGTGCCTCACTAGTGAGAAGAACCTCCAGAGAAGGTTCCTGTATGATGTATCAATGAAGATTCCTACTCTACGCTGCTGACTACCATAAAAAAGGGAGAAAGAAAACTTAAAGGGAAAATCCTACCTAAAAGGGGGGTGATACACCAGAATTATGATCCTACTCAGCTTGGAAACTTGAACACTGAACGAACAAGAGAGAAGAAAGACCTTACACTTCAATTAATCACTTATGCATAAGTATTTCATGCAGAGGTTCGATCTAATAACTAAAACCTGAGGGAAATTGATGGAGGTCCAATACAAGACACTTTGCAGCCACCTAACATCCACTTACAATCTCAGCAAAAGACAATAAAGAACACTTTAACATGACCTGCACAAGGACAATATAGCCACTAGGTACGAAACATAATTTGGGAAGGGAGAGAACTCTACCACTTATGCAAATCGCTGAAGAAATATACACTATGCCACGCTTGAAATCTGAAAGTACAGTCCTTATTGATCGAAGAGGCTACACAACTCACCAATGGCAGAGTCTGGTCTAACCAAGAGAAATTGGATGATTTTTAATCAAGACTGAAAGCCATTATATAGCAAATTACAAGAGGCCAAAGATAGGCGTATAAACTTGAAGAGAAAGATTCACTTTGGTTAACTCAAGGCTTTACTTGGCCTTTCAATAAAATATATTTTTCTCTTTGTCCTTGCATGAAGCTTCTTCGTTTGATGAAGCGCACCTATCCTTGTTATGAACCGCCCACCTCCTTTTGCATGGAAATCTTCTAGTGGATGCGGCGTTTAAATCAATTAGTTAACTCTAAATCTGGAATAGTCAACTACTCGCTCGAACTCGGAACTCCCGCTGAGGCCAGATTTAGTCCTTCGGATGCATGAGCTGACTGGAGATGAACAGGGTCTTAATAATCAGTCAACTGGAACTTTGACCGTTTATTCGAAAATAGCTCCGATGTTCGAAAATAGCTCCAACGTTTGCATGTATTTCGTTCTAATTTTGATTGTGTCTATTTTCGGCAGGATTCCGTATTCAATTCTTCGTCGGATTATCTATTTTCTATTCTTTTTTGCACAGAGGACTTCCATTTATTTCGGATTTCCTGCTATCTCGTTAGTCTCAACGGTTACTTCCTGCAGGAAAAAATTGACGGCCTGCAGGACGTCACCAGAAACTGTCATATTTCCTTTGGCTATATTTCTATCATTTCCCTTTGCTCTTATTTTCTCGGGTTTTTTCCCGCGGTCTGTTGCTTTGTCGGCTCTTTTGTATTGGTCGCTAAGTCATATTTCCGCGGACTTCTTTTGATGACATGTCTTTGCCTCTTTCCCGCGGGTTTATTTTCCTCGGGGCTATTTGTCCGAATTTCTTCGGACTTTTTTTCTGAAGGAATTCCTTCGGACAAAAAGTCCGAAGGTTCCCTTCGCTTTATTTCTTGCGGCCTTTTTTTTAATGTCTAAGCTTCCGAATTCCTTCGGACTTTTTATCCAAAGGATTCCAATTGTTTTTTTTTTTGCCTTTGCTTTTTTTGAAGCGTCCTTGGTCTTGTTTATATATTGACTTATGCCATTTCCAAATTCCTTCGGACAAAAAGTCCGAAGGATTCTTTCTTTGCCTTTGCTCTAAAATGTGCCCTTTGGCAGCCAGTCCAAGTGTCCTCCGCCAGTGCCCTTCGGAAATATTGGAGGGCACCCGGGCTTTTTGCGACGGTCTATGAATTTGGTCTTTCTCCTGCCCGAAGGGTAGGTGCCTTTCGGGATTGTTGTAAGTGTCCCTTCCAAAGGGTATTCTGCCCTTCAAAACTCTTGAAACTGTCTTTTCCTTGCCTTTTGCAACATTTTCGAGTTTCTTCTAAGTGTCGGGAGAGTCTGTAGAATTTTTTCGCTGAGTGAATGCGTAGAAAATTTCCCGAGTGAGTCTGTAGAATTTTTCTGAGTGAGTCCGTAGAAACTCTTCTGAGTGAGTTCGTAGAATTTTTCTGAGTGAGTCCTTGGAATCAGCAAAGGAAAACAATGAATTCTTCCTTCCTTGGCTAGAGACGAGAACTTTCCAAGTGGCAAGAAAAAATATGACTCGTGGAAGATTTGTCAACATTCTGGCGACTCAACTGGGAAGCATGTCTGCTATGCTTGAGGACCCAAGCCATGTATAGACGTTATTCGAATTCCCAAATGGTGAACCTGATCTCTGATCGAAAATCTGCTCTGATCATTGCCGTAATAACCTCCTTCAAAATAAGAAGGGAAACACACGAAAGCGGAAAACTAACTAAAATACAAACGTGCAAACAAGCACTTATTTGAACAAAACTAAAGCAAACTACTATGCTTGAACAGCACTTGGAGGAAAGCAAAGAATAATTAAATATGTACATGGAATTTTGCTCTTTAATAGCAATGTTTTAGATGTATCCCATTCACTGGGATTGGAAGCTCTTGGCCATCCATCTTAGCAAGTTGGAAGGCGTTGTGGGATTTGTAGCTGGAGATCGTATATGGGCCACTCCAAAGGGAATCAAACTTTGTGTGCCTTCCTGGTTTGGCCCGATCCTCATCCCACTTGAGGACCAAATCTCCTTCATTAAAGCTCTGCGAGGAAGCCCCTTTGTCGAATGTCCTTTTCACTTGTGCCTGATGACTTTCCATGGCTAGCATGGCTTGATTTCTTGTCTCTTCCAACTCCATAAGTTCTGTATACCTGATCTCCATAGGCTCGTTTTCTAATAATTCAAGTTGATGCATTAATTCTAAAGCTGAAAACTCGAGAGAGATAGGTAACCTTGCCTCCCTACCATAGACCAGCTTGTAGGGAGAGTTGGCTATTGACCTCTTGAAGGTGATCCTATCAGCCCATAGTGCTGACTTCAGCTTGAGATACCATGATCTCTGATTGTCTTCAATAGTCCTTCGTATGATCTTCAATAGGTTCTTGTTTGTAGACTCAACAAGGCCATTTCCTTGTGGATAATAATTTGATGAGGTGCTGAGATAGATTCCATGTTGGACTGCCCATTGGCTGATCCTAGATCCCACAAAAGCCATTGCATTGTCAGAAATAATGGTTGAAGGGACTCCAAATCTAGTGACCAAACCCTCAGAAATCAAGGACGCTAGTTTCGTTTGCCTCCTTTAATGCAACTGCTTCTGTCCAACGAATGAAGTAGTCCGTAGCTGTTAGAATCCACTTATGCCATGAACTGGAAGGAGGGTCAATGAGACCAATAAAGTCTAATCCCCACTGGACAAATGGCTGATCCACTGTAATTGGCTGTAGGGGCAGGGCTGCTAGTTTAATTTTCCCTACAAACATAGCGCATTGTTTGCACTTCCTAACCCATGCATGGCAGTCACCAAATATAGTAGGCCGAAAGTACCCACCTCTCATGATCTTGAGTGTTGTAGTTCTGGCAGAAAAGTGTCCACCAAATCCATCATGGAACTCTTCCAGCAATCTTCGAGTATGGTTCGGCTCCACACACCTTAGTAACATTCCACTGATATCCTTCTTGAACAAGACACCGTCAACAAGCAAAAATGGAATTGATTGCAGTCTAAAATACCTTCTTCTTGAAGCACTTAGGTGGGAAGGGTAATGACCTTCCTGCAGATAGCTTACCAGATCGTGAAACCAGCTGGAAGGTGAGGTTTGTACAGCAGCAATTTCTACATCATTTGACACTAGGATAGCTTCGTTAGGTTCTTGTAAGTCCTGAGCTAGATGCTCACAAAGTCCTTTGCCCCTAACCAGTTTTGTGATCTTAATTTCTATATCATATTCCATCACTTTGGTTATCCAACCAGCCCTTTTCTCATTTATATCCTTGTTCAGAAGAAATTCTTTGATGCTTGGATGAGCAACCATTAGAAGTATTTTATTATTGGACAGTAAGTGCCTAAATTTTTTCAGAGATCTTATAACTGCAAGGACGTGTTTTTCAACAAACGAGTACCTTGTCTCATACTCCTACAGGCCTTGGTTGTAGAAGGCTATTGGCTGTTCCAAGTCTTCATGGTTCTGCTGCATAAGAATCCCTGAAATGGTGTCCACATTAGCATATGTATACATAACGAAATCTTTCTTGAAATCTGGATTCAAGAGTGTAGGGGCACTTGCTATGGCTTTCTTAACATCTTCAAACCCTGTTATTCCCTCAGTGGACCAGCTGAAGCTCTGATTTTTCTTTAACATGGCTGTAAGTGGCTTAGCTATAGTAGCAAAATCTGAAATATATCTCCTTATGAAATTGATCTTTCCAAAGAAACTTTGCAAAGCCTTTTTGCTCTTAGGCAAGAAGAGTGCTAGAATAGATTGAATCCTCTCAGAATCTATGTTTAAACTATGCTTTGAAACAACATGTCCAAGAAGCTTACTTTCATGAACTGAAAATACACACTTTTTGGGATCTAGAGATATCCCAAACTGTCTACACCTTTCAAAAACATGCTGGAGGTGCACCACGTGATCTTCTAAGTCTTTTGAGAATACTGTTATATCATCTAAATAGACAAGCACGAATTTGTTAAGAAGGCCTTGGAAGGCCATATCCATGGCTCTCTGAAAGGTTGCTCCAGCATTGGACAAACCAAACAACATCTTTCTGTATGCGAACGTTCTCCACTTGGTTGTGAAAGCCGTCTTGAACTGGTCTTCTTCTTTGACCAAAATCTGATTATAGCCACTGTACCCATCTAATAAGGAAAACCTCTCTGAACCTAAAACAAGTTATAAGATTTGTTCCATTGATGGCAATGGATAGTGGTCTTTAACCGAGGCCCTGTTTAAGTCACGAAAATCAACACATAAACGAATCTCACCGTTCTTTTTCCGTACTGGAACGAGGTTCGCCACCCAAGTTGAGTGCTTGATTGAAAATATAATAGCAGGCTCTATAAGCTTGTGAAGCTCAACTTTCATTAAAGGCTCAAGTTTTGGATTAATTGGCCTTTGTGTTTGTCGTATTGGCTTAGTTTCATCTTCTAGCTCAATAGTGTGTTGAGCCAAGCTTGGATCAAACCCTTTGAGATCGCTATACTGCCATGCGAATATGTCGGCAAAATTTTGGCATAATTCAACGAAAGCTTTCTTTTGAAGTGGGGTGCATACCTTGCCCAATTTCAAAATCTTACCAGCTGCAATCTCTACATTGGCATAGTGCTCTTCTTTTGTCGACAAGGCTGGCTTATCTTTCCTTAGTTCATCGTCTTCACTGAAAATATTTTCAAGGGTAACCAATCCCTTGGGTAGTTTATTGGTTTTCAGCTGCACAATCTGGTCACCATACTGCTGCAAGCGTTTTGCCTGATTTTTTGGAGAAAACTCAGTGTCTTTCTGTAAAAATCTCACAATTTGATCATCACTTTCAAATACCTGCCAATTTTCTTAGTTATCTGGGACAGAAGGCCTTACGACTATCCTTATATGTGACTGAGAAGCTTCACTTTTGACGTCAGCTGAGATATCAAATTGCGCCCCAACAGCAGCCAACCTATCAGCATGTTTATTTCTATCTCTTGGTATAGCCTGAATATTAAAAGCCTGGAAATCTTCAAGTAAATCCCATACCCTGTGTCTATAAGATTTAAGTAACATGTTCTTGCATACATTTAAGCCTCTTACTTGGTGAACCACAAGTTCACTATCTCCAAACACTTGTAGACAACTTGCTTTCATCTTCCTAGCCCATTGCAAACCGTGGACTAGTGCTTCATATTCAACAACATTATTTGAACAGCCAAACTGAAATTTAATGAATGAGAAATACCTTTGTTTCGTAGAAGAAACTAACATTATTCCAGCTCCTGTCCCATGCTTATTTCTTGATCCATCGAAGTATAGTTGCCACAAGCCTTCATTGGATTCGCCCTTTTTGACCATGGCTGGGATTTGCGCATTGTTCTCATGAAGACAATATACACCAAGACCTTCTTCTTCAATCAGCTTGTAAGGATCATGCTCATGCAAGGTGGAAGCCCACTCATCAAGAAATAAATCTGGAACTCCATCCAAAGGTGAGTCCTTTTCTACATCACTAGTTTGTACTACTTCATCTGAAATAATACAATTTGCGTTGACCACACTTGGCGTATAAGGTTCCATGTGAAAACGCGCAATGGGTTCTGAATGAATGGTTACCTTTGTGCCATATCTGGTTCTGAACAGTAAGTCCAATCAGCTGATAGATATCCCCCAATCTTTGAGGTGAAATATCTTGAAAGGCACATGGCGAAATAAGGGGGTAGATCTACAACTACAACATCCTGCTGAATAGTTACATTAGGACAGGCATATAATGTTAGTTTCAAATCTTTGATAATCCCTACCATCTTTGCGGGTGAACCATCCAACTGCAGTACCCCTTTAGTATTTGGCTCATAGACAAGGCCGAGCTTGTCTGCAATCTGTTTAGGCATGACTGTATTGTTGGCTCCACTATCCACCATACAATTATGAACTAAAGTGTCTCCTACTATCAAGGAAAGATAAAAAGGGGGAGTCTTCTTTACTTTTACCTCAGTTTTGTCCGCCTTTGATATATTATTTCCTTACTGCATCTGTTGCTTAGTTGGCGGATCTGAGTTTGTCAAAACAATACCTCCTTTGTCTACTAGTTTTGGGGACAATTCAAGAGCTGAAAGTTCTTAAATGAGTTTGTCCTTTTGGCCTGGAATCGACAGAGTATCCCACATGCTAATATTGATGTTAGACCTTTTCATCTAATCTACAATGTTGAACTGGGATGTACTAACCTTTGATTGAACCTTGTGTGTTACTTGCTGCTCACGAATCAACGGTATTTGTTGCACTTTGCCAACCTCTACATTCTGATTTCTTGGGACTGTGGGGGCAGCAAGCTGTTCTTTTGTACCTTGAGCAATAGTACTAGGAGTGTTGGATGTATTTGCCACTGTTTGATCTTCTCCAACAGCTCTTCTTTTATTTCTCTGATAGGTTAGAGCTGCAACTTGATCATTTGAAGTGTTAGTTTTAACATCTTGAGTAAAAGCAATATGATCATCTACCTGCCAATTTACATTAACAACATCAGGCTGCCCTTGGCTCGCTCCTTGTGATGCTAGTCCTGTATCTTGATATTGGCTCTCATGAAAAGAGAACTCTTGTGTCATCTACGACATGGTATTGTTTGTTTGAATTGAATCCTGATTTTGAAAATCATTCAAATTTGAAGGCTGCCAACCTGAATCCTACACTAAATTGTTCTGAGATGGAGTTGGAACGATGGCCTTTGAAGTAGGAGCACTTGGATCAAGAGCAGCATATGGCTTAGCTGGAGTTATAGCCCCTTGCGTTTGATAGGGTGGTCGGTTTTCTCTGAAACCCTGATAAAGAGATCTTTGATCTTTGAAGGACTGATAGTTGTTCTGATTCTGCTGTTGATAAGGCCTATTTGACTAGAATTGCTGCCTTTTAAGTTGTACTATTTCATTTTCGAAAGATTGTAACAGACTTTTCAGCTATCCTATCTCACTAGACTGACTAGTAGAGGCTGCAATTTGATGCTGAGGTGCTGGAATTGGAACCAAGGATGGAACTTGAGGGACATGAAGGGTTGTTGCTAAACCTATCTCCGAAAATATGGGCATTGGAGGCCTTGGAGCAAGCTTTCCTGCCTGAATCAGAGTATTCTCTGCTCGTATTGCAACGTCATAGGCATCTGGCAAAGTAGTGCCGCCCATTGACTGTATCATCACACTGATATCAGAATTCAGAGTTTTCAAAAAATATAAAAAAGCATACTCTGGCGATGGCCTAATTAGAACCGGTATCCTGTGCCATGTCTTTTGGAATCTGAGATTAAAATCGGACATGAACTCATGAGGGGCTCTCTGTATGGCTGTTAATTGCTCAACCAAAGATAAGTGGTCAGACTTGTCCTCAAACTGTTTGACCAAAGCAACACCTAGTTCATCCCAAGTAGAGATAGATCTAAGTGGGAGGGTTCTATACCACTATAATGCCTTTCCTTTGAAAGAAACAGCTTATAATCTGATAGCAATGTTATCTTCAGTTACATTATGAACTGAACAAAGATTGGCTACACCCTGTATATGCTCTATAGGGGTCGTTTGATTTTCCCCTGAGAAGAACGGAATACTTTTCAGGGCAGATATAGGTATATCATTTAACTGTGCTAGATTTAGTGGGCTTCCTCCGTTAAATGGAGCAAATACTTGATTTCTATTGGCCATCTGCATGATGGGAATTTCTGTGTTGAGCACAATAGGGTGAGGGAGAGCTAAATATTCCCTTTAAGGATATGGACTTGCCCTCCTAGATCTTGCTCTTTTATAAGTCAAAACTTCAAAAGGAATACCTTTGCTTGTTGATCTTGTAGTGTCTTTTGGCATGAACTGATTGTCTGAATGATGCTAAGAACTCTTCCGCTGGCTGTAATGAATATCTTCTTTTGCCGTGAAGATTCTCTGTAAAGAACTCTTTTTGGGTCCCATCGGGCGTGCCAAAAACTGTTGTCAACCTAGAGCTGCACCCTGATTTGAGGACGTGCGTGAAACGGCTAGTCCTCTATCCGGCTAAAACAATGGGATCTTCTCACGAGGGTGGGTACCTCAATAGTGAGAAGAACTTCTAGAGAACGCTGGTTTCTGTATGATGTATCAATGAAGACTCCTACTCTATGCTGTTGACTACCATGGAAAAGGGAGAAAGAAAACTTAAAGGGGAAATCCTACCTAAAAGGGTGTAATACACCAGAATTATGATCCTACTCAGCTTGGAACCTTGAACACTGAACGAACAAGAGAGAAGGAAGACCTTAGACTTCAATTAATCACTTGTGCATAAGTATTTCATGCAGAGGTTCGGTCCAATGACTAAAACCTGAGGGAAAACGATAGAGAGAGGTCCGATATAAGACACTTTGCAGCCACCTAACATCCACTTACAATCTCAGCAAAAGACAATAAAGAACACTTTAACATGACCTGCACAAGGACAATATAGCCACTAGGTACGAAACAGAATTTGGGAAGGGAGAGAACTCTACCACTTATGCAAATCGCTGAAGAAATATACACTATGCTACGCTTGAAATCTGAAAGTACAGTCCTTATTGATCGAAGAGGTTACACAACTCACCAATTGCAGAGTCTGGTCTAACCAAGAGAGATTGGATGATTTTTAATCAAGGCTAAAAGCCATTATATAGCAAATTACAAGAGGCCAAAGATAGGCGTATAAACTTGAAGAGAAAGATTCACTTTGGTTAACTCAAGGATTTACTTGGCCTTTCAATAAAATATATTTTTTTCTTTGTCCTTGCATGAAGCTTCTTCGTTTGATGAAGCGCACCTATCCTTGTTATGAACCGCCCACCTCCTTTTGCATGGAAATCTTTTAGTGGATGCGGCGTTTAAATCAATTAGTTAACTCTAAATCTAGAATAGTCAACTCCTCGTTCGAACTCGGAACTCCTGCTAAAGCCGGATTTAGTCCTTCGGATGCATGAGCTGACTGGAGATGAATAGGAACTTAATAATCAGTCAACTGGAACTTTGACCGTTTATTCGAAAATAGCTTCGATGTTCGAAAATAGCTCCAACGTTTGCATGTATTTTGTTCTAATTGTGATCGTGTCTATTTTCGGCAGGATTCCGTATTCAATTCTTCGTCGGATTATCTATTTTCTATTCTTTTTTGCACAGTCGGCTTCCATTTATTTCGGATTTCTTACTATCTCATTAGTCTCAACGGTTACTTCCTGCAAGAAAAAATTGACGGCCTGCAGGACGTCACCGAAAACTATCATATTTCCTTCGGCTATATTTCTGTCATTTCCCTTTGCTCTTATTTGCTCGGGCTTTTTCCCGTGGTCTGTTGCTTTGTCGGCTCTTTTGTATTGGTCGCTAAGTCATATTTCCGCGGACTTCTTTTGATGACATGTCTTTGCCTCTTTCTCCCGGGTTTATTTTCCTCGGGGCTATTTGTCCGAATTTCTTCGGACTTTTTGTCCGAAGGAATTCCTTCGGACAAAAAGTCCAAAGGTTCCCTTCGCTTTATTTTTTGCGGCCTTTTTTTAAATTTGTCTAAGCTTCTGAATTCCTTCGGACTTTTTGTCCGAAGGATTCTTTGCCTTTGCTCTAAAATGTGCCCTTGGGAAAAATTGAAGGGCACCCGGGCTTTTTGCGACGGTTTGTGAATTTGGTCTTTCTCCTGCCCGAAGGGTAGGTGCCCTTCAGGATTGTTGTAAGTGTCCCTTCCGAAGGGTATTCTGCCCTTCGAAACTCTTGAAACTGTCTTTTCCTTGCCTTTTGTTGCAACTTTTCCGAATTTCTTCTAAAGTGTCGGGAGAGTCCGTAGAATTTTTTCGCTGAGTGAGTTCGTAGAAAATTTCTTGAGTGAGTCCGTAGAATTTTCCTGAGTGAGTCCGTAGAAACTCTTCTGAGTGACTCCGTAGAAACTCTTCTGAGTGAGTCTGTAGAATTTTTCTGAGTGAGTCCTTAGAATCAGCAAAGGAAAACAATGAATTCTTCCTTCCTTGGCTAGAGACGAGAACTTTCCAAGTGGCAAGAAAAAATCTGACTCGTGGAAGATTTGTCAACAATTCCTTCAAACAAAAAGTCCGAAGGAATTCAGAATGGCACTTTGAAGGCAGCCGAAGGAATTCAAAATGCGCAGAAAGACCAAGGCAAGAAAAATAATTTCTTCGGACTTTTTGTCCGCGGGAAAATTGTCCGCAGGAAAAAGTCCACGGGAAAGAGCCCAAGGAGCCAGCGACCTGCCAAGGAGATAGCTCCCGGGGCTGAAGGAGCCAGAAAAAGACAAAGCAAGGAAGAAGACAAAGTGCAGCAAAAGACAAAGCAGTCCAAGTGGCAAAGGGGACGCGAGTTATTGCTAGATGGTCATCAAATGACACGAACAGTAAACGGCACAGCCTGTCTTCTCCATTTTGCATTTATAAGGGGACAAACTGCGTGAATATCTGGAAAGAGTAGTCTGTTTGCAGAAAAGAGGCGCGGCCATGCTTTTGCATTAATGTTGGAACGCCAAAGTCAAAGCAGGAGCCGACAATCAAACGGCTCCCTCTTCCCAAGGCTCAGAACGCACATGGGCCAGCTTGTCAAGAGCGCCAAAGTCTTTCCCATAAAGCACCAAGTTCTCTTCTCTTTTCTATATATTGTAAAACTTCTCATTTGAGAAGGATCCAATCTCTCAGCGTTACGGCAAAACTCTGCCCAAAAATCTCTCGGGCTTGTAAGGCAGAACTCTGCCAGATTTTACCTTGAATCAGAACTTAGCATTTTTACCTCTATTTGAGCTTGCACTTTTAGATGTGTCTATGCCTTTGTTCTGTGTGAAGTCATTTTCCTTATGCTTTCGCAGGGTGATTTCAACATGTCTAGTGCATTGTGAGTTTCTCTTTTGCAGGTTTGCCAGAAGTGTCACTAGAGGAGTGTAGGTCCCTGTGAACAGGCTGCCATAAGTGTGTCTGAGGACGCCTCTGGTAGTTTCTTTCTCCCTGTATTTCCACGAACCCTTAGCTCACTGATGTAGAAGGATTTCTCGTATCAAATGAAGTGTATGGGAGCTTCTTCTTGGTGAAAAGTGTATATTTGGGCTGGGTGGGTCATCTTTTTTGGTGTATCACCCTTTTTATTTTTAGGTTTAGGTTCTGTTTCAGCATCTCTCTCTCCCTTTTCAACCCCTCGCTTTTTACATTTATTTGTTAGTAGTAGGAGAAACCAGGGCCTAAAGGATACGTCAAAGGGAGCTAGCCCTTATCTAGAGACTCTCCCCTCCAGCTTCGTCCGTCCTACAGGCGAGAGGGGAGTTTCCATTGTTGCGTGTGAAAGGCAGGAGCTAGGCGTCCTGCCAAGGGTGCAATCCACTGCGTCAACACCTCTCACATGCATCAAACATCATTGTCCAAGTCTCTAAAATGGAGCGCTCAAGCCCCATGAAGGAATCGATGCCAAATCAACCTTCCACAATCAAAATCATGGTTCCCAGCTGAGACTGTCATAAAATATCAGAATATAGTATCTTGACAAAATCGCTCTTAAAGATGATGAAATGATGAACCACAATCAACAATTATTCTCAAATCGAATCTCCACAAATTTGGCCCTTGGCCACTAGATTTGAAGTGGTGAGAAGACTGAAATATCTCCTCCAACAACTGCAACCCTTCAGAAGATATTTCTCTTTCTCAGTTATGCCAATCAAAGAGAGCTTTCGGTCTCAATGATCGAATGAAGAAACTGCAGTATCCCTAGGCTCCACAATAAAAATCAACCAAACAATATTCTTCAACTGGATATCTGAAAATGAGCTCTTAATTCCCTTTTTATTCTTTTCTTGTGAGAGCTCAAACACTTTCTTGGCCAATGTGGGATAAAAGATATATTCCCACTTTTTAATTTTCACTTAACGCACTTTATAAAATTAAAGTGATTTTATTATTATAAAGTTACATTATAACTTTATAATAACATTTAAATATATTTAAATAAATCCTTAGTCACAAAAAAAAATAAAAATCCTAGAATAATTCTCTGTTTGAGGAGCCGTTTGAAGCAGGAGTTAACTCTGTCAATTCCCCATGTGATCAGGTGCCAGTCTGAAAATAGTAACCCGGCAAGGTGACTTACTATAAATGGTAAGTCCTCCAAACTGAGCTAGAAAGGGGACATTACAAAAGGCTATCAAAGAGCTTTTGGATATGGATCACATAAGGCCTAGTTCCAGCCCTTTCGCTTCTTAGGTTGTGCTTGTGAATAAGGATGGGGCAATGAGGATGTGCATAGATTATCGATTGTTGAACAATAAAACCATCAAGAATAGGTATTCCATACCTAGAATAGATGAATTGATAGATAAACTCCATAAATCAATGTACTTATCGAAGATTGATTTGAAGACCGAGTACCATCAAATTTGGGTAAGGGAGGATGTGCAGAAAACCACTTTTAGATGTCATTTTGGACACTATGAATTTTTGATAATGGCCTTTGGTTTAACCAATGCACCCGCCACTTTTGAATCATGCATGAATCATGTTTTTAGGCAATACTTGAGAAAATTTGTGTTGGCCCTCTTTAATGATGTTCTTGTCTATATTAAAACATGGGAGGAACATCTACAACACTTGGACACAGTGTTGGGAGTATTGGGACACCAAGCTCTCTTCACCAAAGCATCCAAATGTTTGTTTGGAGTTTCTAAAATTTTGTATTTGGGCCACATAATCAATGCCCAAGGGTCCATGTGGACCAACAAAAAATACAAGCCATTGTGGATTGGCCACCTCCAACTACTATGACATATTTGAGGGGATTTCTTTGTTTTTGCAACTACTACAGGCGGTTTGTGAAGGGGTTTTCACAACTTCTTGTCCCACCAATGGATTTGACGAAGAAAGGAATATTCAACTGATTAAAAAAAGCCATGGGGGCCTTTGAAAGGCTCAAGGAGGTGATGAGTACTTGCCCAATACTCGATGTTCTAGATTTAACCATTCCGTTTGTTTTGGAATGTGATGCTTTTGGGGAAGGTATAGGGGTTGTCCTAATGCAACCAGGACATCCTATTGCTTTTGAAAGTAAAAAACTCAAGGAAGTAGAGCGTAGATTCTCCATCTATGACAAAAAAACATTGGCCATCATGCATGCTTTGGCCAAGTTCAGACAATACTTGATTTGTGGTGAAAATGGACCACAATAGCTTGAAGTATTTTCTCAGCAAAATTGATTTGAGTGATAGGCAGCAAAAATGGGTGAGTAAATTACAATCTTATGATTTTGATATTGAATATGTTAAAGGAAAAAAACAATGTAGTGGTTGATGCATTGTCCAGGAAGGCCATTTTATGTTCAATGAGCGAAATTACAAATTAGAAGGCTGTGATCAAAGTTGAGTATGCAAAGGATGAATTTACTACAATTGTCATGGAAGGGAAGGTTGATGATGAAAGGTACAAGGTGGTTGATGGGCTGATTTTATACAAAAATAGAGTTCCTTTAACCCCTAATTCCAAGTTGAAACAACAAATAATGAAGGCTGTACATGATGCTTCCATGGCTGTTCATTTGAGGTACTTCAAAACATACAAGCGAGGGAGAGATTCTCTTGGAAGGGTCTTAAGGGGAAAGATTCTTCAATACATCTGAGAGTGCATTGTTTGCCAATGGAACAAGGATGAACACACTTCTCAAGTTGGTCTTTTGCAGCCCCTACCTATTTTCACACAAAAATGGGAAAGCATATCAATGGATTTCATCATGGGGCTGCCCATGACACGAGGTAAGAATAGTATGTTCGTAGTGGTGGATAGACTCACCAAATATGCACATTTTTTTACAATTCCAGCCAAGTATGATGCTCCTACAGTGGTTGATATCTTTTTCAAGGAAGTATTGAAACTTCATGGGCTGCCTAGGAACATTGTAAGTGACAGGGACAACGGGTTCATGAATCTCTTTTGGCAAGAACTCTTTAGTTTGGTGGGCACGGAGTTGTCTCCAGTACTAGCTACCACTCCCAAACCAATGGATAGATAGAAATAGTGAACAAATGGGTGGAAGGATACCTCTAAAACTTCGTTTAAGGGCAACAAGCAACGTGAAATAAGTGGTTGTACATGGCCAAGTATTGCTACAATACATCATACCACATGTCAATTGGTTTGTCACCCTTTAAGGCCTTGTAGGGGTATGATGCTTTCTCCTTTGTATATTTGATTTTAACCTATGGTAGAATGCACGGGGCTGCTGATTTGGTATGGCAAAATATTGAAATTTTGGGGCAGATCAAAAGAAATCTTCGACATGCATAAAATCAATAGAAATTGTATGCGTACCAGCATTAGGTAGAGAGAACTTTTGAGGTTGGAGATATGGTATTTATTAGATTGCAGTCATATAGACAATCTTCAATCAATCAAAGTGGAGCAGAAAACTAAAACCCCGCTTTTATGGTCCCTAGAAAGTTCAAAGGAGGATTGGAGAAGTTGGTTATGAGCTAGAGCAACTTGAAAGTAGTAAGATTCATAATGTATTCCATGTTTCATGCCTCGAAAAGGCACTTGGGCAGCACATCACTCCTTCCATTGATTTGCCACCACTTGATGATGAGGGTAAGTTGATTTTAGTTCCAGATTCTATCATCAAGTTTTGGGAAAAGAAATTTAGGAACCAAAACATCATGGAATACTTTTTTTGTTGGAAGGATTTGCCTCTTGAGGATGCTACTTGGGAAGGGGCATGCATCTTGTAACATCCAAACTTACAATTGCTTGAGGACAAACAATTTTGAGAAGGGAGGACTGTCATGTCCCCTTCTCAAGTATGAGTGTTTGAAGACCCTTAGCCTAATTCCTGGTTGTTTTCTGTATCAAAGGGAAAACTTTGGTTCTCTTTTTCATGTTATGAAAGATACATTTGATAAATCTTTTTTAATTGTTGACTTAAAAAGGGGACTTTTAAATCACGAGTTAACTTAACCCTTAGCGAAGTTATAAGGCATGTACTTTTAAAAAGTGTTATAATTTTCCCTCCAAGTGAAGCGGCCCTTTTGGGAAGGGCTTTTTGAAAGTGAATGATATATAAAGGGGAAGGAGGTTAATTTTAGGAGGTTACCATGTTTTTGAATTGAATTTTGAGTTTGAGCATGAAACAATGTAGTGGTTGATGCATTGTCCGGGAAGGCCATTTTATGTTCAATGAGCGAAATTACAGCGAATTAGAAGGCTGTAATCACAGCTGAGTATGCAAAGGATGAATTTACTATAACCGTAATGGAAGGGAAGGTTGATGATGAAAGGTACAAGGTGATTGATGGGCTGTTTTTATACAAAAATAGGGTCCTTTTAACCCCTAATTCCAAGTTGAAACAACAAATAATGAAGGTTGTACATGATGCTCCCATGGCTAGTGATCCGGGGTACTTCAAAACATACAAGCAAGGGAGATTCTCTTGGAAGGGTCTTAAGGGGGAGATTCTTCAATACATCCGAGAGTGCATGGTTTGCCAACAAGGTTGAACACACTTTTCAAGCTGGTCTTTTGCAGCCCCTACTGATTCTCACACAAAAATGGGAAAGCATATCAATGGATTTCATCACGGATCTGCTCACGAAACGTGGTAAGAATAGTATGTTTGTAGTGGTGGATAGACTCACCAAATGTGCACATTTTTTTATAGTTCCAACCAAGTATAATTCTCCTACAGGTGCTGATATCTTTTTCAATGAAGTATACAAACTTTATGTGTTGCTTAGGAACATTGTAAGTGACAGGGACAACAGGTTCATGAGTCTCTTTTGGAAAGAACTCTTCAGTTTGGTGGGCATGGAGTTGTCTCCCAGTACTAGCTACCACCCCCAAACCAATGGGTAGATTGAAACAGTGTACAAATAGGTGAAAGGATACCTCTGAAACTACGTTTAAGGGCAACAAACAACGTGAAATAAGTGGTTGCACATGGCTGAGTATTGCTACAATATGTCATACCACGTGTCAATTGGTATGGCACCCTTCAAGTCCTTGTATGGGTATGATGCTTTATCTTTTGTATATCTGATTTTAACCTATAGTAGAGTGCCCTGGGCTGCTGATTTGGTAGAGCAAAATATTGAAATTTTGGGGCAAATCAAAAGAAATCTTCAACATGCATAAAACTAGTAGAAATTGTATGCGGACCAACATCGGGTAGAGAGAACTTTTGAGGTTGGAGACAAGGTATTTCTGAGATTGCAAGCATATAGACAATCTTCCATCAAGCAAAGTGGAGCAAAAAACTAAAACCCCACTTTTAAGGTCCCTAGAACGTTCTAAGGTGGATTGGAGAAGTTGGTTATGAGCTAGAGCAATCTGAAGGTAGCCATATTCATAATGTATTCCATGTTTCATGCCTCAAAAAGGCACTTGGGCAGCACATCACTCCTTCCATTGATTTGCCACCACTTGATGATGAGGGTAAGTTGATTTTGGTTATGGATTCTATCATCTAGTTTTGGGAAAGGAAACTTAGGAACGAAAGCATCATGGAATACTTGGTTCGTTGGAAAGATTTGCCTCTTGAGGATGTTACTTGGGAAGGGGCATGCATCTTGCAGCATCTTTCAATTGCTTGAAGACAAAAAATTTCGAGAAGGGAGGACTGTCATGTCCCCTTCTCAAGTATGAGTGGTTGAAGACCCTTAGCCTAATTCCTGGTTGTTTCCTATAGGCTGAGGGAAGGCAAAATCAGGGGGAAAACTTTGGTTCTCATTTTTATGTTGTAAAAGATACTTTTGATAAATCTTTTCTAATTGTTGACTTAAAAAGGGGACTTTTGGATCAAGGGTTAACTTAACCCTTAGTGAAGTTATAAGGCATGTACTTTTAAAAAGTGTTCTAATTTTCCCTCCAAGTGAAGTGCCCCTTTTGGAAAGGGCTTTTTGAAAGTGAATGATATATAAAGGGGAAAGAGGTTCATTTTAGGAGGTTACCATGTTTTTGAATTGAATTTTGAGTTTGAGCATGAAACACTTTGTTTTCTCCATTGAAGACGTCAACCTTCACTAGAAACTTGAGGATAAGGACAAAAACCCTTAATCTTCATTTGGGCAGCCTTAAATTAGAGGTTGCATCGAGCATCATTGGTCATTTGAGGTGTAAACACCAATTTTGGTTTCAGCACAGTAGGAGGAGCTTCAAGGAGTGTGGCAAGCAAATTTGGAGGGTTGGCGAGTTGGTTGAGGAGCCCTAAAAGGGCAACGAACTACCTAGGGTGGGTAGTGAGCCTCTTTGGAGGGTAGCAAACCCCCTCCTAGGGTTGGACATGACACTTCCAAGGCCGATTTCAAGCCTAATTTATGTTGGAAGGAAACAGGTATTTTTGGTATTTTTATCATATTTTCCAGCCATATAATTTGGTCAAAAATCAGATTTGAAGGTGTTTTATGAGCTTTAATTATTTTAAATTTTTTGGCAATTATTAAATGATAAAATATTGCAAATTGTGCCCTAGTTTCATATATCTAGAATTTTGAATTTTGTATTAGGGTTTAATAGAAAAAAAATTATTGTTGGTGTTAGGGTTTATGGTTAATTCCTAGATTTGCATAATATGCCCAAAGGGGATATTACAGTGGTATCGGAGCCAAATTCTTGGCTAACTATGGGGCGTTGAGTTGGCTTCGTGCTAAGCAGTAATAGGAAAGGGAAGTACTACGAAAGGGAAAAGAAAAAGGGTCTAAAAAATCAAGAAGAAGATCAAAAGCAACCAAGGCAAGACTTGGAACAGCCAAGGCATAGTGACATGGGTGACTTGGATAGGACTAGGTTTGAGAAATTTTCTCAAACACAAGAGCAGAGTAGTTTACGAAGGTGATCGCTGAATTCATCCAAACCATGAAGGATGTGAGTGGACACAAGCCACAAAATGGTGAAGGAAACAATTCAGGTAGGAACAACAATCTTCTCCCTCTAACAAGGGTGACGGTTGGATCTACACAAAGGCTTTAATATCCCTTTTCCACCTACAAATTAATCACTCGCAAATCATAGATCTCAAAGATAACTTGCAGCCAAAAATGGACATGGAGATTGCAGGTTATGAAGAAGCTTTGCAGCTACCAATAAAGTCAGCCATGAAGGCAACAAATTGCAAGCCTTTCATAGAAAGTGCAGGTCTTAAAGGGGAGTTGTAGCCAAAAACAAAGGAAAAGGAGATCACCAATGTTGGGGAGAAGCGCCAACATAAAATAAGATAAATCACCTACAAATGTAGGTCTACAAAATGAAATGCTAATAACAGCAACTATCATTAATCAATCAAATTACAGGTTTATGGAGCACAACAATCTTTAGTCATTAACTAACTAATTAATTACGTCATTTGTTATCAACAACTTCATTTAAATGAGGAGACGCCACCTTTGGAAGAGTCATATCTTTCAATAGAAAATTGAAGGTATAATTAATCCTTTATGGGAATGGAAGAAGGCATCGAATTTATTTATTTAATCATTTAATCTTGTACAAGCATTATGCTTGCAATTACAATTAAGGACGAAAACCCTTAGTTGTGTAATTTGATTACAAAGATGAGAACCCTTGTTATCATAAAAGCCAAGGACGAAACCCCTTGTGGATTAAATACTCTATGATTCGAAAATTCTGAATTAAAAATTCATTTTATTATATAAGTTTTTATTTCAATTTTAAAATCAATAATTCTTTAAAAAGGGATTTCCAAGGAATCCAAATTCTTACATAATATTTTGATTTGGAATATTAGAGTGGTATTAGAGCTTTCCATCCTACCATCTTGTGGAATAAAAATCATATGCAAGATAACAATAAGAGTATTTTGTATTACCAAAAGGAGACATGGAAGATGATGGAAATATTGAGAGGGTAGATAAACTTATCCAAGGCCAAGAACAATTGGCAAGTACAGTGGCACAAATGACCCATATCATGAAAATGATGATGAATTTCAATACACAAAAGGCAGAAACTAGTTTGTTCATCTCTGAGCTCAAATGTAAAATAGACACCACATCATCATATCGACATTGCCAACCAAAATTCATACAAGAGAACCAAACAAAGAAATTTGAAAATCATTTAATGATGATCTTATAACTTGCTTCGAAGCATATCAATCACTTCCAGAGGGAATCCAAAGAGGAATTACCCTACAAACTTATATGGCAATGAGAAAAAATGGAGGTGCATCTCAGCCTATGGATTCGGATGCTCGGGAATTTTGTGATAATCTTAAATCTCTGAGGCAAGTTGATGATAATCGAGAAGTTCCTTTTAGAAAAGATACTAATGGGAATGAGATAGATAAATTCATAAATACTGGCGTTGTGAATGCACTAAACCGAAAGGAACCAAACATGCCTCTAAATGTACTGTTGAACACACTATCTACTGAGGGGGGTGAATTAGTAGATGAGCTAAAACCTGGTTCTTAGAACTTTAAAACAAGATACTCAAAGTATATGCAAAGTAAAGAACAAAACAGAGATCACACACACACACAAGAATGCTCAACACCAGATTTTAACGTGGAAAACTAGAGGGAAAAACCACGGTGAGAAAAGTTGCTAGAAGCTACTGTTCTAATCCAGCCTCACAGAAAAAGGTCTCACAGACAAACCTCACTGGTTACATTCAACAGCACCCACTCTAAGGAAGCGTCAACTTCTTCACTGAGCACCAACTCTGTTTTTCTGATGGCACCAACCTATCATAGAAATGAAGCTGCAACTTCAAAAATACAGAAGAGATTCGGAATGAATCTTGTGTACTTTTATGTTACAAATCTAGTCTGTAACTATGCCTTAGTTGTGTCTTCTCGACTTCTCTGCCTTTATCTCTTTGTGTTTGGATATCTTCTACTTTGACACACCTTATTTTCTTTGCCCTTTTCATGTTGTCTGCATATGTCCTCTCTCGACAATTTTGGGTTAACACTAATTATTATTGCAGCAACAGTAGAAAGACAACACCGTTCAAATGATCTGTTCGTAGCATATATAGACAGATACATCTTAGGGTTGTCTCTCTGTAAAGTGTTCACACTTCAACTGAACTTAACCGGTTCAACCTTTTGATCTGTATTCAATGCGACTTTGACTTTGTGTCTCAATTCATGCTTCACTCGGCAACGTTCAAAATTTTCTTTACTGTCTTTGGCATCTGCACTTCTACTGCACTTAACTACATCACTTCCTCAATCACTTCTGGTTTGCATTTAATGTGACTCTGACTTTGTGTCTCGATTCATGCTTCAAACAACAACGTTCAAATTTCTTTACTGTCTTTGGCATCTGCACTTAACTGCGCCGCTTCCTCGATCACTTCGATTGAAATATCTCGAGCTCTGTGAAGATATATATCGAGTTCATCACCAGTTCCAGTTGTTTCTATACAGACAGTTGGAAGACATTGATTGTGGGCTTTTTCAAATTCTTTTGTCGCGCCAAGTTCACGTTCTTTTCTTTGTCAAATCTTTCCTTATGAACTTTTGACACTTGTCAAATGCACGTGCTCTCAGAGGATCATCTGAGTTTGCTTTGCCATTAACCATCGAGCTCCTTTTCTTCCTTTTTTGCATCTCGATGCTTTCTATACCATGGGTTCACTTCCGCTCCTTTAGATTATCCTCGATATGCTCGATCTTTATCGTTTGTATTTAGCGTTAAACTTCGGCATGTTGGCGTAATCTCATTTTCTTCGGCATTCTTGTAATGCTTTTGCACCATTGATCCTTGTAGACTTGCTCGATCTTTAACATGCCTTGTCCCTTTGAGAATGCCCTATAAGACTTCCACACTTTATCTTCGACAAAGTTGCAAGTGATCTTTCTCGTCGAACAATTTGTTGCGGGCTTTTTGTCAAGGGCATTTCGAGACAATTTCCGTGGACTTTTTGTCCGGGTTTATTTCATCCTAAAGCGTCCTCCAATTTCTCCGAAAGAAATTGTCATTGGCTTCTAATTGGAGATGTCCTTCGGAAATTTTTTCTTTGGAATTTTTGTCCGCGTCATTTCCTCGGACTTTTTGTCTGTGAGGCATTTCTTCAGAGTTGTTGTCCGCAAGGCATTTCTTCAGGGTTTTTGTTCACGAGGCATTTCTTTGGGCTTTTTGTCCGCAAGGCTTTTCTTTGGGCTTTTTGTCCGCAGGCCATTACTTCAGACTTTTTGCAATCTACCATTCGGCTTTTCTGCAAGTGTCCACATGCCCTTTCCAACGTTCAACAGATACCCTTCGAACTTTTTGCAATCTACCCTTCGGCTTTTCTGCAAGTGTCCACATGTCCTTTGCAACGTTCAAAAGATACCCTTCGGACTTTTTGCAATGGTCCACTTGCCCTTCGAACTTTTTGAAAAGGTAAACTTGCCCTTCGGAACTTTTGCAACGGTCCACATACCCTTCGGCATTTTTGAAAAGATCCCTTCGAAAGCTTTGAATGGTCCACTTACCCTTCGAACTTTCTAAACAGATCCCTTCAGAACTTTTGTTCGGGACAATTTTTCCGAACGAATTCTCCAAGACGCTTTCTCCGAAAGAATTCCAAGTGGCACTCATTTCCTAAGGAAACTTTGTTGCGGACAATTTGTCCGACAACGACTTAGTCAATTTTCCCGAAAGAATTGCCTTTAACATTTTTTCGAAAGAATTGTCTTTAACATTTTTCTGAAAGAATTCCCTTATTAGCTGCAGGCAGTTTGTTCGAGAAAATTGTCTTTACCAATATTTCCGAAAGAATTCCCTCAATCAAATCTGCTCAACTCAAGTCTTCATGACTTATCATGATTGCCTCTTCTAAGTAAGAGCACTTCACAAACACGATTTACTCCACAGGTCTGCTCAACTCAACCTTTGGCATTAATGCATGATCAGTTTCAATCTCAATGACATCAAGGACATTAACCTTTGACATCAATGACAATTCCATGCTGCCCTAGATGGAAATGATAACTGTTCAGTCCTCAGACTGCTTTCAGTATCTTGATATCAATGCTGTCAATTGTCTCCTTGCTCAAATTTCCAACAATCTCCCCCTGTCATTGATGGAAAAACATCCTAAATGAGCAAAGACATCCTCAAAAGTCCCTTTGCATTCTGCTTACTTGCTCTTATTCTAATTTCTCCCCCTTTGACATTAATGACAGAGTGTTTGCTGAACCAATAAGGCACACTGCTGCTGAGCTATTCTGATCCTTGGACCTGTTTGGATAGAGCATTATGAAAAAGACTCCCCCTTGGATAATGCACAATGACCTGAACTGCTCCTATGATTCTCCGATCTTTCATATGTTTCAACCGATCTTAGATATAGCATTGGTCTGAAAGACTAATTATTAATAGATGAGCATAGAAATCTAGATCCAACATACCTTAGTCTGTCCTTAACATCAGATGACAAACAATGTGTAAGGTACATAGCAGATTGCCTTTACTCTTAATCCAGGAGCTTAATAAGATGCCTGCAATGCTCCCCCTGGACTTCGAACCTATCACAAGAGGCTAGTGATATGGGGTGGGAGCTACAACTCCCAACTTCTCTCTCAAATACTCGAATTGCTCTTTGGGAAGAGGCTTGGTAAAGATATCTGCAATCTGATCTTTGGTTGGCACATATTCTATTGTGACCTCCTGACTTGCTACTTTTTATCTCAAAAAATGATATTTTATGGAGATATGCTTGGTTCTGGAATGCATCACTGAATTTTTGGATAGATTTATGGCACTTGAATTATCACAATAAATAGAGACAGGTGCTTGATATTCTACCTTTATGTCCTTGAGAGTTTGCTTCATCCATAAGACTTGAGTGCAGCAAGCAGCTGCTGCAACATACTCTGCTTCAGCTGTAGAGAGCGTAATCGATTCTTGCTTCTTGCTTAGCCAAGACACAAGTCCGTTACCCAGAAAGAATGCACCACCACTTGTGTTTTTTCTATCATCCACACTTCCTGCCCAATCAACATCGGTATATGCAACCAAAGTAAGATCCTCGTTAGTTGGGTACCACAACCCAAACTCTATTGTGCTCTTGATGTACTTGAAAATTCTTTTTACAGCATTAACATGTGATTCTTTGGGCGCTGCTTGATACCGTGCAACCATGCATATTGCTTGCATGATGTCTGGTCTTGATGTTGTTAGATACAGCAAGGTACCAATCATTGATCTATACAGTGTATTATTTCCATCAAGTGACCCGTCTTCCTTGCTTAGCTTGTAGCCAGTCATCATAGGAGTACCAACTGGTTTGTTGTCCTCCATTCCAAATTTTCTTGAGCATCTCCCTTGCGTACTTTGCTTGAGATATGAATATCCCTTCATTAGTTTGTGTAATTTGTAAACCAAAGAAGGAGAGTTCTCCCAGCAGTGACATTTCAAACTCATTTTGCATTTGCATGGCAAATTCTTTGCACATGTTACTATCACCACCTCCAAAGATAATATCATCCACATATACACCAACAATCAGCGTACGCTCACCCTTTGATTTAAAGTACAGATTCTTTTCTGTGCACCCTTTCCTGAAACCTTGTCATTGCAGGTATTGATCCAATCGTGAATACCATGCTCTTGGTGCTTGTTTCAGACCATACAAAACTTTCTTTAGTTTGTACACATAATTGTCTTCCTCTGCTAACTGAAATCTTTCTGGTTGTTCAATGTACACCTCTTCTTCTAAGTTCCCATTTAGGAATGTTGACTTCACATCCATTTGATACACTTTGAATTTCTTGTGAACAGAGAATGCCAAGAACATTCTAATAGCTTCCGGTCTTGCCACAGGAGCAAATGTTTCTTCGAAATTTATGCCTTCTACTTGTGCATATCCTTTACACACCAGTCTAGCTTTGTTTCTTATCACTGCTCCATCTTCATTGAGTTTGTTTCTGTAAACCCACTTAGTTCCTATTACATTCTTGTTCGAGGATCTAGGAACTAGTTCCCAAGTTTTATTCTTTTCAATTTGGTTGAGTTCTTCCATCGCTGTTACCCAGTTTTCATCTTTGCTGACTTCATTGAAGGTCTTAAGCTCAATTTCTGAAAGTAGAGCAAAGTTTACTTGCTCTTTGTTTATTATAGCTCTTCTCTTCGTCTGAACACCCTCATCTTTGTTGCCAATTATTTGCTCCTTGGGATGTTCCTTTTGAACAAACCTTACAGGTGCCTTTTTGCTCTTTTCTTCCTCCTCTTCACTATCTTCTACTTCATTTTCTGCTCCTGATTCTTTAATTTTGATCTCCTCATTTGGTTCAACTTGTTTGAATCCTTCTATTACCTTTGCGTTGATGCTTTCAACTATTTTATGCAGCTGTTTGTTGTAGCACACATAGGCTTTGTTGTGAGTGGAGTATCCAAGAAAAATTCCTTAATCACATCTTGACTCAAAACTTCTCAGTTTGGGCTCTTTTCTTCTAATGTAACACTTGCTTCCAAACACTCTGAAATATTTCACGAATGCAAGTTTTCCAAACCACAATTCATATGGGGTTTTATCGCTCTTTACCTAAGTTGAACTCTATTTAGGATATATATTGTTGTTTGAACTACCTCTTTCCAATATCTATCAGGGAGTTTTGCCTCTTTCAACATTGTTCTTGCCATCTCCTTCACAGTTTTGTTTTTTCTTTCTACAACTCCATTTTGCTATGGAGTACGTGTCGCAGAGTACTGTCTCTTAATTCCATGCTTCTCACAATATTCTACAAACTCATTAGAGGTGAACTCTCCACATTTTTTTGATTTTAGACACTTGATTTTTCTTCCCATTTCATTCTCAACCATGGCCCTGAAGATCTTGAATCTCTCAAAAGCTTGTGATTTATCCTGCAAGAGAGTTACCCATGTCATCCTTGAGAAGTCGTCTACAAATAGCATAACGTAGTATACTCCTTTCGATCCTTTTGTCCTAGTAGGACCACATAAATCTGTATGAACTACTTGTAGGGGTTTTGAGGTCGTGTATTCTTTTGTTTCAAATCTAACCCTTGTCTACTTTCCTAGTTGCCACGCTCTGTATGTGACGTCTGCAGATTTGACAATTTTGGGCATATGTCTAACACACTTGTTAGAGCTTACTTTGACTAGATTGTCGAAGTTGACGTGACCCATTCTTTTATGCCATAACTAGCTCTCATCGACTTTTTTCATGAGACAACTTGCATCATTTTCTTCAATCAAGTTGTATTTGTTGCTTTCAGTTCTTCTTCCTTGTGCAATGTTTTTCTAGCTTTTTTCAATTTACAACCTTCAGCATTAAATGTGACTTCATAACCATTATCACACATATGACTTACACTCAATAGATTATGTTTAAGTCCTTTAACGTACAAGACGTCATGTGTAGGAATCTTGCCATCTATGTGCAAGGTTCCTTTGCCTCTTATTCTGACTGCAGTGTTATCACCCAGACTGATAGTCTCTTCCTTGCATCTGCTTAAACTGGTGCATTTGTTCTTATCCCTAGTCATATGCGTTAAGCAACTAATGTCTATGACCCACAAGTTTTGCTCTTTGGCATGGAGTGTCGTTTGAGCAATCAAAGATTGATCTTTCACCTTCCACATCCTTTTGGGTTTCTCATTTGCCTTTCTCTTCTCTTTAAAAGTGGTCTTTGAAACTCTATTCTTATTTAAAAACTTGTCTTTGCCTAAGCTGTACTTTCTTGTCATTGCAATGTTAACCCTACAATACTTAGCTATATGTCCAGAACTATTGGAATTGTAACATATTAAATTTGAATATATCAAAGGAGCAAATGAATTTCTACTAGCAAAATTAAATTTTTTTAGTAAGAAAGATTACAATTAACAGCCCTATGACCAAACTGATTACAGCTATAACAATCGCCATAAAAGGAAGAAGCGTACCTAGTCATATTATTTTCTGGTGCAGTATATTGAAAACTTTTACCTTTCTACTTTTTCAGATCTGTCACTTTGAAAAATCCTTCTGCATCTTTCCTTGGATTAGTCTTTGTCTTTTTTGGTCTTTGCCTTCGTTGCTTCTATGTTATTCATAGCTTTTGCTTCTCCTCCTTTCTTGAAGTTATCATACAAGTTCATTAATGTACATGCTAAGGATCATTATTCTTTATTGTATCCAAGAAGGCTTTTGCGCACCGATTCGTTCGCGAAGAGCTTTTGATCCTTCCGTTAGCTTCAAGTTTTTGATTATATGGTCTCTTGCCTTCTCAAGTTCTTTCCTTAAGGATACTACTGCTTCAAGTCTCATGCATTCGTTGGATTTTGACTGGAGATCCATTTTGACGACTTTTACTATTTTGTTGGCTTCCTCAACTTGAGTTTTTAGCGTTACAATCATTTGGTTAGCCTTTTCAAGCTCCTCATTCTTATTCTGTGTTGAGATTTTTTTTCTCAGATTTTTTATTTCTTCAAGAGCACACACCAGCTCACCTTCAAGATCAATCTCACCTTCTTCTCCTTTATCACAATCTTCATATTCATTTTTTTCTTGATCCAAGGAAGTGATTTTCTTCTGCCATAAATAGGAACTCATTTCCCTCAGCTAGAAAAGCATAGTCATTCTCATCGTCAGAGCTGTCACTGTTACTTTCTCCTATTGAGTCACTTTTTTATTTTATATATAACCCTTTTTGTTCTTGAAAAAGTTTTTCTTTTTAGCAGAATGCGGTTCTACCTTTTTGACATTTTCAATTTGCTCGGCGTTGTCTTTATTAAATGGACATTTTACAGCGAAGTGTCCTACCTTGCCACAGTTAAAATATTTTAATGAAAGTTTTCCTTTATACTTCCTGATCCTCTCTTTAGTCTTCTAACAAAATTTGCTTCTTCACCATTAGTCTCCTCAAAATCGAGCACAAAGGTTTCTTCTTTTGCAGATTTTACTACTTTGAAGGTTGCGTCTCTCTTGATTGTGTCTATCTCTCCCATCCTCATTGCATAGGCTGTGAATGTTCTATGTAGTTCATCAATGGTAAGCTTGTCCAAATCTCTCACTTCTTCAATGGCCAAAATTTTGGAGTCATATCTTGATGGAAGGGATCTCAGAACCTTTTTGACAACAGTCGATTCTTCTATTGTTTCTCCAAGTCCTCTTATGGCATTGACTATCTCATCTACTCTGAGGAGGTAGTCCGCTATCTTCTCTTCTTCATTCATTTTCAGGGTTTCAAACTGTCCTTTGTGCGTTTGCAGCTTGGCCTATTTCACTTTAACATCTCCATAGATACCTTTCAATTTATTTCAGATGTCTTTTGCACTCTGACAGTGCATAACTTTGACAAACTCAGAGTTTGACAATCCACAAAGAATAGCATTCTTGTCTTTGGCGTTGTTTTTATAAGCTTTTTTGGCCATCTGATCAGCAAGCGTTGTGTAACCATTTACCACTGACATCCATACATCAAACCCTAGGAAAGACAAATATGCTTTTATTCTTATGCTCTAAAGAGCATAGTTAGACCCATTGAATAGAGGAGCCTTGTTTAATGAAGATCCTTCTTGACAGGGCATTGTGTTCACCAACCACGATCTACCTGAGCCGATTAAGCTTCTCCTAAGGAACTTGCGCTCTGATACCAATTGTTGAACACACTATCTACTGAGAGGGGGGGTGAATCAATAGATGAGCTAAAACCTGGTTATTAAAACTTTTAAACAAGATACTCAAAGTATATGCAAAGTAAAAATCATAACATAGATCACACACACACAAAAATGCTCAACACCATATTTTAACGTGGAAACCCAGAGGGAAAAACCACGGTGAGAAACACTGCTAGAAGCTACTATTATAATCCAACCTCACAGAAAAAAGATCTCACAGACAAACCTCACTAGTTACATTCAAGAGCACCCACTCTAAGGAAGCGTCAACTTCCTAACTGATCACCAACTCAATTTTTCTGATGACACCAACCTATCAGAGAAATGAAGCTGCAACTTCAAAAATACAGAAGAGATTCGAAATGAACCTTGTACACTTTTCTGTTACAAGTCTAGTCTATAATTGTGCCTTAGGTGTGTGTCTTCTCAGTTTCTCTGTCTTTATCTCTTTGTGTCTGGATATCTTCTACTTTGACACACCTTATTTTCTTTGCCCCTTTCACGCTGTCTGCATATGTCCTCTCTCGACAATTTTGAGTTAACACTGTAATTATTATTGCAGCCGCAGTAGAAAGACAACACCTTTCAAATGATTTTTTTGTAGCATATATAGATCGATGCATCTTAGGATTGTCTCTCTGTAAAGTGTTCACACTTCAACTGAACTTAACTAGTTCAACCTTTTGATCTATATTCAATGCAACTTCGACTTTGTGTCTCGATTCATGCTTCACTCGGCAATGTTCAAAATTTTCTTTACTGTCTTTGGCATTTGCACTTCAACTGCACTTAACTACGCCACTTCCTCCATCACTTCTGGTCTGCATTTAATGTGACTCTGACTTCGTGTCTCGATTCATGCTTCAAACGACAATGTTCAAATTTCTTTACTGTCTTTGGCATCTGCACTTAACGGCGCCGTTTCTTTGATCACTTCGATTGAAATATCTCGAGCTCTGTGAATATATATCGAGTTCATCACCAGTTCCAGTTGTTCTTATACAGACAATTAGAAGACATTGATTGCAGGCTTTTTCAAATTCTTTTGTCGCACCAAGTTCACGTTCTTTTCTTTGTCGGATCTTTCCTTATGACCTTTTGACACTTGTCAAATGCGTGTGCTCTCGGAGGATCATCTGAGTTTGCTTTGCCATTAACCATCGAGCTCCTTTTCTTACCATTTTGCATCTCGCTGCTTTCTATACCATGGGTTCGCTTCCACTCCTTTAGATTATCCTCGATGTTCTCGATATTTATCCTTTGTATTTAGCGTTAAACTTTGACATGTTGGCGTGATCTCATTTTCTTCGGCATTCTTGTAATGTTTTTGCACCATTGATCCTTGTAGATTAGCTCGATCTTTAACATGCCTTGTCCCTTTGAGAATGCCCTATAAGACTTCCACACTTTATCTTTGGCAAAGTTGCAAGTGATATTTCTCTTCGGACAATTTGTTGCGGGCTTTTTGTCAAGGGCATTTCAAGACAATTTCTAATGACCTTTTGTCCGGGTTTATTTCATCCTGAAGTGTCCTCCAATTTCTCCGAAAGAAATCGTCATTGGCTTCTAATTGGAGATGTCTTTCGAAAATCTTTTCTGCGGACTTTTTGTCCACATCATTTCCTCGAACTTTTTGTCCACGCGTCATTTCTTCGGACTTTTTGTCCACAAGGCATTTCTTCGGACTTTTTATTTGCGTGGCATTTCTTCGGACTTTTTGTCTGCAAGGCTTTTCTTCGGGCTTTTTGTCCGCAGGCCATTACTTCGGAATTTTTGCAATCTACCCTTCGGCTTTTCTACAAGTGTCCACATGCACTTTGCAACGTTCAAAAGATACCCTTCTGACTTTTTGCAATGGTCCACTTGCCCTTCGGACTTTTTGAAAAGGTTCACTTGCCCTTCGAAACTTTTGCAATGGTCCACACACCATTCGGCATTTTTGAAAAGATCCCTTTGGAAGCTTTGTACGGTCCACTTACCCTTCAGAGTTTCTGAAAAGATCCCTTCGGAACTTTTGTTCGGGACAATTTTTCCGAATGAATTCTCGAAGACACTTTTTCCGAAAGAATTCCAAGTGGCACTCATTTCCTTAGGAAACTTTGTTGCGGACAATTTGTCCGACAACAATTTAGTCAATTTTCCCGAAAGAATTGCCTTTAACGTTTTCCCAAAAGAATTCCCTTATTAGCTGTGTGCAGTTTGTCCGAGAAAATTGTCTTTACCAATATTTCAGAAAGAATTCCCTCAATCAAATCTGCTCAACTCAAGTCTTCTTGAATTTTCCCGATTGCCTCTTCTGAGTAAGAGCACTTCACAAACGCGATTTACTCCATAGGTCTACTCAACTCAACCTTTGGCATTAATACATGATCAGTTTCAATCTCAATGACATCAAGAACATTAACCTTTGACATCAATGACAATTCCATGCTGCCTTAGATGGAAATGATAACTGTTCAGTCCTCAGACTGCTTTCTGTATCTTGATATCAACGCTGTCTGAAATATTCCGAGCCAATTTTTTTCAAATTTTCGATTACAATCAACAGAGCAATACACAGTCGTTAGGGTTAGCCTTAAACCAAAACGATACTGAAGCAACTCTAACCAGAATGTACACCAGGATTTCGAGGAGGGCAAGGTGTGAGCATTGGTCAGAGGACCTGAATGTAGAAACAGAGCTGGAAGGAACTCTAACCAAGAATGGCGCCGATGATGGCGAGCATATGGTCAGAGGATCTTCTACTACTACAAGTACTGAAAAGAAACTCAACACCAAGTATGTGCTCCCCAATCTAGTATGGAGTTGAGGCGACCATATGGCTGAGTGCTATGAATTACAATGCTAAAGAAACTCAACACCAAGTATGTGCTACCCAATCTAGTATGGAGTTGAGGCGACCATATTGCGGAGTGCTACAAATTACAATGCTATGAAGGGAAATAAGCAAGAACGCTGAAATACTCGACGTCAAGAATGTGCTTTCCAACCCGAGATGGAATGAGAGCTACCATATGACGGAGATATATAGTATTACAATGCAGTTTCAGAATATAAGATAAGCATTACAAATCATGATCAAGCAAGATTAAAGAACTACTGTCAGTACTACTGTCAGCTTACAATATGATAGAGAATTCGCCTGTCAAGAGCATAGAGTTAGAACAATTCAACGAGCATTTAAATAAAGAATTCTCCTTGCTTAATGGAAATACCGAGACTGCTTTCTTCTCTCAAAAAAACAGATTCAAGATTCTGATCTGTTCTGATCTACACCTTTAAATGTAAAAACAGCAACCTGAGATCACACTAAAATGGACATATCTCTCACACAATTCATTCAATTGACGTGAAACGAAAAGCAAAAGACCCTAATGATGAAGGTGCCCAAGATTGAAACACAAAACAGACCCAAAAGTTTCTATTTAATTTATACACGAATCCCAATGCAAACACAGATGGTACAACCCAGCAAGAGGGGCGATTTGCCTTTAAAAATCACAGCCTTCGTTAAAAATTCCACAACTTATAGAGAAGGTTCGCCCTTCACATATAGAGAGATATAGACAATACCCATAATGAATTTTTTTGTCTTTTTTGACTTATGAATAAAAACACAATCTGCTATGAGAAATATGAATTACCTGAATCTCTCTAATATGCATACACTGATCTATAAAACCACACACTGACTACAATGCACAAATCCCACTACAAAACAATCAAACTACACTATCTCACCACTAATCGCTATCTTTCAAGCGAGACGCAATGCCAAGCTAGGAGGCTTTCATTCCTCGAAGCAATCCCAAAGCCAATTCGACAGCATAACATTCCTGTAGCTAAAGATCATCCAAATGAGGACCAATGGCTTCTTTTTATAATTTTCGGTTGACCCTTCTAGAAACCCTAATCCTCCAATAGATGGCGTCCCACTTTTCCAAGCAAAATTTTGACTTTATATTATAAACTTTATTTCCTCCTTGAAGTTGGCGCCCAACTTGAGCTTGGATTAAATCTTTAATAAGAATTATAATTAATTCCTTCAATAAGGCGCCCACCCCATAAAGAACATCTTTTAAAACAACTTAAAGTGAAGTAGCTAGGCCAAGGGAAAAGTCAATGTTAAAATATAACATTAAAACATGACTTAATTAAAATAATTCGACTTATCTCTCCATTTGTGCCCCAAAGCCCAAAAATGAGTAAGCCAACTGATCAGAGTGAAATGGAAAGCCAACCGTGCCGAAACCAATAGGACCATTGCCAGAAATAAAATTTACTAAAAATAGTAAATTCCTGAAGATGCTCATAATGCCAAGAAGAACATATCACTGTGAAGCTCTCTGAAAACTCAGAAAGAATCCGCCATTTAATCAACCAACCTCAAGCAAGAGCATCCTTCAAAACAAGAAACCCCAATTTTTACCTTCTGAGTACCCTATGGGTCTCAGGGATAGGCCAACGGTCACTGGAAAGATCATGCTCGAGAAGGGGACATTACAGTCCGCCCTCCCCAAGATTGCTTGTCCTCAAGCAATCGCAAACCTGGATGCTGCAGAATCTCATCATTTTCCCAAGTTGCATCCTCCATAGGCAAATTTTTCCACTTCACCAAGTATTCTCTAATTGTTCTTTTCCTCAAAGAACGTTCTCTGTAATCAAGTATCTCTTCTGGAATTAAAACCAATTGTCCTTCTTCATCCAAAGGTGGCAACTGTGATGAAGATACAACATTGTGTCCAAGTGCCTTCTTGAGGTGAGACACATGGAAGACATTGTGTACTCTGCTATCAGAAGGTAGCTATAACTCATAAGCTACTGCTCCAACCTTTCTGATAACCTTGAATGGCCCATAGAAACAAGGTTTGAGCTTCTCAGCTCCACTCTTCTTGAGAGTAGACTGTCTGTAAGGTTGTAATCGAAGATAAACCATATCCCCAACCTCGAAAGAGCGCTCAATACGTCGTTGATCGGCATACATCTTCTGCTGATTCTGTGCCATCTGAAGATTGTTCCTCAATGATTTCATGATATCTTGACTCTGCTGCAATAAGTCCTTGGCTTGAGGATCTTTGCTATCACCAAACACCAAATCAGCAAAGCTAGGAGCTTCATAACCATAAAGAGCCAAGAAAGGTGACATCTTTATTGACATGTGGAAATAAGAATTATAGCAGTACTCGCCTATGTGAAGCCACTTCGCCCATGCTCTTCGCTGCTCGAAAACATAGTTTCTCAAATAGCCTTCCAACCACTTGTTCACTATTTCCGTTTGTCCATTTGTTTGGGGGTGATAACTAGTGCTTGGAGTAAGCACAGTACCACTCATTCTGAAGACCTCTTGCCAAAAAGTGCTTAGGAACTTGCTGTCCCTATCACTCACAATGTTTTTTGGCAGCCCATGTAACCTAAACACCTCATGAAAAAACAGATCTGCAACTTGGGCTGCTGAAAAAGAGCTGGTAATGGCGAAGAAGTGAGCAAATTTGGTTAGTCTATCCACTACAACATAGATACAATCCTTCCCTTGGACTTTGGGCAATCCCGTGATGAAGTCCATTGATATGCTTTCCCTTTTTTGGTTGGGAATAGGGAGAGGTTGCAGCAATCCGGCTGGTAGAGTATGTTCATTCTTGTTTATTTGACAAGTGGGACACTCCTGAATGTAGCATTGAACTTCCCCTTTCAACCCTTTCCAAGAAAATCTTTCCTGGATCTGCCTATATGTCTTAAAGAATCCTTGATGACCAGCAAGCGGAATGTCATGAAATGTCAACAAAATTTTATTTTTGAGCTTAGAATCGGCCACCAAAAAGATCCTACCCTTGTAGTGAATCAGCCCTTCAATCACCTTGTACCTTTCATCATGAAAAGTACCCTCAATAACTCTAGTTGCAAACTATTTTTGGCATAATCAGCAAGCAACATGTTCTTCTAATCAGCAATAAGCTCGCACAGTGAGCTTAAATGCGGTCTCTTAGATAGAGCATCAGCCACAATGTTGTTTTTCCCCTTGACATACTCGATGTCAAAATCGTAAGCTTGGAGCTTACTCACCCACTTTTGTTGCCTTTCGTTCAGATCCTTCTGATGCATAAAGTGCTTGAGACTGTTATGATCAGTCTTGACCACAAACTTGTTTCCCACCAAATACTATCTGAACTTAGCTAATGCATGCATAATGGCAAGCATTTTCTTGTCATAAATGGAGTAGGTTCTTTCAACACCTCTTAGCTTTCTCCTCTCAAACACTATGGGATGTTTGTTTTGCATCAAAATAGCCCCAACTCCTTCACCAGATGCATCACACTGTAGCTCGAAAGGCTTGGAGAAATCCGGAATAGCCAAAACCGAACAAGAGCTCATGATCCTCTTAACCTTATCAAAAGTAGATTGAGCCTTTTCTGACCAACAAAAGGCCCCTTTTTTCGTGAGATCAGTAAGAGGAGCAGCATTCTGTGAGTACCCTTTCACAAATTTTCTGTAAAATCCACAAAGACCCAAGAACCCTTTCAATTGAGTCAAGTTCTCAGGAGGTGGCCAATCAACAACGGCCTTGATCTTTTCCAGATCAACCTTTACTCCCTCAGCACTGATTATGTGACCAAGGTACAGTAACTCCATTCCAAATTCACATTTGGATGCTTTGGCGAACAAGCTCTCAAATTCTAGGATGCTAAGCACTTCCTCCAAGTGCTTGAGGTGTTCATCCCATGTCTTGCTAAAAATCAGGATATCATCAAAAAATATCAATACAAACTTCCTCAGCTGTTTCTGAAAAACTCTGTTCATGCAAGACTGGAAAGTAGCAGGAGCATTAGTCAACCCAAATGGCATGACTAGAAACTCGAAGTGGCCATAGTGACATCTAAACGCTGTCTTCTCAACATCTGATCCCCTCATCCTAATCTGGTGGTAGCCCGATCTCAAATCGATCTTTGAAAAGAACTTGGCTCCATGTAGCTCATCTATCCTTGGAATGGAGTATCGGTTTTTGATGGTGCTTTGATTCAAAGCACGATAGTCCACACACATGCGCATGGTACCATCCTTCTTCTTCACAAGAACCACTGTTGAAGCGAAGGGGCTCTTGCTTGGGCGAATGAAGCCCATCTCCAAGAGTTCCTGAATGTTTTTTCTCAATCTCATCCTTCTGCTTCTTGGGGTACCGATATGGAGTTGTAATAACCAGTTTAGCTCCTTCCTTGAGCTCTATGATATGTTCCGAACCTCGTTCAGGTGGTGGTCCAGGAAGCAAATCAGCAAATACCTTGCTCTTCTTTGTGAGTAGAGACTGAACATCAGGAGGATCGTCTCTTAGTTTCAACCGGACTAGTAGGAAGAATCATACATTCTGCAACCCACTTAGCTTGATCATGACGGATCAGCCTTGCCATTCTCTTGAATGACACAACCCAAGGTCCCCCATTGGACATTCCTCTTAGTACTATCCTCTTCCCATCGGATTGAAACTTGAGCTCCATAGTTTGCATAGTTAAGGAGATCTCTCCAAGTGATCGCAGCCATTGAATGCCTAGAACGACATCCGTATCTCCAATGTTGACTACATAGAAGTCATCCTTGACTTCATAGTTTCCCAATTGCATAGTCATGTTTGAAATCTTCTTGGTGCATGAGATGTGGAACCCATCAGCAACCATGACCTTGAAGCCTTCAAACTCTTCTGTTTGCAGCCCCTTCTTTGACACCACAACTTCATCAATGAAGTTATGTGTTGCTCTAGTGTCGATCAAAGCAACTATTTGCTGCCCCTTAATCATCCCTCGAACTTTGAAGGATTCTTTCCTTTGGAAGCTCGAAAATTGAGCCAAAATGTTTCCACTTTCCTTTTCATCTTCAAACTCTTATGGAGCTCTTTCCACTTCAATATCTTCAAAATCAGACTGCTAGTTTGAAAAATCAGAATTACTTTCACCAGTTGAATAGTACTCAATCTGGTGAAATTTGACTCCCTTTGGGCAAACATGATCTTGAGACCACTTTTCTCTACACCGGAAACATAGCCCCTTTCTTTTGAGTTTGTTCAGTGTCTCAGGATCCAATCTTGTGACATGAGGATTATGCGGATTGAACTCCTTATGCTGAGGTCTTAAAGGAGGTCTATGATGAGGTCTTTTTCCTTTATCCCCCTTGTGAAAGGATGGCTTGGATTGAAACTTCGCCTTAGGAGCAACCCACTCCATGTTTCTTGCTTTCGTCATTGCCTCCTGTAGGGATGGTGGATCAAAGGCTTTAATCCAACCCTTGAGTGGTTCCATCAATCCTTCACTGAAAAGGATCACCAACCGCCTCTCCGTGATCCCAGTGACCATTACTGAAAGTCTCTAGAACTCAGCTATGTAGGCATCAACTGTGCCATACTGCTTCAACTGTGCCAATTCTCTGAAATGTATTTCAGGATCTTTTTTATCAAATCTCTCGATGAGCCTATTGGTGAACTCATCATAGGTAGTGATAGACCGATGACCTAAGGTGACTAGGCCATGGTACCACCACTCGTGCACCACCCCATCAAGGTGTAGCGTAGCAAACTTTATCGCCTCCTCTTCTACCATGGGTCTAAGAGCTAGATAGTTGTCCAACTTCTGTATCCAAGCTTGAGCTGAACTGTTATCACTCCCGTCATAGTGTGGAAGTATAACCTTGTTGACAGCTTGATACAAATCCCCTTGAACTGTTGTTCTTCTTTCCTCATAATGTCTGTCTTGTCCCTTACTCTTTCTCTTATGATCCATAAAGTCATTATAGGACACGTCCATCTTGATGTCATCAGGGATAGAATCATACTCCGCATGGCCAAGTCTCAACTGTTCCACGAATAAAGCATTCTCTTCAGGATCAGGTTGGGTGTTTACTGGTGCTAAGAAGGTGGGTTTGAAGGGCCTGGAAGAAATGTATGTGTTGTTTGAAACAGGCTGAGCAGCACGTCCCTCATGTTGGTTAGAGGCAATGTGCTCCCCTCTATATCTTGGGTTGTTCTGTGGAGTTGTGTTCTGGCCCACTTTCCCCATCATGAGAGATACCATATCCATCAAGGCATCCATCTTCCTTTCAAATCTCTTTCCGGGACTTATCGATCTCTCTCTTCCCTTCCCACTATCATCTCTATTGTTGGTAAACCTCTCGTTACCCCCGATTGACCTCTCACCTTCTGCAATATCTATTTCCTAAGAAGACTCCCAATGAGCCCTCAAGACCTCTAAAGCTGTCTGACCTTCTGGAGCCTGATACCACTGAAACTGTTTTGCAACTTTCTTATCTTCCCTTGCTATGTATCTCTTTTCTCTGTCACTCATAGATGGTTTGTTCACAGGATGGCAGGATACTTAGCTCTAATACCACTGAAATATTCCGAGCCAATTTTTTTCAAATTTTCAATTACAATCAACAAAGCAATACACAGTCATTAGGGTTAGCCTTAAACTAAAACGATACTAAAGCAACTCTAACCAGAATGTACACCAGGATTCCGAGGAGGGCAAGGTGTGAGCATTGGTCAGAGGATCTGAATGCAGAAACAGAGCTGGAAGGAACTCTAACCAAGAATGGCACCGATGATGGCGAGCATATGGTTAGAGGATCTTCTACTACTACAAGTACTGAAAAGAAACTCAACACCAAGTATGTGCTACCCAATCTAGTATGGAGTTGAGGCGACCATATGGTGGAGTGCTATGAATTACAATGCTAAAGAAACTCAACACCAAGAATGTGCTACCCAATCTAGTATGGAGTTGAGGCGACCATATTGCGGAGTGCTACAAATTACAATGCTATGAAGGGAAATAAGCAAGAATGCTGAAATACTCGACGTCAAGAATGTGCTTTCCAACCCGAGACGGAATGAGAGCTACCATATGACGGAGATATATAGTATTACAATGCAGTTTCAGAATATAAGATAAGCATTACAAATCATGATCAAGCAAGATTAAAGAACTACTGTCAGTACTACTGTCAGCTTACAATATGATAGAGAATTCGCTTGTCAAGAGCATAGAGTTAGAACAATTCAACGAGCATTTAAATAAAGAATTCTCCTTACTTAATGGAAATACCGAGACTACTTTCTTCTCTCAAAATACAGATTCAAGATTCTAATCTGTTCTGATCTGCACCTTTAAATGTAAAAACAACAACCTGAGATCACACTAAAATGGACATATCTCTCACACAATTCATCCAATTGATGTGAAACGAAAAGCAAAAGATCCTAATGATGAAGGCGCCCAAGATTGGAACACAAAATAGACCCAAAAGTTTCTATTTAATTTATACACGAATCCCAATGCAAACACAAATGGTATAGCCCAGCAAGAGGGGCGATTTGCCTTTAAAAATCACAGCCTTCATTAAAAATTCCACAACTTATAGAGAAGGTTCGCCCTTCACATATAGAGAGATATAGACAATACCCATAATGAAATTTTGTCTTTTTTGACTTATGAATAAAAACACAATCTGCTATGAGGAATATGAATTCCCTGAATCTCTCTAATATGCATAAACTGATCTATAAAACCACACACTGACTACAATGCACAAATCCCACTACAAAACAATCAAACTACAATATCTCACCACTAGTCGCTATCTTTCAAGCGAGACGCAATGCCAAGCTAGGAGGCTTTCATTCCTCGAAGCAATCCCAAAGCCAATCCGGGAGCATAACATTCATGTAGCTAAAGATCATCCAAATGAGGACCAATGGCTTCCTTTTATAATTTCCGATTGACCCTTCTATAAACCCTAATCCTCCAATAGATGGCGTCCCACTTTCCCAAGCAAAATTTTGACTTTATATTATAAACTTTATTTCCTCCTTGAAGTTGGCGCCCAACTTAAGCTTGGATTAAATCTTTAATAAGAATTATAATTAATTCCTTCAATGAGGCACCCACCCCATAAAGAACGTCTTTTAAAACAACTTAAAGTGAAGTAGCTAGGCCAAGGGGAAAGTCAATGTTAAAATATAACATTAAAACATGACTTAATTAAAATAATTTGACTTATCTCTCTATTTGTGCCCCAAAGCCCAAAAATGAGTAAGCCAACTGATCAGACTGAAATGGAAAGCCAACCGTGCCGAAACCAACAGGGCCACTGCCAAAAATAGAATTTACTAAAAATAGTAAATCCTTGAAGATGCTCAGAATGCCAAGAAGAACATATCACTGCGAAGCTCTCTGAAAACTCAGAAAGAATCTGCCATTGAATCAACCAACCTCAAGCAAGAGCATCCTTCAAAACAAGAAACCCCAATTTTTACCTTTCGACTAGCCTGTAGGAACCCCAAATTCCCTCTGATTCTGACAACTGACTGTTTATATGTTTTTTTCTGAAGTTTTGAATTTTTTTGATGTTTTTGGGTTTTTTGCCAGTATTTGAAGAAAATGCGATTTTTGCATAAAAGATAAATAAATTCTATAAAAATGATCTAACTCTGTAAATTGAATATTATACTGCAAACTCCAAGCTTCTTTTTAATATAAAATCTTCCTGAATCGATTACAAAGAAAACCAGATGCATAAAAGGTAAAAAGCAATAATATTTTAAAAACCTGGTTATTCTGGTACAACATTAAATGCCCAGCTGAAAATGGTACGGCCACATATGTTTAGCATCCTTTCTTGAATCTGGTGACCTCTGCTTGCTCCCTAAACAACTGCGCTCCCAAATGATGAAGAGCAGGAGCAGAAAGGGGGCGTAATTCCCAATGACAAAAAAGGTACGGCCTGCTGTGAATAGTATGGCCAGGTACAGGTACGGCTGGGTTGAAACCAACAATTAATGCTGCTGTACGCCCTGTTATCCAGACTCTCCCAATCTCCAAAAAATAGGCGCCTAAATACCCCTTGTCTGTATGATGAATACTCTGATGAAACCTGAAATGATATCCTCTAAAGATCACTAATTTCTCCTGAATGAAGAAACCCCTGTTGCAATAAATCAGGTGTTATTTCACACCCTCTGAATTGCTTCCAATGGAGATGGCACGTTCTCCAAGGAATTTGAACCTGAAACCCTGAAGCTTCTTGCTCAGACCAAAATGATCAATTTTCAATTCTCCAAAATGACATAATGGCACTCCTCCCAATGCAAAAGCATAAATAACCCAAGAGGTGCGATTTCCTCCATAATAGGGTTTTTAATTAAAAATCGCACTTTAATTTTAATATTTTCAACTTAGGCCAAATTTTATAATAATATTAAATTTGACCCCTTTCTTGATGATGGGCGCCCCCTCAGCATTAAAAACACTTAAGTTATAATTTTTAATTATAACTTAATATAATAGTCTCACAATATTAATATTTAATTGATACAAATTAAATATTAATATTTTCCTCGTTACTCGCCCGATGACCGAACCGTCTTAAGCGGTCATACACTGGAGTGATTCCGAATGCTGTCAACCCATATTGCCAAAAATAGCAGGGGTCCCACACTGACCACCAAGAACTGCTAAAAATAGTAACTTCTGCCAAAAGTGTCCGATCGAGCCCAAACGAAGCCAACTGATCAAACTCTGCCACTCTGAAGCATGTGCCAAGCTTCCAGGTGACCCTCTATCCAATCGATCAGCCTACGAGGGTCGTATGATAGGCTAATCCTGTGCTCCGAGAGATGTCACTGAGAAGGGGACATGACAGTCCGCCCCTCCTGAAATTGCTTGTCCTCAAGCAATCTCAATGCTGGATGCTGTAGAATATCCTCACTCTCCCATGTCGCATCCTCAACCGGCAAATCTCTCCATTTCACCAGATATTCCCTGATAGTCCTCCTACGCAACTGTCTCTCCCTATACTCCAGGATGGACTCGGGTACTAAAATCAATTTTCCCTCATCATCTAAGGGAGGTAGAACTGCAGACGGTACCACACGATGACCCAACGCCTTCTTGAGGCGTGATACATGAAAAACGTTGTGTACCCTGCTCTCTGCTGGAAGCTCAAGCTCGTAAGCCACCTCGCCAACTCTCCTCAGGATCCTGAAAGGTCCGTAATAGCGTGGCTTGAGCTTCTCGGACCCACTCTTCCTAAGAGTGGACTGACGGTAGGGCTGCAGCATGAGGTAAACCATGTCACCCACTTCGAAATGCCTCTCCGTCCTCTTCTGATCTGCATACTGTCTCTGCTGATTTTGTGCCTTAGCTATATTTTCCTTGAGAGCCCTCATAGTGTCCTGACTCTCCTACAACCAACCTCCTGCACTCGGCACTCTACTGTCGCTCAGTAGCAAATCAAGGAAACTCGGTGCCTCATACCCGTACAACGCCATGAAGGGTGACATCTGAATGGTCATATGGAATGTCGAGTTATAGCAATACTCGCACAAATGTATCCATTTGACCCACGCCTTCTGCTGCCCTGCTATGTAGTTTCGGAGGTATCCTTCCACCCACTTGTTCACAATCTCTGTCTGCCCATCAGTCTGTGGGTGGTAGCTAGTGCTCGGAGTGAGCTCAGTCCCACAAAGTCTGAAAACCTCCTGCCAGAAGTTACTCAGGAACCGACTATCTCTGTCGCTCACGATACTCCGAGGCAACCCATGAAGTCTGAATACCTCGCGAAAGAAAACCTCTGCTACCTGCGTAGCTGTGTAAGTCGTGGTGATCGGAAAGAAGTGGGCATACTTCATAAGCCGATCCACAACTACATAAATGCAATCACGCCCTTGGGCTTTAGGCAAGCCCGTGATAAAATCCATCGACAGGCATTCCCACTTCCTGTCAGGAATCGGAAGTGGCTGCAACAAACCTGCCGGGTACGTGTTCACCTGCTTGTTCTGCTGACAAACAGGGCACTCACACACATACTGAAGAACATCTGTCTTGAGTCCTTTCCAAATGAATCTCTCCCAAATCTGCCTATATGTTTTGAAATATCCAGGATGTCTTGCTGTAGGCGTGTCATGAAAGGCTCGCATAACAATGTTCTTCACCTCTGACCCTGGGATCAAATATATCATGTGCTTGTAAATGATCAAATCATTCACAAGTGTATACCTGGTATCAACTGCTGATCCCTCAACAATGCTGGAGGCCCAACTGTCCTTGGCATACTCTGCCACTATCATATGCCTCCAATCCTCTGAAATATGAACCATAGTGCTCAAGTACGGCTTACGTGAAAGTGCATCAGCCACTACGTTCTGTGTACCTTTGATAAATGAGATATCAAAGTCATAAGCCTGCAACTTACTGACCCACTTCTGCTGCCTATCATTGAGATCTCGCTGTCCTAAGAAGTGTCTCAAGCTGTTATGATCAGTTTTAATGCAAAATTTGCTGCCGACAAGATACTGTCGAAATTTTGCTAAGGCATGCATGATTGCGAGCATCTCCTTATCATATATACTATACAATCTCTCGGGTCCTCTGAGCTTGCGGCTCTCATACACAATCGGGTGCTTGTCCTGCATAAGCACCGCTCCAATGCCCTCACCTGATGCATCGCATTGAAGCTCAAACGGCTTCGTAAAGTCGGGTAGTGCTAGAACAGGGCATGTAGTCATCAGCTCCTTGAACTTCATAAAACACTCCTGTGCCTCTGAAGTCCAAACAAAAGCCCCCTTCTTCAATAAATCTGTCATCGGGGCTGCATGTCGTGAATACCCATTCACGAATCTGCGGTAGAACCCACATAAACCGAGAAACCCTCTCAACTGTGTCAGGTTCGCCGGTGTAGGCCAGTCAACAATGGCGCGGATCTTTTCAGGATCCATGCGCACTCCATCTTCACTAATGATGTGACCGAGATATAGCAATTCGGTCATCCCTATGTCACACTTGGATTCCTTGGCGTACAAGGACTCCCTTTCCAAGATATTCAACACTGTCTCCAAATGAGCTATATCTCGGTCACATCATTAGTGAAGATGGAGTGACCAAGTCCTGCTATATATGAGGATGTCATCGAAAAAGACCAACACAAACCTCCTCAGTAATGGATGAAAAACCCTGTTCATCGTAGACTGAAAAGTGGCTGGTGCGTTAGTAAGTCCAAATGGCATCACTACGAACTCGAAGTGCCCACAATGGCATCGGAAGGCAGTCTTCTCTATGTCCTGCTCTCGGACCCTGATCTGATGATATCCAGACCGTAAATCAATCTTAGTGAAGTAACATGACTTATGGAGCTCATCAATAAGCTCGTCAATCCTCGGTATCGGGTATCTATTCTTAATTGTCCTCTTATTCAGGACCCTGTAATCAATGCACATGCGTAATGTCCCATCCTTCTTCTTCACCAACACAACCGAAGAAGCAAATGGTGACTTGCTAGGCCGAATGTGACCCATAGCAAGTAACTCCTTTATTGTCTTTTCTATCTCATCCTTCAATCTTTTAGGATGCCTGTAAGGGGTTATCATGACGGGTTTCGCACCCTCCTCGAGCTCAATGATGTGCTCTATGCCCGTCTGGAGGTCTACCTGGTGGAATATCACTGAACACCTTGTCATGCCTGACTCTCAACTCCTGTATATCCGGATGATAGTCTATCTTTTGCTGTCCCTCCTGTATAGGTGCTAAATGACACTCGGCAGCCCACTCTACCATGTCGTGACGCATAAGCCACTCCATCCGGCGGAAAGAAATTGTTTTGATGTTGCTGTCCCGAATTGCCTTAAGTATGTGTGTCTTTCCGTCAACATCAAAACGGATCTCCATGTCGTTGAGACGAAGTGTGACCTCATCCAATGAATGTAGCCACTTCATCCCCAAGACCAAATCAATGTCCCCCATATTAACAACATAGTAATCTGCCTTGAACTCATATTTGTTCAAGCATAAAGGGAGATCCTTAATCATGCGTTCACATTTCAAAGTGTACCCATTGGCCACTTTGACTCTTATGCCCTCGAACTCCTCAGTGATGAGTCCACGTTTCTCAACAAATCTAGCATCTATGAAATTATGCGTGGCTCCTGTATCAAGTAGGGTAATGACCCTCTGTCTTGCCAACACACCACGAATCCGGAAAGAACCCTCCTGCTGGATACTAGATAAACGGGCCTCCTGTACCTGAAGCTCGGGCTCTATCTCAACTCTATGCTCTGGAGCCTCTGGCTCTGAATCCTCGGAACTCTCCTGCTGTTCGGAATCCTCTGATTCCGAGTCCTCATAGAACGCCCACATAATACGATTTGCCTTGCCCTTAGGTCTTAGAGGACAATCGTGATTAGCGTCATATGGTCCTTTGCAGTAGAAGCAAAGCTTCTTCCTGCGTAGGTCATTAAGGGCCTCATGATCCAAAGGTGGGGCTGCTGATTTTCCTTTTGGATCATTCCTAGAGTTTGATTTTTCTTTGCTAAAATCAGACTTATCCTTATTCCTGTTAAAGCCCTTGTTATCCCTGAATGATGAAGAACCTCTGGAGCTGAATTTACTCGATAGTGCTGCTAACTCCATGTTTCGTGCTTTCTTCATCGCCTCCTGTAATGAAGGAGGATCAAAAGCTTTGATCCAACCTCGCAATGGCTCTGACAACCCCTCCATGAAGAGTACTACCAAGCGCCTCTCGGAGATGTTAGGGACCATAAAACGGATACCTTCTGGAAGTCACCTATGTAGGTCTCTACACTACCACTCTGCCTCAACTGTGCCAAGTCTCGGAAGTAGGTTTCTGGATCCTTCTTGTCAAAGCGCTCAACCAACCTGTCCACAAACTCCTGGTATGTAGTGATCCTGTCATGCTGTAAAGTCACCATACCGTGGTGCCACCAGTCGTAGGCAACTCCCTCAAGATGCAATGTAGCATATCTAATGGCGTCACTCTCAGCCATCGGGCGCAGTGTAAGGAATGTATCAAGCTTGCTAATCCAAGCTTGGGCTGTCATCTTGCCACTACCATCGAACGTCGCCAAAGTGAGCCGGTTCGTAGCATGTTTTAGATCATTATTCTGTTGACGAGGCCTCCTATCCTGTCGAGATCTGTTATGCTCTCGCCTCTGTGTAATAAAACGGTCAAAAGTGATCATCTCTTTGACCGCAGGCGGTACCAACTCCCATTCTTCATGAGCTGCCATAAGGGTATCAGCGAATAACTCATCATGCTCCTCATCCGGTATAGCCTCGCCGGGCTCCTGTCTCGTGAAAGTGGGCCTAGTAGGCCTATTTGCTGTCCGTGACGCTGCCCTAGTAGCTCTCCGTGACCCTGCATCACTCCTGTCATCGTCACGGTTAGGTGACGGTCTCTTCGAAGTACCCAACCTCTGCAGTGCCGCTGCCACCTGCTGCAATACCTCATCGGACCGCCGTTGCCCTGCACGAAGATCTCTGAGTGTGTGCATGAACTCTGCACCCTCCTGATCTCTGTCATTATGTCCTGTCCTAGGTATATCTGTTCTGTCAGCCATATTTCCCGGCTGCTTGCTCAAACTCTGTTTCCTGTCAATCAGGGCTCGCCTGCGTGTGTAATACCTGGGTGACCCAATCTGATCTGGCTGCATAAGATAGCTAAACCCGTAGGATGGCAGGATTTAGCTCTGATACCACTGTAGGAACCCCAAATTCCCTCTGATTCTGACAACTGACTGTTTATATGTTTTTTTTCTGAAGTTTTGAATTTTTTTGATGTTTTTGGGTTTTTTGCCAGTATTTGAAGAAAATGCGATTTTTGCATAAAAGATAAATAAATTCTATAAAAATAATCTAACTTTGTAAATTGAATATTATACTGCAAACTCCAAGCTTCTTTTTAATATAAAATCTTCCTGAATCGATTACAAAGAAAACCAGATGCATAAAAGGTAAAAAGCAATAATATTTTAAAAACCTGGTTATTCTGGTACAGCATTAAATGCCCAGCTGAAAATGGTACGGCCACATATGTTTAGCATCCTTTCTTGAATCTGGTGACCTCTGCTTGCTCCCTAAACAACTGCGCTCCCAAATGATGAAGAGCAGGAGCAGAAAGAGGGCGTAATTCCCAATGACAAAAAAGGTACGGCCTGCTGTGAATAGTACGGCCAGGTACATGTACGGCTGGGTTGAAACCAGCAATTAATGCTGCTGTACGGCCTGTTATCCAGACTCTCCCAATTTCCAAAAAATAGGCGCCTAAATACCCCTTGTATGTATGATGAATACTCTGATGAAACCTGTAATGATATCCTCTGAAGATCACTAATTTCTCCTGAATGAAGAAACCCCTGTTGCAATAAATCAGGTGTTATTTCACACCCTCTGAATTGCTTCCAATGGAGATGGCACGTTCTCCAAGGAATTTAAACCTGAAACCCTGAAGCTTCTTGCTCAGACCAAAATGATCAATTTTCAATTCTCCAAAATGACATAATAGCGCTCCTCCCAATGCAAAAGCATAAATAACCCAAGAGGTGCGATTTCCTCCATAATAGGGTTTTTAATTAAAAATCGCACTTCTTTAATTTTAATATTTTCAACTTAGGCCAAATTTTATAATAATATTAAATTTGACCCCTTTCCTGATGATGGGCGCCCCCTCAGCATTAAAAACACTTAAGTTATAATTTTTAATTATAACTTAATATAATAGTCTCGCAATATTAATATTTAATTGATACAAATTAAATATTAATATTTCCCTCGTTACTCGCCCGATGACCGAACCGTCTGAAGCGGTCATATACTGGAGTGATTCCGAATGCTGTCAACCCATATTGCCAAAAATAGCAGGGGTCCCACACTGACGACCAAGAACTGCTAAAAATAGTAACTTCTGCCAAAAGTGTCCGATCAAGCCCAACGAAAGCCAACTGATCAAACTCTGCCAATCTGAAGCATGTGCCAAGCTCCCAGGTGACCCTCTATCCAATCGATCAGCCTACGAGGGTCGTATGATAGGCTAATCCTGTGCTCCGAGAGATGTCACTGAGAAGGGGACATGACAGCCTACGGGTCTCAAGAATAGGCCAACGGTCACTGGAAAAATCATGCTCGAGAAGGGGACATTACACTATCAGAAGTCTCCTTGCTCAAATTTCCAACATGTACTGGAAAGTATAGCAGACCAAAGAAACCGTTTTGAGAATAAACCAATGCAACTTTCAAGAGAAAACTTATGCATGTTCGTTGGTTGTCATTTGGGTACTCAGTCGCCTTCCACTGAGTGCAAAGAAAGTATATTAGAAATCTATACCAATAGTGAGCTATGCAATGCTAAATATAAGAAAAGAAACTAGGCCATTCTGAATATGACGAGAAATCAAATTTACAAGAGGTTTCGGAGGGAAATTCAGATTCCATGTGTCAAGAGTTAGCAAAGTCAAAAATGACGGTGCTTCTTCTACAAGTATTGCCTTTGTTTAGGCAAGCTGATAAGAAAAAGATTAAATCAAGAACTAGTTGAGCTACCTCTGGTAACGATGTCATGGATTCATTGGTTAACACCAAAATTCATTCAAAATCATATGAGCTAGACAAAAAAATGGCAGAGAATGTCTATTGTGAAGATGTGGGGCGCGATTAAAATAACAGGGATATCGAACAATAAGAGATGTCAATTGAACATGTCAAAAGTCATCCACATTTGCTAAAGGTCCTTGATATTGGTCAATATACTATAAGGATGGAACAATGATCAAACAATAAAAAACATGAAACCCTTGATGACATAAGATTGAACTATTGCATGGAATTCAGAATTACCGACCACCATATAGAGATCAAATCAAGATGAGGAATTTCTTTTGCTTATAGGAGAAAACAAAGAGACCCTTGCAGAGGGTAGGTTTGTGCAAGCTTTCAAAGGGACAAATATTCATGTGAGTCGTGTATTAACTAGAGATGAATACCCAGCTTGTCATGTCCCCACTCTAGTCCAGTATTGCAGGACATGAGAGTCAGCCTATTATGGGGTCTTGTAGGTTGACAGGTTGGTACAGAGACCCAGTTTGGTTTTTCAGTGTTGGACTTGGTGCTCTGGCAGGTTATTGATCAGTTGGGCGACATTTCTTGTTCGTGGGAGGCAGTTCCTACATTTGTGGAGGTTACTCCTATTTTTTAGGAGACTTGGTCAGGCCCAGGATTGGGACTCCATGGGATTCTATTCAGAGGTGCGGTTTCAGGGTGTTAGGGCTTGTTCCCTAAGTTTTAAGAGCATCCCTAGATTTTAGGGAGGAGACTGCCAGTGGTTCCTTGATTTTCGGCTCCAGTCACAGACAGGTGACAAGTTGTTTTGATAGTTCGTGTGATCGGTTGGACATTTCTTGGTTACTTTGGTTATATTTTTAATATTTCCGAGTTTCCGTCTTTTTTAAAATAAGGCTAAGTTATAGCCAATTTGGGGGTTATAAGGTGTTTCTGGCCTCTTCGGGATGCGTGTACTAGAGTGTAATAGCTCGTTGGAAAGGTCTCGAACTTTCCTAAATATTTCATTCTTATGTCGGAGCCATTCGGGGCACGGATTTCTGTTGAATTAAAAAGAAAGCATTATTTCTTATATTTTCAGCCTCTTAAAAAGAAATTATTATAATATGGACCTAAGCGCCCTTGGTCCACTTTTAGGGGATCGGATAAGTTTTAAAAAGAGATATAAGAGGCTTTGGGCGGACAAAGAGAGGCATCGACTTATCATATTTTTCTATTGAGAAGAGCGCGTGGTAGCTGGGCGCATTGGGACGCAAACCCCAATCGCATTACTGGTGGGACGTAGCCCCCACAAGGAGTTTGAATTATATTGTTGGCTGGGCGATTTGGTATATTGATTTGGCAAGGTTCTGGTGGGCCGCAGAAAAGAAGCGCAGCATTGTGGGCCGTAGAAAAGAAGCGCAGCATTGAGAAAGAGGAGGGCAATTTCATTTTGTGAAGAGTGGCGCGGCTGTCTTTGGGCCGATTGGGAATTCCGTACAGGCTGTATTTGACAGCCATCATTGCTTCCAGCAGCCTTTTTATATTGAAGATACCAGCTGGTCAATTTTCCACTATATCTGGGTGAAGGTTCAGCTATTCAGGTTGGCTGTTCTACATTGTCTTCCACTTGGATTTTAATGTCTGTCTGTAATCAGCTAGCTTAGATTAAATATTAATCAATTCTGCTCATCCAAATTGGATTTGGTTGTGCTTAGATTTAATTTCCAGAATTTGTTTATGCATTCGTATTTTCAATTATTTCTTTCCTTTGAAAATTCATCAAAAAACCAAAAAGAAAGAAAAAACACAAAAATTTCAAAAGACAATACACAAGAAAATTACAGCAGTCCAATAGAAGAGATCCATCAGGGATCTTTCACAGCTGCACTTGTTTCTAATGGATATGTTTATACATGGGGAACAAGGCACTATGGAGTGTTGGGGCATAGTCATAAAATCGATAAAACTATTCCAGAATTAGTGACTGTTGTCAAGGAGCATCAGGGAATGCAAGTTTGTGCAAGGAAGAGGAAGACTTTGGTTCTTAGAGATCATAGATTGGTATTTGTTTTTGGATGGATGTGTCTCAAAAGCTTGAAATGTATCGACCGAGATATCTCCGATAAAGTTGTAAGTCCACTAATGCTCAAAATTCTCAAAGGATTCAGAGAGAACTCTCAGTACTTGGCAATATTTAGTCAATGGATATTTACGTTGATGGTTCAATCGTCACAAATGATCTTGGGAGAGCATTTTATACAGGAAATCGATCTCATCCTCATAAATTCAATACCAAAAGCACTAGTGTTGTGGCAAGCTTCAAGTCAACAAATCCATTGCATACTATATCTACAATGCGCAGATTGCAATTGAAGGTTCAATATGCTACAAGTTTAGGGAATGCAATATACCCAATTCCTTCTTATTGGGGAAGGGTTTGCTTCATTTCAACCCTCAATAGTGAGAATTATGGACTAGTAAAGACCTTGGTTGTAACATGCCTTGTAAGCTTGCATTTATCTCAAGATCCTATTCTTGATATATTGAATCAAGATGGAATTACACCAATCGATCAAATATCACCATCAAATTCAAATGGCACAACATTAGTTGTGAAGTGGGGTATATCATGCCCGCAAAGGGATTGTAAATCTAATAATATCAATGAAGGATGTCTTTATGACTTTGCAAATTTCTGACTTTGAGACAGAGAAAAATTTAGATCAACGCAGGGCCACTATAGGATTTGTGTTTGAATTTTGTGGAAGTTCTACATGTATTTGGTACTCTATCATAAGGAATGGCTTAAACAGTTTGAGTAAGACAAAATACATGTTTGCTGGAAATATACATGGCGATGGCATATACCTCTCAATTGACATGAGTTATTCATATTTTTATTGCTATCTTATGTTGTTGAGTGAAAATGAGAAAAGTAAAGATTACCAAGTGTTGGTTATTTGTAAGATGTTTTTATGGAAAAAGTATACAAAACCTCCTGACATTTTGGTGGTTCCCACTAATACTGTTGTTTTACAATATTTGTGAGATTGCCAATAGAAGATATAACATGGGAAGGAGCATTAATTCTTTAAAACCTCAATTTACAATTGCTTGAGGACAAGCAATTTTGGGAAGGGAGGTTTGTAATATCCCTTTTCCACCTACAAATTAATCACCCAAATCATAGATCTCAAAGATAACTTGCAGCCAACAACAGACATGGAGATCGCAGGTTATGAAGAAGATTTGCAGCCAACAATAAAGTGAGCCATGAAGGCAACAAATTGCAAGCCTTTCATAGAAAGCACAAGTTGTAAAGAGGAGTTGCAGCCAACAGAAAAGGAAAAGGAGATTGCCAATGTTGCGGAGAAGCGCCAACATAAAATAAGAGAAATCACCTACAAATGCAGGTCTACAAATGCAGATCACAGGTCTAAAAAATGCAGCGCTAATAACAGCAACGACCATCATTAATCAATCAAATCGCAAGTCTATGGAGCATAGCAGTCTTTAGTCATTAACTAATTAATTTATTTATTTATTTGTTATCAACAACTTCATTTAAATGAGGAGACGCCACCTTTGGAAGAGTCATATCTTTCAATAGAAAATTGAATTTATAAATAATCCATTATGGGAATGAAAAAAGGCTTCGAATGCATATATTTAATCATTTAATCTTATACAAATGTTATGCTTGCAATTACAATTAAGGACGGAAACCCTTAGTTGTGTAATTTGATCACAAAAATGAAAACCCTCGTCATCATAAAACTCAAGAATGAAACCCCTTGTGGATTAAATACTCTATTATTCGAAAATTCTAAATTAAAAATTCATTTTATTATGTAAGTTTTTATTTAAGTTTAAAATCAATAATTCTTTAAAAAAGATTTCCAAGGAATCCAAATTCTTGCATAATATTCCGATTTGGAATATTTCAAAGGCCTAATCAACCCAACTTCCTTAGGAGAGAGGAAGTCATCCTAGTAAGGGAAGAGCAGTCTTTTATATGGAATGATGTGGCTGCAAGCTATGAGGATTATATGACTTTTTCACTAGAAATCAAAAGGGAAATGAGCCTTGTAGATTTCATGGGATTGAAGAAAGGCAAGGGCGGTTCAAGGGCTGGTCATAAACCAAAAAACAGCTAAATATATCTTCAATATGCATTGAGAAAGCTCACACTTTCCAATTTTGATGGATCTACCAAAAGTTCAACTAGGTCATGAATACAAAATGTAGACACATGCCTTACACTTTGGCCTATGATGGAAGATGAGGCCATAAAATTTGCTACTTTGGATTTGGAGGGCGCTGTCCATGAGTGGTGGTACCACAGTTTGGTAACACAAGGGCATCACCTCATAAACACCTATGAGGAATTTAGGAGGAGAATAATTGAAAGATTTGATAAGCCTGATCTGGAACTTAATTTCATGGAATTGGCTCAACTGAAACAAAAGACATTCGTGGAGAAGTATGTGGCTGATTTTCAGAGGGTTTCAGTTATGGTAGCGGATGTTTCAAAAAGGAGACTTGTAGTTTTGTTCATGGAGGGGTTGGCTGACCCACTTAGGGGTTTAGTCAAGGCTTTCAGCCCTCTTACACTTCAAGAGGCCATTCAAAAGGCTCTTGAACTTCAATTTACAGCTCCTAGGGATAAAATTCTACCGTTGGGACCACAAAAAACTAATACTTTTGGGCCCTTTGGACAACAAAGGAAAAACTCTTTTGGGCAGCCTAGGATGGCAATTGTGGAGCCACCACAATCAGTCCCTTTTGGGCTGCAAAAGAAGCCCTATCAATAAGGGTTTGGGCAGCAAAAAGAGCTGCCAAAGATTAATAAAGATGGGGGAGAGCAAAGATTAATAAAGATGGGGGAGAGTCAAGAAACGAACTAAGGAAAATTTGTGTTTTTCATGCAAAGATCCACGGACTTTAGAGCATCATTGCTGGAAAGGGGCAAGTTCACTACATAGAAGTTGTTTCAAATGGAGAAGAAGAAGAAGAGGTGGGGATAGCCACCTGTGAGGAGGTACAAGTGGGAAGGGGAGAAGAGGACAACTTGGATGGCACCCTTGCCACGTTATCCAGAGCTCCTAGGTACCACCCCTTTAGAGTGAGAGGGGTCTTGCAAGGTAAGAAGGTCACCATGCTCATTGATAGTGGGGCCACCTAGAACTTTATTGATGAAGGATTGGCACCGAGGTGTGGGTTGCAAACTACCAACTTTAAAGGCTTTAATGTGACCGTGGTGTTGGCAATTTGAGTGTCATGATGTACAAGGAGATTGTTGTCTGTAATATTGTCATTGATGTCAAATGATAAATGTTCTATCAATTATTAATGACAAAGGTGTTGAGCTATGTTGAGCTGAACAAATCAGTTGTAGAGTCCTCATGGAGACTGAATGTGCACCTTGAATTCCCAGAATAGTCATATGAATGACTCTATCAGTTTGTTGAGTATGGCTTAGTACATTGTTGGTGCATTGACTACATTTGCATATATGGCAGCATCAGTCAAAGTTGTGCATATTATGGTCCAAGTCCTAAGTCATGCAGATGGAAGGAGCAATAGTTATCCAGGCGCAAAGTAGGGCTCCTAGGTAGTTGAACGGTATCTAAAGACTTTGTCGATTTTACTAGCTTGGGAATTATTTCGAGAAAGTGCTTGGGAATTATTTCGGGAGAAGTAAATCGGGTTTGTCAACTCCATGTGCTTTTACTGCTTATGGAGTAAATTGGGTTTGTCAACTCCAAGTGCTTTCACCACTTTACTTATGAACTTTATAAGTAAAGTCATGAAGAGAAACCCAAATGGGTCATGCCTCAAGAGTAGATCGGGTTTACGGAACAACTTAACTTCTTTCATGTTTATAAGTTGAGCAGTGTCAAGAACTCAAATGGGTCAAGGGAGAGTTAATCAGGTTTATCAAATGACTTCTTTCAATCTTATAAGTTGAGTAGTGTCAAGAACCCGAATGGGTCAAGGAAGAGTTAATCGGGGTTATGGAATGACTTTACTTCGTTCATTTTTATAAGTTGAGCAAAGTGGAGAACCCGAATGAGTCTAAGTGAGTTAATCAGGTTTATGGAATGACTCTACTTCTTTCATGTTTATGAGTTGAGCAACGTCAAGAACCCAAATGGGTCTAATGAAGTTAATCGGGGTTATGGAGTGACTTAACTTCTTTCGAACTCATAAGTCAAGCAATATGGAGAACCCGAAATGGTCTTGAAAGAATTCTTTCGAAAAAATGGTTAAGTCTTTTTCGGAAAAATTGTCCCGAAGGGGTTGTTGCAAAAAGTCCGAAGGGCAAGTGGACCCAAACAAAGTTTTCGAAGGGTAAGTGGATCATTCCAAAAATGCCAAAGGGATCTTTTCAAGAAATTCGAAGGGTAAGTAGACCATTTCAAAAAGCCGAAGGGATCATTTCAAGAAATCTAAAGGGATTGTTGAACACACTATCTACTGAGAGGGGCGGTGAATCAGTGGATGAGCTAAAACCTGGTTCTTAAAACTTTTAAACAAGATAATTAAAGTATATGCAAAGTAAAGATCAAAAAAAGAGATCACACACATAAGAATGCTCAACACCAGATTTTTACGTGAAAACCGAAAGGGAAAAACCACAGTGAGAAAAGCTACTAGAAGCTACTGTTATAATCCAGCCTCACAGAAAATATGTCTCACAGACAAACCTCACTGGTTGCATTCAAGAGCACCCACTCTAAGGAAGCATCAACTTCCTAACTGAGCACCAACTCAGTTTGCTTGATGGCACCAACCTATCAGAGAAATGAAGCTACAACTTCAAAATACAAAAGAGATTCAAAATGAATCTTGTTCAGTTTTCTATTACAAGTCTTGTCTGTAACTGCACCTACACGTTGTGTGCCTTCTCAGCTTATCTGCCTCTATCTCTTTGTGTCTGGATATCTTCTATATTACACACCTTATTTTCTTTTCCTTTTTACGTTGTCTACATATGTCCTCACTCGACAATTTTGAGTTAACACTCTAATTATTATCGTAGCAGTAGGAAAAGACATTTACAAATGTTTTGTTTGTAGCATATATAGACAAATGCATCTTAGGGTTTTCTATCTGTAAAGAGTTCACACTTCAACTGCTCTTAACCGGTTCAAACTTCTGATCTGCATTCAATGTGACTTTGACTTTGTGTCTCGATTCATGCTTGAAACGACAACGTTCAAATGTCTTTTACTATCTTTGGCATCTGCACTTCCACTGCTCTTAACTACGCCGCTTTCTCGATCACTTCTAATCTGTATTCAATGTGACTTTGACTTCGTGTCTCGATTCATGCTTCAAACGACAACATTCAAATGTCTTTACTATCTTTGGCATCTACACTTCTACTGTTTTTAACTGCGCCGCTTCCTCGATCACTTAGATTGAATAATCTTGAGCTCCGTGAAGATATATCGAGTTCATCACTAGTTCTAGTTGTTCCTTTACAAACAGTTAGAAGACATTAAATGCGGGCTTTTTATTTCTTTTATTGCACCAAGTTCACATTCTTTTCTTTGTTGGATCTTTCCTTATGACCTTTTGACACTTGTCGAATGCGGGTGCACTCAGAGGGTCATTTGAGTTTGCTTCGCACCATTGGATCTAATGCACTGATCAGAGGTGAGCCATTGATCTTTTATTGCAGCACGAGTTTTAATTCTTGCTTTGCCATTAACCATCGAGCTTCTTTTCTTCCCTTTTCGCATCTCGCTGCTTTCTATATCATGGGTTCACTTCCACTCCTTTCGATTGTCCTCGATATGCTCGATCTTTAACCTTTGTGTTGAGCATTAAACTTTGGCATGTTGGCGTGATCTTATTTTCTTCGACATTCTTGTAACACTCCTTGCAACATCGATCCTTGAAGACTTGCTCGTCTTTTAACCTTGCTTTAATTCCTTCGGAAGGTTCCTTTATATAAATTGTTGCGGGCCTTTGTGTCTTCGGGACAATTTCTGCAGACTTTTTGTCCGAGTACATTTCATCTTGAAGTGTCCTCCAATTTCTCCGAAAGAATTCGTCATTGGCTTCTATTCGGAGGTGTCCTTCGGAAATCTTTTCTTCGGACTTTTTGTCTGAGACATTTCTTCAAACTTTTTGTCCGCATCATTTCTTCGGACTTTTTGTCCGTGACATTTCTTCAGACTCTCTGCAATCTACCCTTCGACTTTTCTGCAAGTGTCCACATACCCTTTGCAATGTTCAAAAAATACTCTTCGGACTTTTTGAAAAGGTCTACTTGCCCTTCAAAACGTTCAAAAGATACTCTGCGGACGTTTTGATAAGGTCCACTTGCCCTTCGGAATGTTCAAAAGATACCTTTTGGACTTTTTGAAAAGGTTCACTTTTCTGAGGACTTGACAATTTTTCCGAAAGAATTGTCCTTGCCATTCTTTCCGAAAGAATTCCTCCGAAGGAATTCTTCAAGACTATTTCGGGTTTTCCATTCTTCTTGACTTATCGCGATTGCCTCTTCTTAGTAAGAGCACTTCACAAACTCAATTTACTCCACAAGTCTACTCAACTCAACTTTTGGCATTAATGCATAATCAGATTCAATCTCAATGACATCAAGGACATCAACCTTTGACATCAATGACAAATCCATGCTGCCCTAGATATGAATGATAATTCTTCAATCCTCAGACTACTTCTTGGATCATGATATCAAAACTGTCAACTGTCTCCTTGCTCAAATTGCCAACAGGGCAAGTGGACCATTCAAGAATTCCAAAAGGATCATTTCAAAAAGTCCAAAGGGTATGAGGACCATTCAAGACTTCTGAAGGGACCGTTACAAAAAACCCAAAGGGTATGTAGACACTTGTAAAGTTTTTGAAAGATCCTTGTGAAAAACTCTGAAGGGTACATGCCAAAAGTTTCGAAGGACATTTTGTCGAGGAAGTTGTCCCGAATCATTTTGTCGGGAAAATTGTCCAAGAAAAAGCCCGAAACAATTGTTTCGAAGGATATGCTACAAAAGATATGTGCCACAAACAAAAGTCCTGAAGGACCATTACAAGTCTCTGAAGGGTAACTCGAAAGAATTTTCAAGGCAAATTAAAAGTCAAACAAGTCCAAAGAGATCAAAGGAGCGAAAGCATCTCAAAGAAGCCAAAGAAAACGAGATGAGATCAACATGCCAAAGTTTAACAACCAAAGCCAAGATAAAGATCGTGCCTCTTCAGAGATCAAATGGCACGCGGAAAGCATAATTAGAAAGATCCAACAAAGCGAGGTAGAGTCAGTAAAGCAAAGGTGATCGATGGTTAATGGCACAATGGAAAGCTAAAGATCGAGCATGTTTGAGATAATCGAAAGGAGCGAAAGTGACCCAATGATATAGGAGTAGCGAGATGCAGAAAGAAGATCGACGGTTAATGAAAGAGCTCAGAATTGGCGCGAAGAAAGAAATAAAAGGCCCACATTTAATATGTTCTAACGGTCAGTAAAGGAATAGGTAGAATTGGGGATGAACTCGAGTCTACACGGAGCTCAAGATCAATCCTCGATTAAAGAAGCGGTGCAGTTATGACTAGAATCCAACAATTGCCAAAAATAGAAAAGAGATCTGAGCATTAAAGTGTGATGCATGATTCGAGACAGGAATTTGCATATCTCAAAGTCGCTTTTAATGAGAACCGGTTAATTGCAACTGAAGTGTGAACACAATTGGAGATAAAAACCCTCAGCTTCATTGTCTATACATATACAACATCTTGAACATTGTAATTTGCTTTTTGCCGCTGTCGCTGCTGTCGTCACAATTTTGAAAGTGAGTCAAAGGCTATCGATTAGAGACATATGTAGATAGAGTAAAAGGCAGAAGAAAAAGGGGGAATGAAGCATGTCTGAACAGAGCATATCTAGACATACGCAAATAAAGAAAATGGGCTGCCGTTGCTGTTGTTGAAACTGAAAAGTGCCATCAGAGAAAATTCAAAGGGTGTCAACTCAGGATGTATGCAGACACAGAATGAAAGACAGCTAGACGCAAAGAGAGGCAGAGAGGAAGAAAGAGCACACAGAGAATGAGCAGAAAGTAAGGTAGAGAGAAAGAAAGGGCACACAGAGAATGTGTAGAGATTTGAGTAGAGAAGAATAATAGGCATACATAGAATAAGCCAAGAGTGAGCAGTTACAGATTAGACTTGTAACAAAGTAACTGAACTGGATTCATTTGTGAATCTATTTTGTATACTGGAGTTATAGCTCCATAGTTTTAATTGGTTGGTGTCGTCAGAGAAACTGAGTTGATGCTCAGTTAGGAGATTGGAGTCTCTTTAGGGTTGGTGCCCTTAAATCTTGTAACTAGTAAGGTTAAACTAAGTTGGTGCTCAGTTAGGGGATTGGTCTCTCCTAAGGATAGGTGTCCTTGAATGTAACCAGTGTGGTTTTGCCAGTGAGGTGATTTAAATGTGAGGCTGAATTAGAACAGTAGATTCTAGCAGCTATTCACACCATGGTTTTTTCCTTTGGGTTTTTCACATAAATCTGATGTACTGTGCTTTTGTGTGTGTGTGCTCTTTACATTTGTTCTTTGATATGCATATGTTTTGTATCTTCATTAAAAATTTAAAGAATTAGTTTTTTAGTTGATCTATTGATTCACCCCCCCTCTCAGTAGATAGTTGTGTTCAACACGTGGCGGATGGCTTCACCATCCCTTGCACCAAGAAGATTCCAAGGCTGAACATCATATTGAGTAAGCATAAAATTGAAGAAGATTTCTATGTGGTTGGCATAGGAGAAACTGATTTAGTTATTAGATTACAATGGCTGCACTTAATTGGGAAATTCATCCAAAATTATCAAACAATGGAACTAAAATTCAAGGCATCAGGTAAGGAACTAGTGCTACGTGAGTTGAGCAATGGAGCACCCATGGTGGTGACTTCAAAGAGGATGGAAAGAGCCTTCCATAGAGGGCAGGTTGCTTGGGCAACCGAATGCTTGGAAAGTGTTACTATTCTGATTTGGGACATCAGCCTCTGCACAAGGATATTCATCCTATCCTTGACAAGCATGCCAAGGTGTTTGGCAGTATTCCTCATGGGCTACCTCTAGATAGGGATTTTGAGCACATCATTGAGTTGGAACCGGGCACTAATGCGGTAATCACTACACCTTACCATCACCCAAGGGCTTACAAGGAAGAAATTGAAAAGGCTATCAGAGAGCTTTTGAAGATGGGTCACATAAGGCCTAGTTCTAGCCCTCTCACTTCTTTGGTTGGGCAGCCGAATGCTTTGTAAGTGCTCCAAATTCTAATTTGGGCTACCTCTGTGTAGAGGTTTTGAGCACATTATTGAGTTGGAACTGGGCACCAAACTGGTAATCACTACACCTTATCGTCACCCAAGGGCTTACAAGGAAGAAATTGAAAAGGCTATCAAAGAGCTTTTGAATATGGGTCACATAAGGCCTAGTTTGAGCCCTTTCGCTTCTTCGGTTGTGCTTGTGAAGAAGGATGGGACAATGAGGATGTGATAGATTATCGCTTGTTGAACAAGAAAACCATCAAGAATAGGTATCCCATACCTAGAATTGATGAATTGATAGATGATTTCCATGGATCAATGTACTTATTCAAGATTGATTTGAAGACTGGGTGCCATCGAATTCGGGTAAGGGAGGAGGATGTGCAGAAAACCACTTTTAGATGCCACTTTGGACACTGAGTTTTCGGTAATGCCCTTTGGCTTAGCCAATACACCTGCCACTTTTCAGTCATGCATGAATCATGTTTTTAGGCAATACTTGAAAAAAATTGTGTTGGTATGCTTTGATGATATTCTTGTCTATAGTAAAACATGGGAGGAACATCTACAACACTTGGACATAGTGTTGGAAATATTGGGACAACAAGCTCTCTTCACCAAAGCATCCAAATGTGAGTTTGGAGTTTCTGAAATTTTGTATTTGGGGCACATAATCAATGCCCAAGGGGTTCATGTGGACCAACAAAAAGATACAAGCCATTGTGGATTTGTCACCTCCCACTACTATGACACATTTGAAGGGCTTTCTTAGTTTTTGCAACTACTACAGGTGGTTTGTGAAGGGGTTTTCACAGTTTGCTGCCCCATTAGTCAAAGAAAGGAACATTCAACTAGTCAAAAACAGCTATGGGGGCCTTTTAAAGGCTGATGGAGGTGATGAGTACTTGCTAAGTTCTCAATGTTCTAGATTTCACCATTTCGTTTGTTTTGATATGTGATGCTTCTGGGGAACATATAGTGGCTGTTTTAATACAACAAGGACATCATATTGCTTTTGAAAGTAGAAAACTCAAGGAAGTAGAGCGTAAATTCTCCATCTATGACAAAGAAATGTTGGCCATCATGCATGCTTTGGCCAAGTTCAAACAATACTCGATTTGTGGTGAAAACATACCACAATAGCTTGAAGTCTTTTTTCAACCAAACTGATTTGAGTGATAGGTAGCAAAAATGGGTGAGTAAATTACAATCTTAGGATTTTTATATTGCATATGTTAAAGGAAAAGACAATGTAGTGGCTGATGCATTGTCCAGGAAGCTAGTTTTATGTTCTATGAGTGCAATTATAGAGGATTGGAAGGCTGTAATCACCGTTGAGTATTCAAAGGATGAATTTACTACAATTGTCATGGAAGGGAAGGTTGATGATGAAAGGTACAAGGTGGTTGATGGGCTGATTTCATACAAAAATAGGGTCTTGTTATAGCTTGGAATTGCACCCTTGTGAGAGAGTTCTTCAGGCTCTCTCACTTCCAGCTACAAGCCTGGGGACAACCTCAAGATGTGGGTATCCTATGGTGAAGTTGAACCTCTAGGCTTTTTAATGAGGCTAGTTGCTCAGATGCTTCACTTTAGCTCCTTGATTCCCACACTAAAATATACTAATAGCTAAGGAAAAGGGATAGGAGGATTACTTGAAAAGAAATCTAAGCTAAGGGAGGTGATGCACCAGAAGTAAGTGATCCACTTGGTCTGGGGAATGACACTAATTCAGCATAAGATAAGTTTGCTTACACAACCTCCTAACCGGCTAACTTGCATAAATATTTCGTAAACTAGGCTCACTGAACCATACGTGAAGCAAAGAGGGATTTCTAAATCCACATTAAGCGTCCATTAATGGCGTAAAAGCTCAAGTTCAGACCTGCAACTAACTGGAAAACAACTGAAGATAAGCAAAAAATAAGGACAATAAGGTTGGAAGGATGCTTCTTCACAACGCCATTGTGCACAAGCTAACTCAACACAATTTTTAGACAAAGAGATAGGTAAAATAATCTTTATTGCTTCAAAGGTCTATTACACAACAATTTTCGCAGAGTGATTCTATCACTAGTCCGGGGATGATTTGCTTGGCTCCAAGGCCTCTATTTATATAGAAAAGGGGGGGAGAGAAGGGGATGAAAGAAGTCGCTGATGTCTGAAATGCTGATGTTGTCCTTCCTTGTCCCTAAATGCACCGCTCAGGATCACTAAACAATCCTCTCCAGTCCCTCCCGTCTTTAAGTTTTTCTTTGACGCATCTGAGAAGCCATGTTGTGAGCAGTTGGAATGTCTCTTCTTGGCAGGACGCATTTAATCTTTGCACTCAAGATTGGCGTGGCTTCTTTCTCTTTACATGCCTTATTGAAAGTGTTGACGCAGTTGTTTGCACCCTTGACAGGAGGCTAAGCTCCTGCGTTCCACGTATCACAATGGAAACTCCCCTCTTGCTTGTTGTTTTGGCAAAATTGGGGGGAGAGTCTCTAGATAAGGGCTAGCTCCCTTTGATGTTTCTCTGAGGTCCTGGATTTCCTATTGCTAACAATGGGGGGGGTGAAAAGAGAGAAGGATGCTGAAAATAGAACCTAAACTAAACGGTGATACACCAAAAAAGTTGATCTACTTAGCTTGAACCTACACTTTCCACCAAGAACAAGCTGGCATACACTTCATTTGAAATGAGGGACTCATCTACATGAGTGAGCTAAGGGTCCGTGGAGATACAGGGAGGAAGAACTACCAAAGGTGTTCAAAGAGACACTATGGCAGCGTGTTCACATGCACCCATACTCTGCTGTAGACACGTCTGGCAGACCTGTAAAAGGAGAAACTTCACAATACACTGGACATGCTGGAATCATTCTGTGAAAGCATAAAAGAAAATGACTTAACACAAAACGAAAACATAGACATATACGAAAGTGCAAGCTCAAATGGAGGTAAAAAATGCTGTCTTTGATTCAAGGTAAATTTCGGCAAAGCTCCGCCTTACAAGCCAAGAGATCCCTTCTCAAATGAGAAGTTACAATATATAGAGAGAGAGGAAGTAAAGGTGCCCCCTTTGGAAAAGACTTTGGCACCTTTTTACAAGTTGGCCCATGTGCGTTGAGAGCGTTTGGAAGAGGAAGCCGCTGAAAAAAGGCGTTGTGTCGGCTGTCAGGCTTGACTTTGGCGTTCAAACATTAATGTGAAAGCATAGGCCGCACCTATTTTCTGCAAACAAGACTGCTCCTTCAAGATATTCACGCGGTTTGTCTACTCATCAATGCAAAGTGGAGAAAAACGGGTCGTGCCATTCACTGTTCGCGCCGCTTGATGACCACTTGGCAGGCACTATTCCAACCGCTGAAGTAACTCCTTAAGTCGACGCCTTCCTTTGCCACTTGGACTGTTTTGTCCGTTTCTGCACTTGGCTCTTTTGTCTCTTCCTGGCTTTGTCTTTTTTGACTCCTTCGGCCCTCGAGGGCTATCTTCTACTACTTTGGCTCTTTGGGCTCTTTCATCAACAGGTCGCTGAGTTCATTCTTAACTTTGTCTTTTCCCAGCGTCGTCCTTTCCTGGTTTTGTCTCTTCCCTTAGCGGTTCTTCCTTTTGGCCTTAAGGCCTTTGAATGCATTTGGGTCCGCGCTCAAGCCTTTAAAGATCAACGGCTATTTCATTGCCGTAAGGTTGACGTTCGCGCACCCGTCATTATATGCAAGCCAAAGGCTAGTTGCTGAGGCAGAAGTTGATATTTGTGCAACCGTCATCAATTCCTTCGGATCATTTCTTTCGGACCCTGTATGTGGCACCTAGTCAAGGAAAAAGCCCTTCAGAAACTTGCAAGTGGACCGTTTCTCTGAGAGACATCCCCTTCGGGTCTTGGAAAGGTCCCTTCCATGGTCGCCGAGAGCCCCTCGCAAGGGCACCTGCCCTTCAGGGTACTTCGAGCGGCCATGGTCTTCAAATCCTTCGGACATTTTGTCCGAAGGATATGTCACCTTCAATGCTTTGGCCCTATCTTTCGGGGGAATTCTTTCGGGCAAAAAGTCCGAAGGCAAATTCTTTTGGACAAAAAGTCCGAAGGAATTCCTTCGGACTTTTTGTCCAAAAGAATTTGCCTAGTTCGTTTTGCCGTGGGATTTTCCTTTGAAGGATTTCTTCGGATAAAATGTCTGAAGGAATTCCTTCGGACATTTTGTCCGAAGAAATTCAACCTTAGCCTTTTCTTCTATTTTTGCCTTGTCCTTTTCCCGAAGAAAATCTTACCCTTTCGGCCTTCCCTTTGATCCGTTTGCAAGTGTTTCCTGCCCTCTACAAGGGCACTGGAATGGTTCATTTTGCACTTGACTGCCCTCCACAAAGGTACTTGTCCTTCGGGAGACTCTCTTGAACCTTCTGATTAAACCATTTGATTGAACCATCCCTTTGAACCAAGCCAACGAACCAAGACTTTGAACCAAGTTGTTGAACCAAGACTTTGAACCAAGTTGTTGAACCAAGAGAGGGAACCATTTCTTGGAACCAAGCCAATTGAACCATTTGATTGACCAAACCGGTTGAACCAATCACTTGAACTGACTGATTGAACCAAAAGAGTGAACCAACTCATTGAACTAAACTGAACCAACTCATTGAACCAAATAAATTGAACCGATTCATTGAACCAACAATGGTTCAAAGTTCAAGTTCCAAATTCTTGGAAAGATCATGCCATTGGACCTCGACGTCGAACCACTGAACTGGTTCCTCCTTTTGCCGAAAGACTTGTGCAAAAATCAAAATTGGTCTGGCTTAGAACAAGGGAAGGAGACCGATTTTGGCCTGCTGGACCAAAAATGGTCAACAAATTGGCAACTCCCAGGGGAAGCATGCCTGCTATGCTTAGAAACTAGTTGCCTTAAAGTCCATTGGGCACGGAGTCTGCACCCAACTTGAAAAAAGTTAGCAACAGCGCCAATAGATCCAAGAATCAATCATGAAGCTTTTACCCCAAACACAAAGGAAAACACACACAAGGCTAAAAACACTACTTGTGCAAACAACACTTAGGGAAAACAAGGAAAGAGAACTGAAAGCAAACTATTATGTACAGCTAACCAGGTATATTTGCCTCCCTCTTGGATCAAAGGAAAAACTTCTTAAGTCTCCTTCATGGCAAGGAAACTTATGGTGCCAGACAAGTGGCTGAATGAAATGGAGATTTGGTGACCTGCTCCTCTTGCCTGCCACCTTGATTGGCTTGCATCCGAGTGGATCAGAGTCAGACATGCTTCCAACATATATGTACTCTTCTTGTTCTTGGAAGCTTGTCGAATGCTGGCTCTTCATGTTGGTGTGTTTTATCAAGAAATCGATGGCTGTTGGCTCATCACCATAAGCCCTTTGATATGCATAGTCCCTTTGACATGCATCATGGTTTGACCCATTCCCTTTTGTTTCATTGAAGACCCTGTCAAACTCATTCTCTGCTCCTTCGTAGCTTTCTTGAAGAAGGGTGACTGTTGTGATGTCTGAAATGGAATCACAAACTGATTGCTCATCCCACAGAACATCACCTTTTTGTTCAAGGCTCTCTTCTTCAAAGTTGTTCTCAAGATAGACAGGCTTCTCCTTTTCTTGCTCAAGGATCAGAGTCTCTAGTTGTTCAAAGACATCCTCCTAATCCTCCTCTAACTCAAGGTCCTCGGCATAGTCATCCTCCTCATCAAAGCAACAAGGAAGTTCATCAAACAAGGGAGGAAAGAGATCACCATGCTTACTTTTCTCTTCGTATTGCTGGAACATCCGCATGTATGCATGACCTGTGTCTTCTCCATTGTCGATGATGTCTTCAAAAGGAGCATCCATGATGATTTCATCTTCATTGTTGCTTATGATAGCCTCTTGGGCAGCTGCAATTTGGATCTTCTCTTCTTCACTTGCCTTTTTCAAAATAGGTTCCTCTCTGAGAAGGGATGAAGTGGAAGGCTGAAGATTAAACCCATGTGGAAGAGGAGGCAGTCCTTGAGCTAGAATCGAATGATTCTTCTCCCATTTGGCCAGCACTTCATCTATATCAGATGTGGCCTGATAGCTTTCTTGGAGGTGTGTAGATGGGGTGTGTTCAGACATGGAATCTGTTGTTTGGTCTGAATTGTCCATCACACATTGGCTGAGGAATCTCGTTCTAGACTCCAACTCTGTAATTCGCCTGTCTATATCTTCTTGAAAGAGCCTTTCTTGGAGGTCATAAGCATCATCATGATGAGTAGGAGTAGGTTTGTCTTCTTCAAGGTTTTGAGCAAAACCTTTCTCCTCCTCCTTCCTGCCCCATGATTCCATTGTTTGCTTCCAACTAATGACCTTGTTTTCTTTCATATAGTTTTGATCAAGCTCAGGTTGTTCATGAAATCACCTCAAGCAACTCTCCTAGTTGCCCTTCAACAACGAGGGAAGTAACGTTGGAGTTTGAGGTGATTCCATGGACAACCTGAGCTTCACCAAAGTTATACAAAAAACGTGATTTCTTGATGGCACTAGGACTGCTTAACCAGCTGATTCAACTCGGAGTCGCCATTGGTGTTGATGAAAAAAGCCTCAAAAGGCTGGTTGGTTGAAGAACACACCAAAATTCTTCAACGTTTTTGGACAAAACTTGTCCCACAATCCCCTGATTAAAGGCCGGATGTTGTATTAATGGTTCGTTCTGCTGTAACAGGACCAGCACCAATCCTAAATTTTTTTTGAGTGTTAAAACGTGGTCCCACCGGGCGTGCCAAAAATTGTTGACGCAATGGATTGCACTGTGATGTCCCTGTGGGACCCCTATCGGAAGGTGACGTAGGTCTGTCTGAGCGGTTGGCCCGGCCGCGATTTCCAGGTGGAATTGTGCCCCGACGGTCCGAAGCCACTGGCCATATGGGTCTGGAAGAGGACCCAGATCATCTCGGGACTTTTGGTGTGACGGCCAGTCCATATTGGTATCAGAGCCCAGGTCTCGGGGTCGAGACCTCTATGGGCACGGCGGGCTGTGATGTTCCCTTGTAACCCCTATCGAAAGGTGACGTAGGTCTGTCCGAGCGGTTGGCTCGGCCGCGATTTCCAGGTGGAATTGCGCCCCGACGGTCTGAAGCCACTGGCCATATGGGTCTGGAAGAGGACCCAGATCATCCCGGAACTTTTGGTGTGACGGCCAGTCCATATTGGTATCAGAGCCCAGGTCTCGGAGTCGAGACCTCTATGGGCGCGGCGGGCTGTGATGTCCCCGTGGGACCCCTATCGGAAGGTGACGTAGCTCTGTTCGAGCGGTTGGTCCGGCCGCGATTTCCAGGTGGAATTGCGCCCCGATGGTCCGAAGCCATTGGCCATATGGGTCTGGAAGAGGACCCATATCATCCCGGGACTTTTGGTGTGACGGCCAGTCCCCATTGGTATCAGAGCTGAGGTCTCGAGGTCGAGACCTTCTGGGTGCAGTGGTCTGTGATGATCCGTGCTGGGCCCTGCCGGACGTTCCTCCAGTGGTCGGGACAAGTTCCTGGTGTCATGTCCCCTTCCAGTTGACATATCTTAGAGCTTATGATTAGCCTATTATGAGACCCTCGTAGGCTAATATGATGGATAGAGGGTCTTGATTGGAGCTTGGCTTGGCTTCGTTCGTCAGACTTTGCCAGTTGGCTTTCATTCGGGTCATTCGAACACCATTTGCCTGACCTGCTATTTTTAGTAGTATTGGTCACTCAGCGGAGCACCCCTACTATTTTTAGCAGTATGGTTTGGTCAGGTGCAAAATCAATCCCTTATTCACCAACGTCAAACGGTTCGTGCATCGGACAATTTGTGAGGGAGATATTAATATTTTAATTATCATATTAAATATTAATTAGCGGGAGCTTATAATATAAAATTATAATATTATTAATATTATAACTTAAGTGATATTGAAGGGGGCAACCAGCATTGAGAGGGGGCCACTTTTTAATTATAATTTATAATTAAAAGGTGCGTTGATGACTATGGAAATAAAAAAAGGGAAAAGTTCGAATTATTTTGAAATGAAGCCAAATTGGGGAAAATCGCACTTGGGAAGGATATAAGGGTTTTTCATTGGGAAGGGAGCTCATTATGTTTTGAAATCAAAAAAATTGTTAAGTCTTTTCTTCTGAGAACAGAGCCAAGGGTTTCAGTTTTCATTTAACATTAGAGAACGAGCCATCTTCAGTGTTGCAGTTCAAAGGCTGTGAAATACCAGCGAATTTCTTGCTTTCAAAGAGGTAGCTTCATTCAGAGGTTATCACAGAACTTCATCAGAGATTGCATCATTTAGGATTTTCAGCTTAGAATTCATCCAGAAGAGTTTCTCTTTTTGGGGCACCTATTTCCTGAGGTTCTGGCACATCAAACAGTGGCGTACTTTTTATTGGCTGGCTGCTGTCATAGAGCCGTACTTCTGTACAGCAGGACTATACCTTCTCAAAAAGGGTGTATTCTTTTATCCAGAGCAAATCGCTTGCTTCTTGGGTCATTTGCCACCATTCCTTGAGGCGCCTACACCTTGGGATCATTTTCCAAGCATCAGACGGAGGGAGAAGTAGCTTGATGACAAAGCTATACCATTTTTATGAATTCTTCCGCTGGCTACAATAACCAAGTTTTCATAAAAAATTGTTGTTTTCTTGATTTGCATGCTACCAGATATTAGTTGTGCTTGTTATAGAAGATCAATAAATCAATTGGCAATAATTAAATCCTTAGATTCTATCAATTTCGGATTTGCATTATTTTATTTGAATTTATTCAGTCATTCCTCAAAGAATCGCCTCTTTCATATGTTCATGCAAAAACACAAAAAAACCAAAAACATCCAAAAAACAAAAAAAACAAGCAGTTTCATAGAAAAGTGAGACCAGGGGTTTCTACACCTGGCCAGCAGGTAAGAGTCAACGGCATTGCGATCCTAGAGGGTGTTGCCTCGACGGTCCGAAGTGACTGGCCATATGGGTCCGGAAGAGGACCCAAATCATCTCGGGACTTTTGGTGTGACGACCTGTCCCCATTGGTATCAGAGCCGAGGTCTCGAGGTCGAGACCTTCTGGGCGCGGTGGTCTGTGATGATTCGTGCTGGGCCTCGCCGGAGGTTCCTCCAGCGGTCGGGACGAGTTCCTGGCCAACCGGTAAGAGTCAACAGCATCGCGATCCTAGAGGATGTTGCCTCGACGATCCGAAGTGACTGGCCATATAGGTCTGGAAGAAGACCCAAATCATCCCAGGACTTTTGGTGTGACGGCCAGTCCATATTGGTATCAGAGCCCAGGTCTCGGGGTCGAGACCTCTATGGGCGCGACGGGCTGTGATGTCCCCGTGGAACCCCTATCGAAAGGTGACGTAGGTCTGTCCGAGCGGTTGGCCCGGCCGCGATTTCCAGGTGGAATTGCGCCCCGATGGTCCGAAGCCACTGGCTATATGGGTCTGGAAGAGGACCCAGATCATCCCGAGACTTTTCGTGTGATGACCAGTCCATATACGTTCCTCTGGCGGTCGGGACGGGTTCCTGGCCAGTCGGTAAGAGTCAACGGCATCGCGATCCTGGAGGGTGTTGCCTCGACGGTCCAAAGTGACTAGCCATATGGGTCTGGAAGAGGGACCCAAATCATCCCGAAACTTTTGGTGTGACGGCCAGTCCATATTGGTATCAGAGCCCAGGTCTCAGGGTCGAGACCTCTATGGGCGCGGCGGGCTGTGATGTCCCCGTGGGGCCCCTATCAGAAGGTGACGTAGGTCTGTCCGAGCGGTTGGCCCGACTGCGATTTCTAGGTGGAATTTCACCCCGACGGTCCGAAGCCACTAGCCATATGGGTCTGGAAGAGGACCCAGATCGTCCCAAGACTTTTGGGGTTTGGAACCACAGCCGGTCATCATGGGTGACAGGCGTGAGGGTAGCCCACCCAGAGGATATGGACTGGCCGTCACACCAAAAGTCCCGGGATGATCTGGGTCCTCTGGCCGTCACACCAAAAGTCCCGGGATGATCTGGGTCCTCTTCCAGACCCAGATGGCCAGTGGCTTCGGATCGTCGGGGTGCAATTCCACCTGGAAATCACGGCCGGGCCAATCGCTCGGACAGACCTACGTCACCTTCCGATAGGGGTCCCACGGGGACATCACAGCCCACCGTGCCCATAGAGGTCTCGACCCCGAGACCTGGGCTCTGATACCAATATGGACTGGCCGTCACACCAAAAGTCCCGAGATGATTTGGGTCCTCTTCCAGACCCATATGGCCAGTGGCTTCGGACCATCGGGGCGCAATTCCACCTGGAAATCGTGGCTGGGCCAACCGCTCGGACAGACCTACGTCACCTTCCGATAGGGGTCCCACGGGGACATCACAGCCCGTTGTGCCCATAAAGGTCTCGACCCCGAGACTTGGGCTCTGATACCAATATGGACTGGCCGTCACACCAAAAGTCCCAGGATGATTTGGGTCCTCTTCCAAACCCACATGGCCAGTGGCTTCGGACCGTCGAGGCAACACCCTCTAGGATCGCAATGCCATTGACTCTTACCGGCTAGCTAGGAACCTGTCCCGACCGCCTGAGGAACGTCTGGCGGGGCCCAGCACAGATCATCACAGACCACCGCGCTCAGAAGGTCTCGACCTCGAGACCTCGGCTCTGATACCACTATAGAAACCCCTGTTCTCACTTTCTCTGAAAACTGCTTGTTTTTTTTTCTTGTTTTCGGATTTTTTTTGGTTTTTTTGTGTTTTTGCATAAACAAATGAAAGTGGCGATTTTTTTTTGAAGAATTGCTGAATAAATTTGAATAAAATAATGCAACACCGAATTTGATAGAATCTAATGAATCTAATGATTGCCAATCGATTTATTGCTCTTCTATGACAATCACAACTAATATTTGGTAACATGCAAATCAAAGCAACAATATTTTGATGAAAAACCTGGTTATTGCAGCTAGCTGAAAGAGTACATGAAATGGTACAGCTTCATCATCAAACTATTTCTCCCTCCGTCTGATGCTTGAAAAGTGATCCCAAGGTGTAGGCGCCACAAGGGATGGAGACAGAAGACCAAAAAAGTAGGCGATTTGCCCAGGATGAAAATGTACGCCCTTTTTTGAAGGTACAACCCTGTTGTATGGAAGTACGGCTCTATGACAGCAGCAAACCAATTAAAGTACGGCCCCTATTTGATGTGTCGAAAACTCAAGGAATGGGCGCCTCAAAAGAAGAAACTCTTCCGGATGAATTCCAAACTGAAAAAACCCTGAATGATGCAATCTCTGCTAAAGTTTTGTGATAACCTCTGAATGAAGCTACCTCTCTGAAAGTAATAAATCAGCTGGTATTTCACAGCCTCTGAACTGCAACACCGAAGATCGCTCGTTCTCCAATGCCAAACAAAAATTGGAACCCTTGGCTCTGTTCTCAGAAAGACTTAGCAAAACTTCGATTTCAAAACATAATTAGCTCCCATCCCAATGAAAACCCTTATATCCATCCAAAGTTTGATTTTACTCAATTAGACTACATTTAAATTAATTCGAACTTTTCCCTTTTAATTTCAATAGTCTTCAATACACTTTTAATTATAAATTATAATTAAAAAGTGGCCCCTCTCAATGCTAGTCGACCCCTTCAATAGATCACTTAAATTATAATATTAAATAATATTATAACTTTATATTATAAGCTCCAGATAATTAATATTTAATTTGACAATTAAAATATTAATATCTCCCTCAAAAAATGTCCGATTCACGAACCGTCTGAAGCTGGTGAATAAGTGATTGATTTCTCACATGACCCAACCATATTGTTAAAAATAGCAGGGTGCTCCGCTGAGTGACTATTACTGCTAAAAATAGCAGGTCAGGCAAATGGTGTCCGAATGACCCCGAACGAAAGCCAACTGGTAATGTCTGACGACCGAAGCCAAGCCAAGCTTCAATCAAGACCCTCTATCCATCCCCTAATAGGCTAATCATAAGCTCTGAGAGATGTCAACTGGAAGGGGACATGACAGTCCGCCCCTCCTGAAATTGCTTGTCCCCAAGCAATCTCAACTCTGGATGCTGCAGAATATCCTCGCTCTCCCATGTAGCATCCTCCACTGGCAAGTCTCTCCATTTCACCAAATATTCCTTGATAGTCCTCCTACGCAACTGTCTCTCTCTGTAATCCAGGATAGACTCAGGTACTAAAATCAACTTTCCCTCATCTTCTAAGGGAGGTAAAACTACTGAAGGTACCACACGGTGTCCCAACGCCTTTTTGAGACGTGACACATGAAAAACATTGTGGACCTTGCTATCTGCCAGAAGCTCTAGCTCATAAGCCACCTCTCCAACAGGCCTCAGGATCCTGAAAGGACCATAATATCGTGGCTTAAGCTTCTCTGAACCACTCTTCCTAAGAGTAGACTGTCGGTAGGGTTGCAGCATGAGGTAAACCATGTCTCCCACCTCAAAAGACCTCTCTGTCCTCTTTTGATCTGCGTACGTCTTCTGCTGATTCTGTGCCTTGGCAATATTCTCTTTGAGAGCCCTCATAGTGTCCTAACTTTCCTGCAATAAATCTCCAGCACTCGGCACTCTACTGTCGCTCAGTAGCAAATCCAGAAAACTAGGCGCCTCATAACCGTACAATGCCATGAAGGGGGACATCTAAATGGTCATGTGGAAGGTAGTATTATAGCAATACTCGCACAAGTATATCCACTTGACCCATGCCTTCTGCTGCCTTGCAATATAATTCATGAGGTATCCTTCCACCCATTTATTCACTATCTCTGTCTGACCATCGGTCTGCGGGTGGTAACTAGTGCTCGGTGTAAGCTCGATCCCACAAAGTCTGAACACCTCCTGCCAGAAGTGACTCAAGAACTGACTATCCCTGTCGCTCACTATGCTCCAAGGCAACCCATGTAGTCTAAAAACCTCGCAGAAGAAGACTTTTGCTACCTGTGTAGCTGTGTAAGTGGTGGTGATCGGAAAGAAGTGGGCATACTTCGTCAACCGATCCACAACTACATATATACAATCCCGTCCTTGGGCTTTGGGCAAGCTCGTGATAAAGTCCATCGACAGGCATTCCCACTTCCTATCAGGAATCGGAAGTGGTTGCAACAATCCTGCCGTATATGTGTTCTCCTGCTTGTTCTGCTGACAAACAGGGTACTCACGCACATACTGAAGAACATCTGCCTTAAGTCCTTTCCATGTAAACCTTTCCCGTATTTGTTTGTATGTCTTAAAAAACCCAAGATGTCCTGCCGTGGGCACATCATGAAAGGCTCGCATAATAGTGTTCATCTCAAATCCTGGGATCAAGAAAATCTTGTTCTTGTAAATGATCAAGTCATTCACAAGCGTGTACCTAGTATCAACCATCAATCCCTCAACAATACTGGATGCCCAAGTATCCTTGGCATACTCTGCCACAATCAAATGCCTCCAATCCTCTGCAATGTGAACCATAGAGCTCAGATAAGGCCTGCGTGAGAGAGCGTCAGCCACTACATTTTGGGTGCCCTTGATGTAAGTGATATCAAAGTCATATACCTGTAACTTGCTCATCCACTTCTATTGGCGATCATTCAAGTCTCGCTGCCCCAGGAAATGCCTCAAACTGTTGTGGTAAGTTTTAATGCAAAACTTACTGCCCACGAGGTACTGCCTAAATTTGGCCAAGGCATGCATTATGGCCAGCATCTCCTTATCATAAATACTGTAGAGCCTCTCTGGCTCTTTGAGTTTTCGGCTCTCATAAACAATACGGTGCTTGTTCTGCATAAGCACCACTCCAATGCCCTCACCAGAAGCATCACACTGAAGCTCAAAAGGCTTCAAAAAATCTGGTAGTGCCAACACTGGACACGTAGTCATCAGCTCCTTGAACCTCACAAAACACTCCTGTGCCTCAAGAGTCCAACAGAATGCACCCTTTTTCAACAAATCCATCATAGGTGCGGCATGTCGTGAATAACCATTCACAAATCTGCGATAAAAACCACACAAGCCAAGAAACCCTCGCAGCTGTGTAAGGTTCGCCGGAGTAGGCCAGTCTACGATAGCACGGATCTTCTCAGGATCCATCTGCACTCCCTCTGCACTAATGATATGGCCTAAGTAGAGCAACTCAGTCATCCCCAAATCACACTTGGACTTCTTGGCGTACAAGGACTCCCTCTCCAAAATGCTGAGCACTGTATCCAAATGAGCCAAATGCTCCTACCAAGTCTTGCTGTGGATTAGAATGTCATCGAAAAAGACAAGTACATATCTCCTCAACTGTGAGTGGAAGACCCTGTTCATGGTGGACTGGAATGTCGCTGGAGCATTGGTTAGCCCAAATGGCATAACCACAAACTCAAAGTGTCCACAATGACAACGAAATGCGGTCTTCTCAACATCCTGCTCACGAACTCTAATCTGATGATACCCTGATCTCAAGTCTATCTTCCAAAAGTAACAAGCACCATGGAGCTCATCAATAAGCTCATCTATACGAGGTATGGGGTACCTATTTTTGATAGTCTTCTTATTCAGGACTCTGTACTCTATGCACATGCGAAGGGTGCCATCCTTCTTCACTAAGACAACTGAAGAAGCGAATGGTGATTTGCTTGGTCGGATGTGACCCATAGCAAGCAGTTCCTTGATCGTCTTCTCTATCTCATCCTTAAGCCGCTTAGGATTCCTGTACAGAGTAATCATGACGGGCTTAGCGCTCTCCTCAAGCTCTATAATGTGCTCAATACCCTTGTCTGGAGGTCTCCCTGGTGGAATATCACTGAAAACCTTCTCATGCTTAACTCTCAACTGCTAAATGTCAAGATGATACTCGGCCTTATGCTGTCCCTCTTGAATAGGTGTCAACGTGAACTCGGCAGCCCACTCTACCATGTTATGTCGCATGAGTCTCTCCATCCAATGGAAAGAAATAGTCTTGACATTACTGTCCCGAATGGCCTTCAGGATATGTGTCTTCCCGTCCACATCAAACTGAATCTCCATGTCTTTGAGACGAAGAGTGACTTCCTCAAGGGAATGAAGCCACTTCATGCCCAAGACTAAATCGATATCTCCCATGTTCACCATGTAATAATCAGCCTTGAATTCATAGTTATTCAAGCACAAGGGGAGATCCTTAATCATGCGGTCACACTTGAGAGTGTAACCATCAGCCACCTTAACCTGAATGCCCTCAAACTCTTCGGTTATAAGCCCACGCCTCTCCACAAATCTGGCATAAATAAAATAATGGGTGGCCCCTGTGTCTAAAAGGGTGATAACCTTTTGACCAGCTAAAACTCCACGAAGTTTGAAAGATCCCTCCTGCTGTATGCTAGACAACCGTGCCTCCTAGAGCTGGATCTCTGAATCTGCCTCCACCTTAGGTTTTGTAGCCTCTGACTCTGACTCCTCAGAGCTCTCCTGCTGTCCGGAATTTTCAGAATCTGAATCCTCATAGAAAGCCTACATAACTCTATTGACCTTACCCTTAGGCCGCAAAGGACAATCATGGTTAGCATCATAGGGACCCTTGCAGTAGAAACATAATTTTTTCTTCCTCAAATCATTTAATGTTTCCTTGTCAAAAGGTGCTGGAGTTTTATCTTTAGAATCATTTTAAAAATCAGTGCTCTTTGATATTTTATAAAATGGTTTGTTATCCTTACTAGAAGATGCTCCTTTGGACTGAAATTTGTTTGTTGGGACTGCATGTTCCGTACTTCTTGCTTTTTTCATAGCTTCCTGTAAAGAAATAGGATCAAATGCCTTTATCCAACCTCTTAGTGGTTCGGATAGGCCCTCAATGAAAAGAACTATCAATCTACGCTCTGAAATGTTTGGCACCATGACTGCCAACCGCTGAAATTCACCAATGAAATACTCCAAGTTGCTTATTTGTTTCAGCTAAGCTAAGTCCCGGAAGTAAACCTCTGGATCTTTCTTGTCAAATCTTTCAACCAAACTATCCACAAAGTCTTGGTACTATGTCACCTGATTATGCTAAAGTGTTACCATACCATGGTACCACCAATCATGTGCTACTCCCTCCAAATGCAAAGTGGTGTATTTGATAGCTTCAATCTCTGTCATTGGCCTCAGTGCCAAAAATGTGTCAAGCTTATGAATCCAAGCTTGAGCTGTCATCTTACCACTACCATCAAAAGTAGTCAAAGAAAGCTTGCCTGTAGCCTTCTTTAGCTCACTATTTTGACCTCTAGGCCTCCTATCCTGTCTAAGTGACCTGTAATGCTCTCTCCTCTGATTTACAAAACGTTCAAAAGTCATCCTCTCCCGAACCTGAGGAGCTAATAATTCCCATTCATCATTTGCAGCCATGAGTGCATCTGCAAATATGGGGTCTCCTGCCGCCTCATCTACCGGAGCTTCTTCTAGTTCCTCCGGAACAAATGTAGGGCATGTAGGCCTATCAGCTATTCTGGAATGGGTCCATTGTGGTCTCTGATTAACTGTAGCACTCTTGTTATCGCCACGTTCCCCATTCTGTCTAACAGGTGGGTTCAACCTTTCTACCATAGTAGTGAGTACCTGTAATGCCTGCGCCATCTGCTGTTGTCTTGTAACCATAGCACAGAAGAAATCTCTGGTATCTTGATCATCATTATTCCTATATGGACTGGCCGTCATACCAAAAGTCCTAGGATGATCTGGGTCCTCTTCCAGACCCATATGGCTAGTGGCTTCAGACTGTCGGGGCACAATTCCACCTGAAAATCGTGGCCGAGCCAACCACTCGGACAGACCTACGTCACCTTCCGATAGGGGTCCCACGGGGACATCACATGCACCCTTGACAGGAGGCTGAGCTCCTGCCTTCCATGCATCACAATGGAAACTCCCCTCTTGCCTGTGGGTCTGGCAAAACTAGGGGGAGAGTCTCTAGAGAAGGGCTAGCTCCCTTTGATGTATCTCTGAGGTCCTGGATTTCCTACTGCTAACAATGGGGGGGGGTGAAAAGAGAGAAGGATGCTGAAAACAGAACCTAAATGAAACGGCGATACACCAAAAAAGTTGATCTACTTAGCTTGAACCTACACTTTCCACCAAGAACACACTGGCATACACTTCATTTTGATATGAGGGACTCTTCTACATGAGTGAGCTAGGGGTCCGTGGAGATACAAGGAGGAAGAACTACCAGAGGTGTTCAAAGACACTATGGCAGCCTATTCACATGCGCCTATACTCTGCTGTAGACACTTCGGGCAGACCTGCAAAAGGAGAAACTTCACAATACACTGGACATGCTGGAATCATTCTGTGAAAGCATAAAGGAAAATGACTTAACACAAAACGAAAACATAGACATATACGAAAGTGCAAGCTCAAATGGAGGTAAAAAATGCTGTCTTTGATTCAAGGTAAATTTCGACAGAGCTCTGCCTTACAAGCCAAGAAATCCCTTCTCAAATGAGAAGTTACAATATATATAGAGAGAGAGGAAGTAAAGGCGCCCCCTTTGGAAAAGACTTTGGCGCCTTTTTACAAGTTGGCCCATGTGCGTTGAGAGCATTGGGAAGAGGAAGCCGCTAAAAAAGGGCGTTGTGTCGGCTGTCAGGCTTGACTTTGGCATTCAAACATTAATGTGAAAGCATAGACCGCACCTCTTTTCTACAAACAAGACTGCTCCTTCAAGATATTCACGCGGTTTGTCTGCTCATCAATGCAAATTGGAGAAAAACGGGTCGCGCCATTCACTGTTCACACCGCTTGATGACCACTTGGCAGGCACTGTTCCAACCGCTGGAGTAACTCCTTGAGTCGACGCCTTCCTTTGCCACTTGGACTGGTTTTGTCCGTTTCTGCACTTGGCTCTTTTGTCTCTTCCTGGCTTTGTCTTTTCTGACTGCTTCGGCCCTCGAGGGCTATCTTCTGCTACTTCTTTGGCTCTTTAGGCTCTTTCATCAGCAGGTCGCTGAGTTCATTCTTAACTTTGTCTTTTCCTAGTGTCGTCTTTTCCTGGTTTTGTCTTTTGCTGGTTCTTGTCTCTTCCCTCAGCAGTTCTTCCTTTTGGCCTTGAGGCCTTTGAATGCATTTGGGTCCGCGCTCAAGCCTTTAAAGATCAATGGCTATTTCATTGTCGTAAGGTTGACGTTCGCGCACCCGTCGTTATATGAAAGCCAACAGCTAGTTACTAAGGCAGAAGTTGACATTTGTGCAACAGTCATCAATTCCTTCGGATCATTTCTTTCGGATCCTGTATGTGGCACCTGGTCAAGGAAAAAGCCCTTCAAAAACTTGCAAGTGGACCGTTTCTCTGAGAGACATCCCCTTCGGGTCTTGGAAAGGTCCCTTCCACGGTCGCCGAGAGCCCCCCATAAGGGCACCTGCCCTTCGGGGTACTTCAGGCGGCCGTGGTCTTCAAATCCTTCGGACATTTTGTCCGAAGGATATATCACCTTCAATGCTTTGGCCCTATCTTTCGGGCGAATTCTTTCAGGCAAAAAGTCCAAGGAATTCCTTCGGACTTTTTGTCCAAAAGAATTTGCCTAGTTCGTTTTGCCGCGGAATTTTCCTTTGAAATATTTCTTCGGACAAAATGTCCGAAGGAATTCCTTCGGACATTTTGTCCGAAGAAATTCAACCTTAGCCTTTTCTTCTATTTTTGCCTTGTCCTTTTCCCGAAGAAAATCTTACCCTTTCGGCCTTCCCTTTGATCCCTTTGCAAGTGTTTCCTGCCCTCTGCAAGGGCACTTGGGTCCGGAACTGCCCTCCGCAAGGGCACTAGAATGGTTCATTTTGCGCTTGACTGCCCTCCGCAAGGGCACTTGTCCTTCGGGAGACTCTCTTGAACCTTTTGATTGAACCATTTGATTGAACCGTCCCTTTGAACCAAGCCGACGAACCAAGCCTTTGAACTAAGTTGTTGAACCAAGACTTTGAACCAAGTTGTTGAACCAAGAGAGTGAACCATTTCTTGGAACCAAGCCAATTGAACCATTTGATTGAACCAAACCAATTGAACCAACCGGTTGAACCAATCACTTGGACTGACTAATTGAACCAAAAGAGTGAACCAACTGAACTGAACCAACTCATTGAACTGAACTGAACCAACTTATTGAACCGACTCATTGAACCAACAATGGTTCAAAGTTCCAATTCAAAAGTCTTGAAAAGATCATGCCATTGGACCCCGACGTCGAACCACTGAACTGGTTCCTCCTTTTGCCGAAAGACTTGTGCAAAAATCAAAATTGATCTGGCTCAGAACAACAAGGGAAGGAGACCGATTTTGGCCTGCTAGACCAAAAATGGTCAACATAAAGAATGTGGGTCTCCATGTGTTTCAGCCATGCTGCATTTAAGCGTCGAACGACGATTGTGGGGAGCGAACTATGATGGATGAGAGCCTTTATAATTCCAGCTACCAGCCACGTGGACTCCCCTTGTTGATTGGCCATTGGATGCTACCTCGGATCCTTTACCTGTGCTGTGGATCATCCCATTTTGGATGCCTATGAACTGTCGATCTCCTTGCCAGTTGGGTGCCCTTGTGCCATTTGGCAGCCTCTCATTTGTCCTTACCATGGCTATCATGCACTGTCAATCCTTAGTGTGTTGTGGATCGAGCTCGTCGAGTCATGCAGTGTTGGAAACCCGATTTACTCTTTGCAGAGTAATTTGGGTTTTCCAAGCTACTCAACTTAAGAAGCCTTTTCAAGCTGAGCCACTGGAGAATCCCAATTTACTCCTTGCAAAGTAAATTGGGTCTTGAGTCTACTTACTTTGGACTTTGCCTGCTACTTTACTCATGAAGTTTTCCTAAGTAGGGCACTTGGAGAAACCCAATTTACTCTAAGTGAAGTAACTCGGGTTTCTCAAGCCTACCTACTGCGGGCTTTCTCATGCCTAAGTCTTCAGACTTTTGCTACTGGAAGTCTTCGAACTTTGCCTCTCCCAAGCCTTCGGACTCCTTGTTGAAGTCTTCGGACTTTTCTTTAACAAAGTCTAGCTTTTGACAACATTGATTTTCCCTTTGTGAGGACCAAGCCTCCATGCTTGCAATGTCATGATTAACCTGTTCTTGGACGGTTGTCTGTATGATTTTAGTTCTCCTTTAATGGCTAAGTGTGATGACCATGCTGTTCTGAGCGGAATTAAATGTCTTCAACTGCTGCGTACAACTACCAATCTGCCAGCTCAAGACTCTTGGTCTACTTGAACTGCCAATGAAGATCAAATTTTGGATCCTGGAATGATAACCATGTCGTGCTTGTTCTTGGACATACCTGCTTGCTTTGAACAAAGCCATGCTGCTGCATTGATTTCTCATCTGCTCATGGAGACCACAATTGATTATTGAGGAAAACCAATCCAAGACATTGGTTTTCCTATAGTCGATATATAGAATATATAACCTACCTTTGGAAAACCGCCTTTGCCTTCTTGGACACGTCTATACCATTCGTCTACTCTGCAGCTTCCCACTTGTCCCTGCTTGATTTGTCCTGACCTATTGACTATTTTGATTGATTTCCTTTTGGAACTTTCAACATTACCATTTCGGGTTCGTCTTTTCCTTTTCTCGGGTTTATGTATTCCTTTGGGACTTGTCTCTTGCATTTTCCCACAGACAAAATTCCTGAAGGAATTCCTTCAACAAATTTGCCTACGGAATTTCTTCGGCAGTCCATTCTCCTTGCCTTTGCTTTCGTGGGTCTTTGACAATTGTCTCAGGTAATTGTTTCAGCAATTTTGCTAAAGGAATTCCTTCGGCAATTTTGCCGACAACTCTCTTGGGTGAAGTTTCCGAAGGGCAAGTGCCCTTCGGGAAGTTTGGAGCATCCCTCTGCCAATTTCGCCGAAGGGGAAGTTTCCCTCGACAATTTTGTAAACAGCCCTTCCGAAGGGCATTTGCCCTTCGAAACTCTTTTCGAAGACTATTTTCGAAGGGTAACTGCCCTTCGGGCTTTTTGCTTTGAACCCTCCCGAAGGGTAGTTACCCTTCAAAAACATTGCAATGATCCTTCCGAGGGGCAAAATGCCCTTCGGAACTTTCGAAATGGCCCTTTGAAACTGGATGTGCCCTCCGAAACTTGAAGAAATACCCTTCGGGAAAAATGCAGTTGCCCTTTGGGGAAGTTGAAACAGTCCATCAAAGTTGAAAAGTCCCTCCGCAAAGCTTGAAGTGCCCTTTAACCTAAGAACAAACCTTTTGGGAAGATTGTCTTAGACAAATTGTCGGAGACAATTTCCAAAGATTTGGCCAAAACCTCTAGAAAGAACATGTGCATGAGGAAGCTTTCAGGAAATAATTGGATGAACTGCTTGCCTGATCAAGTTTTCCAAAGCTCACAACTTACTTGCTCATTACTTTGGGCTCTACTTGCTTACTACTTATAAATTCATGAGTAGTGTTGCTTTGAAAATCCGAAACACTCTACTCAAGACTGAGTTGGGTTCCCTAAGTCTCATTCTTCGGGTTCTCATTTTCCTATAACTTATAAAATAAATAAGTTGTGATCCCCTAAAAACCCGAAGCCTTCCCAAAGACTAGCCATTCTCTTGCTTGAAAGTCCATCTTCCCATGCTTAGGCAAAATTTGATATGGGGGCCAACATTTTGGCGACTCGCAGGGAAGCATCCCTGCTATGCTTGGACGAATGCAGCACCTTTGCCCCATCTGATCCATTGGGCATGGAGTCACTGCTTTCTAGACAAGGCTGGCTCTATCTGAAAAATTCCCTTGAAGCAACAAGAACAACCAAAACGAAAGAAAATGTGCCTAAGGCACTTAGGGAAGAGAAACACACAACTGAAAAGGATGTGCACAAGGCACTTAGAGGAAAACACAAAAAACAAAACGAAGCGAACTGAAATAGATACAACGGCTGCAAACTCTCAATAGTAAGGCTTCAGATGAATCCCATTGATTGGGATTGGTAATACCTCTTCGTCTAATTGAGCGAGCAGGAAGGCGTGATGTTGTTTGCATCCGTGGATCAAATAAGGGCCACTCCACAAGTTGTCAAACTTGGTATGGTTACCTTGTTTGGCCTTATTTGAGTCCCATTTGAGAACCAGGTCTCCCTCCTTGAAAGTCCTTGTTGTATCTCTCTTGTCAAAAGCCTTTTTGACTTGAGCTTGATGTGCCTCCAGCATCTTCATTGCAAGGTCCCTTGTCTCAAGATTTGTGAATTCTGCCAATCTCACATTCATGGGTACATCTTCTAGCAGCTCCAGCTGATGGGCTAGCTCTAATGCAGGCAACTCAAGAGAAATGGGTAACTTGGCCTCCCATATACTAGAACATATGGAGAATTGCCAACAGTAGCTTTAGGAGTTACTCGGTCAGTCCACAAGGCTGTCTTCAACTTGGTGTGCCACGTCCTCTGATTCTCCTCCATGGTCCTCTTGATAATCTTCAGCAAATTTTTATTTGTGGACTCAGCCAACCCGTTGCCTTGAGGATAATAGTTTGAGGAAGTGCTAAGGTAGATGCCCATTTTGAGAGCCCATTCACTTGTTTTCAAACCAAGGAAATCCAAAGCATTATTAGATATGATAGTGGATAGAACACCAAACCTGGTCACAATGTTGTCATAGAAATCTAAGACTGTGCTTTCATTGGCTTTCTTCAATGCAATGGCTTCCACCCACCTGGTGAAGTAATCAGTTGCAGTAAACACCCACTTATGCCCTGCACTTGATGGGGATTGATTATTCCAATGAAGTCCAAACCCCTCTGCATGAATGGTTGCTCTACTTGAATCGGATTGAGAGAGAAAGCCGCTAGCCTTTGCTTACCCGTGAAGAGAGCACATTCCTGACACCTCCTCACCCATGCATAAGCGTCCTCGAAGAGGCTCGGCCAGTAATAACCAACCCTCAGAGCTTTGTTGTTGTAGTCCTTGGAACAAAATGACCTCCTACAGGTCCATCATGGAAATGCTCCAAAAGCTTGGTTACTTGATCGTCATCTGCGCACCTCAAGAGCACTCCATTGAGGTCCTTTCTGAATAAAACCCCCTCAACCAAAGCGTAAGGTTTGGACTGCAGTCGGAAATACCTTCTTTTTGCTTTGTCCATACCTTGAGGGCACTCACCTATTAGTAGAAAGTGCGTCATATCATGGAGCCAACTAGTGTGAGGTGGAGGTGCATCTGCTTGTGGGTTATCTTGTGTTATCAAGATGGCCTCTTTGTCTTCATGAAGGTCATCAACCATAAGCTCACATAAGCCTTTACCTCTTACTAGCTTAGTAACCTTGATCTCCACGCCATACTCCATGACTTTAGTAATCCAACCAACTCTTTTTTCGCTCAAGTCCTTGTTAAGAAGAAAGTGTCTTACTCCAAAATGAGACACCATAAGGTAGATTTTGCTGTTGGAGAGCATTGCCCTGAACTTCTTGTGGCTCCTTACTGCTGCAAGGACTTGCTTTTCTACGAAGGTATACCTCACCTCATACCCTTTAAGTCCCTGACGGAAAAATGTTAATGGCTGCTCAAGTACACCATTCTTTTGCATCAGCATAGCTGATATGTTATCAATATTGGCAAAAGCATACAAAATGAAATCCCTTGAGAAATCAGGACTCATAAGTGTGGGTGCTTGAGCAATGGCTTGCTTGATAGCCTCAAATGCTAACTTACCTTCATTTGACCAAGTGAACACTTGGTTCTTCTTCAACATAGCAGTAATGGGCTTGACCAAACTTGCAAAACTGGGGATAAATTTTCTCACAAAGTTTATCCTTCCAAGGAAACTTTGGAGTCCCTTCTTATGCTTGGGTAAGGATAAGGCCAAGATGACACTTATTCTATCAGGATCAATGGACAACCCTTTCTTTGAGATGATGTGGCTCAGTAGCTTGCCTTCATGCACTGCAAACATGCACTTCTTGGGATTCAAAGAAATCCCATACTCCTTGCATTTCTCGAAAATCAGCGTCAGGTGGTCCATATGCTCATTGGCATTCTTGGAGAAAACTGTGATGTCATCCAAGTATACCAGCACCACTTGGTTTAGCAGCCCTTGGAAAGTCATGTCCATGGCTCTTTGGAAAGTTGCTCCAGCATTTGATAGACCAAAGGGCATCTTTTGGTACACATACGTGCCCCATTTGGTGGTGAAAGCAGTCTTGTACCGATCTTCATCTTTCACCCAAACTTGGTTGTAGCCAGAAAATCCATCCAACAGAGAGAAGCATTCTGATCCTGCAACTACTTTGAGAAGTTGCTCCATAGATGACAGAGGGTAGTGATCCTTCAAGGAGACTTTGTTCAAGTATCTAAAGTCCACACAAAGCCTAATCTTCCCACTCTTTTTTCTTACAGGCACCAAGTTGGCTACCCATGATGAGTGTTTGATGGGAAAGATGATCCTGGGCTCGATCAACTTGGTTAGCTCCTTCCTCATCAGCTCTTCAATCTTGGGGTTAACGGGCCTTTGATTTTGCCTTACATGCTTGGCATTGGCCTCCAACTCTATGGTATGCTAAGCTAACTTAGGATCAAAACCCTTTAGGTCACTGTACTCCCAAGCAAAAATGTCTACATACTCTTGGCAAAGTGCTATGAAAGCATGCCTCTCAGCTTTGTTGCTTACCTTCTCAAGCTTGAGAAGTTTGTCTTTGAATATGAGGACTCTCTCATAGTTCTCTTTGTTAGTAGACATTATTGCCTTTTCTTTCCTCATATGGTCTCATTCATGAAAAAGGCCCTCAAGTGTAACCAGCCCCTTAGGAAGTTTGTTCAACTTCAGCTGAACAATCTGATCCTCATATTGATGCTGCAATTTAGCTTGGTTGGAGGAGAACTCATCTTCTTGCTGTAAGAAGCAAGCAATTTGCTTGTCACTCTCAAAACCTTGTCAGTGGGCTTCATTATCCAGCACTGATGGTCTCACCACCACCTTGACATGTGGCTGAACCTTGGTTTCCTTCAGCTTACTTGGAATGTCAAATTGAGCTCCCACGGCTGCCAACATGTCAGTGTGTTGGTTCTAATTTATTGGGACAGCTTGAATGTCAAAGGCTTCAAAATCTTCAATCAGGGCCCACACTCTATTTTTGTAGGACCTCATCAAAGGGTTTTTTGTGATGTTCAAGCCTTTGACTTGGTTAACTATGAGCTCGTTGTCCCCATAAGCTTGCAGTAGTTTGATTCCTCTTTTGGTGGTCCATTGAAGGCCATGGATCAAGCCTTCATATTCTGTTGCATTTGAAAAGTAGCTGAAATGGAACTTGTAGAAAGAGAAAAGCTTATTACCTGAGGGTGAAATCAACATTGCCTCAGCACCTGCACCATTTTTGCCCCTTGAACCATCAAAGAACAACTTCCATAAACCATTAAGGTCTTCTTTAGGTCCAATGAGGGAAGGCATGGGTTGATTCTCTTCATGTAGCAGATAGACACCCATGTCTCTTTCCTCGACACCCTCCAAAGGGTTGAAAAATTGGTTATCTTCCCATAACTCATCCAAGAACAAGTTTAAAACTTCTTCAAGATGAGTTTTCAGCTCCTAACCAATTGTAAACTCATCCTCGTCAAGGATGGTACAATTGAGGTTTATGTTATCTAGTTGATGGGGCTCAATATGGAATTGTGTCATGGGTTCAGCGTTGATTGAAACCTTAGTCCCATACCTTGTTCTAAACGCCATGTAAGACCAATCTGTTGCAAGGTAACCCCCAATCTTGGCTGTATACTCTTTGAAAAGACACAACGCAAAGCGAGGAGTGACATCGAGGATCAGCACGTCTTGCACCACGGACATGCTAGGGCAAGCATGCAAGGTTAGGCTCAAATTCTTGATGATACTTGATGGCTTTGAGGAAAAACCATCAAGCTGTAGGACTCCCTTGGTGTGCGGTTCATACTTGAGGTTCAATTGGTCAGTAATAGACTTTGGCATGACTGAGGTGTTGGCCCCACTATCCACCAAGCAGTTGTGCACTAAGAAATTGCCAATGATTAATGAGATGTAGAATGGGGGGCTTGGTCACACTACTTGACCTTTCTCCCAAAGGATACCTGGCTACATTAGTGAAGACTTCAACTTCCTTGCTTGGTTGCTTACGTGTAGCTGTAGAAACACTCATCTTGGACAAATCTTCTTGAAGAATGTATACTTGGCCGAGCATGGAAAGCATGTCCCACATTGGTACGTTCACACTAGATTTCTTCATTTGCTCCACAATGTTGATTGGCATACCCTCAGCCTTTACCTGGGTTTTGGGAGTTACTGCTACTGGCTTTGTCAATGAAGGAGTGATGACAAGAGGTTCTTTGAAAGCTTCTTGATTGTCACCCATAATCCTTCTCTTGAACCTTGTGTTTGTTGAGACTGGGATGTGGGCCAAATTGGGAGTAACCTGCGGATTGGATGCATAGCACTCCTCTTGCTCACTAATGACCATTGAGGCTTCCGGCTAGTTTGACCCCTGATCTGAGCCTTGTTCTTGTGGAGGCTTCTCTTGCTTTGTCAGAGTGGGTGCCTATGTGCTTTGGGCCATAAGAGCCTAGTTATATCCATAAGCAACATTCTACTGCCATTGATCATTGAATGCTTGGTTGGAGCCATTAGTTGGGACAATGGATTGTCCAAAAAAATGATTCCAAGGCATTGTCCCTTCAGCCTCCTAAGCCACACTGTTCTGAACCAGGACTAAGGAGTTGGAAGGGCCTGTAGCATTCGGATTATAATTATGTTGCCTAGCATAGTTAGGCTGCCCTTGTCCTTGGAAACCTCCTTTGTAGGGTGGCCTATTAACTTGATAAGGTTGATATGGAGCTTGATAAGGCTTGTTGTAAGCTTGTCTCTTGACATTGACCACATTATTCCCCAAGGATTGGAGCATGCTTTTCAATTCCAAGTAATTCTTTTGCTCTTGGGAGTTGTTGGATCCATTAGTAGAGGCCTTCTCTTGCTTAGGTGAAGGCACATCAACAATTGTTGGCATTGGAAGTATAACATCAAGTGGAGGAATGACTACAGGTGGTGGTCTGATCTCTAGAAAAAGAGGCATTAGGGGTCTAGGAGTAAGCTTGCCAGCCTGAACTAGGCAATTTTCTACCTTGATGGCCACCTCATATGCATCTGGCAGTATGTCTCCTCTAATAGATTGAATCATTACAGCTATGTCGCTGTTGAGAGCCTTCAAATAATATAAGAAAGCAAAGTTCAGAGATGGTCTAATAGTTGCTGGAATTTTACTCCACGCCTTCTGAAATCTCATATTGAAGTCTTGCATGACTGCATGAGGAGCTCTCTTGATTGTGGTCAGCTGCTCTGCAAGTGACAGATGATCACTCTTATTTGCAAACTTTTTACATAACGCTATTCCCAGCTCGTCCCATGAGTGGATAGAATTATGAGCTAGGCCCTTATAGCATCTAATGCCTTTCCTTTGAAGGATACAGCCAATATCCTAACAGCCACGTTCTCCACTGTGATATTGTGAATGTTGCAGAAGTTGGCTATGTCCGTTATATGTTCAATAGGAGTTACAGCTTAGTCTCTTATATAATAAGAAACACTTTTGAGGGCTGCTACCGGCATAGGATCATACTGTGGTAAGTTCAAAGGGCTTTGGCCGTTGAAGCCCACAAAAGCTCTTTGGGGAATCATAGCAGCAAGAGGGGCTGACAAAGATCTCCTTGTGTAAGTATGCTTTATGACTGGTCTAGGAGGAGGGTGCCCTGCGTATGGATGAGTATGGGCAAACTGTAACCTCCTTGCTGAGTTCAAAGGCAACTCAACGAACTCGGACGGAAAACCTCTCGTCGTTGATCTTGTAGTTACTATTATAGCACGGAATTGCACCCCTATGGAAGAGTTTTTCAGGGTCTCCCACTTCCAGCTATAAGCATGGGAACAACCTCAGGATGTGGGTATCCCATGGTGAGGTTGAGCCTCTAGGATTTTTAAAGAGGCTAGTTCCTCTCTAGTGGATCACCTAAACTACTGTTGAAATAAAACTTTAATGGTAAAAGGGTTAGAAAGAGGGAAAAGAGCTCCTAAGAAGGCTAACAGGCGATGAACCAAATGAAGTGGACACTTATCTACGCTTGAACTCACACTAGATCAGCCATGAGTGACTATAGCTTGCACAATTTCCAGATCAAGTAAACACGCAGGAAGAGATTCAGGGAGAACACTAATCCAGACCTGCAAAGCTTGAAGACACTTCAAAGAGGCAAGCAAAAGGTTGATGGTTTAGGAATAAACCATTCACGAATCCACCCAACACAAGCATGCTAAAACACTAATGGAAGACAGGAAACAGGGAAAGAAATTGAGTCTCATCACATTCAAGAGGCAGTTCTTACAATATCTTGGTAGGGTCGAGCCTAACCAAGGGAGCACACTTTTGCAAACGCCTCAATGAGTATATGTCTCCCAGTAAGATGAGAAATGTCTAAAAATTGGGAACCTTTACAAATGGCAAGTCTCGTGATATATATAGAGAAGGGAAAAGAGAGAGAGGTCCACGTGGAGAGAGAAGAAGAAAGAAGTCATGATTCCCTGATGACTGTTGACTATTGTTGTCGTCCTTGCTTGGCCATGAGACACGTCACCCAAAATCACTGCAAAAACTCTCCTCAAGCCACTCCCACTCTGATTGGTCGCCTTTGTGCCACCTATCCTATACTAATTGGTTCTTTCTGCTCCAGCGTACGCCACATGGTAGCTTGTCATTCGTTGCTTCCATGTCTCTCGTGCTGCTAGACCAAGTTTAAGTCGAGCACCTGAAGAACTCTGATTTACTCGATATAGAGTAACTCGGGCTTTCCGATCTCTCCTACTTCGGACCGCAACCGCTCCTTTACTCGTGAAGCTTTCTTAAGTAGAGCACTTAGAGAAACCCAATTTACTCTATACAGAGTAATTCAGGGTTTCCAAGCCTACTTCGGGTTTTTGCATCTTCTTTACTTATGAAGCCCCTCAAGTAGAGCACTTGGAGAAACCCGATTTACTCTATACAAAGTAATTCGGGTTTTCCAAGCTTTTCAACTTTGGACTTGTTCATGTTCTTTACTTCGGACCTCAACGGCTTAAAGTCTTCGAATTTCTTACATTTGACAACTTCGGGCTTTTCCTATCTCTAAGCCTTCAGGGTTTTCCTCGGCCAAGTCTTCGGATTTTTCCTTTGGGCATCCTTCCTGTGGGCTTTCCCTTTTCCTTCGGAACATTTTTCCAAAGGAACTTTTTGCTCCGCTTCCTTATGTCTCTCGGGAAAAATCCCCGAAGGAATGAACAAGGAAGAGACCTGTAAGAAAGAACTTGGAGGAAAGAATCAAGGAATGACCCTAGCTGAATAAAAGAACCTTCCACAGACTTAGTCCTTCGGCCTGCTGCTGCATTCGAACACTGCTTAGATCCTTCTCAACTTGCTTAGATTCCTCTCTTTGCCCCTTCGATCCAACCTTGCCAGAGCTTTTACATGATCCAAAAATTGACCAACAGTTACCTTTGGCATGAAAAATGGCTACTGCTGCCACCAAATAGTTGTGTTATTCGGAGTCCCCAGATGTTGAAGGATGAATGCTACCACTACTGCAAAATGATCAAAACAACATCAAATTTGACTAATCTTTCATAAAAATGAAAATAAAATGGTAGTTGTTCCATCGGACGTGCCAGAACTATTATAGCTTTGAATTGCACCCTTGTGAAAGAGTTCTTCAAGATCTCTCACTTCCAAGCTACAAGCATGGGGACAACCTCAAGATGTAGGTATCCTATTGTGAGGTTGAACCTCTAGGTTTTTTGATGAGGCTAGTTCCTCGGGTGCTTCACTTTAGCTCTTTGATTCCCACACTAAAATCTACTAATGGCTAAGGAAAAGGGATAGGAAGATTATTTGAAAAGAAATCTAAGCTAAGGGAGGTGATGCACCAAAAGTAAGTGATCCACTTGGTCTGGAGAATGACACTAATTCAACATAAGATAAGTTTGCTTACACAACCTCCTAACCAGCTAACTTGCATAAATATTTCATAAACTAGGCTCACGGAACCATACGTGAAGCAAAGAGGGATTTCTAAATCCACATTAAGCGTCCATTAATGACGAAAAAGCTCAAGTTCAGACCTGCAACTAACTGGAAAACACCTGAAAATAAGCAAGAAATAAGGACAATAAGGTTGGAAGGACGCTTCTTCACAATGCTATTGTGCACAAGCTAACTCAACACAATTTTCAAACAAAGAGATAGGTAAAATAATCTTTATTGCTTCAAAGGTCTATTAAACAACGATTTTCACAGAGTGATTCTATCACCAGTCCGAGGATGATTTGCTTGGCTCCAAGGCCTCTATTTATTGTTGATGATGTGGATTGCACCCTTGAAAGAGGGCTGAGCTTCTCTCTTCCACGCGGCACAATGGAGACTCCCCTCTTGCTGTGGGTCTGGCAAAACTGAGGGGAGAATATCTAGATAAGGGCTAGCTCCCTTTGATGCATCTCTGAGGCTTTTCACTACTACTACTAATAATGGGGGGAGGGGGGGATGAAAAGGGAGAAAGATAACCAGAACAGAAACTAATCTAAGTGGTGATGCACCAAACAATTTTGATCTACTCAGTTATTCACACTTCAGACCAGAAGAGGGCAGACATACACTTTATTTGATGAAAAGACCAGACTGTAGGGAGCTTTAACAATAGGCTTAATGAAGACACACAGAAAATGAACTTACCATAGGCGCTGTAGAAAACACATTGTCTGATAACCCTTTTTTGTCTCTGCGCTCTAGATGCAACACTACCTGCAGAAATGGTGCTTTGTCTACACTAGGTGTGATGGTGTCAATTTGTGAAAGCATTAAGCTAAAATGACTGAACACAGAATTGATACACAGACACACTCAAAAGCATAACCAGTCAGATAGAGGTAAAACACATTCTTATTGATCAAAGGTGAATTTTGGCAAGGCTTCGCCTTACAAAATGAGAGATATCTTCATTTTTTGGAGGTTACAATATATATAGCATGAAAAAGAAGACTATGGCGCCTTTTTGAACAAGTGGCCCATGCTGCATTGGACACATTGGAAAGAGGAAGTCCGTTAAAGGAGCCATGCTACGGCAGTCCAAGTCTTGACTTTTGGCGTTTAAATCATATTAAATGTCATTGTAAAAGCATGAGTTGTTTGATCGTTTGAATGACAAGGCTACCCCTCTTTATGATACTTACACGACTGTTCGCTCACCCATGCTCAAACGAAGAAAAACAGGCCGCACCATTAAATGTTTGCGCTCTTTGATAACCACTTGGTGGAGACTGTTTCATCTTTAACAATAACTTCTCTTGCCAACACCTTATTTTGCCACCTGGATTGCTCAATTTGTGTTTGTGCTTGGCTGGGTGCATTTTTTGGAACATTCCAAATGTTGTCGTATGTGTGCGTGGCCGTGTTCTGGATTCTCTGTTTTGTTCCCCTTTTCCTTGCTATTTTTGTCATTTTCTGGCAATTTGAGCTCTCTCGGGCTATTCTTGTCTTTTGCTGGCTCCTTGGGCTCCTTTCTCAGCGGCTAATGCATCTAGTTAAAGTTGACGTCTGCGGGCCTGTTGCCTATTCGAAAACCAAACGGCTATTTCATCATCGTAAATTTGACGTCTGCAGGCCCGTCACCATTTGAAATCCAACGGCTAGTTTGTTGTCTTGAATTTGACGTTTGCGCGCCTGTTATGGGACGTTTGAACTCCAACGGCTAGTTCGCTACACTGAATTTGACATCTTCGGGCCCGTCACCCCTTTGGCAATTTCTTCGGCTTTTTGCAATCTCTTCCTTCCCGAACGGAAGGTGTCCCTTCGAAGCTTGGAAAAGGTCCCCTTTTTGGCAGCCGAGAGTCCCCCGCAAGGGCACTTGCCCTTCGGGTTCCTTCGGGCTGCCTTGGTCTTCTTAATTCCTTCTGACAATTTCCGAAGGAATTCCTTCGGACATTTTGTCCGAAGGAAATCTTTCTTCATGCCTTGGCCCTTTCTTTCTTTCGGGTCTTTTTCTTCAAACAAATTCCTTCGGACAAAAAGTCCAAAGAAATTCCTTCGGGCTTTTGTCCAAAGGAATTTGCCTTCGTCCCTTGTATTTTCCTTCGGACATTTTGTCTGAAGGACCTTTGCCTTTTTGCCGTGGATTTCCTTCGGACAAAAAGTCCGAAGAAATCCTTTGCCTTGATCTCTTTTCTAAAGGAAACCTTCCCTTCAACCTTGTCATTTTCCCGAAGGTGCTCTCTACCCTCTGCAAGGGCACTTTTGGGTCCATAATTGCTCTCCGCAGCCTGCTGGAAGGTCCCATTTGGTCACCTGCATGCCCTCCGCAAGGGCACTTATCCTTCGGACCCTTGTTAAAGACTTATATCTCTTTGAAGTTGGCCCATTCCTTTGCCGAAAGGCTTGTGAAAACTAGCTGCCCACAGCAAAATAAACTTCCGGATCAACCTGAAACATCTGCAAAGCTCAAGTCACTTGGCTCTTTACAGAACAAGTCTACTACAAAGGGAAATGGCACAATTGCAGTAGGGGGAATACACCCAAGATTGACGGCTCAAGACAGCAGGGAAAGAAGGAGACCGTTTTTTGGCCTATAGGACCAAAATGGTCAACATTTATATAGAAAAAGGGGGAGAGAGAAGGGGAAGAAAAAAGTCACTGATGGCTGGAACTCTGATGTTGTCCTTCCTTGTCCTTAAATGCGCCGCTCAGGGTCACTAAACAATCCTCTCGAGCCCCTCCCATCTTTAAGTTTTTCTTTGACGCATCTGAGAAGCCATGTTGTGAGCAGCTAGAATGTCTCTTCTTGGCACGACACATTTAATCTTTGCACTCAAGATTGACGTGGCTTCTTTCTCTTTACGTGCCCTCCTGAAAGGACATGGCTTCTTTCTCTTTACGTGCCCTGCTGAAAGGACGTGGGTCTCCATGTGTTTCAGCCATGTTGCATTTAAGCATCAAACGACGATTGTGGGGAACGAACTATGACGGATGAGAGCCTTTATAATGCCAGCTACCAGTCGCGTGGACTCCCCTTGCTGATTGACCATTAGATGCTGCCTCGGATCCTTGACCTGCGTCGTGGATCCTCCCATTGTGGACGCCTATGAACCGTCGATCTCCTTGTGAGTTGGGTGCCCATGTGCCATTTGGAAGCCTCTCATTTGTCCTTACCATGGCTATCATGCACTGTCAATCCTTAGAGCGTGTTGTGGATCGAGCTCGTTGAGACATGCAGCATTGGAAACCCAATCTACTCTTTGCAGAGTAACTAGGGTTTTCCTAACTACTCGACTTAAGAAGCCTTTTCACGCTGAGCCACTGGAGAATCCTGATTTACTCCTTGCAGAGTAAATCGGGCCTTTTGAGTCTACTTACTTTGGACTTTGCCTGCTACTTTACTCATGAAGTTTTCCTAAGTTGGGCACTTAGAGAAACCCGATTTACTCAAAGTGAAGTAACTCGGGTTTCTCAAGCCTACCTATTGTGGGCTTTCTCATGCCAAAGTCTTTGGACTTTTGCTACTGGAAGTCTTCGAACTTTGCCTCTCCCAAGCCTTCGGACTCCTTGTTGAAGTCTTCGGACTTTTCTTTGACAAAGTCTAGCTTTTGATAGCATTGATTTTCCCTTTGTGAGGATCAAGCCTCCATGCTTGCACCATCATGATTAACTTATTCTTGGACGGCTGTCTATATGATTTTAGTTCTCCTTTAATGGTTGTGTGATGACCATGTTGTTTTGAGCGGAATTAAATGTCTTCAGCTGCTGCATACAACTACCAATCTGCCACCTCAAGACTCTTGGTCTACTTGAACTGCCAATGAAGATCAAATTTTGGATCCTGGAATGATAACCATGTCGTCCCTGTTCTTGGACGTACCTGCATGCTTTGAGTGAAGCCATGTCGCTGCATTAATTTCTCATCTGCTCATGGAGACCAAAATTGATTATTGAGGAAAACCAATCCAAGACATTGGTTTTCCTATAGTCGATATATAGAATATATAGCCTTCCTTTGGAAACCACCTCTGCCTTCTTGGACACATCTATGCCATTCGTCTACTCTGTAGCTTGCCACTTGTCCCTGCTTGATTTGTCCTGAACTGTTGACATTTCAATTGATTTCCTTTTGGAACTTTTGACATTACCATTTCAAGTTCGCCTTTTCCTTTTCTCGGGTTTATGTATTCCTTTGGGACTTGTCTCTTGCATTATCCCACAGACAAAATTCCCGAAAGAATTCCTTCGGGCAATTTGCCCGCAGAATTTATTCGGCAGTCCATTCTCCTTGCCTTTGCTTTCGCGGCTCTTTGACAATTGTCTTGGGCAATTGTTTCGACAATTTTACCGACAACTCTCTTGGGTGAACTTTCCGAAGGGCAAGTGCCCTTCAGGAAGTTTGGAGCATCCCTCTGCCAATTTCACCAAAGGGGAAGTATCGCTCGGCGATTTTGTAAACAGCACTTCCGAGGAACTCTTTCTAAAGGGTAATTGCCCTTCGGGTTTTTGCTTTGAACCCTCCCGAAGGGTAGTTACCCTTCGAAAACTTTGCAATGATTCTTTTGAGAGAAAATGGCCTTCGAAACTTTCAAAATGGCCCTTTGAAACTGGATGTGCCCTCCGAAACTTGAAGAAATACCCTTCAAGAAAAATGCAGTTGCCCTTCGGGAAAGTTGAAACGGTCCATCAAAGTTGAAAAGTCCCTCCACAAAGCTTGAAATGTCCTTCGACTTGAGAACAAACCTTTCGGGAAGATTGTCTTGGACAAATTGTCCTAGACAATTTCCAAAGATTTGGCCAAAACCTCCGAAAAAAACATGTGCATGAGGAAGCTTTCAGGAAAAAATTGGATGAACTACTTCCCTGATCAGGTTTTCGAAGCTCACAACTTACTTTCTCATTAATTCGGGCTTCTACTTGTTTACTACTTATAAAGTCATGAGTAGTGTTGCTTCCAAAACCCGAAACACTCTGCTCAAGATTGAGTCAGGTTCCCTAAGTCTCATTACTTCGGGTTCTCATTTCCCTGTAACTTATAAAATAAACAAGTTGTGATCCCTTGAAAACCCGATATACACTGTTGGAAAACCCGAAGCCTTCCCAAAGACTGACCATTCTCTTGCTTGAAAGGCCATCTTCCCATGCTTAGGCAAAATTTGATATGGGGACCAAAAAATGGCCAACATGTCCCATGGCTAGGCATCTAGGGTAATTCAAAACATACAGGCAAGGGAAAGATTCTTTTGGAAGGGTCTTAAGGGGGAGATTCTTCAATACATCCGAGAGTGTATTATTTGCCAACGGAACAAGGATGAACCCACTTTTTTAGATGGTCTTTTGCAGCTCCTACCAATTCCCACACAAAAATGGAAAAGCATATCAATGGATCTCATCACGGGGCTGCCCAGGACACGAGGTAAGAATAGTATGTTCGTAGTGGTGGATAGACTCATCAAATATGTGCATTTTTTTGCACTTCCAGCTAAGTATAATGCTCTTACAGTGGCTGATATCTTTTTCAAGGAAGTATTCAAACTTCATGGGCTGCCTAAGAACATTGTAAGTGACAAGGACAACAACTTCATGAGTCTCTTTTGGCAAGAACTCTTTCGTTTGGTGGGCATGGAGTTGTCTCCCAATACTAGCTACCACCGCCAAACCGATGGGTAGATTGAAATTGTGAACAAATGGGTGGAAGGATACATCAAAAACTACATTTTAGGGCAACAAACATGGAATAAATGGCTGTACATCGCTGAGTATTGCTACAATACTTCATACCACATGTCAATTGGTATGTCACTCTTCAAGGTCCTATATAGGTATGATGCTTTCTTCTTTGTAGATCTGATTTTAATCGATAGTAGAGTGCTCGGGGCTGTTGATTTGGTACAACAAAATATTGAAATTTTGGGGCAGCTCAAAAGAAATCTTCAGCATGTACAAAACCAACAAAAATTGTATGCGGACCAGCATCAGGTAAGGATAACTTTTGAGGTTGGTAATATGGTACTTCTGAGATTGTAGCCATATAGACAATCTTTCATCAAACAAAGTGGAGCAGAAAAGCTAAAACCCCGTTTTTATGGTCCCTACAAAGTTCTAAGGAGGATTGGAGAAGTTGCTTATGATCTAGAGCTACCTGAAGGTAGCTGGATTCATTATGTATTCCATGTTTCATGCCTCAAAAAGGCACTTGGGCAACACATCACTCCTTCCATTGATTTGTCACCACTTGATGAGGGTAAGTTGATTTTGGTTCCAGATTCTATCATCGAGTTTTGAGAAAGGAAACTTAAGAACCGAAGAATAATGGAATATTTGGTTTGTTGGAAGGCTTTGCCTCTTGAGGATGCTACTTAGGAAGGGGTGTAATGTCCGAAAAATAGGATATTTTCTAAATTTTTGAATTTTTTGTAAAACCCTAGGAATAATATCAATTCTGACTTTTAATTCCAGCAAACCCTAGTGCCCCAAATGATCACAAGGCTGCAAAAATCCAATTGAAACCCTAATAATACTTTGACCAATTTCCAATGAATAAATAGGGAAAGGATGTAATGTCCCCTTCTAGTTAGACATTGTACTTTCAACATGATTAGCCTATCAGTGGCCCTCATAGGTTAATACGGCATGGTTTGAGGGTCCGCTCTGCAATTACCCAAATGGTAGTTGGTTTCTTTGGGGAAGTTTCGACATATTCTGGAGGTTTTTCTAATGATTTATTAGAATGTTCTATTTTTAGAAACCTCATGTTACAAGATGATGTTATATTTGTGCTTTGTGATATAATTCATTATTTTATATTAAAGCTCAAATATAATATATTAAAAGGGAAAAATAATAATAAAATATCATGATGTTTCTAGAAGCTTCCCAAATGAAAAAGAGTATAAAGGGAGGTGTGGGCTGCCATTATGAATTATCCCGATTTGATGTTTGTCTTTGTTGTGGTACGCTGGTGGAGCCTAGAGTTTCTTGCAGTAAATCAGTTTGTCTTTGGGAACGATAACTCCCATTGATAGCATAACTGAGGGAATGAAATATCTCTTGAAAGGTTGCATTTTGGAGGTGATATTTCAGTCATCTCAATTGGAGCAAAATTTGTGACCATTGGCCAATTTTGGAGAAATCGATATGAGGAATTTGTGTAGGTTGAATAGCTATCTTTTGGTGTTGGTTTCTATATAGCTTGGCATCAATTTTCCTTGGTTAAGAGAGCAAATTGCATTGTAGAGAAATCTGATATAAAAATCAGATATTTACAATCAAGGAAGGATGCCATTAGGAGGGATGTTTTTGCTTGTGGGGGTTCCATTTTGCATTGATTCTCTACTTTGCTTAGTGTGCTCACTTCCTTGGAGCATGGAGATGATATTAGATGCTTGAGGCAGCGCATATTCAGTGCATATTATTTTAAATTTGAGATCAGACCAAAACAGAGGCAGCTGGCTTGAAAAATTCGATTTGGCTTGGGAGATCATCCTTTTGTTGGAAAATTGCTTGCTCCTTCATCTATCCTCAAGGGCACCTCAATCCTACCAGGGCTCATTGCATACAATTCATCTTTTAGTATAGTTTATATCTGCAGCTGTAGTTGTGCATCCTTCATACCAGCATACCATATAATTGTAATTCTTGTTTATGCCAAGAGTCTTGGCTAGTCTAGTGGAGCATTGTATCAAATCATCAACACAAATAAGAATCACAAGTTGATGGTCATTTATAGTTATTTTTTGAGCATTTGAATTGAGATAGTAGGTTGCATGCCAACTGTTCGACTAAATGTCCATTCGCTGTAAGTGATTAGTTTGCTTTGTGAATTCATCTAATTGCATAGAAAAGAACAAAAAAAGAAGTCATTCCTGTATCTAGAACTTAGCATTGTCATTCTTGCATTGTTCTATAAACACTTGAAGCTTTAATCCATCTTCATTTAAACAAATCATCAAAACTGTGACAAAAACCAGCAAGAAGCACTTTGCTTACAAAGTGTTTGAAAAAATTACAAGGCAGCAAATTGAGACAATTGAGGGCAGATTGGGCAAGGATTGTTACAAAGGAAAAGAAAGTTTCTCTTCAAACCCTAGATGCCAAAGTTGAAAAAAATTGCAGAATTAATAACTTGCCCCTTCACTTCTATTTATGCAAATTTATGACCAAATAATCAGCCCAAAATTACTGAAAATAAATCTAGAATTAATGCCTATTTTCAGGCAATTTATGAAGCAATAAAAGTCGACAAAATTCCTAAAAAATAGAGAATAAAATATAAGAATTTATCCAAAATATTTGAGGTCCTAGAACCCTCCAAAATACCTCAGAAATTCTTAAACAAATGCTGTAAAATTCATACAAAAAATCAGATTGGGGTTTGGGCATGAAAAAATCCCTCAAACCTTATCAAATACTCCCAATACCAATTTGCCCCAGCTGGAAAATATTACAATAAAATTGAAAATATTATTCGGGTAAAAAATGACCCTCAAACACTAGCAAATCACTCCCAAATCCAAGTGTCAACATCCACAAGCAAGTCGGACCACTTGGAAACCCTTCTTTTTGTCTTTTTTTGAATTTGATGAACTAAGGCAGAGCCAAGGTGAAGTTGCCCCACTGAAGAATGAGGGTTTGCATCCTCAATCTCTTTGCTTGAAGGCTTTCGTCTTCAAGGCAAATAGTTCAAGTGTTTCGTGCTCAAAGTCCAAGATTTGATAACAAAATTAGCATCCCCTTCAAATGATCCCCTCCTTTGCTTTTATATCCTTCTCTCCAAGAGGGGCGTTGCATGTTTGGAGGGAAACTCCACTTTTAAAGAAAAGAGTAATTAATTTATAACCCTCACTTAAGGTTTGGGTGCCCATGACTCTTAAAAGACCATAACTTAAGTGAAAGTTAGACAATAAAGTAACTTTTTGAATTTTATAATTAGAATATGTTTCCTCATTTTTCAATTTCCCTTAGCCTTTAGAAACCAAGAACAAATAGGTTAAGGGTCTTCAAAAGTCTCATGTCCAAAAGGGGGACATGACAATCCGCCCCACCCAAAATTGCTTGTCCTCAAGCAATTGAAGTAACCAAAAGAGTTGTCCCCACCATAGACCTTATGCAAAACTTGATCCTTAGTCCTTCCCATGGGTGAAAGTCCTCATGATGAAGCCCCTCACTGCTGTACATGAAGATCTTTTGCTGTTTGTGCAAACTGGGAATGAAAAACCACCACCTTTAGCCCTTTCCTCCTGTCTCCTTGGGGCCCCATACCTTAGATGTGTCAAAAGGATGAAGAGGAATGAAAATTTCTCTGAATTTGTAGCATTATAGTGGCTGGAAAAGTATATTCCAGAAAGGTAGTTGTCAACAATTTGGGCCTTGATTGCCCGTGTTTGAGCTCTTGTACAAGACACAAACAGATTAGTCCAAACAAAAAAATTCCACCTCCTTTCCACAAGTGAAGTGGCTGGAAGCAAGTGTGGGGATGCCCTTGATAGCATATGGAACATGTCTATGTTACCCCCACCCTCCAAAGTGACCTCACAATTCAGAAATCTTCTTACTAGAGGAGCTGGAAGTCTCATCACCATGCTTGAAATCCACCCTTTGCCAAAAGACCACCAACACATGTCCACATTCCCCAAAAGAAAGGTAGAACTAGCTACTTCCCTCTTGATTAGTGGGTTGTGTGTGCAAATTTCAGACCTCTCATGACTCCAAAATATGAATACATTCTTCCACAACTCACCCTTAGAGGGTAACATCATGCAATCAGCCTTCCCCAACTTTCCAAAAATCTTCAAACTCACCATTTCATGCCTCAAACTCACATGTTCTCTTACCGTAGAGGGGATCACTTCAGAAGGAAACTTGTAACTTATTTTCTGAGAGTTATGTTTGTACCTTATAGCCTTGTAATGTCCCCTTTTTCGAACTAGTCTTGGGAGGAGACCCTTAGCCTTTTCATTCCCAAGGGCTAAGGAATTTAGAGGCAAAAGGGGAACATTTGTGAGCTTCAAGAGCATTTTTATGGAAAAACATTTTATGATCTAATTTTGGGACCTTTTCGAGAGTCATGGGCATTTAAGGCCTAAAGTGAATTTTATAAGGAAGCTTTTATATATTTCTTTTTTTAAAAAGAAAAAGGTAAACTCTCCCTCCTAATTTTGAGTGCTACACTTGGAGGTTGGGTATAAAAGGCAAGGAGAGGTTCATTTGAAAGAGTTATGCATTTTGAGTATTGAATTGTTGACCAAGTATGTCAAGCTTGTTCACCACGATTTGAGAACGAAAACCTTTAAATGTACCAAGGGTTTGATGACAAAAACCTCTATTCTTTCATTAAGGGCAACTTTATTCAAGGGTTGTAATTGTGCTTCAAATTTGCATGGTTGCATGCAATTGGTCTTACAAAGGTGTTTTTGAACACCACCTTGTATGGAAGATTGGTGAACACCTTTGGAAGATTCGTGATTATATTTGTGTAGGTAAAATAGATGAGCGAATTGCTTGGAGAGTTGCGGTTAGTCTTAGAAGCCATCTCTAGGGTGGAGAATTGATTTGAGGGTTTGGCAACCCCTCTCTAGAAGACTATTTGGCTTCGGAACCCTCTTGTAGGGTTTAGAGATAATTTTGGCAATTTATTCCAGCTTGGCAAAGTGTTTGTGGATTAATTTGCAAGGTTTAAAGGTCATTCTGTGGCCTAGAAATATTTAGAAAATTATTATATTATTTTTCCAACATGGGTGACTTGCATTGGAAGGCTTGGAAGGTTTGTGGAAGGGCAAATTCGAGGGTTTGATTTTTAGATTTAATTCTTTAATTTTCCCAAGTGTGGCAACTTCTTTGGAGGGGTTTCAAGGCAAATTTGAAGAGGAAATGCAGTAGTACCGGCATTTAAAAATCAGAATAATTGTAGGGGTAATTCTCAGCGTTATTGCCATTGCCACCTCGCCAAAAAAAAGGTACTTTATTTCAGTTTCATATTCAGCGATTTTTAGGCTATATTGGAGTGTGTTTTGTTTGAAATTTGGTCATCCTTTCCAACAAGGGTTTGCTGGTTTTTTGATTTGATTTCATATTGTTTTCAGATTTACATAAGGGTTTGTTGGAAAACTTCTACTTTGCTTAATTGTCCCATTTGGAGACATCACACCTTAGAGGGGATCACTTCAAAAGGAAAATTGTACCTTATTTTCTATGGGCTGTGTTTGTACCTTACAACCCTGCAAGTGCTCCAAAAATTCAAAATTTTCATTACCAACTCGCTCTTTGATGAACCCATCACTTCAACAACCTCAAGAGGAATCAAAATGAAACTTTCAACCATCTTAGAAGAGCTAAGATTGTCATAACCAGCTTGACGGAAAATTACATTAAGGCTCCCCCTTGTAACCATTCTCTCTTGCACTTGTACCTTGGAACATGAGCTCCCTTGGGATGCATCCCCATGCCCTTTAGGGCCCTCAATATGCCTTAAACCTCCATCAAACCTCATGTATGACTTAATCATTTGAATTATGAAAACAAATTTGAACAACATAGGGAACATACCTTTTGTGTAGACAATGTGATGAAATGAATTCTCTTTTCCAGAACTTACCAAGTATGAACAACTCTGATTTTTCCTAAAAAACTCAGAATTTTCTAAATTTGAACAATTCCAATCACACAAAGTTCTGATTTTTCTGAGCATATACAAGTCTGATTTTTCCCAAAAAGTTTTGATTTTTTTGAGTTTACCCTAGGTCTTTTCCCCATGCAAAATTCAGACCTACTTCCCTTTCTTGCAAATTGAAAATTTCCCCCTTTACACTCTTGTCGGGTAGTTTCATTTTCAGAATTCATTAAGCTTAAGGGCGAAGAATTAATTGATTTTTAACATACCTTGATGGCTGCCCCTTGGTCATGTGGTCAATCCCTTTTGGAGGACAATATTTCCCTACCTTTGTCTCGAGACTCACTAAACCAAGTTTGTGGCCAGATTCCTCAATAAGAGATGGTTGTCCCAAAATAGAATGCACACAATGTAGAGCACCCATCATGTTTGCAAGAAGCCAAGGTATCTTGCCTTGGAAGCGCTGATCCCGAGTTTCCAAGTTCCCCTTTTATTTTGCACACAGAGGGTCCATCTTCCCCTTCCTTCACCGAATTCATTAGAGGCTGAAATGAATCAACTTTTCCAAAATTTCTTGAGCATAAGATATTCTGATTTTTCATGGAAAGCTCATTTCTCGTGAAAGTTTCAGACTTTCTTCTATCATCCACAAGCTGAGTTTCTACCCTTTCATAAACTTGCCTTGCACTTTTATTTTCAGAATTTGCAAAGTTCATGAAACATGAAATCAAGTAACCTTCTACGTACCTTAGTGGCTGCCCATACTCAGTTTTGGCCACTTTATTGGCCCCTTGTGAAGAACAACACCTTCCAACCTTTAAGCCCCTTACCAAACCATACCTTCTAGATACCCTGTGAGTGCATAACAAATCTGGAACGCTTCCACACCTTGAGATGTACTCAACTTGCCCATCATTCCTTACAAAGTGGAGAGGGTTTGTGACCTCTTCATCATCTTCTACCTTAGAATTCAGAAATTTCTTCTTCAAAGCATACCTCTTCAAAATGGACTGAACATAGCTCTCTGTGTACTACTGCCCCAACACAAGATTTGCAAGATTTAGGGCACTTACCAAGCTTAAGATGAACTGAGTTCTCCTTGCAAGTGGCTGCCCTATTATGGATTTTTCAGAATTTTTTGCACTTGTAGTAGGCTGATTCCACTCAAAATTTTCAGAATTTCCTTCACATGAAGTGAGTTGTAAGTCAACAAAAAATTCAGAACCTCTTCCCCTTGAGGTGCGCTGATTTTTAATCAAAAACTCAATTTTCTGGGAGCGAAGGGAGTTGGTCTTCCACCAACGTTTCAAACGTTCTTGCACATGTATGTGGCTGAGTTTCTGTCAGGAATCTAGAACAACAAACATGCTCTGATACCAACTGTTAGGACCTAGAAGCACCATTGATTATCAAGTACAAGCAACTTAATATGTGGAATTAAACCAGAATCACAAGTAACTAGAATTCAGAAATAACACAGAATATGAGAGACAATACCCAATTGTATTAATACTCTTCCAGAAGGAAATACAACAAAGAAGATTGCCACAATTCTTCTTCCTTACACACCTCTAGGGCTCCCACACCTCTAGGGCATAAACAGTAAATCTCTTCAAGAGCTCACTCTCTCAATTACGGTCCCAACACACAACTCAAACACAGAGTTGGTGTTCACCTCCAACCAGTCAGTATCCACTACTGCCAGTACCACTAGTCAGTATCACTACTGCCAGTACACAAGTGCTCCACGCACTCCAAATCCGAGTACACACCGTACTCCAAGTAGATCTCCCATGAACTTGCAACAACCTGCAACTCAAATGATCTTACTTTGGAAGGGACTACCTTGCCTTCCTCTTTGCTCTATAACAGAGTACTCCACCGTACTCCAGGTAGATCCTGCCTGGTCTTGCTCCCTGTTGTGTTGCTGTCACCTTGATCCTGCTGCCACCTGCAGATCAACCTGGTTCTGCACACCTGCAAACCTAGACCTCACACACACATACACCTGCAGATCAATGATCTTACTTACCATGCAGATCTCCAAACGTGGCCTTGCACACCAGCTGACCAAGATCCTACATACATGAAGAATCCTTCTGATTCTCCAAACCAGCACCCATACTTGGCACTGTGGCACTAGGAGGAACACACCATGCTCTCTTCACTCTGAAGGAGCTAATTTTGCTCTCTTACTCTCTAGCACAAATTACAATACAGCCCGTGAGTCTATTATATAGATTTCATGCAAACAATAATTAGACACCTAATTACAATAATTAGATCCGCAGCTCAAGACTAAAATTAGCCTTCTTACATGCAAACAACCGGTTCGTTAACTAACTGTCCGTGAACTAGCAGCTCTGGAACCGCACAGGGGACCGACGTCGGTCCCTGTCTGCCTGGGGGTGACCGATGTCGGCCGATCTCTGACCGTCGTCGGCAGCTTACTGTCTCCACATGACCGACGTCGGTTGCCCTGATCGACGCTGGCGACTGTGACACTCAGCGCCCCCTCCAATGTCTGCATCAGTGAAGCTTTTAGCTCCACAACCTAACAGTTTCCACAAATTCAGACTTTCCTATATAAATCGTGAGCTGATCTTTTCAACGACTGGCTGCCCCAATTGGTTTTTCTTCCTCCGCACACCTTGTAATCACTTCTCTAGGTTCTACCTTTGTCTTCTATTTGCGGCCCTCTTTGTTGCCTATAATCTTGATGGAAACCTTCATCTTGCTGACCTAAAAGCTCTTATTCTTGCAACTCATACTTTTCAATGGTTCGCTGTGAAATAGTTGGGCTCCTCCCAACTTTAGGGTCCATTTTTGTTGTCGATAGAATATGAAGATTTCCTCATGTGTGTAATTTTTGGCCTTCTTTTTCACTGGACTCTTAGGGTAATCAACCCATAAAACTTCCTCTTGAGGTGATATATTTCTCTCAGTATCCTCTTGCATGGTGGATGCCACCATGAGTTGTTCACTAGCTTTTTTCAAATCTAAATTATTTTGTTCTCTGATTCCTTCCTTGGGATGCTCATGGGACTTTGGCTTTTCCAAAACATGTTGGAGATTCCCTTGGCTGCCCTTTGGTTTATGACCAACCATAGAACCCTTCATGCCTCCCTTCCATGCTAAAAACTCAATAAATCTCATTTCCTCTCTGAATTAGAGGTGGATAGGTCATATATTCATCATAATCAGCCATCAAATTATCCCAAAAAGAATGCTGCTCCTTTCTTTTCAGAATGATTTTCTCTCTTTGAAGGAAAGTAGGCCGGTTAGGTCTTTGTGTAGACCCAATCCTTACACCTGAAGCATTGCCTTCCCGACCCTGTGGCGTGTTTCTCCTTATGTTATTCATTGTTTGGAAGAATTCATCCATTAATCTTGTCATCTGCTCTTGGGCTTGAAAAAACTCTCAACTCTAGTTCCATCCATCTCACTGTTTGACATGAAACCTTTGCTTATCCCACAGTTGGGCAAGATATTGTAATGTCCCAAAAATAGGATATTTTTTGAATTCTGAATTTTTTGCTAAACCCTAAGAAAAATATCAATTCTGACTTTTCATTCTAGCAAACCTAGTGCCTCAAATGATAACAAGGATGCAAAAATCCAACTAAAACCCTAATAATACTTTGACCAATTTTCAATGAATAAATAGGGCAAAGAAAGGAATTTCCCTTCAAACCCTAGATGCCAAAGTTGGAGAAAATTGTAGAATTAATAACTTGCCCCCTTCACTTCAATTTATGCAAATTTATGACCAAATAATCAACCCAAAATTACTGAAAATAAATTTGGAATTAATGCCTATTTTTTGGCAATTTATGAAGCAATAAATGTTGACAAAATTCCCGAAAAATAGAGAATAAAATATAAGAATTTATCCAAAACATTTGAGGTCAAACCCTCCAAAATACTTCAGAAATTTTGAAACTAATGCTGGAAAATTCATCCAAATATCAAATTGGGGTTTGGGCATGAAAAAGCCCTCAAACCCTATCAAATACTCCCAATACCAATTCGCCCCAGTTGGAAAATATTACAATAAAATTCAGAATATTATTAGGGCAAGAAATGACCCTCAAACACTAGCAAATCACTCCTAAATCCAAGCACCAAGCTCCACAAGCAAGTCACCCCACTTGAAAACCCTTCTTTTTGTCTTTTTCTGAATTTGATGAACTTTGGAAGCTCCAAGGTGAAGTTGCCCCATGGAAGAATGAGTGTTTGTGTCCTCAATTTCTTTTATTGAAGGTTTTCGTCTTCAAGACAAATGGCTCAAGCATTTCGTGCTCAAAGTCCAAGATTTGAATATCAAAATTAGCATCCCCTTCACATGATCCTCTCCTTTGCTTTTATATCCTTCCCTCCAAGCGAGGTGTTGCACTTTTGTAGGGAAACTTTACTTTTAAAGAAAAGAGTAATTAATTTATAACCCTCACTTAAGGTCTTGGGTGCCCATGACCCTTAAAAGACCACAACTTAAGTGAAGGTTAAAAAATAAAGCAATTTTTTGAATTTTATAATTAGAACAACATGTTTTCTCTTTTTTCAACTTCCCTTAGCCTTTAGAAATAAAGAACAAATAGGCTAAAGGTCCTCAAAAGCCATCTTACAGCATGACAAGGGGCAACCATCTTACAACATCCAAACTTGCAATTGTTTGAGGACAAACAATTTCAAGAAGGGAGGACTGTCATGTCCCTTATCAAGTATGAGTAGTTGAAGACCCTTAGCCTAATTCTTGGTTGTTCCCTGTAAGCTGAGGGAAAGAAAAATCAAAGGGGAAACTTTGGTTCTCTTTTTCAAGTTGTAAAAGATACTTTTGATAAAATTTTTTTAATTGTTGAATTAAAAAAAAGACTTTTGGATCATGGGTTAACCCTTAGTGAAGTTATATGACATGTACTTTTAAAAAGTGTTTTAATTTTTCCTCCAAGTGGAGCGCACCTTTTGGGAAGGGCTTTTTGAAAGTGAATGATATATAAAGGGGAAGTAGGTTCATTTTAGGAGGTTACTATGTTTTTGAATTGAATTTTGAGTTTCAGCATGAAATGGTTGGCTTTCTCCATTAAAGACGTCAACCTTCATTGGAAACTTGAAGATAAAGACGAAAACCCTTTGTCTTCATTTGGGCAGCCTTAAATCAGAGGTTGTATTGGGCATCATTGGTTATTTGAGGGGTGTAAACACTAATTTTGGTTTTAGCGCAGCAGAAGGAGCTTCAAGGAGCGTGGCGAGTAGGTTTGGAGGGTTGGCGAGTTGGTTGAGGAGCCCTAGAAGGGCAACGAACTACCTAGGGTGGGCAGCGAGCCTCTTTGGAGGGCAGCGAATCCCCTATTGGGGTTGGACGTGGCACTTCCAACGCTGATTTCAATCTTAATTGCTGTTTGAAGGAAACAAGGCATTTTTGGTATTTTTTATCATATTTTCCAACCATATATTGGGTCAAAAATCAGATTTGGAGGTGTTTTGTGAGCTGTAATGATTCTGAATTTTTTGGCAACTATTTAACTATAAAATATTGCAAATTGTGCCCTAGTTTCATATTTCTAGAATTTTGAATTTTGTATTAGGATTTAACAGAAAAAATCAGAAATTTCTATTTTTGGTGTTATGGTTGTTAATTTCCAGATTTGCATAATATGCCCTAAATGGGATATGTAAAATCCCCATCCAATAGTAACTGAAAATTGCCAAATTTTCTGAGTTTTGGTGCTTGGGAATTTTGTCAAACACTTGCTGGTCTGTGTTTTCAGTTTGTTGGTCTGATTGGTTTTCAATATGTTCTGAAGATATTTTCACTTGTCTTGAATAATAGATTCATAAGCAAACAAAGTAGATAATATAGAAATGATAAACAATGCAAATTGAAGCCAACCCAATCCTTTTTTTTTAATTTTCTGAATACAAAACAGTCTGATATAAATGTGCTTCAGACTTATAATAATGGCCAAAATGATCACATACAAGCAATAGGATAAAAGGAACCTGATTACAATTGAGTGTAGATGAATCCTCGTCAACTCTGGATGATGAATGCCTTCAAATGATATGAATTTCTGAGTTGTCTTCAGACTGGTATACTTCAGATCAGAGTTGCATATCTTCCAAAATCCACCTCCAAATGATATATGTCAATGCCAAAGTGTTAGGAAATGTTGGGCGCCCCTTTTGGATGATATTTGATATTTTTTTGGACCCTTTTAATGCAAAATCGCCCCACTTCAAAGTTGCAGACCTGCCATGGATAAACCTTCAAATCTGAAATAATCTCCACAACCTTTGGATTCTTTGGCATAAACAAAATGTTCCTTGGACTTGGGCATTCCAAATGGCACTATGCTTGATGTTGAAAACCCTCTTAGGTGACCAAAACGAACTTGGAAGTGTGGCTGTTCTCAGAAATTACAGTCATATATTCCTCCTTATTTACAGCTGTAATGGCCTTCCAAAGGTCTCCAAACTTGTCACAAATCTTCCCTAAGGAAGGGCAATCCCTTTGGTAACACTATCACTTGCAAACACTTCCTTAAATATTGAAATCAAACCATTCCAATGGGACTGAAACAAAATTACAGTCAACCCTAAATATTTGCATACTCACCAAAATAGACCTCCATTGTCTTGAGAATGTTCTCCCAGCTAGGGCGCTTCAATTGGATGTTCTTGTTGCTTCAACAAACACCTAGAATGAAAGATTAGAACTCACTGCCATGGCTGCCATGAAAGTCTTCAGATTATGCAATGTAAACCCTTGACCAAAGCTTGTCGATGATGCCCAAATGAAGAAGTTGAATGCTTCCTCCTCAAAGTGCAACCCTTCAGATGGTATTTCACACCCTCAGTTATGCTTCCAATGGAGGTTTTCGTCTCCAATGGCTATTCTGCAGAAACCCTAGGCTCCACAAGATGAATCAATCAAAATATTATTCATTCAACTGGATGCTGAGAATGAGCTCTTGCCTTCCCTTTTATTCTTTTCTTAAGAGAGCTCAATCACCTTCCTGGCCAATGTGGGATAAAAGATTTATTCCCACATTAAATTATTCACTTAATGCACTTTATTATGTTAAAGTGACTTTATTATTATAAAGTTACTTTATAACTTTATAATAATATTAAAATATTAAATAAATCACTTAAGTCACTTAAACTTTAATATCTCTTGATGTACTTGTCTGATTGTTAAGCCGTCTGAGCCAAGAGTCGACTCTCCTTGTTCTCCATGTGATTGGATGCCTGTCTAAAAATAGAAACCCTGAATAGTGACTTACTAAAAATAGTAAGTGTGCCAATCTGAGTCAAAAAAACCTGTGCAAAGGCCAAAACTTGAATCCAGCTGAAGAGTAATGTCTCTAAACACCGAGTAACTGCCATATGAGGCCCTCTATCAATAATTGTTAGCCTACGAGGGTCAAATGATAGGCTAATTCCTACGAACTCTGATGCTCGCAAAATGGGGACATTACAGGATATTACACTTGGTAGGGTTTGCCCTTCACTTGGTCAAAGCTGTTGGAGGCATCATGATGGCTCAAATCTTCGTCTTTGACCAGGGAATCCATGCTATTAGCCTGTTTGGAACTGAGGAAGGTGGATAGAGGTCATGGAGGTTGCTTTGAACTCGACCCAGCAAGGAGAATGTGCAGGCCATGTTGAAAGAAAAGGTCTGCTGTTGAAAATTAGGCATGTTGCTTCCCTTTTGGGTAATTTTTAGGGTCTTAAATCGTCCATATAATTATGGTGTACTAGTATGTGAAACCCTGGATGGGTCATAAGCCTATATGTGTATTGTACAACATACCCATAGGAGCTTATGCAGTGCCCATGGTGTCCTTGCATCGCTTTCCTTGGTGGGTTGTAGTTAAATGTGGGAGTATACTGGTGGGTTTGATGTGAATATGCTATTTGGGGTTTTTCTTCAATATTGTTCTACGGCATAGGGTATGCTTATATTATTCTTGCTGGTTTTGAGTGCTTTATACTGCTGGGTTTCATTCCTGCTAGTTTGAGGGCTTTATGGCCATGCTCGGCCTAAGGTATGCTTATATTATTCTTGCTGGTTTTGAGTGCTTTATGACCATACTCAGCCTAGGACAGATTCAAATAAATTATGCTGGTGTTGGTATGTTGGTATTTTGCCCGCAATCTATATATATATATATATCTCGTATGATGGCTTTGCTCAGTTAGGCAGCTTACAATGAAATTATGTGTTGTTTCTTAGAACACTTGACCATGGAAATTATGTTTTTTGTGTTAGTTACCTTGCTTGGGTGATTTTCTACAGCCTAGGGTATTCTTGCAGTAACATGGTAGCTGGTTTGATTTATTATATGATTATGCTATTGGTATTCATTATGGTCACGCTGCAGCGTTGGGCAGATGGAAAGAAACTTAAGCTGGTTTTGGTATAATTGTTATTTCCTGGATATGAAAACGTCTTTTAGTTATTTTACATACTTTTGTTTTGCATTGGAGTATGCATGGCCTAGAATAACTTGATCTGGATTTTTGTTAGCAAGCCTGATTTACCGTTGTTACTGTACCACGGCCTAGGACAGATTTTGCAGATTTTTGTATGTTTGATACAATATGGCTGGATAGTGGAACTAAGCGGGTTTCAATTCATTGTACGCTATATTTTAGTAGGTATTAGTAGATTACTGCAGGTCATAAACCCAGATCTTGCATTTGGATGATGTATGTTTACCTTGGGAAACTATTGTACCTTCTTGGCCTTGTGTGTAAGCCGTGGTAAAGTTTTATGAGCAGTGATATTGGCTTATTGTTTATGTTGAACTAGCTGTATACTGTTACACTTACTGTCTATTTCGTGACCTTTGTGCAAAGAAAAAAAATAGAATTTGTACCTGAGTAATGTACCTGTTTGGCCTTTGTATGCTATACCTTGGGTGTTACAAACCGGGTGTTCTTGCTAATAGCATCTAGTATGCTGTTTTACCTCCTTGTAGGACTTATTGCCTATGGATGAAGGATGAGGCTGCTTATACAGCTTAACCCAAAACAATTGTTGTTAGTACTTGAAATGTGAAATATTCCTGAATAATCAGTTGTTAATTATTGTAAAACTTGACGCTTACAGCTCATGACTGCTTAAATTATGATTCTCTTGCATGCTGGTTGTGGTTGGAGAATATTCAACAATGAATATGCTGTGCATTACTTGTGTTAATAAATCAAGAATTATTTCTGTTGGGTATTATATCCTTCTCCAGGATGGTTATTTTAAGACATGTAACCATTTATTTGCTTGAGAATGGTTGAAAGAAGTTTAGATGTATAATTATCTTCTTTTGATAATAAATGAGCCTCCGGTAGTGATGATATGATTGGCTGAGTTATGCTGTGTTGACTTGATTAGGCTGTAGTGTGCTTACTTGCCTACCTGTTTCAAAGTGTACAAAGTAAAGTTGCTTTTGATACAATACTCTTCTTATTTTTATGAATATTGTGACAACAGTGTATGTTGTACTTAGGTAAAAATCAGAATCTCTTATATCATGATATTGTTTGCTTCTCTAACAACTGTTGTTACCACCGGAATTGATTTACGGTGTTATCCAACAGGGGAACAAAATTGCCAGCATGTTTGCTGACCCATCTCATTGCAATACTATTTATTGCAGGTACTGTTTGAGTTGCTTCTGCAGATCGTTCCTCCTTTTGGGACAGTGTATTCTCCTACGCCATTGATGTTCTATGATGGTTGTGTACATGTTTTGGAGTCCCGAATGGTTATTATGGCAGTTGTTTCATTGTAGTGCAGCCACTATTAGTGGACTTGCAAGCTATGTAAACTTGTTCCTAATATTGTTTGTTCTTGATAATAAACTTTAACAGTCTTTAACTGTATTGCACCATGTACACTTCATTGCCTGATTATATTAGACTCCTTGGAGATTGAGACCACTGGCTCTCTTGTTGGGGTATTTCTGCTGTTGGCAATTAAATTTTAAACCTTATCCTTTTCAGCTGTAGCACACTGGTCGAAGTTGTCTTAAGCTTATTATAGAAACATTTATTTTATTGAAATGAATCATTTATTATAGAAACATTTATTTATTGTAGCATGATGTTTGGATGATGTTCTCTATTGGCTGTTTATTATACCTTTTTGTCCACGAGTTTATTAAGGTGATAGGCCGTAACTCAAGGAATGGATATAAAGATGTTCTATAACTCTTGCCTTATGTTACGGTTACATAATGATTGCTTTGTGAGAGTTTCTTCTCGGCTGGAAATGAAGATTAAGACGAGCTACAGTTTTATGTTTTGATCCTAATACTTACTACATTTTGATCCTAATACTTACTACATTTTGAAAATGTTGCTCGATCGTTTGCGAGTTGTTTTGGAGCATAGTTTGTAACTCGAAGAGCAAGTTGTTATCAACTATTGGATTTTGTAGTGTCTTGGTACACACGAGTAGTTTATTTTCAAACTATTTGCTTGCAGCAATGTCGGTTCCTTAGCACGGTTAAGCAAGAGTGTTTTGGAGTTCTTAGTATGAAGTAAGTTAAATCATTTAAAATTGTCCTACCCTCATCTTGGTGTTGGAGAGGTTAGGCAGGTTGGTTACGTATAGACCATTTGACTTGGTATTAGATCATATTCTTAATGAATGCTTGATCTTGGAGTACATTGGCGAACTTGAAAGTCTTTATTGAGAAATGAATGTTAACACATGATAGTTTAAAGGATTGTCACCGTTCTTGTCTCCTTGCATAAGATATTCATTTCTTCTCTCGATATTCCATAGAGAAGAAACCTTGTGGTACATTGAGCTTACAAACTTGTTCTTCTAGTAAACCTTACCTTTTGGAGTTCTTTCCACAACCGTCACCTAAGCGTGTTATGAATTTATTATCATGTATATGGTAGTCCTTGGAATTATTGATGTACAAATGCTTCGATTGGCTTCCGTGTGTAATGGTGATTGGGTGTGATCCTTGTCCTATATGGCCATTGTAAGTATGTTCTCAAATGAGTTTATTAAGCCTTATTTAGTTGAGTTAGAAATCTTACTTGTTTCTACTTAATGTCCTCTTTTGTTTATCTTGTGTGCCCTTGAGCCTGGGAAGTGTTGAGCTACTGTTTTAAGTTGGGCAGTTTGTTGCCTCCTTAGGATCTTTGTTACTTTTTAGTGAAGTTTGAAAGGTCGTCCAATTAATGCATTTATAGAGAACAATTGTTGTGGGATTTTAGATATTTGTTATCCTATTTCTATTTTGAAGTATTATTAAGATTTTGAGGAGTTGTCTCTGTCACAAGTGGATTGTGGCATTTCCCAGTTGTCTTCATATCCTCCCAGTGTAAATTTGAGTGATTTATGTAAACTATCCTTGGAGGGACATTCACCATGCGCATGAGTGAGACTTGAGACTCTTGTTATACTTCAATTCTCCTCGGAAGATATTATCCAACTCCACAACTAGCATCCATGAATGCACCATTGGAGATGTTTTCTCATCTTTTCGCATGTAAGAACTCCTTGGTGTAAGTTGACTTCCTCTCTTAAGTGGTTGTTCATTGACGCATCTTGTTTGTCGTCATATCATTTGAAAAAATCCTTCCCGTCTCCTTAAAAAATAATAATAAAAAAAAATGGGTGTTAATTTCGTATGTTTCATTATGGAAATTTTTGGGCATGACATTTTGGTATTAAAGCCCACTTTTTACACCGGGACCTCTATCGATTAGTGTTCGGTGCCGCTTCTTTGTAATGAACCGATGTGTGTACGTGTCGAGTGTCACACATCATTGAGGAAGTAAGGACAATACACCTAAAGAGGTCCTTGGACTATGGACTCTTTGGCCAAGCAACAAATGTTTGGCTTCTTGATTGGTCTCTACACTTGAGAAACCCATGTTAAGATTTGTTGAACGTTCATCCATCTAGTTGAGAAGATGAGGTTTAATAAAAGGGTTGGAGCAAGGTTCCAACCAAATGTTAGAAATATAGATGGCCGCGAGGGCAAAGAGACTGTTAGCTCGTGGTACAAGCTCGTATGCTAGGTTGATGGGTCTTTATAGGATCAATGACCTTTTTCAATCTATTGTTGACTTGCCACTCTAGTGGATTGTATAAATAAGTTCTTGTGGGCCATTGAGGCATTTTTGGCACCAATTAGGTGTGAACATCATTTTGTTTACGATGGTCATGTTAGAGAGTGACCCTAACGTCTTATACGCGCTCCCTCGTTATGAGCCATTTAGACCTAGTTTGGATGTGGTTATCCATAGGTTGTGGTTAATAATCGCTTGAGGTTATGACCTCATTCCTTGGAGTATCTACTTAGTGAACACCCTTGGGTAGGACCAACAGTGGCTTGGAAGATGACCTCATTGATCAAGGCCTCGAAAAGAATGTCTTTGTTCCCTCATTGTTACGAAGGTAAGATGTATCTTCCCAATTGTATGACATCTTGAGTTGATTGTTAGACCTTTGTTAGTATGAGTTCCTCGATAATAAGGGGCTAACCCTTCTTAGACAAAGTTAGATTCTTATAATGGTGACACAATGTTGAGTGTTCTACCTATGACAATGATAGCTTGTAAGCATGATTAGTATGTTTCATAGTTTGTTAACAGTTAATTTGAGGGAAGGTGTCTCCTCAATATGGTGCATGGTGTTATAAAATGTATATGTTCTTGGTTGCACGCTTGTTCGTGCCCCTACACTAGTGGTAGTGGTAGTGGTAGTGGAAGTGGAACTAGGTCACCATGCCCTCCTACATGGATTTAACCTATGATCAATTTGGATTAAATATTTGTTCCTAGATAGTGTGGTCTACATATATGCTAGTTGTTAGAGCATATGTTTAGCACTGCTGGTGTTATACGAGATACTGCGATGTTGACTGTGGAGGCAACCCACTTGTGTTTACATGTCATGGACATGGTTTTTCCAAATGTGATCAAATAGTGCCCATGCATGCTAGACTAAATAGCATGTGGTAATGGGTTAATCCCTATGTCAATGTTTGTAGAACCATGTTTTCTTCTTCTTACCCCAACATGGTTGGGAATGGTGAAGATCAAGTCATTTAGAGTATGGCTTGACAAGTAGTGTAATCGATGCACAATTTTGTTCTTAGAGATGTTTGCATGGATCATCTTGACAGTTTAGATATTTGTAGCAGATGATAGTTTCATTGAGCAACACTCAGACATATAGACAATTTTCACTTTATAGTACTTTTGTTGTATATTTTCAATGAGCTATGTTTTGACACGGATGTTCTCTATGAGCTATGTTTGTTGACAATAGTTGGGTTATATGACAGTCAGACATGTGAGTTAGTGTAATTACTTATGGTGCTTTTATGGTGCTGGGATGCCATTTACGGGAGTTACATTTTGATATTCTCCTTTATCTACATTAATTGAATTGTATTATGACACTACTACAAATGTTGATGTACAATTATTGCATTTATATCTAGGAGGTAATGTACATGTATTGCTCTTACCTCTGGGAGGTAACAAACTGTTCCTCATACCTCTGGAAGGTAATCAAGATGCCTCATACTTTTAAGAGGTAATCATGATGCCTCATAGCTATGGGAGGTAATCGAGAAACCTCATACCTTTAGAAGGTAATTAAGATGATTTTTTTATTCCTTCTCCCCTTGTGACTTATAAAGTCACATAGTGTTTGTGATGTGATCTGTATTTCATCAGTGTTTTGTCGAAATTATTTGAATTTGATTGAACATTTTATTTTATTTAAAACTCACACCATCTTTCTTGTCTTTGTATATTTTAATCAATTGACCGATCATGGAAATTGTTGTTGAAATTTACAGTTTAAATTTTTAGTTTTATTTTTTTTCATTTGAGACCACTTGGTCTCATTTTTATTGGTTTTGCTCTTACACAGTTGATTTTTAAATTTTTTCAGTGATTGTTGTGTTGATTTCATATTTATTGTGTATGTGCATAATTGGTGCCTTGAGAAGGTATGGGGGAGAAGAAGTATCTTGGAATATAGCTATTGGGTCAAGATGGGACCATATATTGGCAGGTTCATGATACCATCTTTCCCACCTCACTAGACGTGGCGGTGGTATTATATATATATATATATATATATATATATATATATATATATATATATGGTCAAGATGGGACCCTATATTGGCAGGTTCACGATACCATCTTTCCCACCCCACTAGATGTGGTGGTTATATATATATATATATATATATATATATATATATATGGTCAAGATGGGACCCTATATTGGCAGGTTCACGATACCATCTTTCCCACCCCACTAGATGTGGTGGTTATATATATATATATATATATATATATATATATATATATATATATATATATATATATATATATATATATATATATATATATATATGATTTTATTTTGGAAGGTCTAAGGAGAGTATTATGGAGTACAGTGAGTTCTTGCATCAGTCAACATTAGTATTGTTCCATTGTGATGGCACTTGATGTATGACTCAACATAGCAGGACATAGCAAAATATGATTCAACATGGCTTAGTATTGGTGAGGATGACTCAATATTGCTTTAGTATATTCTACTATGTTCTGGCATTCACTCTCCACATTGTATGATTCACAGTCAACATAATCATACAATGGCTTGGTGTTTGTACTCATGTTTCAAAGATCTTGACATTGTTTATGATATCAGTTGGTTGTGACATTCATGATAGTATGACATTTGAAAACCTTTCAAACATTTAACATCAACTACTTGACCTGTTTCAACTTGACTTAAAGATTATTGTTAACCCGATAAGGACTTTGGGATTAGGCAAGACAGTATTTGACAAGGGATCTTTGCCTTAGGATGAATTAAACGATAGTGTTGTTTTAAATTCGGTTTCATCTTGCAATTTATTGCAACTTAAGAATGTGGTTTTTGCTCACCACATAGTTTTAATTTGGCACATCGAAGACGATGCCATTTTTAAGAGGGGTGAATGTAATACCTCGTTCTTGCAACAATGTTTGGACATGGTTCTTGTTGACTAATTTGATCACAAGTCAAATTAGGTCAACCCCTAGATAGTCAGATTTATTATAGGGGGTCTTTTAGGGTGTAAAATGTGTACCATGTTCCTAGTGAAGTCATTTGATGTGTCTTTAACCTTGATCATATTGGTCGTTAGTCTTTAGTGTCATTTTATGTAATATAAGGTCACTTTTGAGTCATTAAATGATATTGTACAGGTTTACCATAGAAAATAAGTGTTTCAAAGTTAATTTCAATGTCCTCTATGTCAGGAGCATGTTAGAGATTGCATTCTTGGACTAACAACTGTTGGTGTAACGTCAAAACAAGAAGATCAGTGGGAGAAATAGTAGTTTTCAGTTGTTGTACGACTTGTACAACATATTTGGCACATGTGGTGGCTTCAACAATGATTCTTCAGGTTCCCTCAGCTCACTTTCATGCTTGGGCAGCTTTGACAAGTCCAAAAATGAGCAAAACCAACCCATCTTCCCTATCACTCTCCTAGACAAGCATAAATAGTCAACCAGTTTCATTATGGTACGAACACGAGGAGATGAGTTGAATCACATGATTTTGAGGGATTATAGTACTCTTTGTCTACTTCAACTTCAAGGCAATATTCAGAGAATTGGTGTGTTATACTTCATGAATCATTGTTAAGAGTGCTGGTGACTATTTTTTGCCTGCACATCCCCATGGCCTATAGTTTTCTCTTATATTTGCATTGGTATGAGCAAGTTAGGTGTTGTACATGTTTTATGAGGGCATGTCCATTCTTCTCAAAAAGTTTCCAAACTTGTTTGCATGAATTAGGGTGAAGAAGTTGGTAGAAACACCTCATCTTGCTAGTGGAAGGCTCTACTGAAGTCTGCAGGCAATGTCTCACCTGTTGCAAAGCTTGTTTTCTTGTTGGTCTTCAGAACAAAGGTCTAGCATTGGTGTTTCTAACCTTTGATAGCATGGTGATTAGTTGTCCTCCTGAGGATGTGGTCTAAAGAATGTTGAATATAGAGTGAAAGGACCAAAAAACATACACAATCAATTTTCCTGTGACTGTCGCTTACAGTCAGGTGGAAAGAAGCATTGACTAGTCATGCTAATAGAACAAGCATGTTTCAAGGTGTTGAGGACACTCTCAAAGTGTAAGCAGTGAGTTTGAGCCATTCAAAGATCAGAAATTGGTTATGACAACCAATCTAATACACACAGTCCTATAATGTCCCCACCTACAAGTTTCCAATAGTGGTCTGAGTGCAATCTACAGAGGACTGAGGAATATTGAAATACAGGTGTTTAAACTTGTTTGAAACCTTCATCAAGTCTAATAAAATTGAGAGAGCCATGGTGATAATGATGAAGTCATTATATTGCAGGCAGACCTGATAACATGCTCACAAGTCAAGAAAGTTGCATGTGAGGACAACTTACCTTAATCTTTCTGGAAAGGGAATCCTATCTCATAAGGAGTCATCTCATAGTAGAATGTCTTGAGGTTTGGACAGGTTTAAGTGTTTCCATTGTGTATCCCAAGCATAGAGGCAATGTCTTGACACAAAAAATTGGTTGTTTGGTCAAGAGAAGGTAATGTAGATAGGCCTCCATTTCCAACAAGTTTCTCATTGTAGACTTTCAGTGTAATCTACAGTATTCTTGAAGCCTAAATGGTCTTATGATGCAACATGACCCAATGGAAGCATGGATTCAATACAAGGTGACTCCATTTGAATAAGAGATGACACTAGGACCTCAATAGCAGTTAGAGAAGTTGGAGAACAATGTTTTGACATAGGTCATCACCTACAGGAAGACCCCATGGTTTCTCAAATGGAGCATACACAATATTTATGGTGTTAAACAAGAAGTATGGTTTGAAAGTATAGATGTTCACTTAGAGTGAAATTTATCCAATGATATCATAAGGATCAATAAGAAGTAATGAAATGTTTAGGAACAAATGAACATCTACAAACAATGTTTTGAACTCTCCCTAATGGTCACTTATAGGTGTCATAATCAACATGGTCCTAAACTAGTGCAGGCTTGTGAAAGGTGTGACCTTGGAGAGTTGACAAAGATGTAGAATGGATGAATACAAGTGAGAAAACTGTCACAATGGTGATATCCATTTCATGTGATGCTCAGAAAAAGGAAACAAGATAGAGACTGCATTTCCAACTTCCACCTACAGTCATGTTCAAAGTCCCTGCACAATCAAGTCTTATGAGCCAGTCTTGAGGGATTTGGGAATTTGGGGGATTTAGAAAGGTAATCTAGCTACGATATTCGGATTAGAAATCCTCAAGACCTATTATAGCCCTCCATGACCTTAGCTTAGCTAGATAAATAGGGGAGATGCCCTTTATTTTGTCTCGGACAAAGGGTACTCCTAGTCATGATGAAAATGCAGTCTTGGTGTGTAGAGGATAGGAGAATAACATGAGGAGTGTTAAAACACTAACAAAGATGTGGAATGTTGTTTTGAACATGAACAAAGGTGTAGAAGACTCTACAAGCAATAGTAACACTTATTGGAGGTTTTAGTTGGTCAAGCATAGTCAAGCCTATTAGGCCTAGAGCTAGACCTAAGCCCTACAAGGGTCTAGGTTCCATTTCTATGACCACAAGACCATTCTAAACCATGTGAATACATTAAGGGGAGAACATAACACTGTTTGGAGCCATAATTTTATAGGAAAATCCTCAGAGGGGTCAGTGTTGGCATAAAACTGTGACAGGGGTGTCTAGAATGCACTCAAGAGTTCGATAGGCCAACTTCAAACACTCACGCCTATATGGATACATTGCATGGTACCCCAAGGAGCTAGGAATAGTTGGAGGGGGTCTCTAACTTAGTTTCAGTGGCAATTTTTTAGGGGTTGGATGTCCAAGTTTTATGAATCATCCCTAAGAAGCAAAACCTTCTAAAACCCTCCTAAAACCCTGTTTATGACCCGATGAAGTAAATATCACTTGAGATGCATTCAGGAGGGGCATTTTTCCTTGAAAATGTTTGGAACTTGTATAAGACTCTTCCATGTTCCTTCCCATCCAATTGGTTTGTACCCTACTTGTATAGACAAGTCTAAAATTGAGTTTTTTTCAAGTTTTTGGGTGTTCTGTAGGTACAAAGAAGATTTAAAGAATGAGAATTGGTTGGGGAGGTCAATTGTCAGCTAGCTTGCCACCCCTAAGAAATTGTCAAAATGTTGAGTAATTTTACCACAAGTCAAATTAGGTCAACCTTCTATATAGTCAAATTTATTATAAGGGTCTTCTAGGATGTAAAACGTGTACCATGGTCCTAGTGAAGTCATTTGATGTGTCTTTAACCTTGATCATATTGGTCATTAGTCTTTAATGTTATTTTATGTCATAGAAGGTCACTTTTGAGTCATTAAATGATATTTTATGGTTTTACCATAAAGGACAAGTGTTCCAAAGTATATTTCAATATCCTATATGTCAGGAGCATGTCAGAGATGGCAGTCTTGGAATAACAATTGCAGGTGCAACGTACAAACAAGAAGATTCGTGGGAGAAATGATAGTTTTTAGTTTTTATATGGCTTGTACAATATATTTGGTACATGTGGTGGCTTCAAAAATGCCTCTTCAGGTTCTCTCATCTCACTTTCATGCTTGGGAAACTTTGACAAATCAAAAAATGAGCAAAACCAACATATCTTCCCTATCACTATCCTAAACAAGAAGAAATAGTCAACCAATTTTAGTATGGTATGGACAAGAGGAGATGAGTTGGAGAAAATGCTTTTAATGGATGATATTACTCTTTGTCTACTTAAACTTCATGGCAATAGTCAAAGGATTAATGTACTATACTTCATGAATCATTGTTAAGAGTGCTAGTGACTATTTTTTGCCTGCACATCCCCATGACCTATAGTTTTCTCTTCTATTTGGATTGGTATGAAGTCAAGTGTTGTATGTCTTATAGAAGGCAATTAACATTCTTCTCACAAATTTTCTAGTCATTTTTTCACAAATAAGGGTGAATAAGTTGGTAGAAACACCTCATCTTGCTAGTGGAAGGCTTTAATGAAGTTTGTAGGTAGTGTATCACCTATTACAAAGCTTTTTTTCCTGTTGGTATTTAGAACAAAGGTATAACATTGGTGTTTATAACCTATGACAACATGGTGATTAGTTGTCCTTCTGAAGATGTGGTTTAAAGAATGTTATATATAAAGTGAAAGGACCAAAAAACACACACACAATCAATTTCCCTGTGACTGTCACCTACAATCAGGGAAAAGAAGCATTGACCGATCATGTTAATGGAACAAGAATGTTTCAAGGTGTTGAGGACACTCTCAAAGTATAAGCAGTTTGTTTGAGCCATTCAAAGATCAAAAATTGGTTATGACAACCAATCCTATACACACAGTCCTATAATGTCCCCACCTATAGGTTTCCAACAGTGGTCTGAGTGCAATCTACAGAGGACTAAGGAATATTGAAATAAAGGTGTTTGAAATTGTTTGAAACCTTCATCAAGTCTAAGAACATTGAGAGAGCCATGGTGATAATGATGAAGTCATTATATTGCAGGCAAACCTTATAACATTCTCACAAGTCAAGAAAGTTGCATGTGAGGACAACTTACCTTAATCTTTTTGAAAAGGGAATCTTGGCTCATAAGGAGACATCTCATAGTAGAATATCTTGAGGTTTGGACAAGCTTAAGTGTTTCCATTATGCAGCCCAAGAATAAGGGCAATGTCTTGACACAGAAAATTGGTTATTTGGTCAAGATAAGGTAATATAGATAGGCTTCCATTTCTAGTAAGTTTCTCACTATAGACTTTCAATGTAATCTACAGTATTCTTGAAGCCTAAAGAGTCTTATGATGCAACATGACATAATGGAAGCATTGCTTCAATACGAGATGACTCCATTTGAATAAGATATGACACTAGGACCTCAACATCAGTCAAAAAATTTGGGAATAATGTTTGACATAGGTCATCACCTACAGGAAGACCCATGGTTTCTCAAATGGAATATCTACAGCCTGACTGTAGATACACAATATTAATGGTGTTAACCAAGAAGTATGGTTTGAAAGTATAGACGTTCACTTAGAGTGAAATTGATCCAATGATCTCAGAAGGATCAATAAGAAGTAATGAAATGCTTAAGGATAAATGAAAATCTACAAATAGTCCTTTGAACTCTCCCTAATGGTTACTTACAAGTGTTGTAATCAACGTGGTCCTAAACTAGTGCAGGCTAATCGAAGGCATGAGCTTCGAGAGTTGACAGAGATGTATAATGGATGAATATGAGTGATACCACTCTCAAAATGGTGATATCAATTTCATGTGATGCTCAGAGCAAGGAAATAGGATGGAGACTAAATATCAAACTTCAACCTATAGTCATGTTCAAAGTCCTTGCACAATGAAGTCTTATGAGCCAGTCTTGAGGGATTTGGGAATTTGTGGGATTTAGAAAGGTAATCTAGCTATGATATTTATTGTAGAAGGTCCTCAATACCTATTATATCCCTCCATGACCTCAGTGTATCCAAACAAACTAGGGATATGCCCTCTATTTTGTCTCGAACAAAGGGCACTCCCAATCATGATGAAAATGCAGCCTTGGTGTGTAGAGGATAAGATAATAACATGAGGAGTGTTAAAACACTAAAAAATATGTGGAATGTTATTTTAAACATGAACAAAGGTGTAGAATAGTCTGCAAGCAACAATAACACTCAAAGGAGGTTTTGGGTGGTCAAGCACAGTCAAGCCTATTAGGCCTAGAACTAGACCTAAGCCGTACAAGGGTTTATCTTCCATTTTTATGACCACAAGACCATTATAAACCATGTGAATACCTTAAGTGGAGAACATAACACTATTTGGAGACATCAATTTATAGGAAACTACTAAGAGGGGTCACTTTTGGCTTAAAAACATGACAGGGGTGTCTAGATTGCACTCAAGAGCTTGATAGGCCAACTTCAAACACTCACACCTCTACGGATTCATTGCATGGTGCCCCAAGGAGTGAGGAATTGATGGATGGAATCTCTAACTTAGTTTCAGTGGCATTTGTTTAGGGGTTGGACGTCCAAGTTTTATTAATCATCCCTAAGAAGCAAAACCTTCTGAAACCCTCCTAAAACCCTATCTATGACCCGATGAAGGAAATATCACTCGAGATGCATTTAGGAGGGGTAGTTTGGCCTTGAAAATGTTTAGAACTTGTGGAAGACTCTCCCATGTTCCTTCCCATCCAATTGGTTTGTACCCTACTTGTATGGATATGTCTAAAATTGGTTTTTTGCATTTTTTTGGGGCTCTATAGGTACAAAGGAGATTTAAAGAATGAAAATCATTTAGGGAGGTCAATTGGGAGTTTTTATAACTACATATTCTCATTTATTACCACAATTTTTCATAAAAAGTCCTTTGATACATAGTTCATTTCATGCAATCTTGGACAGACAATGAAAAAAGTAAGTGATTGCCATGTGAGAAATGAGAAGTCTATTTTTGGGACCTTTTAAGGTCTGCTTGATGGAGTAGAAGGTAAGGGGGTTCTAGACAGGTGTCCTAACACCTCTTCCATGGATTTATATGAGCAATTCAAGGCCACCTTGATGACAAATGTGAATAATGAGGCCAAGAGGGCTAATGAATGACTGTAAATAGTGAGTACAAGTGTCTTGAAGAAGGATATCAATTAGAGATGCATATGATGACTATCATCATGTTTTAAATCTACCTAAGATAGTGCATGTGCCAACTCTCCCTAATTAAGTTTTAAGCAGTCAAGATATGCTTCATCATGAAGCCATTTTTAAGAAGGTAGTTGAAGGGTCTCTACACTAATTTGAGAAGTTTTTATGCTTTAGTTGGACACTTGTCCAAGAAGACCTTCTAGACCTCTATTATCCACTTCATTATTCTACAATGTAACTGGTCTTCATCACTTTACACTTTTTCTTGTGACCTTTGATCTCCACTCCTCCCTCTTCTCACATACTCTATAAATGCAAATCATTTTGGCTTTTGTAAAGAAATCCACACATGGTATGGCGAAGCCCTATTAGTTTGATTATATATTTTGCCTTTCAAATAATATTTACAATCTTCTCCAACTCATGAGCCTAACCATCAACCTCCCACCTCATCCCTCCTTGAAGGAGAACCCATATTATGGGAGATTAGTGAAGAATAGCAAGATCAAGCTACAACTATGTTATGTTGTGGAGCCTATTTCCACATTACAATGTATTTCAATTATTGTACATTAAAATGTATTGTACACTTTTAATGTATTCTTGCCAAAATTTTCTAGACCCCCTTTTTCTAGGAGTATAAATACGTGGTTTATATATACTTTTATATGTGTAGGGTCATCACCCATGATTAATGGGGAACCATTATGGGTTGACTTAGACCATGGTTTTGGTACACATTATTTTGTAAAATTGTTATATCGGTTACCTATTGATATATTATAGATAGACATACAATAGGTAATACATCAGAAGAATTGAGTTTGAGAAGGTGAACAAAGTGTGTGAATTCAAGTGTGAAATTGGGAGAATTTGTTAAACGTAGTTCCAAACAATATTTGTGTATTATAATTATGAGAAGACTGATCTGAGAGTGAATTGTACTCTTTTTACCTTGTAATAAAATATGAGAAAGTATTTCTTGTTGGATGTAGCCCACATTGGGTGAATCATAAATCCTGTCTTCTTATTATGCATTTTAATTTTTGTTCTTTATGTATCTTTGTTCATAGATTTTGTTATTGTGATTATGTGAAATTGTTCCACATTGATTTATAATTTATTCCTAATAACTGGTGGCAAAGCTTCAGGTTGTCTTTTTTGAAGTGTTGAATCACAGGAAGGGTTATTAGTTTAAGTGGGAGCTATGGCTAATGATAATAGATCAAAGGTTGAAAATTTTAACAAGCAGAACTTTGGTATATGAAATATGCAAATGGAGGATTACCTCTATCATAAGGACCCCAATGCTCTACTAGGAGGAAAAATAAAACAACCAGTGGGTATGATAGATGAGGCTTAGGAACTGATTGACAAAATCACTTGGGGCCATCTGATTATGCCTTGCATATTCGGTCTCATTTAATATATCAAAAGAGAAGACCGCAAAAAGTCTCATGAATGTGTTAGGAAATTTATATGATAAACCTTCTACTTCTAATAAAACATTTTTAATAAAAATGTTATTTAATATGATGTCTAAAAATGGTTCAGTTGTTGATCATTTGAATGAATCTAATATGGTTGTGAGTATGTTGAACTCTATAAAAATTGAATTTGATGATGAAGTCAGGGCTCTACTTATCTTGTGTTCCTTATCAGAGAGTTGGAACACCCTGGTAATGGTTGTGAGCAACTCAATCTCTAACAATGCCAAGTTGAAGTTTGAGGATGTCATAGGAGTAATCTTTAGCGAGTAAATGCGACAAAAAAGTTATGAAAAAACTTCTACTTCATGTGATGCTTATGTGGTAGAGAGTAGAGGGAGAAAAAAGTATAGAGAAAAAGGAAAGCAGGGAAAGTCAAATGGTTAATAAATGTCAAAATCAAAGAGCATGATGACATGTTGGCACTGTGAAAAGATTGGGCATGCGAAGAAGGATTGTTGGGTTCTTCAGAACAAGAATAAAGATTAGGAAGACACCAAGAAGGTGAATGTGGCAGCAAGTAATGTTTATCAAGATGTATTAATTCTCTCCATAGATAATATTTCTGAGTCTTGGGTTTTAGATTCAAGGACTTCTTTTCATGCTACATCACATAGGTATTATTTTATTGATTATGTTCAAGGGGATTTTAGCCATGTTTATCTTGGTGATGATGAGCCTTGTAGTATAGTAGAAAAGGGATGTGTTCAGGTCAAGATGCGGAATGGAAACACTTAGCTACTGAAGAATGTCAGGGATGTGTCCAAGTTAAGATGAAATTTGGTATCCATGGGGTAGTTAGGTAGTGAAGGTTGTATGGTGACTTTTATAGCATATTCTTAGAAGGTGACCAGGGTGCTTTTGTGGTAGGAAGAGGTAATAAGATTGGTACTTTGTATTTATCAAGTAGTGTTGAATGTTGTAATTTAGTTGTTACAGATGCAGATGCAACTTTTTGGCACAATAGGCTCGGTCATATAAGCCAAAGGGGCATGCAAATTTTGAAGGATAGGTTGCTTGTATTAAAAGGGTTTGATTTAGATTTTTGTGAAGACCATGTACGAAAAACAAAAAAAGTAAATTATCTCTTGGTTTGACCTACAAAGAAGGAGAATAAGTTGGAGTTGATGCATTCATATATATGAGGGTTGGCTCAGGTATATTTTATTGGTGGCTCATCTTATTATGTCACTTTTATTGATGATGCAACTAGGAAAGTTTGGGTGTATGGTATTAGGAGAAAATTTGATGTGTTTAATACATTTAAAGATGGAAAGTCTGGGTTGAGAATGAAATAGGTCTCAAGTTAAAATGTCTCAGGTCAAATAATAGTGGGGAATATTGCAGTAATGAATTTTTTGATTAATATTTTAGGAATGGAATTTGTAGACAGAGGAAAGCTCCAAGAACTCCACAACAAAATAGAGTGTCAAAAAGTATGAATAGGACTATCATGGAGTGTGCTAGGAGCATGAGGTTGCATGCAGGACTGCCTCTTTAGTTTTTGGTAGAAGCAGTAAACATGGTTGTATATATGATTAATAGGGAACCTTCATCTTCCTTAAATGGAGGCATACCTGAGGAAGATTGATCTGGTAATAAGGTTGATTATTCCTTTCTTAGAGTATTTGGTTGTGAAGCTTTTATTCATATTGATAAAGATGATAGGACCAAGTTAGAGGCTAATTCTAAAAAATGCACCTTTATTAGTTATGGTGAGGATGAATTTGGTTTCTAGATTTGGAGTCTTAAGGACAAGAAAATCTTTTGATATAGGGATATAGTCTTTAATGAAAAATTCATGTATAAATAGTAGTTGCAGGATTAGAAAGAATATTTCAGAAAAGAGTACATAAGGTTAGAGGACATTGTAAATGATAAAGTGTCCAAGCAACTAGTTCAAGCACCTACTCCACAAGAATCTAAAACTCCTGAGGTGAGAAGGTATTCTAGGATAAGAAGGAAACTTGAACATTTTTCTTGATCTCTTAATTATTTATTACTCACTGACAATGGAGAGCCAGAGTGCTTTGAAGAAGCAATGCAGGTAGATTTCAGGAAGAAATGAGAACAAACAATGGATGAGGAGCATCAATCTCTCATGAAAAATCAAACTAAACCCACTTAAAGGTAAGAGAGTATTGTAGAATAAGTGGGTGTACAAAATTAAAAAAGATGATGGAGGAAAGAAAAGTTACAAGGCCTGATTGGTGGTAAATGGGTTTGCACAGAAGAAGGGAATTGATTTTGATGAGGTTTTTTCTCCAATGGTGAAGATGGCTTCTATTAGGATTTTTTTTGGGATAGTGGTAGCAAAAGACTTGCACTTAGAGCAGTTGGATGTGAAGATTGTGCTCCATGGTGATTTGGAGGAAGACTTATACATAGAGAAACCACATGGATATGAGGTCACAGGGAATAAAAACATGGTGTGTAAACTGAAAAAGAGTTTGTATGGCCTGAAACAAGCTTCATGATAGTGGTACAAGAAATTTGACAATTTTATGATGAAGCAAGAATACTCTAGGTGTCATTCAGACCATTGCATATATATCAAGAAGTTTTATGGTGATAGTTACATTATCCTATGTTTGTATGTGGATAACATGTTCGTTACAGGTAAGAACATGCAAGAAATAAAGGTACTTAAGGAACAACTTAATAATTCCTTTGCCATGAAGGATTTGGGAGTAGAAAAACAAATCCTTAGTATGAGAATAACTCGAGATAGGAAGGAATGAAAGCTTAATTTATCTCAGGAAGAGTATATTAAAAATGTCTTGGAGAGATTTAATATGTAGGATGTTAAAATGATTGGGACTCCTTTGGCAGGCCATTTCAAGTTATCAAAGGAACAATGTCCCAAGATAGAGGAGAGAATCTAGTTGTCCTATGTACCTTACTCATTAGTAGTTGGTATCTTGATGTATGTCATGGTGTGCACTAGGTTAGATATTACCCATGTAGTTAGAACAATAATTAGGTACATGAGTGATCCAAGTAGAGAGCACTATCAGGCAATGACGTGGATCCTTTAGTGCTTGAGAGGGACCATGGGGACAATTTTAAGCTATGGTGGATTAGACACCACTTTGCATCATTATATAGATTCAGATATGGATGGATATTTAGACAGTAGGAGGAGCACAACAAGATATGTATTTATTTTAGGTGACACAGTGGTGAGCTAGATTTCATGACTACAGAAGCTTGTGGCTTTGTCAAACACATAGGCTGAGTATGTTACTATCATAGAGGCAAGAAAAGGTATGATTTGGTTACAATAGTTGTTTGAGGAGTTAGGTCATAATCAAGAGGAAGGGAAGTTGTTTAGTGATAGTCATAGTGCTATACACTTAACAAAGAACTCTAATTTCCACTCTAGAATGAAGCGTATATATTTGAGGTACCATTTCATCAACACAACTTTGGAATAAGAGAATTTGAAGCTAGATAAGACTCATACCAGTCAAAATCCTACAAAAATTATGACCAAGGTGGTCACAAGGGAAAAACTAAAGCTATGTTCAGCTTTGGTTGGCCTTCACAGATGATAATGGACGGTTGAGAGACCTGATTAGAGGAAATCAATCTCCAAGTAGGAGATTGTTATGTTGTGAAGCCTATTTCCACATTACAATGTATTTCAAATATTTTACACTAAAATTTACTATACACTCTTAATGTATTCTCCCCAAAATTTCTTGGGACTCCTTTTTTTGAGAGTATAAATACGTTAAATACTTGTATATGCATGGTGTCATCACCCATGATTAATGGGTAACCATTATGGGTTGACTTGGCCCATGGTTTTGGTACCTATTATTATGTAAAACTATTATGTCGATTACCTATTGATGTATTATAAATGGACATATAGTTGGTAATACATCAAAAGAACTGATTTTGAGAAGGTGAATAGAGTGTGTGAATTCAAGAGAGTTTGTTGAGCGCATATCCAAATAATATTTGTGCATTGTAATTATGATAAGACTGATCTGAAAGTGGATTATACACTTGTTGTCTTGTAATAAGATCTGAGAAAATATTTTTTGGTGGATGTAGCTCACATTGGGTGAACCACATTAAATCCGATCTTCTTGTTGTGTATTTTAATTTTTGTTCTTTATGTATCTCTGTTCATAACTTTTGTTATTACGATTTTGTGAAATTTTTTCACATTAATTTGTGATTTATTCCTAACAAATTGATCAAGAGTATGATTCAATTAAATATGAAGAATAAATCACCATAGGGACTCCCCTTGGTTAAGACAAGTGCAATTCCATCTTCTTCAGTGAAAAGAAAGATGTTGAAAGTCATGTTGCAGTTGTCCACAAAGAGTTTGGTCAAGGCATTAATGAAGAGGTGCTTTAGAAGGATTCTACATCTACTAAGTTGGTTAATGTTCATGAGCATGAGAAAGAACTTGAACCTACAAATACCATTAAATAAGAAGTTGTTCATTCCATGATACAAGATGATATGTGGCAAAGGTTCAATGACATATGTGATGAGTTTGAAGGCATTTAAAAGACTACACCCTACTGGTCAGTTAGAAGACACTCTTAAATTTGCCTTACCTCTTGGTGGTGTGCTATCAAAAGTAGATATCATGTCATCTCAATTTGTTGAAGTTGCAGTCAGCTTTGAAGTCGATCAAGTGCTTAAGGACCAAGAAGATGAATTTGAAGAGGCAGTGGTTCTCAAGGAGAAAAAGAGCAAGGATGATTGGCATCAGCAAATGAGGGTTTTACAAGAGATTGAAAAACTTTTCCAAGTTGAAGGTCAAGTACATAAGAATATAGATCAAGAGATTTCCATAGAGGACAATGATCAAGATTTGGTGGACTATACAAAGCTCCTTGATGAGCTTGAGGAAATTATAGCTAGCGACCAATCTAATCTCTCTCAAAGTACCATAGAAGTCAAGGAGGTATGTTTTGTAGAAGCACCATGGGAAGTTACAACTAAGGAGTCTCATGAGAAGGTTGAGGTTGATAAAGCGTAATAGGAGTTTACCTTCATAGGTGATCTGGTTTTAACTTCTTTGATTACATTGCTTGTAGTTTCCTTGACTATAATTTTCCAATAGCGGTCTAAGCGCAATCTACAGAGGACTGAGGAATATTGAAATATAGGTGTTTAAACTTGTTTGAAACCTTCATCAAGTATAAGAAAATTGAGAGAGCCATGGTGATAATGATGAATTCATTATATTTCAAGAAGACCTGATAACATGTTCACAAGTCAAGAAAGTTGCATTTGGGGACAACTTACCTTAATCTTTCTGAAAAGGGAATCCTACCTCATGAAGAGTCATCTCATAATAGAATCTCTTGAGGTCTGGATAGGCTTAAGTGTTTCCATTATGTATCCCAAGCATAGGAGCAATGTATTGACATAGAAAATTGGTTGTTTGGTCAAGATAAGGTAATGTAGATAGGCTTCCATTTCCAACAATTTTCTCACTGTAGACTTCTAGTGTAATCTACAGTATTCTTGAAGCTTAAATGGTCTTATGATGCAACATGACATAATGGAAGCATGACTTCAATACAAGGTGACTTCATTTGAATAAGAGATGACACTAGGACCTCAATAGTAGTCATATAAGTTGGAGAAAAACGTTTTGACATAGGTCATCACCTATAGGAAGACCCCATGGTTTCTCAAATGGAGTATCTATAGCCTGATTGTAGATACACAATATTGATGGTGTTAAACAAGAAGTATGGTTTGAAAGTATAGATGTTTACTTAGAGTGAAAGTGATCCAATGATCTTAGAAGGGTCAATAGGAAGTAATGTAATTATTAGGCACAAATGAACATCTACATAAAGTCTTTTGAACTCTCCCGAATGGTCACTTACAGGGATCATAATCAACACAGTCCTAAACTAGTGTAGGCTAATGAAAGCTATGATCTCGAAGAGTTTTCAGATATGTGGAATGGATGAATATGAGTGAGAGAACACTTAAAATTGTGATATCCATTTCATGTGATGATCAGAGCAAGGAAATAGGATAAAGACTGAATTTCAAACTTCAACCTACAGTCATGTTTAAAGTCCCTGCACAATCAAGTCTTATGAGCCAGTCTTGAGGGATTTTGTAATTTGATGGATTTAGAAAGGTAATATAGATATTATATTTGGTGTAGAAGTTCCTCAATACTTATTATATCCCTCCATGACCTCATCTTAGCCAAAAAAATAAGGGATATGCCCTCTATTTTGTCTCAGATAGAAGTCACTCCTAGTCATGATGAAAATACAGTCTTAGTGTGTAGAGGATAGGATAATAACATGAGGAGTGTTAAAAAACTAAAAAATATGTGTAATTTTTTTTTGAACATGAAAAAAGGTGTATAAGACTTTGACAAAAACAATAACACGTAGAGGAGGTTTCAGGTGGTCAAGTATAATCAAGCCTATTAGGCTTAGAATTAGACCTAAGCCCTACAATGTTCTATAGATTACATTTATATGACAAAAAGATCATTAAAAACAATGTGAATACCTTAAGGGGAGAATATATCACTATTTGGATCCATTAATTTTCAAGAAACTACTCAGAGGGTTCAATTTTGGCCTAAAACCATGACAGGGGTGTCTAGAATGCACTCAAGAGCTTGATAGGCTAACTTCAAACACTCACACTTGTATCGATACATTACATGGTGCCCCAAGGAGCTAGGGATAATTGGAAGGGGTATCTAACTTAGTTTTAGTGGCATTTTTTTAGGGTTTGGATCTCTAAGTTTTATCAATCATCCCAAAGAAGCAAAACCTTCTAAAACCTTTCTTAAAATATTACACATTTTTAGGTTTCTACAAGTACATATGAGATTTAAAGAGTGATAATAATTTGGTGAGGTCAATTTGGACTTGTTCTAACTCTTTATGCTCATTTCTTACCATAAGTTTTCATAAAAATTCCTCTACTACATAGTTTATTTCATGTAATCTTGAACAAACAGTGAAAAGAGTGATTGCTAAGTGAGAGAATGGGAAGTCTATTTTTGGGACCTTTTAATATTTATTTGATGGAGTGGAAGGCAAGGGGCTTCTAGACAACTATCCTAACACCTCTTCCATGGATTTAGTTGAGCAACTAAAGGCCACCTTGATGACAAATGTGAAGAATGAGGCCAAGAGGGCTAATGAGTGACTACAAATGGTGAGTACAAGTGTTCAAAAGAAGGATATCAGTTAGGGATGAATTTGATGACTATCATAACATATTTTCAACCTCCCTAAAATAGTGCATATTTTTCAACTCTCCCTAGTCCATTTTTGAACAGTCAAGAGATGCCTCATCATGAAGGCAGTTTCAAGAAGGCAACTGAAGGGTCTCTAAGCCAGTTTGAAGAGTTTTTATGCTTTAATTAGACACTTATTCAAGAAGACCTTCTAGACCTCTATTATCCACTTCATTCTTATACAATGTAACTGGTCCCCATTAATGGACACTTGTTCGTGTGACCTTTTAACTCCACTCCTTCTCCCTCTTATCACATACTCCATAAATGCAAACCATTTTAGATTTTGTAAAGGAATCCACACCTAGTATGGTGAAGCCCTATTGGTTTGATACTATATTTTGCCTTTGAAACAATATTTTTAATCTTATTTTTATTTCACATGACTTTCTTTATAAGTGTGTGAACTTATGTATAGTGAAGTGTTAGTGATAATTATCTATCCTTGCCTTCTCTTTATACTTTCATGTTTGGTGCAAGTAGTTATCACTCTAATAGGTACATGAATTGTAGCTAGTGTGTTTGAATTTATTCAAGTGTACAAGTAGCCTTGGTGTCTTCAATTTGACCTCTAATTCATTCACCGTGATTATTCCAATTCATATCACCTCCATGTTTGAAATAGTAAACATGAAATAGTAATGTTAGAGCAATTTAAGATTTTGAGACTAGTGTTGTAGGTCATGTTTCATAGTGCAATGGTACGATAGTCTAGTGGAGATCTTCTTGGTGTGTCACCTCATTAGATTAGGTTATTTTCATGTCACTTCTAACCCTTTTCATCCAAGCAAATACTTAGTGTAGGTGATTAGCAATCAAAGTCATACATAGGGAGATAGCCCTTAAACCTACCTCAACCATAGGCAACCCACAGGTCTAGAGGTATTCTAATGTTGCCTAAATCTTAGAGTAGTCTTGAACAACCATCTATAGGGTGCAAGATTTGGTGACAATAATACATCTGATGGGACAAGGTATAAAAGAGTGGAAGGATTTTTGGTGTGTCTTTCCTCTTATCATCTTGAAGCATTCAAGCAAGCACCAATGGAAACTCCAATGAAATATTCTTGTTATAAGGATTCTAGGTATCCATTGTTAAATATTTTGATCAATTCTTATGTTTCATGCAACTAATGAAGTTGATATGGATGGTTATGTTGAGAATACCCACTATGCACCTCCCTATCAACCTTGTTATGACCCATGCTATATACCTCAACAATCCTATCAAAATTTCTATTAGTCTTATGAGCCATGGCAGACCTATGATCATCCTATTCCTTATCCATATGAACATCATGTTGTTGATTATCCTTATGAAGTAGCCTATTTGGAAGGCTATCAATAAGAGTATCAAGAAGTGCCTTCATATCAATCCTAATATGAATCTTACTAGCCTTATCATGATGCATATCAACCTCAAGATGATTTTTATCAATCTTGTCATGAGGAATCAAATAATCCTATTGATTGGAGATCAAGATATATCAAGACAACATATGAATTCCTACAAGCTCAGTTTAGGCACATAACTCAACAAATTGAAGCTGGACACAATTCCAACTATTATCCTCCTCCTTCAACCCCATTTCATGTCAAATGTTCATTAACACTCATGCCAAGTCTATTAAATATTGAATAAGTTTAGTTTAAAAGTGGATTGATGTGTTTCTTAATCATATCATGGATTGGTTAAGAAGTTTATTTCAAAAGTGGATGGACGTGTGGGAGTTGGTTGAAGAGGAAACTCAATGTGATATCATTAAGCAGTTGTACTTGGAAAACAAATGTATCCAATGCTCAATAGATAGACTAAGAATGTGGTAAAATAAAGATCTTGAAAACGAGACTACAACTGTTGAAGAGCCTCAATAAGGCTATGAGCAAAGTGAAAATATTTTTGATGAAGGTGTCTTTCTTATTGACCAACCCAACTTGTCATCTCCCTATGAGTTTATTCAAGAAGACTCCATTCCCAAGCCCATTCATGAGCCCTCCTTCACACCTCATTATTCCTCTCCAACCCATGAGCCTAACCATTAACCTCCCACCTCATCCCTCCTTGAAGGAGAACCCATATTATGGGATATTAGTGAAGAATATCAAGCTCAAGCTACAACTGATCAAGAGGATGCTTCAAGTGACTATGAAGAAGAAATCGTGATAGGGACTCCCCTTGGTGAAGACAAGTGCAATTACATCTTCTTGGGTGAAGATAAATGTGTTGAAATTAATGTCATAGTTGTCCATAAAGAGTTTGGTCAAGGCATTAAAGAAGAAGTGATTGAGATCGATTCTACATATGCTAAGTTGGTTAATGTTCATGAGCATGATCAAGAATTTGAACCTAAAAATACCATTAAAGAAGAAGTTGTTTTTCATTCCATGACATAAGATGATATGTGGAAAGGTTTAATGACATATGTGATGCTTTTGAATGTCTTCAAAATATTATACACTCTATTGGTCATTTAGAAGACACTCTTGAAGTTGCCTTACCTCTTGGTGGTGTGCTCTCAAAAGAAGATACCATGTCATCTCAACTTGTTGAAGTTACAGTCAACTTTGAAGTTGATCAAGTGCTCAAGGACCAAGAAGATGAAGTTGAAGAAGTGGTGGTTCTCAAGGAGAAAGAGAGTAAGGATGATTAACAATAATAAATGAGGATTTTCCAAGAGATTGAATAACTTTTATAAGTTGAAGGTCAAGTACATAAGAACATAGAGCAAGAGATTTCTATAGAGGACAATAATGAAGATTGGGTAGACTATACAAAGCTCCTTAATGATCTTAAGTAACTTGCAGATGGAGATAAATCTAATCTCTCTCAAATTACCATGGAATTCAAGGAGGTATTTTTGTATAATCACCATTGGAAGTTGTAACTAAGGAGTCTCATGAGAAGGTTGAGGTTGCTAAAGTGCAAGAGTAGTTCACCTTCATAGGTGATCTGGTTGTAACTACCTTGATTGCATTGAGTATCATACCACAGAGATTGGAAAACATCATGAAGGAGTTGGAGATAAAAATTCCAAACCCCAAAAGGAAATATGCCTCATTCACTCATTCATTCCATGGAGCAAGAAAAATTTCAAGCTTCCCCTTTGATCTAGGAGGAAGAGATTCATTCAGGTTAGTTTGTGTTGAACTTAGTTTTCTTGAGTTTGTTTGGTGTTTTCCCTAAGTGTTATTGATAACACAAGTGTGTTTTCTTTAGTTTCTTGTTGTTTGGTGTTCTTTCAGAGGCAATTCAGTGTCTAATTTGTGTATAGGTGACTCCATATCCCAATGGATAGCAGAAGGCTATTGGTATTTTGCATAACTGGCTTGCCACCCCTAGAAAATTACCAAAAATTTAACTAATTTGACCACAAGTCAAATTAGGTCAACCCCCTATATAGTCAAATTTGTTATAGGGGTATCCTAGGGTGTAAAATGTGTACCATGTTCCTAGATATGTCATTTGATGTGTCTTTAACCTTGATCATATTGGTCATTAGTCCTAAGTGTCATTTTATGTCATATAAGGTCACTTTTAAGTCATTAAATGATCTCTTATGAGTTTAACATAGAGGAAAAATGTTCCAAAGTGTGTTTTAACATCCTATATGTTAGTAGCATGTTAGAGATGGCAGTTTTAGACTGACAACTTCAAGTACAACATCAAAATAAGAAGTTTAGTGGGAGAAATGGTAGTTTTCAATTGTTGTATGGCTTGTACAACATATTTGGAACGTGTGGTGGCTTAAAAAATGACTCTTAAGGTTCCCTCAACTTAATTTCACACTTGGTAAGCTTTGACAAGTCCAAAAATGAGAAAAACCAACCTATTTTCCCTATCACTCTCCTAGACGAGCATAAATAGTCAACCAATTTCAATATGGTAGGGATAGGAAGAGATGACTTGGAGAAAATGATTTTGATGGATGATATTACCATTTTTAAAACTAAAATTCTTGGCAATAGTCAGAGGATTGGTGTACTATGCTTCATGATCCATTGTTAAGAGTGATAGTGACTATTTTCTACCTGCACATCCCCATGGTCTATAGTTTTATCTTCTGTTTGATTTGGTATGAGCAAGTCAGGTTTTGCATGTATTTTGGAAGGGAATGACCATTCTTATCACAAATTTCATAGTCTTCTTTTCATGAATTAAGGTGAATAATTTGGTAGAAACATCTCATCTTGCTAATGGAAGGCTTTGTTGAAGCCTATAGGTAGTGTCTCACCTATTGCAAAGCTTGTTTTCCAATTGGTCTTTAAAACAAAGGTATAACATTGGTTTTTATAACCTATCATGGTGATTAGTTATCTTTATGAATATGTGGTCTAAATAATGTTTTATATAGAGTGAAAGGACCAAAAAACATACACGTAGTTAGTTTCCCTATGACTATCACCTACAATCAGGTAAAAAGAAGAATTGACCAGTCATGCTAATGGAATAAGAATGTTTCAAGGTGTTTAGGAAACTTGAAATGTATAATTGGTGTGTTTTATCCATTAAAAGATCAAAAATTGGTTATGAAAACCAATCTAATACACACAGTGTTATAATGTCCCAACCTGCAAGTTTCCAACAGTGGTTTGAGTGCAATCTATAGAGGACATAAGAATATTGAAATACAGATGTTTGAACTAATTTGAAACCTTCATCAATTCTAAGAACATTAAGAGAGCCATGGTGATAATTATAAATTAATTATATTTCAGGCAAACCTGGTAATATGCTTACAAGTCAAGAAAGTTGCATTTGAGGACAACTTGTAAAAAAGAGTATTGAAGGAAGAACTGAAATGATAGAGAGAGAAAAGAAAGGAATCTTAGTGGGCTTGAAGATGTTTTACATTACGAATTTTTATACTGTGATGGTAAAATGTTTCTTCCAAATTATGCCAACTAGGTCAAATGGTTCAACCAAGTCTGTATAACCCTGTATTCTTAGAGAAGAGATAATGAATAGAGTCAACCCATTTGATTGTGTTTGTAGACCTATATGTTGATAGAAAAAAATAGCATATAGAGTCGACTAGTTTGAATATGTATACCAATCTAGAAATGAATAAGAATATTATGTTGAACTACTTGATCTAGTAACATATAATTGGGGAAGACCTACATAGACAAAACAGAGTCATTTTGAAGTGACTGTATTAAACCTATGCACAGAAAGTTAGAATTATACCGACTGGTTCGATATAGTACTGTAAATGTATAAAAATATGATATAATGACGAAAATGGTGTGAAAGAAAACCTGCAAGGGTTAGATTCACATTATGTTCACCATAATGTAAGCAAAGGGAAATACAACTGATCTATAAATCAATCTTATCTTGGAAAAGATAAATCTTACTTGCAATTATGATTATTAAAACATTAGGTATTCAGGGTCATGACCAAGATGGATCCGCTAGACCTATCCAAGGGATCTCTTACCATAATAAAATCACTAGGGAGGGTTTCAAAGCCTTCAGCCAAGCAAAACTATGCAATAATGCTCACTAGGTTCTATGTTTTCATATTCACAAAAGTATATGACAAGTAAAGTAAAAGTGATGTAGAGTTTGCACAAGTTTCTTTAATTTATCCTTAAACAAAGGATCACTTATCTAGTTTTAGGCTTAAGAAACCACTCATCAAACTAAAGCACTGAATCTTAGGATTGTTTAAAACATTTCAATTCTTAATCTTGATCATAATAGGGTCTCAAAGTATTCTCACTAACCTCTTGACACATTTTCCAACTCCTTACCTTGCACTAATGCAACTCTGCTCAGTCAACTAACCTTCCTTGTAACCCTTTTCTGCCTACAAATAAGCTTGGATAAAAAAGTTTCAATAGTTATGAATTTCCAAGGTTATATTCACCTTTTTCTCATCAAAACACACATGTGTGTCAATTTTTATGATCTAACTCACTTTATAGGTCCTCTTTCTCCCTTGTAGCCTTCCAAACTAGGCCTCTTGTAGCCCTTAGTCAACACCTTGGTCTAGAATTCCATAATCCTTGGTCCATATGGTCTTAGAAGTGACTTATTCTCTTAGGGCACCTAAAACATACAATATTACAAAATTTTGTGATTTTTTAAAGGTTACTTTTCTCACAATGGACAAAACCCTAGTTGATAGGGTTTAAGGTGATTATGCAGGCCAAAGGTGGTTTAAATTACAAGTATTGATCAAGGAATAGTTTAAAATCAAACCAATGGATGGATTAAGTCTATATAGGCATAACAAAACTTTTTCATTCAATAATCAAGGTCTCATAATGTTTAGATCACACTCCAATAAGAAAACTCAGTCGATTGGACTATGTTCCAGAGATAAAGAACAAAGTATACACAGGATTTCAAAAATATTTCAACACTTAAAGTATTCAAACCTTATATTATGTTATTTACACCTTCTACAAGTAACCTAGACCTCTTACAATATCTTTTAAATCCATGACACGTCTCAATACTAGAAACACAGTACTCAGAAACCTTATCTTTTATGAACTATATGTTCCAATGAATGATGTCTATGACCCACAAGGATTAACATCATATAATGAATTATATACTAACCAAGATTAAATTTAATTTTTAATACATTCTTTAAACCAAAAATTCATCCATAGAACTCAATGCCCAAAAGGTTTAATGACTAGTCTTGGTTGTCTCCAACAACAATGTACTTTTCCAACTAAATAATTCCCATGTATCAAAAAATATAATATTATTTGGTCATAAGAAAAAATCCATAACCAATCAATGAAACTTATTACTGTTGACGCTGGAAAGTGCACCCTGTGGTAGGAAAGCAGATTCCTGCCCTCTCCCCGCAACATGGAAACCCCTCTCTCGCCTGTGGGATGGCGAAGCAGGAGAGGAGAGTCTCTAGGTATGGGCTAGTTCCCTCTGATGTATCTTGTTTGTTCCAGGGAGTGAAAAAATATAGATATATAGATATACTTGGGGGGGATGAAAAGGGAAGAAAAGTGCAAGAAAGCAAACAACCTACTCTAAAAGAGGTGATACACCAAAATAAAGGGTTGACCTTCCAAATCCAATCTCAGAATCAAGGGAAATGCAAGTATACTCTACACATCTGGCAGAAGAAACAGGCTTCTGAGACTAACAGGGAGGCTATAATGGAAAATACATAACAGAAGTTTACCGAGGTGTTGTGGAATGCACACTTATAAGCAACTTACTCTGTCCTGTCTTTCTCAAGTATTGCTCTTCTCCTTTCAGCTGCAGAACCGGCGCCTTGTAGATAGCTGGTTTGTTGGCATTACCTATGAAAGCATAAAACATAATGACTAAACACAAATAATACTCATGACATACATAGCAAATCAATCCAAGATGGAGGCAAAAAGCTGTATTTTATTGATTCAGGTGGAGAATTTGCAGAGCAGTGCTCTTTACAAAGGTGGAGAAGATCCTGATAAATGAACAAGTCTGTGTATTTATATGGGAAGAGCCAAGAGGAGTCTCATTGGGAAGAGTGAAAAAACACTATAGCTGATGTCATAAGTCTGCCAAGACCATGCTTGTTGCCTCGTTTTGCATGTTGGTCTTCTCCTCCGGCGGCTAGGCGGGCATTTCCCTGTGTTCTGCAAGTGTTTTTTACCGCCTCATGTTGTGGGCAGCGAATTTTCTGCCTGCTGCTGTGGACTGCATGTAGGACTTCTGCCGACGTCGGTCGATAATCTACCGACCGTGGCAGTTTTGCCGACGTCAGCCGATGTAAGCTTCTTTTTCTCCGTCGACTGCTTCACACGGCAATTTTGCCACCCTCTACATTTGTGTAGGCAGTCTTTTTTTACCCGCCAGTGTTGTGGGCGGCGATTTTGACACCCTCTGCATTTTGTCTGCCCTCTTTCACCTTAGTGTCAAATGCCCCAATTTTTTCTTCCTCTGTTGTGGGCGTTTGAAGACTCTGCCTTTTGCTACCGTGAACGTCAACGAATGAGACCGATGAACCAATGCTCTGAAATGGAGCTATCGAACCCTGAAGACGGACCTTGCAACCCGAAATGACTGGCCATGTAAAGCAGGTGTAGAAGGTGATCAAGATTTTGCCTAGGGGGCAAAATTGGGTCAACAAATTGGTGACTCACAGGGTAAGCGTGCCCGTTATGCTTAGAACCCAATTGTCTTACATTCCATTGGGTGCAGAGTCAGATGGTGACTTTGAAGAGAGTTCTCCACAGCTTTTGAGATCCCAGAATCAAATACATAGAATTTACCCCCAAACAAAGGGAAACACACAAAGCTAAAAACAACTAACTGTGCAAATTGCACTTAGGAAAAATAGAAAAGAAAATAAGGGAAACTATGTACAGCCGAACCAAAAAAAATCAGTGGCAATGCTTTAGATGTATCCCATTGACTGGGATACGCAATTCTTCACCATCCAACTTGGAGAGTTGAAATGCATTATGCTGCTTGCACTGAGTAATCATGTAAGGGCCACTCCATAGGGCATCAAATTTTACATGTTTTCTAGAATTAGCTCTGTCTTCATCCCATTTCAAAACAATGTCTCCTTTGGCAAAATTTTTTGACGAAGACTTCTTGTCGAAATGTCTTTTCACCTGATGTTGGCGACTGATCATAGAGACCATGGCTAGATTCCTTACCTCCTGGAGCTCCATTAGTTCACACAATCTGACCTCCATGCTACTTCCTTCTTCTAGCTACAGCTGATGAGCGAGGTCTAATGCTGGCAACTCGATCGAGATAGGAAGCCTTGCTTCCCTTCCATACACAAGCGTATATGGAGAATTTCTGATTGATCTCTTCGAAGTGATTCGGTCGGCCCATAGAGCTGTCTTTAGCTTAGCATGCCAAGTTTTTTGATTTTTTTCCATGGTCCTCTTTATAATCCTGATCAATTTTTTGTTGGTGGACTCAGCCAGCCCATTTCCTTACGGGTAGTAATTTGATGAAGTGCTGAGGTATATACCATACCTTAGCGCCCATTCACTAGTTTTGGTTCCCAGAAAAGCCAAGGCGTTATCTGAGATTATGGTGGCTGGGACCCCAAACCTTGTCACTAAATCCTCATAGAAATCTAGGGCTGCGCTTTCATTTGCTTCCTTCAAAGCAATGGCTTCCACCCACCTGGTGAAATAATCCGTAGCAGTCAGGACCCACTTGTGTCTGGCACTGGAGGGAGGATTGATCATCCCTATGAAATCCAGGCCCCACTGCATAAATGGTTGTTCAATTTGAACGGGCTATAGGGGCATGGCAGCCAATCGCTACTTTCCATCAAAGAGTGCACACTTCTGGCACTTTCTTACCCAAGCATGGGTATCCTTGAAGAGAGTGGGCCAGAAATAGCCAGCTCTTATTATTTTTGCTGCTGTGGTCTTAGGGGCAAAATGGCTGCCTACCGGCCCATCGTGAAACTCAGCCAATACCTTGTCAGCCTGACTGGAGTCAATGCATCTTAGGAGAACCCCAGAGAGATCCTTCCTAAATAATACCCCATCAATCAAAACATAGGGAAGGGACTGAAGTTTAAAATACCTTCTTCCGGCCCTACCAAGACCCTGTGGACATTCACCGGTAAGAAGAAAATGCCTCATGTCCAGTGTCCAATCTCTTATGACAACTGGTTCTTCTGCAGTGGCTGCATCATGGATCAACAAGCTGTCTTCACCCTTTTGTCTCAAATCTACAACTAGCTATTCACACAGGCCCTTTCCTCTTACCAACTTGGCGATTTTGATGTCTATGTCGTACTCCATCACTTTGGTGATCCATCCCAATATTTTCTCATTTAAGTCTCGATTGGTCAAGAAATCTTTGACACCAAGATGTGGAACCATGAGATGGATCTTGCTATTTGACAACATATACCTAAATTTTTTTAGGCTACGCACTACTGCCAAGACTTGCTTTTCTATGTAGGTGTACCTGATTTCGAAGTCCTCTAGCCCTTGGCTGAAGAAGGCGAGTGGTTGCTCGAGGTCATTACTGTTTGCTTGGGTAAGCATAGCAGATATTACTTCTCCATTGCTAAAGGTATAGAGATTGAGGTCTTTGTCGAAGTTGGGGCTGATTAGAGCGGGAGCCTGGGTCAAAGCCTGTTTGATAGCTTCAAAGCTGTCCTTTCTTGGCGTTGTCCACTTGAATTCTTCACCCTTCCTCAGCATAGAGGTTAGGGGCTTAACTATTTTAGCGAAGTTTGGAATGAACCTCTGAATGAAATTTATCTGGCCAAAGAAACTCTGAAGGCCTTTCTTGTGCTTTGGTAGAGACATCTCCAGGATGGAGCGGACTCTTTCGAGGTCAATAGACAAACCTTTCAGAGACACAATGTGGCCAAGAAGTTTCCCCTCATGAACCACAAATACACATTTCTTTGGATTTAGGGAGATGCCAAATTCCCTGCACCTCTCAAAAATCTGCTTGAGGTGCTTCATATGCTATCCCGCCTCCTTGGAGAAAACCGTTATATCATCGAGGTATACCAGCACATTCCTATTTATCAAACCCCTGAAAGCCATATCCATGGCTCGCTGGAAAGTAGCACCAACATTGGATAGCCTGAAAGGCATCTTCTGGTAGGTGAACGTTCCCCATTTAGTGGTGAAGGCTATTTTGTATTAGTCGTAGCCTCGCACCAGAATCTGATTATATCCCAAATAACCATCCAGGAGGGAGAAACGTTCAGAACCGGTTACCTTTTGGAGGATTTGCTCCATGTTGGGGAGGGGATAATGATCTTTTAAAGAGACTTTATTAAGGTCTTGGAAGTCGACGCACAACCTGATCTCCCCATTTTTCTTTCTAACTGGAACCAAATTAGCCAACCATGAGGAATGTTTGATCAAAAATATAATGCCAGACTCAATCAACTTAACCAATTCTTTCTGCATAAGGAGCTCGATCATCAGATTAACAGGCCTCTGCTTTTGTGTGACTGGTTTTGCACCTTCCTCTAATTCAATGGTGTGCTGGGCGAGTCTTGGATCGAAGCCTTTCAAGTCGCTATAGTTCCAGGTGAAGACGTCAGTGAACTCCTGACACAGCAGAATGAAAGCTTGCCTTTCTTGAAACGTGCAGACCTTACTGAGCGCCAACAACTTGTCCTTGAAGATTTCAACTTTTTCATAATTCTCCTCTTTGGTAGTGATGCATGCTTTGTCATCTCTTAGTTGGTCCTCTCCATTGAAAATACTTTCAAGTGTGACCAGACCCTTAGGGAGTTTATTGTTCTTCAATTGAACAATCTGATTTCCATATTGCTGCTACAATTTCACTTGATTGTGGGCCGCGAACTCAGCTTCTTCCTGCAGGAAGAGAGCTATCTGTTGGTTGCTTTCAAAGACCTACCAATTTGTAACATTGTCTGGAATTGAAGGCCAAACCACCACTTTTAAATGGTGTGAACCACAACCCCTGCTTATTTCTTTTGAAACATCAAATTGGGCACTGACAGCTGCCAGCCTGTCAACCTGCTTATTTTGTTCTCTGGGGATCGAGGTAATGTTAAGAGCAAGGAAATCCTCCATCAAGTCCCAGACTCTGTGCTTGTAAGACTTTAGTAAGGAGTTCTTGGTCAGGTTTAGGCCTCTTATTTGGTTCACAATTAATTCACTGTCCCCTAGGATTTGCAACTTCTTGATCCCTCTCTTTCTTGCCCACTCAAGTCCATGAATCAAAGACTCATATTCTGCAACATTACATGTGCAAGAGAACTAGAAACGAAAAGCTGAAAAGTACCTTTCTTTAGAAGGGGAGACTAACATTGCCCCACCACTAGTGCCCAGTTTGCTTCTGGAACCGTTGAAGTACAGCTACCACAGGCCAAGGTCTTCTTTGTTCTCCTTCATTATATTAGGCATGACGGTGCTTTCTTCATGCAAGCAATAGACGCCAAGGTCTGCCTCCTCAATAAATTTATAAGGATCATGTTCGAAGTTATCACTTCTCCACTCATCCAAGAGTAGATCAACGACTCCTTCAAGAGCAGAAGATGAAGATTTGTCCGTCTGAGAGTCTTCTGGATCAATGATAGTGTAACTGACATTTGCTGCCTTGGGTGAATAGGGATCTAGGTGGTCCTTGTAGAGTGGCTCAGATTCAATTTTCACTTTGGTCCCGTATTTGGTTCTGAAAACCAGATATGACCAATTCACTGCTAGATAACCACCTATCTTGGACGTAAAGTCCCTAGACAAACAGATTGCAAAATATGGAGGAACATCCGCTACCACTATATCTTGGGAGATTGAGAATGTCGGGCAGGCATGTAATGTTAAACTCAATCCTTTCAGAACTCTGACTATCTTTGTGGGCATCCCATCTAGTTGCAAGACTCCTTTATTTATGGCTTCGTACTTTAACCCCATCTTATCAGCAATGCACTTGGGCATTACTGAAGTGCTGGCCCCGCTATCAATTATGCAATTATGTACTAAGAAATCCCCTATGATCAAAGATACATAAAAAAGGGGAGTCTTTTCTTCTTTCTTTACCTGACCTAGAGCAAAAGGCTACCCATTCATCATTAGGATGTTATTAGTGTCTGTTGGGATGGCTTGGCGATCTAGCTCATGCAATTCTTTCTTCAATACCTCCCTCTATCCTGGGAGAGACAACGAGTCCCATAGAGAAATGCTCACATGCAATTTCTTCATTTGATCAACTATATTAACTTGGGGACTGACTCCTTTCATGCTTTCTTTTGGGTTGATCCCAGCTGGAGCTATAGACTGGGGAGCTAGAGGTGCAAATGGTTGTTTGAAAATTGGGGCCCTTTGAAATGGGTGCGATGGAGGATTCACTGCTGCCTGAGGGGAAGTTTGCGCTTCTCTAACTGCTCTTTTTTTAAATCTCATATTGACTGCAATGCAATCAGCCTGATTGTCTGCAGCACCTCCATGATTAATTGCATAGAGCTCGCCCTCTTCATGATTTATCAGGGTAGAATCCGGCTGAGTTTGATTGTTACTCGTGCTGGGCTGAGCTGAAAACTCAAAAAATTGGGAAAAATCAGCATCCTAATTTTCTGAATTCTGAAAGAAATTCATCATGTCATTCGTATGGACAGCCTGCTCTTGATCATGTCCCATGGTCGAACAACTTGGCTGCTCCTGCACTAGATTGTTTTGAGTAGGCGCCATGGCTTTAGATGACGAAGAGGGGCCTGAGTTATAATTTTGATAAGACCTGGTTGTAGTGAGCTGCCCCTGACCTTGGTTATAATTTTGAAAGGGGGGTCTAGGGGCATGGCCATAATTCTGATAACCCTGGTTTGGCTTGTTCCTTTGAGCTTGCTGCCTTTTAAGGGCAACAAGTTCATTTGACATGCTTTACAACAGGCCCTTAACTTCATTTAATTCATTGGATGGAAAAGCAGTTGGCTTCTCGATGATAGGTAGGGGAGCAATTGTGGGAGTGACAGCCTGAATTGGGGGCAGTGATTCTGGGAAAAGTGGCATATGAGGCCTAGGGGTGATTTTCACGACTTGAATCAAGTAATTTTTGGCCGCAATGGCAATGTCATACGCAGCCGGCAGTATATGTCCTCCCATAGATTGGATCATCATAGCAATGTCACTATTTAATGCTTTTAAATAGTACAAGAAAGCATAACTGGGGGTTGGCCTTACCAGGATGGGAATTCTATCCCAAGTCTTTTGAAACCGCGTATTGAAGTCCTGCATGTACTCGTGCAGAGCTCTTTTTATAGTTGTTAGCTGCTCAGCAAGAGAGAGGCCGTCACTTTTCTCCCCAAAATGACCAGTTAAATGGGTGCCCAATTCATTCCAGGAATGTATGGAATTCACAGGCAAGGTGCCGTACCAACTGAGAGATTTTCCTTTCAGAGAAAAGGCTAACAGTCTGATGGCAATGTTTTCTTCTGTTATGTTGTGAATATTGCAAAGGTTGGCAATATTCTTGATATGCTCAACAACTATAATAGGTCCCACTCCATCAAAAGAGGGCACATTTTTTAAATCTGTTCCTGGAATTGGGTCATAGCGTGGGAGGTTTAAGGGGCTCTCACCACGAAAAGCTGTAAAAGGCAATGCCATGGCTGGAACAGGTTGTATTTGTGGCTGAGCTGGGTTGGTGTTCCTAACAACAAGTCTAGGAGGGTTTACTAGTGGATAAGGGTGAGTTCTTTCAAACCTGAGCCTTTTAGCAGAGTTTAAAGGCAGCTCAATGAAAACAAAAGGGACCCCTCTTGAAGCTGATCTTGTGGTAACCTTTGGCATAGAAGTTTAAGTGACTGGTCTTAAAATAAAGAACTGAGCTCTTACCAGTGGAGTCGCCAGATGCTGGAAATATTTGAAAATCACTGTAGCAAGACCAGCATCAATCCTGAAATACTACTGCATTGGAAATTGATAAAATTATAGTTCCACCGGGCGTGCCAAAACTGTTGACACTGGAAAGTGCACCCTGTGGTAGGAAAACAGATTCCTTCCCTCTCCCCGCAACATGGAAACCCCTCTCTCGCCTGTGGGATGGCGAAGCAGGAGAGGAGAGTCTCTAGGTATGGGCTAGTTCCCTCTGATGTATCTTGTTTGTTCCAGGGAGTGCAAAAATATAGGTATATAGATATACTTGGGGGGGATGAAAAGGGCATAAAAGTGCAAGAAAGCAAACAACCTACTCTAAAAGAGGTGATACACCAAAATAAAGGGTTGACCTTCCAGATCCACTCTCAGAATCAAGAGAAATGCAAGTATACTCTACACTTCTGGCAGAAGAAACAGGCTGCTGAGACTAACAGGGAGGCTATAATGGAAAATACATAACAGAAGTTTACCGAGGTGCTGTGGAATGCACACTTACAAGCAACTTACTCTGTCTTGTCTTTCTCAAGTATTGCTCTTCTCCTTTCAGCTGTAGAACCGGCACCTTGTAGATAGCTGGTTTGTTGGCATTACCTGTGAAAGCATAAAAGATAATGACTAAACACAAATAATACTCATGACATACACAGCAAATCAATCCAAGATGGAGGCAAAAAATTGTATTTTATTGATTCAGGTGGAGAATTTGCAGAGCAGTGCTCTTTACAAAGGTGGAGAAGATCCTGATAAATGAACAAATCTGTGTATTTATATGGGAAGAGCCAAGAGGAGTCTCATTGAGAAGAGTGAAAAAACACTGTAGCTGATGTAATAAGTCTGCCAAGACCATGCTTGTTGCCTCATTTTGCATGCTGGTCTTCTCCTCCAGCGACTGGGCAGGCATTTCCCTGTGTTTTGCAAGTGTTTTTTGCCGCCTCATGTTGTGGGTGGCAAATTTGCCGCCCTCTGCTGTGGACTACATGTAGGACTTCTGCCGACATCGGTCGATAATCTATCGATCACGGTAGTTTTGCCGACGTCGGCCGATGTAAGCTTCTTTTTCTCCGCCGACTGCTTCATGCGGTGATTTTGCCACCCTCTGCATGTGTGTAGGCGGTCTTTTTTTACCCGCCAGTGTTGTGGGCGGTGATTTTGCCGCCCTTTGCATTTTGTCTGCCCTCTTTCGCCTTAGTGTCAAATGCCCCAGTTTTTTCCTCCTCTGTTGTGGGCGTTTGAAGACTCTGCCTTTTGCTACTGTGAACGTCAACGAACAAGGCCGATGAACCAATGCTCTGAAACGGAGCTGTCGAACCCTGAAGACGGACCTTGCAACCCGAAATGATTGGCCATGTAAAGCAGGTGTAGAAGGTGACTGAGATTTTGCCTGGGGGGCAATATTGGGTCAACAATTACCATATGGAAGATTCAAACACACAATAGGCTCTGTTTCAACCATGCCATTTCAATGTACTCAGAATTTCCAATATCAAAATCCTATTGTTCATCAAATTTATCTATCTACATATAAATTATTTCTCAACTATGAATGGAATTCAATATGACAACATCAAAAACTGACTCTCCAACTCCTACCAAGAAGCATAACCTTGATCATATTGGTCATTAGTCCTAAGTGTCATTTTATGTCATATAAGGTCACTTTTAAGTCATTAAATGATCTCTTATGAGTTTACCATAGAGGAAAAGTGTTCCAATGTGTGTGTTAACATCCTATATGTTAGTAGCATGTCAGAGATGGCAGTTTTAGATTGACAACTTCAAGTACAACATCAAAATAAGAAGTTTAGTGGGAGAAATGGCAGTTTTCAATTGTTGTATGGCTTGTACAACATATTTGGAAGGTGTGGTGGCTTAAAAAATGCCTCTTAAGGTTCTCTCAACTTAATTTCACACTTGGTAAGCTTTGACAAGTCCAAAAATGAGAAAAACCAACCTATTTTCCCTATCACTCTCCTAGACGAGCATAAATAGTCAACTAGTTTCAATATGGTAGGGACAGGAGGAGATGAGTTGGAGAAAATGATTTTGATGGATGATATTACTATTTTTATAACTAAAATTCATGGCAATAGTCAGAGGATTGGTGTACTATGCTTCATGAATCATTCTTAAGAGTGATAGTGATTATGTTCTACCTGCACATCCCCATGGTCTATAGTTTTATCTTCTGTTTGATTTGGTATGAGCAAGTCAGGTTTTGCATGTGTTTTGGAAGGGAATGACCATTCTTATCACAAATTTCATAGTCTTGTTTTAATGAATTAAGGTGAATAATTTGGTAGAAACATCTCATCTTGCTAATGGAAGGCTTTGTTGAAGTCTATAGGTAGTGTCTCACCTATTGCAAAGCTTGTTTTCCAATTGGTCTTTAGAACAAAGGTATAAAATTGGTGTTTCTAACATATCATGGTGATTAGTTATATTTATGAATATGTGGTCTAAATAATGTTTTATATAGAGTGAAAGGACCAAAAAACATACACGTAGTTAGTTTCCCTATGACTATCACCTACAATTAGGTAAAATGAAGAATTGACCAGTCATGCTAATGGAACAAGAATGTTTCAAGGTGTTTATGAAACTCTCCAAGTATAATCGGTGTGTTTGATCCATTCAAAGATCAAAAATTGGTATGACAACCAATCCAATACACACAGTGCTATAATGTCCCACCTACAAGTTTCCAACAATGGTTTGAGTGCAATCTACATAGGGCACAAGAATAATGAAATACAGATGTTTGAACTAATTTGAAACCTTCATCAACTCTAAGAACATTAAGAGATCCATGGTGATAATTATACAGTAATTATATTTCAAGCAAACCTGGTAATATGCTTACAAGTCAAGAAAGTTGCATTTGAGGACAACTTGTAACAAAGAGTATTAAAGGAAGAAATGAAATGACAGAGAGAGAAAAGAAAGGAATCTTAGTGGGATTTGAAGATGTTTTAAATTACAAATTTTTATACTGTGATGGTCAAATATTGCTTCCAAATTATGCCAACTAGGTCAAATGGTTCAACCAGATTATGAATAGAGTCAACCCATTTGATTGTGTTTGTAGACCTATATGTTGATAGAAAAAAATAGCATATAGAGTCAACTAGTTTGAATATGTATACCAATCTAGAAATGAATAAGAATATTATGTTGAACTACTCAATCTAGTAACATATAATTGGGGAAGACCTACATAGACAGAACACGATCATTTTGAAGTGACTGTATTAAACCTATGTACAAAAAGTTAGAATTATACCGACTGGTTCGATATAGTACTGTAAATATATAAAAATATGATATAATGACAGAAAAGGTGTGAAAGAAAACCTGCAAGGGTTAGATTCACATTATGTTCACCATAATGTAAGCAAAGGGAAATACAACTGATCTATAAATCAATCTTATCTTGGAGAAGATAAATCCTACTTGCAATTATGATTATTAAAACATTAGGTATTCAGGGTCATGACCAAGATGGATCTGCTAGACCTATCCAAGGGATCTCTTACCATAATAAAATCACTAGGGAGGGTTTCAAAGCCTTCAGTCAAGCAAAACTATGCAATAATGCTCACTAGGTTCTATGTTTTCATATTCACAAAAGTATATGACAAGTAAAGTAAAAGTGATGTAGAGCTTGCACAAGTTTCTTTAATTTATCCTTAAACAAAGGATCACTTATCTAGTTTTAGGCTTAAGAAACCACTCATCAAACTAAAGCACTGAATCTTAGGATTGTTTAGAACATTTCAATTCTTAATCTTGATCATAATAGGGTCTCAAATTATTCTCACTAACCTCTTGACACATTTTCCAACTCCTTACCTTGCACTCATGTAACTCTGCTCAGTCAACTAACCTTCCTTGTAACCCTTTTCTGCCTACAAATAAACTTGGATAAAAAAGTTTCAATAGTTATGAATTTCCAAGGTCATATTCACCTTTTTCTCATCAAAACACACGTGTGTCAATTTTTATGATCTAACTCACTTTATAGGTCCTCTTTCTCCCTTGTAGCCTTCCAAATTAGGCCTCTTGTAGCCCTTAGTCAACACCTTGGTCTAGAATTCCATACTCCTTGGTCCATACGGTCTTAGAAATGACTTATTCTCTTAGGGCACCTAAAACATACAAGATTACAAAATTTTGTGATTTTTTAAAGGTTACTTTTCTCACAATGGACAAAACCCTAGTTGATAGGGTTTAAGGTGATTATGCAGGCCAAAGGTGGTTTAAATTACAAGTATTGATCAAGGAATAGTTTAAAATCAAACCAATGGATGGATTAAGTCTGTATATGCATAACAAAACTTTTTCATTCAATAATCAAGGTCTCATAATGTTTAGATTACACTCCGATAAGAAAACTCAGTCAATTTGACTGTGTTACAGAGATAGAGAACAAAGTATACACAGGATTTCAAAAATATTTCAACACTTAAAGTATTCAAACCTTATATTATGTTATTTACACCTTCTACAAGTAACCTAGACCTGTTACAATATCTTTTAAATCTGTGACACGTCTCAATACTAAAAACACAGTACTCAAAAACCTTATCTTGTATGAACTATATGTTCCAATGAATGATGTCTATGACCCACAAGGATTAACATCATATAATTAATTATATACTAACCAAGATTAATTTAATTTTTAATACATTCTTTAAACCACAAATTCATCCATAGAACTCAATGCCCAAAAGGTTTAAATACTCAGGTCATAACCTGAATAGGGATGTATAAACTTATACCCTGCTGACTAGTCTTGGTTGTCTCCAAAAACAATGTAATTTTCCAACTAAATACTTCCCATGTATCAAAGATTATAATATTATTTGGTCATAAGAAAAAATCCATAAACAATCAATGAAACTTATTACCATATGGAAGATTCAAACACACAATAGGCTCTGTTTCAACCATGCCATTTCAATGTACTCAAAATTTCCAATATCAAAATGCTATTGTTCATCAACTTTATCTATCTACATATAAATTATTTCTCAACTATGAATGGAATTCAATATGACAACATTAAAAACTGACTCTCCAACTCCTACCAAGAAGCATAACTAATTCTTGAAGGCTTTTCCACGTAGAGGTGATTGAAATTACATTACATTTTTCATGTTTTTCCATTATAACCAATGTATGACCATGCCTAAAGACTAAACAACACATTAATGACCTTCTCATAGTATTAATACCTATGATACATGTTCCTACACCTTTACACTTTCACAAAATGCATGGAAATCCTTCAATAAGGCTTGAAAATTCAAAATTTTCAAATAGAGACATTATGGACGGAAAATCCATAATTCAAATTTTATGCAACTTTTGCTAACCTAGATTACACCTAAGATAAAATTAGGACCTATTAAACATATGAAACACTTAAAATACTATTAAAAACCAAAATTTAATCCATTCTGGGGTCCTTAAAGGATACTCCTGCATCATACTACCAAGCTGAAGAATTTTTTCCATAGGTGTCAACTTGGTGTATGATCCTCTTTAGTTTTATTGTACCTCTTGATAGAAGGTTGCTACTATTACTTGCCTCTCATATAGATGAACATGTTCTTTGGATCCACAATTAGTCCTCCTCTGGTTCATCTTCTTCAATGGTGTACCTACACATGCAACCAAACTGTTAAGAGAAATATAGTTACTGTCAACTATTGTTTGCCTTGAGTGAGTATACCATGATTCCACTCCTTCAAACTGGTCCATCATAACCTTGCTTCCATAAGACAATAATGTTGAAAATGTGTCTTCTTTATCCTTCATCCATTCTCCTTATTTTTTACACTTCACCTCATGCATATCATCTTCCAAGTCTTTGTATTGTACATGCTTGGTTTACTACTATATATCCTCTTCACAACTTCCCTTTACCTCCTATATACACAATGACTGCATATTCTCATCCACATTCTCATTCTCTTGACTTATCCCTCTTATAGGATTGCACTCATTTGGTTGTCCTTCATGAACTTATTGTACATACTCCATCTCTTTTTCATCTCTATCCTTATTAAGACCCTATCTCATGCATTTGAGTTTGACTACCATGTCTTCTATGAATTCACAACTAGAAATCATGGTTAAATGTTGAGACGAACTTGTAAACAATTTAGTTACACACTTGATTTAAAAATCCTGACTTGAAAAAGGTTCAAACTCCTCATCTTGAGCTGCCATAATGTCCTTGGGTTGTTCTTCCATCTTCATATATTCATCTTGCTGTTGTATCGACTCTTTGTAACCTACAACTAATAATTTATAAAATACACCAATAACATGGTCATCCTCCTTTAAGGGAAGTAATGTGTGTTTGTTCCCTTTATGTTCTAATTAATAAGTGTTCTTCACCCCTTCATGACTAGTTGACCTGTCAAACTACCAAGGCCTTCCTAGAAGTACATAACAAACATCCATGGGGATGATATCACACATGACCTGATTCTTATAGGTGCTAATCTGAAAATTTACTAAACATTGTTCATTGAAAATCACATGATTACCCTTCTGAAGCCAAGAAACTTTGTAAGGTGTAGGGTGTGGTAATATTTTGAGGCCAAGTTTGCTTACCATTTCATTTAAAACCAAATTATTTGTGTTTCCTGTATCCATAATCTTTTTACAACATTTACTATAGGACTTACATGTTATTCTGAAGAGTGTTTTTCATTGAGCAAGTTTTTTCTCTTTTGGTGTCTTCAACAATGTTCTCCTCATCAAGAGTGACTCTCCTTCTTCAGGTGCCTCTATATGTGAAGCTGATCCAACACTTTATTCCTCTATAGGATGCACCACTTGATTTTTGCTCTCATTTCTATATCTTCTTTCTTGTTGCTCCTATGAACAATCCCAATACTTATGACCGGCATATTTGTTGCATTTAAATCATTTTCTAGTGAATCCACTAATCCTTCTTCCTCTAGATGCATCTCCACCTCTATAATATGGCCTCCTACCTCTATAACCACCTATTGGTTGTGTTTCATGTCTTTGTGTACCACTTTCACCTTCCTCATATACATTCTTGTTGTCATACTCTCCTCTTCCTCTTACTTGTTTACCTCTTCCTCTTGCTTGTTGTGTATGACTTCTTACCAACTTCTCAAATTTTAGGGTTGCTTGATAGGCTTCTTAAACTATTTCCAAATTCAATATACTGATCTCATCTTGTATGGAAAACTTGAGACCATTTAGGTACCTTGCTACCTTCTCATCATCCTCTTCCAAGTGTCTTATTCTAGTTGTCAATCTATGAAACTCTTATGTATGCTCTTTAATTTCATGCTCCTTTTTTCTAAGATTCTAAAATCTCCTAAACAAATGTGTATTATAGTCCTTGGGCATGAACTTACCCTTCATCTTCATCACCATCCTATCCCATGACTGGATCTTTACTTTACCACTTCTACTTTTCTCTTTCTGGATTCCATCCCACCACAAAAAATCACATCTTCTCAATCTTGTGACTGTAAATTTAACCTTCTTAGTTTCATCCACCAACTCATCCACATTGAGATTGCCTTCATACATTGGCACATCTAGTTTTGGTTTTGAACCCATCTTCATCATGGCTTTGATTAATCTTTCTTCCACTCTATCTTCTCTTTATTCCTCCTCTTCTAATCTAGGAGCTTCCTCTTTTCTATCATTGTCATCTTCAAAGATGACCCTCCTTCTTTGGGATATCTCCATAGCTTCCATTCTTGCTTACATATGTCTCATCTCAATGACAAAATTTGTCATATTTTGTTGCATTCTTTAAGCTGCAATAGGTTACCTTTCCCTTCTAGGTGCCATATTATCTTCCAATCTATCCTCTGACCTTCCTTATGCTCTGATACCAAATGATGCAGATCTTGCACAAGTTTCTTTCTTTTATCCTTGAACAAAGGATCACTTATCTAGTTTTAGGCTTAAGAAACCACTCATCAAACCAAAGCACTGGATCTTAGGATTTTTTAGAACATCTAAAATATTAATCTTGATCATAATAGGGTCTCAAAGTATTCTCACTAACCTCTTGACATAGTTTTCAACTCCTTACCTTGTACTCATGTAACTCTACTCAGTCAACTAACCTTCCTTGTAGCCCTTTTCTACTTGCGAATAAGCTTGTATGGAAATTTTCCAATAGTTATGAATTTTCAAGGTTATATTCACCTTTATATCATCAAAAAATACTTGTGTGTGAATTTTTATGACTAACTCACTCTCTAGGTCCACTTTCTCCCTTGTAGCCTTCCAAACTAGGCGTCTTTTAGCCCTTATTCAACACCGCAGTCTATATATCCATACTCCCTGGATCGTAAAACCTTTTAAATGGCTTAATATATTATGGAACCTAAAATTGTATAAGATTACAAAAATTTGTGATTTTTCAAGGGTTACGTTTCTCACAATGGATAAAACCCTAGTTGACAGGGTTTAGGGTGATTGTATAGGCCGAGGGTGGTTTTTATTGTAAATATTGATCAAGTAATAGTTTAAAATCAAACCAATGGATGCATTAAGTTTTTATAGACGTAATAAAACTTTTTAATTCAACAACCATGGTCTTCTAACATTTAGATCACACTTCAACATGAAAACTCAGTCGGTTTGACTATGTTCCATAGACAGATAATAGAGTATAAATAGGATTTCAATAGTATTTCAACACTTAAAGTATTTAAACCTTATATGAGGTTATTTACACCTTATAAAATTAACCTAGACCTATTAAAATCTCTTTTTAATTCATGACACATCTCAATACTAAAGACATAGTACTCAGAAACCTTGTCTTGTATGAACTATATATTCCAATGAATTATATCTATGACCCATGGGGATTAAAAAAATTTAATGAATTGAATACTAACTAGGATTAATTTATTTTTTCATACATGCTTTAAACCATAAATACATCTACAAAACTCAATGCCCAAAGGTTGAAATACTCAAGTCACAACCTGAATAGGGATGTATAAACTTATACCCTGCTGATTGGTCTTAGTTGTCTCCAAAAACAATGTCCTTTTCAAACTAAATACTTCCCCTGTATCAAAAAATATAGTATGATTTTATCACAAAACAAAATCCATAAACAATCAATGAAACTTATTACCATATGGAAGATTCAAACACACAATAGGTTTTATTTTAGCCATGTCATTTCAATGTACTTAGAATTTCCAATATCATAGTCCTCTTATTCATCAACTTTATCTATCTACATATCCATTTTTTCTCAACTAATAATGTAATTCACTATTACAATCTCAAAAATTGACTCTCCAACTCCTACCAAGAAGCATAACTAATTCTTGAAGGCTTTTCCACGTAGAGGTGATTGAAATTACATTACATTTTTCATGTTTTTCCAATATAACCAATGTATGACCATGCCTAAAGACTAAATAACATGTTAATGAAAATTTAATAGTCTTAATACCTCTCAGACATGTTCCTACACCTTTCCACTTTCACAAAATGCATGGAAATCCTTCAACAAGGCTTGAAAATTCAAAATTTTCAAATAGAGACATTATGGAGGGAAAATCCATAATTCAAATTTTATGCAGCTTTTGCTAACCTAGATCACACCTAAGATAAAATTATGACATATTACACTTATGAAATACTTAAGAGACTACTGAAATCCAAAATTGAATCTATTCTGGGGTCCTTAAAGGATGCCCCTACATCAAAAAGCCTAATCTAGTGCTCACCAACACTTGTGGCACAAATGAGGGGTTAATAAACATAAAAGTAAACATTCATAATAGAATAATAATTAATATATGTATAGGTAAAAACCTAATGCATGTAAAGATAAATATATTCAAAATCCATTACTTATGCTACTTCTATCTACTAAAAGAGAAGAGAAAACCTAAAGATCCTTACCTTGGAGATGAACCCTTTGAGCCTCAATCTTTCCCTTGGCCAAAATTGTTTTTCAAGAGGTTGTTATGGTTTGTAATGATCACTAAGAAAGGCCAAAGCATCTAAATATTTTTCACAAGACAATATTCTTCTCCAAGTAAAAACCCTAAGCTATAACTCCTCAAGTAGAATGGACGAAGATTAGATTGTAAAGAAGCGTAAATGAGTTATTAACTCTTGTTATCTATAAGAAATAGAGAAATGAATGTGTATATATAGTTTAATATAACCCTAATCCTTTCTAAAATTTTATTTTATAGGGTCAGACCAATTGACTCTATACCGTTATTGATAAAAGAAAATTATTTCTTGGTTTAGGTCAGTCAAGGGCCAACTATTATAAGTGCAATCACTAAGAGCAGGGGGGTGAAAGGGGGTGAATTAGTGATGCAAGATAAATAAATTAAATTTCCAACTCTTAAACATTCATCATACATCATCTTGATAAAAAAACATAAACATGAAAGCACATACATCCAAAGCATACATAAGAGCATACATCACATGAACACATCATATATGTGGGAAAGTCTCTTGGAAAAGAAAACCCACTAAACCTTGAAAGATGGAATATAGTCCTATAAAACAATATCTAATATTTATACTATCACAAACTAATCAAGGAACACCCATCCCTTAGTTTAGTAAGAAACCAATCCCACAAGGAGCAACTGCCCCTATCTAGCTGAGCACCCATAACAACTAGACCTTTAGCAAGATTTACCTTGAAAGGAAGAACCAAACCCCTAAGCAACCAATCACCCACTCAGCTACTAAATAGATCACCTTGAAAACCTATTTCTACTCTTCAACTGATGATGATCACCTTTGTCTGCACTCTTCACTTCCAATCTCTCTCAAGCTATCTCTAGGGCTAACTTGCTCAAACTGCCTCTTCTAGGCTAATTAGGTCCCATGACCTATGTGTCCTCCTATATAAACTTGATCATACAATAATGATTGATCCTATTCACTCTATTTTGTTCCTTAATTACTTTTACTTTCTCTTTCAAAGGTTCTCTTCTTCGCTTGAATCTATACATTCACAACTAACACAATTAGTCCAATTAGACCTTGTACTTATACCACTCTCTTCCTTTAACCTATCTCAGTAAATAAATATGATTTACATATTTAAAATAGGTCCATACACATGTTACATGTGAAAACCACACTCTTCATATGTCATTCATTACCTCATTAGCCCTAAAGCACCATTAGGTCTTGGTCAGACCTAAAACAATTAGGCCTTCATACTCACATGTTATATGAAAGACTACTTAGACCACCTTCATCCTTTAATAATTATTCAAAATTATAAAACCTATGTCTAATATACCCTTTATCACTCCCTCATGGGTCCATGACACCTAGAACACCAACTCAACACTTGAACCTACCAATAGGTCTCCTCACTCTTTAGGCCTTCGTACACATAAAACACAGACTCAAAATTTTAAAGAAAACATTCAACTCTTTCACATATAAATATGATTAGATAACATGGGTGAAACCTAAAATACTTATGTAAAACCTCCATGTGATTTAGACACTCTAACACAAGATCTAAAAACTTAAATCAACTCTCTCAAAATGACCACTCAAATTGGTCACACACAATCAAAATATAGTTATACTATTTTAACTCTCCATATCTGATGAGGAGCATATCATGACATAAAATATTTTATCATAAGACTTAAATACTTATAGAACATATCCATACTCATTTGTTTCTTCAATTCTCTTAGAACACCTTCAACTCAGTCCTACAATATGGTCACTCAATTTGCCAATGAATTTAACAAACATAGTCAACTTATAAGCCTTTCTTCATACTAAATATGTATTGGTAAAACATCTAAAATCCATACAGATAGTCTTCATGGAGTATAAAACACTCTCCAATAGTTATTTATTCTTGAAACATAAAAATTCTATCAATAATAACTCAATTATCCTTCTCGAGTCACTTGCAGAACATGGTCAAACGCAGTCAAATTTAGAGCTCAATATATTTGACTGTATAAACATTCAAAACTTATAAATAATGTCTATGGATGTGCATTGGATTAATTTACAATTTTTCCTTTTACGCCATCATGAAATTTGTCTTGGATCAAAATATATAGCATAAATACTATAGACTGGTTTTTCCCTTTGCTGATTTGAATATTCAAATTCCAATGATCATTGTTCAATGTAAACATTGCAGACACATGCCTTCATCTCATGTTCTCACATAGCTTGATCAAATTCACTCCATCAATTTTCTTGGAAGTATCCTAGTATTTAACTCTTTAACACTCACTGTTGATCATTTATTTGTGCTTCCATGATTAAGACACTTGGCACCATCACATGCCTTCTGAGCACATTGACTATTTGACTCCAATGAACTTCCATCACTCGGCAGCCCCGCATGCCTTCTGAGCATCCTTTTACATATTGAATAAATACTCATTTTTGGATCACCACTGATAAGATCATGCACTCTATTAAATCATTATTTTTTTAGATTAAATGCTCATCATTATATCTGTGATCCGATTAAATTCTCATCATAGATCTTCTATAATGTAAATTTGGCTAATTATGGGAACCACTACAATCTACCTGGAAGGACAACTTTGCACCTTAATAACATTTTATATGCTCAACTTTATGACCTCAAATTTGAACCACATGATCACCTTTAATAGGGGAATCCATCCATGTATCAAACTACTTTTGAAACCTTCACACATGTGAAATAAGATATCATCAAACTGTTTACTCAACCTTATCTATCAAGATGACTACTTGAGGTTAGACATTCATATGACTATTATGATGAATTATGTTTAGTTCCATAAGCACTGACCTTTTAGGAGTTATATGCCACATTTTAGGAGTTTTATGTTTTGAGAGCCATTTATTCCATTAGACCTTGCATGGTCTATTTTTGAATTTATCCTCTTGCATGTGTAACTCTTATCAACTAGACATGTGTTCTAGTGACCTTTGAACTTAATTTTTTTCTCCTCTTTATGAAATTCTATAAGTAGATACCATTTTGGCCTTTGTAATCTAATACCACACCATGTATGGCAAAGCCCAACTAGTTTTGACATTGTATTTTGCCTTAAAATAATAAATGCAATCATTTTTGAGTTCATATCTCATCTTGTCAAAGTATATGAAGAGATGTATAGTGAATAGATAAGTGATATCAATCTATCCTTTCTTTCTCTCAGTCCTTCAATGTTTGATGCAAGTGATTTTAATCTAGAAAGTCATATGAAGTGTATTTAAGTATATGAATATGTCCTAAATGTATAATGAACCTTAGTATCTACAACTAATCTATGGTTTTACTTGCCTTGAATATCCTTCATGCATCTCACCTTCATATTGAAACACTAATGCTAGTGCATTCTAGGACTCTTAGGCTAGTGTTATAGGCATTGTTTCTTTGTGAAATAAGTACAATAGTCATGTGGAAGACATCTTGGTACATTACCCTTTTAGGACAGATTTATTTCATGCAACTTCTATCTCTTTCCCCCTACAAGTTAATAGTTAGCATAGGTGAAAGTACTTCAAGATATATTCAGGGAGCTAGTCCTTAAATCTAGAGGCTCACTTCCACCATAGGTACACCCACATACTTGAAAGTGTTCCCATGTTGCCCAAATATGGAAAATGCTTGAACATCTTCTTTTAGGGTGAAATATTTGGTGACAACACTTCTAGCATGCCCAATGGGACCCATTATCTTCAAGATAATTTGTCAAGATGAATGTTGATCTTTACAACATCAACTGTAAATTGGTGTGCTACTAAGCATTTGGTGACTCCATCAAGGTAAAATCTAATTCAAGACCATTGTATTGTTATAAACTTGCTCTCATAATTCATGGTTCTCAGTAGGTCATCCTCTAGTAGAGATCTCAACCCCATTATTCTAACTATTTAGCTTGAACTTCCCCTTAAAGTTCAACACCCTTAGCCTAATTTGCCCTTTGGAGAACCAATAGATTTTTATAGAAAGGAAGTGTTGACCAATTTTTGGTCTTGCAAGCCAAAATTGGGCACCCCCTCCTTTTTCTTTGCAAAAGTCATCCAATCCATGTTTTGGATAGATCATCCCTCTACTACCTTGTGAAAAATGTTCTCTGTCAGACCTTTTCTAAGAAAAAGCCAAGTGTTTTCCTCATTTGCTTAGCCAAGTGAATTTTAGGTTTTTCAAGAGTAGTTACTTCACCTACAACAGACCAAATCGGGTTTTCTAAATGACTTTACGTGTGAAATTTTCATAAGTTAAGTTACTTGATAAACCTGATTTGGTCCTTAAGGTGTAATTTATACTTTGAAAATGTCTTTATTTATAAAGTTTTATAAGTAAAGACACTTGCAAAACCTGATTTGGTCTTAGCAAACCAAATCAGGTTTTCCAAGTGTCTTTACTTGTTTGTTTTATGAGTTGAAGTTGACGTAAAACCCAAAGTAAGAGCTCATGAGAAGTTTGAAATGGTCTATCTAGTGCAATTCAAGTTTGAGAAGGTGTATTACTTCTCATATTTTATAATTAAAAGCAAGTAAAGGACTTGATTTGGTCTATGCAACTCACCAAAGGCATGGATTTTCTTCAGAAGGCACATAAGCAAAGAAAGTGGACTTTTCACTTTTTTGAAGTACAGTTGAAGAAAGGCCAAAGGGTAAGTTTGGAAGCAAGTGCCCTTGCAAAGGGATTTTTGTTGGCAAGGGGACATCTTCTTTTCTTTCAAAGGGTCATTTGTAGGAGTTTTGAAGGGTAGGTGCCCTTATAGAGGGCACCTAGGCAAGAAAAAGGACCCTTAAATTTTCCTTTAAGGGCAATTTTGGGAGTCAATGGCCCTTATGGAGGGCACTCAAGTGATGAAGTGGAACTTATTCAAAAGCTTGAAGGGTATCTTCAGAGCTCATATGGCCCTTGCAGAGGTCACCAGGAGAAAGCAAGGGATGAAGACAAAAATTCGAAGGGTACTTGCCCTTCGAGAAAATCCAATGCCAAAGAGAATTTACTTTAGACAAAATGTTTGAAGGAATTATTTTAGATATTTTGTTCAAATAAAAGAGATATCGAAGCTCGAAGGTAGAAAAAAGACACAGAGAATTTCCTTTAGACAAAAGTCTGAAGGAATTCCTTCAGAATTTTTGTTCGAAGGAAATCACTTGAATAAAATCCCAGAGGCCGATGAAGCATAGTGCAAAGGGAGAATAAAAGGTTTGAAGGAAATCCTTCAAACATTTTGTCTAAAGGATAAAAGGCAAAGCCCACAGGAGTAAAAAAGGAGAAGGCAAGGAAGAGACTAAACACGGGCAAAGTAAAGAGTGTAAAAGGAAAAAAATGCAAAATAGTTCCAATAACTGATGAAGTCAAAGGGTAGAATCCTTCAGACATTTTTTCTAAAGGATAAAAGGAAAATCCCATGGGAGTGCAAAAGGAGAAGGCAAGGAAGAGACCAAACACGGGCAAAGTAAAGAGTGGAAAAGGAAAAAAATGCAAAATAGTTTCAATAGCTGATGAAGTCAAAGGGTAGAATCAGAGACCACTCAAGCCAAGACAAGTGACATAAACAACTCAGCCAAGGGAGTTAATACATTTAGGTAGAATATGTCTATTGAAAACCAATAAAATAGATTGGTTTTTGAACTAAAGAGGAGAACAACCCATGTTCTCATGCTTCAACATTAATACACAACCTGTTACACCTAGCATTGAAGAGAGAATAGTCCAACCACAACAACTTGGGGATGGCTTTGTCAGTTGCTAAAAGGAGTATCCCATGCATTTGTAGGCCCAGGATAGTAAGGGTGGTGGCTTGGACATCTATAGTATGGATCTCCCATACGCAGTTTGAAGAATACGACATCAACATGGTCTCCTGTCTCAGAAGTGTTTGACTCTAGCATGGGTCTCCTTTCCTTGTTCTATCAACATCTTGTTCTATATAATTGTAACTTCTCATTTTGAAAATAAATATCTCATCTTGTATGGTGAAACCCTGTAGGAATTTATCTTAAATAAAGACATAAGAATTTTACCTCCATTTGGGTATACACTTTTGCATATGTCTATGGTTTTGATCTTGTCACAAGTCATTTTATTTCATGCTTTTATAGTTTGAATCCAGCATATCTAGTGTATTGTGATCTCTTTCTTGCAGGTCAACAAGAAGTGTCCATAGCAGAGTATAGGTGCATGTGAACAAGCTACCATAGTGTGTCTTAGAACACCTCTGGTAGTTCTACCTCCCTATATCTCCATAGGGCCCCCTATTGAAATACTAATGCACAAGAGTTTCTCATCTTGAATGATAATGTATATCATCTTATCTTGGTGTAAAGTTTATGTCAAAGCTAAGTAGACGAACCATTTTGGTGCATCACTGCTTTAGTTTAGGTTTTGATTTTTAGTATTTCTCTCCCTTTTCATCCCCCAAGTAGTTAGTAATAGGAAATCGAGGGCCTCAAGGTGCATCAAGGGGAGCTAGCCCCTAATATAGACATTCAGCCCTCATGTTTGCCACCCATAGCAAGAGGGATGTCTCCATTGTGTCATGTGGATGAAGAGAGCTGAGCCTCCCTTTAGAGGGTGTAATCCATTGCATCAATAGTTTTTGGCATGCCTAGTGGGACAAGTTTTTTGTCCAAAGAGTTGAATAATTTTGATGTGTTCTTCAACCAACTAGCCTTTGGAGGATTTTCATCAACACCAATGGTGACTCTAAGTTGAATTAGCTGGTTAAGCAGTCTTGGTGCCATCAATGAATCACTTTGGTATGTATAATCCCATTGCTGAGTAGCATGGGCCTTGTGTTCCTTCATAAAGTTTTAATCATTCTCAAGTTGTTCATGGAATGACCTCAAGCAACTCTATTAGTTGTCCTTCACCTAGTTTAAAGGAGAAAATGTTGGAGTTTGAGAAGCAAGTGATGGAGATAGACAAATTGGATGAGCAAAATAGAAATCATCAAGAGCTTATGTACAAAGAAGAGTGTTTATTTAGGCAAACTCAAGCCTTGCAATCCATGAAGGAGGAACTAGTAAAATAGAGGAGCCCATTCATTCAAACCAATCAGCCTTGTATGCTTTTTCCCATCCCAGATCATCCCCCTCCTACTCAAAATAAAGTCCCCTCTTGTATGCCAAATCATTTCTACCAAATAGCCCTTGCTCACCAAATCCAATCTTCTTGCTCATCTGGTGCATTAATCATTCCTGCTCTTAATACTTTGCATCTAGATTTCTAACACCAAAGGGAATTAGAACAACCTCTCATAGAGACTAACCTTCTCAATTCTTTAGAATGTGGAGCCTCTTTTGATGGGAATCACCCTATATCTTTTGGAAAGTAACACATCTCTCTTAAAGCATCTCTTCCTGTGCATGAACAGACCCTTCCCAGTCTCCCTCAATGTCCTCAAGTCTTTCAACATAGCAGTTCCTATCATGAACTAGCTCAAGAGCTTGAAGAGAATAAAGTTACTACTTGTTCACAAGGGAAGAGTTCCAATCCCAAGGTCATGAGTTAGAAGCAAACAATGGAATCATGGGGTAATAAAAAAGAGGAGAGGCCTATTCATTTTGATAGAAGCATTGAAGAAGATGAAGTTGCTCCTACTCATCATGATGATACTTGTGACCTTTAAGAAAGGCTCTTCCAAGAGAATATAGCCAAGAAAATTACATAGTTGGAGTCCAGAATGAGGTTTGTCAGCCAAGGTGTGATGGATGGTTCAGACCAAGCAGAAGATCCTACGTCTAAACACACCCCATCTACACCCCTCCAAGAGAGATATCAATCCACATCTAATGTGGATGAAGTGCTAGCCAAATATAAGGAAGAGAATCATTCGATTCTAGCTCAAGGTTTGCCTCATCTTCCACATGAGTTTAACCATCAGCCTTCTACTTCATCCCTTCTCAAGGAGGAACATGTTTTGAAAGAGGCAAATGAAGAAGATAGGATCCAATTCATGGTTGATCAAGAAGCTCTCATGGATGAAAATGAGGAGGAAATGATCATGGATGCTCCTTTTGGAGACATCATCAACAATGGATAAGACATAGGTCATGCATACATGCAAATGTTCTAGAAATATGAAGATGAGGTTGAAAAACTTTATTTATCAACAATGGATGATGAGGAATGCAAGCATGGTGAGCTCCCCCCCCCCCCCCCCACTTTTTTGATGAACTTCCTTGTTGCTTTGATGAGGAGAATGACCATGCCATGGAACCCAAGTTGGAGGAAGATCAGGAGCATGTCTTTAAACAACTAAAGACTCTTATTTTTAAGCAAGAAAAGGATAGGCCTACCCATCTTGATGAAAGATTTGAAGAAAAGAGCCTTGAGAAAGAAGATGATGTCCCCTGGGATGAGAAAGCAATTTTTGATCTCATTCTAGACATCACAATAGTCACCCTTCTTCATGAAGGCCATGATGAACCAAAGGATTAGTTTAACATGCTCCTCAATGAAGAAGAAGGGGACAAGTCAGTCTATGATGCATATCAAGGGGGCTATGAGCTAAATGAGCCTTATGGAGATGAGCTAGTAGCCATTGATTTCTTAGTGAGATATATTAGCATGAAGGGCCAAAATGAGGTAGTCTCCAAAGAGAAAAGTAAATACATATATGCTGGAGACATGTTTGACCCTAATTCACTTAGATACAATCCAATCAAGGTGGAATGCAAGAAGGGCAAGTCACCAAGCCTCCATTCCATTTAGTCACTTGTCTGGCACCATAAGTTTTCTTGCCATGAAGGAGACTTGAGAAGTTTTCCCTTTGATCTAGGAGGGAGGTAAATATATCTAGTTAGCTATACATAGCAGCTTGCTTTTAGTTGTATTTGTTTTCCCTAAGTGTTGTTTGCATAAGTGTAGTGTTTTTAGCCTTCTTGTATGTTATTTTTCTTTGTTTCTTGAGGTAAAGATTTGTTGGTTCATAGGTCTTTAAAAGGTTATTTATAAAATTTTCAAGCTGCATCCTGACTCCATGCCCAATAGATTTTGAGGCTACCAGTCTTCTTTATCATACCAGGCATTCCCCCATTGTGAGTCACTAAATGTGTTGACCAATTTTTAGTCCTGTAATGCAAAATTGGGTACCCCCTCCTTTTTCTTTGAAAAATTCATCTAATCCATGTTTTGGATAGATCATCCCTCTACTACCTTGTGTAAAATATTCTTTATCAGACCTTTCCTAAGAAAAAGCCAAGTGTTTTCCTCATTTGCTTAGCCAAGTACATTATGGGTTTGAGAAGAGCAGTTACTTCACCTACAACAGACCAAATTGGGTTTTCCAAATGACTTTACTTGTAAATTTTTCATAAGTTAAGTTACTTGATAAACCTAATTTGGTCCTTATGGTGTAATTCTAACTTTGCAAATATATTTATTTATAAAGGTTTATAAGTAAAGACACTTGCAAAACCCAATTTGGTCTTGGCAGACCAAATCAGGTTTTCCAAGTGTCTTTACTTGTTTATTTTATGAGTTGAAGTTGACACAAAACTTGAAGTAAGAACTCATGAGAAGTCTGAAATGGTCTATCTAGTGCAATTCAAGTTTGTGTAGGTGTATTACTTGTTGGATTTTATAAGTAAAATTAAGTGAAGGACCTGATTTGGTCTATGCATCTCACCAAAGGCACATATTTTATTAAGAGGGCACATAAGCAAAGAAAGTGGACTTTTCACTTTTCTGAAGGACAATTGAACAAAGGCCGAAAGGTAAGTCTGGAAGCAAGTGCCTTTACAAAGGGATTTTTAGTGGCAAGGGGACCTATTCACTTCTTCTAAAGGGTCATTTGTAAGAATTTTGAAGGGTAGGTGCCCTTACGAAGGGCACCCAGGTAGGAAAAATGACCCTTACATTTTCCTTAAAGGGAAATTCTAGGAGCCAATGGCCCTTATGGAGGGCACTCAAGTGATGAAGTGGACCTTTTTCAAAAGCCTAAAGGGTATCTTCAAAGTTGAGATGACCCTTATAGAGGGCACTAGGAGGAAGCAAGGGACAAAGATAAAAATCTGAAAGTCACTTGCCCTTTGGGAAAAGCCAATGCCAAGAGAGAATTTCCTTCAAAAAATGTCCCAAGGAATTATTTTAGACATTTTGTCTTAAAAAAAAAGACATCAAAGCTTGAAGGTGGAAGAAAGACACACGAAGAATTTCCTTTAGACAAAAGTCTGAAGGAATTCCTTCAAAAATTTTGTCCAAAGGAAATCTCCTAAACAAAAGCTTGAAGGCTGATGAAGCATAGTGCAAAGGGTGAACAAAATGTCCAAAGGACAAAAGGAAAACCCTGTAGGAGTGCAAAAGGAGAAGGCAAAGAAGAGATAAAACATGGGCAAAGTAAAGAGCAAAAAAGGACAAAAACATAGAATAGTTCCAATAGTTGATAAAGTCAAAGGGTAGAACCAGAGACCACTCATACCAAGACAAGTGGCATAGACAACTCAACCAAGGGAGTTAATACGTTTAGGTAGAATATATCTACCAAAAACCAATAAAATAGATTAGTTTTCAAACTATAGAGGAGAGCAAACCATGTTTTCATACTTCACCATTAATGCATAGCTAGTTGTGCCTATCATTGAAGAGAGCATGGTCCAACGACAACTTGAGGATGGCTTTGTCAATTTCTAGGAGTATCCCATGATTTTACAGGCCAAGGATAGCAAGGGTAGTAGCTTGGACATCTACATCATGGCTCTCCCATACGTAGTTTGAAGAATATGGAAACAACATGGTCTCTTGTCTCAGAAGTGTTTGACTCTAGCATGGGTATCCTTTATTTGTTTTGTCAACATCTTGCTCTATATAATGGTAACTTTTCATTTTGAAAAGAAATATCTCAGCTTGTATGGCGAATCTCTACAATAATTTACCTTGAATCAAGACATAAACACTTTACCTCCATTTGGATTTACACTTTTGCATATGTCTATGGTTTTTATCTTGTGTCAAGTCATTTTCTTTCATGCTTTCACAGTTTTAATCCAACATATCTAGTGTATTGTGAGCTCTTTCTTGCAGGGCAACAAGAAGTGTCCATTATAAAGTATAGGTGCATGTGAACAAGATGCCATAGTGTGTCTTAAAACACCTCTGGTAGTTCTTCCTCCCTGTATCTCCATAGGGCCCCCTATTGAAATACTGATGCAAGAGAGTTTCTCATCTTAAATGATAGTTTATGTCAGCTTGTCATTTCAACTTCACATCTATAGAAAACTTCTTCATATTTACACCATGACTAGAACATCTCACATATGTTCCTCTTCACATCATGCACAACTCTTCAAGCCTTTCAAACTATCTGAGTTAGCTCCCCCTAACTCCATGTTTTACTTGGATCATGATATATTCAATAAGTGTTATTAATGATATATATTTGCCAACAACTCTTCAACACTTTTTATGCAATAAAAGATTTTGACAACTCACCATCCTTGATTAGACACCTGTAAACTTCCATTCCCTGCTTGTAGACCTTGTATGCATAGCTTCATTCTTGACCATATTGACCAACTAGACCATCCATCAAAGATTGACCAAAACTTTGACTTTAGGATCACTATCTCTAAATATATCTTTTGAATCATTACATCACAACACTTTCGAGTAGTTACATAAAACTCATTGATCCCCCTTATCCAAGTGCATTTTACAAAGATATTTCTTGTCCTACAACATCAACCAAATCTCAACTAGCATTCACCATGCTTCCTATTTCTGTAAAATGTCTCCTTGAAGCCTAGATAGAGACACCCTAACCTACAATGTCCTAGAATAATTTAAAACTAGGAGTTGCCCACAACTCCTCATATTCCTTCTCCTCCTTGATCATCTAAATTGACATTTCTTCTTATTCTTAGGCTTAAGAGAAGCAACATGATCATCCACTATAATATTCTCCTTTTCTTCTAATATTGGATTGACAACATATGAAAACAACAAATATTTAAGACATACCTTTTCAACTGAAGAAAGAACCTCATAAATGGGCATTGACAACTGATGTTATTTTCAAGAAACTTTCTCAACAACAGCAATATGTTCTATTGGATCCATAAATACCTCATAAATAGCCTTAATTAGCAAGTTTGGTTTTTTTGAGCTTGACTTGAACTGAATTTTGATTTTCCTTTTCTGTTTGGACATATGACACATTCTCTTGGCATTATTGAACCTTTTTCATATCTAATTCTTCTTTTGATTTAGTAGGAAATCCACCTTGATCTTTTAGCTCATATGAATTAGTTTTCTTGGTCTTCACTTCCTTAGGATTCCATACCAAAGATTAACATTTATTGATCACACTAGGATGTCCATACACCTTTTTATGGCTTGAGAGCTTGATTATATAATATCTTTCAATGTGACCAACTTGATGACAACATAAAAAAATAACATCTTGTCTCTTAGGTTCATTATGATCAAGCTTGATTGTCTTAAGTCTCCATACCTGGGTTAGTTTTTTCCCATGCGTTCTAGGGTAGAATCTAGAAATATGTCCCATATCGTGACAATTATATCAGTACTACATTATCCATACCTCTAGCTGACCAACTGCTCTTCTTTATGTAATTTCTTGTCTTATGACCAAAAATATTACATGCAAAGCAGTGACCATGAAATGAACTTTCATACCTTATAGTGTTTGGTTTCTCAATAGATCTTCTCATGTTATACTTGGTGCTTGCATCCTTCTTATCTTAAGTTGACCTCTCTTACTCTTTATAAGCCTTTTTTACCTTGACAAAAAATTGCTCATGCTCATCTTTCAATTAATCTATCTTGGTCTTTAATTGAACTCTCTCATACTCTTTAGCTCTCATACTTAAACTTATAGCCTCTAACTAAATTCTGAGAACTTGGATAGTCTCATTATCCTTCTTAGATTATTTATCCATGTCATCCTTCAATCTACATTCTTTATATTCAATAATATTTATATAATCAAGATTGGACTTCAACTCGCCATGCTTACTTTGCTTTGAATTCAACTTGGCATTTATCTTTTCTAATTGAGTCTTGAGATGTCTGCATTCTTCCTCTTTTGAACTCAGATTTTGCTTTTTAACCCTTAATTGATTTTCAATAATTTTGATCTTATCTTTATCATAATTTTATCTTGATCTTGCCTTAAATGATTATAGCTCCTTATTGAGCTTGATGCAATCATTCTTAATAGCCTTATAGCTTGAGGCCATAATCTTATTCTGATCATACTCACTCAAATTACCTATGTACTTTTCAAAAAATGCCTTGAAATAATTACACTTTTATTCACTTGATTTTATAAATGCATAAGTAACCTCTACTTGATCCTTCAACTCTTGATTCTCTTTCTTCAATTGCTTAGATATATTGTACCTCGGATCACCTTCAAGTTGTTAAACTTGCAAAGAAGGTCCTACTTTGATACCAATTGTTAGAGGTAAAATCACTGATAAGGGGGAGGGTTAATCAATGATGCAAGATAATCCAATTCAATTCCCAACTCTTAAAAATTTAGTATACATAAAATTGATCAAGCAACATAAACATGAAATCACATACATTCAAAGTATACATAAGAGCATACATCACATGAACACATCATATATATGAGAAACCCTCTTAGGGGATAAAACCCAATAAAACTTATAAGATGGAATACAGTCCTATAAAACAAGATCCAATATTTAGACCAGCACCAACTGATCAAGTAACACCCATCCCTTAGTTTAGTGAGACACTAATCCCATAAGGAGCAACTACCCCTGTCTAGCTAAGCACCCATAACAACTAGACCTTTAAAAAACTTTTCCTAACAAGGAGAAACCAACCCCCTAAGAAACCAAGCACCCACTCATATACTTAAATATATCACCTTGAACACTTGTTGTTACTCTTCAACTGATGATGATCACCTTTGCACTTCTCACCTTCAATTTCTCTCATGTTGCCTCTAGGGCTAACTTGCTCAAACTGCCTCTTCTAGGCTCATTAGGTCCAATGACCTATGTGTCTTCTTACATTATCTTGATCAAAAAAGAATTAATAATCATCTTCACTCTTTTATATTACTCAATGACCTGTACCTTCTCTTTCAAAGATTCTCTTTTTCTCTTGACATTCACAACTAGCATACTTAGTCCAATTAGACCTTGTACGTATACCACTCTCTTCCTTTAACCTATCTTGGTTGGAAAAGATGCTTTAAATATTTAAACCATACTTAATATAGGTCTATACACATGTTACATGTGATAACCACACTCTTCATAGGTCGGTCATTACCTCATTAGCCCCAAACTACCATTAGGTCTTGGTGAGACCTAAAACAATTAGGCCTTCATACTCACACATTATATGTGAGACTACTTGAATCACCTTCATCCTTTGCCAATGATTAGAACACATCAAAAATATCTCTAATATACCATTTCTCATTACCTCATGGGTCCATACTACCTGGAACACAAACTCAACAATTGAACCTACCAATTAGGTTTCCTTGCTCTTTAGGCCTTCATACATAGAAAACATAGTCTCAAACTTCTAAAGTAAACACTCAAGTATTTCACATAGACATATGATTAGATCACATGGGTGAACCATTTAGGACTTATTTAACACTTCCATATTATTTATACACTCCAACACATGCTCTAAGCACTTAAATAAACTCTCTCAAAATGACCACTCAGACAAGTCACACATAGTTATGATATAGTTATACTATTTTGAATCTCCATATCTGATCAAGGGCATATCATGACATAAAATATATTATTATAATACTTAGATACTTATATAACATCTACATACTCATTTTATTCTTCAATTCTACTCATAACACCTTCAAATCACTCTTGCAACATGGTCACTCGATCTGCTAGTGCATTCAACAAACACAATCAAATTCGAAGTCTTTGTTCATACTGAATATGGATTGGTAAAACCTCCAAAATCCATATATATATTCATCATGGAGTATAAAATAATATAAAATAGTTATTTTATGTTGAAACATAAAAATACTGTCAAGAACAACTCAATTATCCTTTTCAGGTTACTTGCAGAACATGGTCAAACACACAATCAACTTTGGAGCTCAATATCTTTGACCGTACAAACATTCAAAACTTCTAACCAATGTCTATGGATGTGCCTTGGATTCATTTAAAAAATTTCATTTTACACCATCATGAAATTCATCATGGATCAAAATATATAGTGTAAATAATACAGTCTATTTTTTCCCTTTGCTATTTTGAAGATTCAAATTCCAACAATCACTGTTCAATGTAAACATTACAGACATGTGTCTTCATATTGTGTTTTTGCATAGCTTGATAAAACATGATCTATCAATAGCCTTGGAATTATATTGATAGTTAACTCTTTCACTCTCACCATTGATCATTGATCTGTGCTTCTATGATTAAGACACTTGGCACCCTCACGTGCCTTCTAAGCACATTGACTATTTGACTCCAATAAACTTCTGCCACTTGGCAGCCCGGTATGCCTTTTCAACATCCTTTGACATATTGAATACATAATAACAATTGGATCACTACCAATAATATCACATGCTTTATTAGATCATTAGATGATTAGATTAAATGTTCATCATTAGATCTTTGATCCGATTAAACGCTCACTGTAGATCTTCAATAATGTAATTTGGCTAAGTATGGGAACAACTACAATCTCCTTGGAAGGCCAAATTTTCAACTTAATAAATTTTGATACGCTAAACCTTAAAACCTAAAATTTTAACCAAATGATCATCTTTCATAAGGGAATCCATCCATGTATCAAACTACTCTGAAGCCTTCACACGTGTGAAGTATGATGTTATCAAACTACTTTCTCAACCTTATTTGTCATGATGACTACTTGAGTTTAGACATTCATATGATTGTTCATATAAGTTTTATTCATTTCAATAATCACTCTAATAAATCATAACATCCCATACGGTCTCTGCAACATGTCCATACCATCTTATGGGCTGCTACCAGAATCCATAATACCTGTACAAAGAATAGAAGACTTGACAGATCTATCAAACCAAATTGTTTCCTACCAAAGGATAGAAGATCGATGGAGAGATGTTGATAAAACTATGCTAGAGGAAGGTGAATTATTGGCTGAAGATGGAAAAAACTTAGAGGAAGGAGACCTTTTTTCTCAGTCTAAGGAGATTCTGGATGATAATGAATCCCCTGTGAATGAGCCTCCTGTGAATGATAAAGGAGAAAACTTAAAGCAAATTCTAAACCAAAGAAAAAGGGCTGAAAAGAAGACCAATACCAAGGGGGTAGAAACAAGACGCAGCAAAAAAGATTAGCATACTAAGGCAAAACATGTTGCTTCTAATCTGGTTAAATATGGAAAAAGAGATGAACAACATTTTAAGGTTAAACCGGATGTTGGTTCGCCTGACAAACCAGGAAGAAGATCCATTAGGAAAACTAGAGAGCTAGAAAGTAGGCAGAATATTGTTGATGGCAGGCAGGCAACTATTCTAGATTTTACCCCTAAAAGATAGATATTAGATCTTTATTTGGGACTTTAGGGGGATGATTACAAACTAGTTTCTGAGGTTGTCTCTATATAACCTGTTCTTGTTGCTACTTCTTAAAAGGTTTAAGGATTGCTTATCCTGATGCACGGTAATGCTTTATCTTTTTAATTGTTATAGGGTTTTGGGGTCCCTTCAAAACCTATTTTTACCTTAATCTAAAACATGTCCATACCATTAATATCATCCATAAATTTCCTCACTAAGTCAAACACTGAAGAACCATGTAGGAACACTAAAGCTCTTTGAAGCACACTTTGTCATTGTCATTATAACGCACATGACACCTCATAAAAATCCTTTATCATCTTGGATACATAATTTAAAACTCTCCAACAACAACCTATACCCTAAATAAGTTTTTTCAATTAGAGTATAGGGTTGATGGATCTAACAGTGTATTTTAAGCCATTGGAAATGGTTTTAGGCTAGGGAAGGGCTAGTGAAGGTGGAAAATGACTAGAGGAGGGTGAAAAAGAGGAGGAAAATATTAGGGGAATGTTTTTAAAATATGGTTGGATTGATAATAAGTGGTAGTGTAGGGAAAAAAATCCTGTGAAGCACCAACGGTCTGCCCACCCCTTTCCCGGTGCACCCCTTAAGGTGTGCACTTAGAGATATTGAGATTCAATAGGTTCTTGCAAGAGAGAAAGCATAAATAATATAAAAAGTTTGAAAATATTATGTTTATATAGTGGGAACCATGAAGTTTATCAATAATTTTATCTCTCACCCAGATAAGAAATTTATCTTTAATAGTGAACTTGTTTAGCTCATGAAAATCAATGCAGATCCATCAAGATCCATATTTTTTGTAGACTAATAAAATTGGGGAGAAGTACAAGTTTATGATTGAATGAATAAATATTGACTAAAGGAGTTCTTAAATAATTTTCTCAATTTGAGCTTTCTATAAAAGGTAAAATGGTATGGCTGAATGTTGGGGGATACACTACCTAGAAAAAGTTGAATACAATGGTTTTTGGAGGGACATGCCAATTTATAACCAAAATATAAGTTGGAAAAAAATTAAAAATATGGTGGGACAAGCCTATGGTTATTATATCAGTCTAGATTACACCTTCTATTTAAATATTTTTAAAACTTGCCTCATCTAGCTGATATAATGGAATCACCTCTAGGTGTGGGTAACATATTGGGTGAGGTGAATCTCTATTTTTGGGGCTAGCTCCTTTGATGCATCATCTAAAATTAGTTCCTAAACCTAAATTATTGTCAACAAAAATGGATATAAATATGCATGAAACAAACCTAAACTATGGGAGGTGATGCACCAATATGTTTTGTCCCCTCTACTTGATCCTTAGCAAATCTTATAGACAGAACAAGATTGATTGCTAACACTTTCTTTCCAAAAGACTCCTACACATCAATGTTTCAAATGGAGGTTATGTCAGATGACTATGACCTAAGGATTATTAATGAGAGGCCTGATTCAAGACACTTTTAGTTAATTTTCACTATAAGTACAATCATTAACACCTTCACACACCATGTAACCTTCACAAGATAAACCACTAGTACCTAGGTGAAGACAAGAACTTGTAAAGGGAGAATAAGCAACCACTTATAAAAATATAACTATAATAACACACTATAATACTATCATATAGGAGCCTTAATTCATCTTATATTATCTTAAGGTTGCATATACAAATGGGTAGAACTTTCACACACCCAACAGAGGGATGCATACAATGTCTCTTGAATCCCAATTAATATAAAAAAATGAGAGAGAGAGGTAAAATAGATCACTAAAAATCATCAATGTTGTAATAAACCTTCGTTTTTAGCTTCAAATCAGAAGGACAATGCATGAGACCCTACCTTCTAGCTCTCTCCAATGCATTAGTCATGCTTGGTTGACGGTCTTCACGGAGGTGTGGCATAGAGATGGAAAGGTGGAGACTATTTCCATCCTAATTTGACCTCATCCAAGGTATGATCACCCAAAATTTGTCAACCACTTCATTTTTTGGTAGTTACAATGGTGGAATATTGTCTATATTAGCCTTAATGAAGCCTCACCTAGCCCACCTCTCTCTTTTTCATGTAGAATAGGTCTAAAACTACCCCATATTTCATAATGAACATGACATGTGCATGCTTGCCTCAATGTAATAGTTATAAGGATTTTTATGGTCCTCCATTTACTCTTTTATCATCCCTCTATGCTAAGAGACATTCTCTTTTATTGACCAAATAGGCCTACTAGGCAACTAGGCCTATTCATTCGGTACTAATCACTTGGATGGCCATGAAACTTGCATCGAACTTTGTGAATGGGTTATTAAGAATGATTCAGTAATAAACAATCATCTTACACCATTATTTTTTCCTTTTAGGTAGTGTATACCTATCATTCTTACTCATTTAGGTGACTAGGTCATCCTTCACTAGCACCTCTAGACTTCCTCTCTGGTCCAGGTCTGTAAAAGCACTTTCAAGGGAATTTAGTGTAGTTTATGGCCTAAAAAATTATAAAAAATCTCACATCACCCTCTAAAATTATCTATAATTTTTCATATAACTCTACACCTTTAATTCACCATGAAATCTTTCAAAAATAGGGTACTTGGTGCATCCATACAGGTGTTCGTACAATCCAGTGGCACAAATATAACCTCCTCAGAGTTTACAATGTGTTTCAGGTGTTTTACAAGATAGTAAAATGCATCTATATGCATTTTACTCAAATTATCCTCCATCAAGTTTCTCCCAGGGTTTAGGAAGGGTTTAAACATGCATAGTATCTTAACAATTGCTCATAACCCTAAGGGCCTAGATCACAAAACTAATACCAAGAACCCCAAGTAGACAACTTCACTCAACCTCCCCTAGCATATAATAACTCCATGCACCTGTTCCTTGATGTTCACAATTGAGGATGACACCTATCTAGATAAAAAACATATAGTTGTGGGGTTGAGAGAGGAACATTGAGTGTGCAGGGTGTGAGAATGCATGGGTTTGGATTCAAACACCTCTATGATACTTGTGACCCTCTCTTGGCACATTCCTATGGTTTACCTTATTTTCCAACTCCCATAAGTGTTTGTAGATCTCTCATACACATGTTTAGGGTTTATAAGCCAATAGACTAGTTTGACCTTAAATGTCAGGTTTTGGGATTTCCTCTTGATTCCCCGAGTTAAAAATCATGGAACAACCTTCAAACATCATCACTCTCTTCTTTAAACCTTTAGTCTTCCAAATACTCCCAAGCATTTAATTTGTCTTCCTTTTTCATGCTTAGGCCTGTGACTGCCTATTTAGGCCTAATAGGCCTAACTAGCCTATCAAGGCTCTTCATTTGATTCAAAATACCAAAACATCTCAATGAATATTATGAACACTTGGTAGAAAAGTCAAGAGATATGTTTCTCACTCCTTCACCTTTCATCTGTGCATGGTTCAAAGTACTTTCTCCACTCTTCTCCAAGGCCATGCTTATAGGAATTTAATAGGTCTGTATGAAATAAGTGTGAACTTCATCCATCTTTTTGGAACTCAATGTTTTATCAATGATTTAAACGTGTTATCTAAGGTATTATTAGTGTTTTTATACCTTTGATACCCTTACTCACTTCACACATACCTATTTTATCCATTCTTGTATGACGGAACTATAGGTGCTAGTTTAGGGTCTACCAAGGCTATAAGTGTGTATCTTTTCTTATTGTTATCCCCTTGATGTCTGACTCAGAAATGATAGCATGATGTATATGGTTACTTTTATATACCTTTTGAATCCTTTATCTATATTATCCACCACTCAATACCTTGTTTGTCATGATGGCCTGTAGGTGGTAGGTGAGTTCTTAATTGTGTGTAAGAGGTAGGTCTCCCTTTTCATGTTGCATCTTAGACCTGGTAATCTTTGGGACTAGCTAGGATTTTTTATACACTCCATATGACTTCATTGCACCATCTCAACCTTGAAAGCAATAAAAAACCTTGTGTTCTCCTCAAGATTTGAAGATAGACCTATATGTGTGGATATAGGCTTTTCAGACCTAACTAGGCTTCTAGAGCATTATAAATTCTTTAGTCACCTTAAAACCATGTGAAGACAAATAACATATTATCCACTATCAATTAAACATACTCATCATTTCAACTCTTCAATACTCCAATAATCACCCTTCTGTTCCAATTCTCCTAAGTAGACCTGCAAGTGTATGGTAGAATTCTTGATATTAGATGTTGAATTCTGAAGGTGGATAGTCATTAAAGGACTTGAGTAGGTTTAAAATACCCCATATAATCTATCACTCCTTGTGAGAGTGTCCATACTTCAAATTATTTAACACTTCAATGTCTCTCAAACCCAAAAGACACCTTTCATTTTAAATAGGTGTGTGCATGGAAAAGTGACTATGTCTGTAAACCTTTGAAGTGAGTTATCCTTGATCACTTTATATTGAACTTTATTTAGGTACTTTTTATTTCATACATCTTGTATATTCACTCAAGGATTAAGTCACTATTGATGATTGCATTTCCCCTTCAAGTTTTAAGACCAATCTAGAAGCCTTGAACAGGGTTGTATGTGGTTCGTGGGCTCGGTGACTTCAACCTTGAGAGAGGTTATCCTTATGTCACTTCTCTAGTTTTTTTAAGAGATACATATATTTCAATGGTTTCACATATATTTTTTACTCATTTATATCCTAGATTCCCATATACACCATTACATCATCCTTCTCCTTGTTTGAAAGAAACTTGAGTTTCTAAACAAGCCTGTAAGTCTACACTATCATGATTTTAAGCATTATTAGATTACAAATTGGATCCATAGAGATTATGATATCATGACTTTCACTCTCCCTCTGATAGTGCAATGTAAGACCATTTCAACCTCTTTCAAGTAAGCAACTTATACATGTTCAATTGGTTAGGAGTATGAGTGTTGTTTAGAATATTATGTGTGGAGTAACTAGGTGGTTTTGGAACCTTGGATGGATAAGAAGGTGATAATAACATTCATAACCATTGGATGCAATAATCTTGAAGAATCTTCAAAACATGAAGGTAACAATACATGACTCTCAACCTGCCAACTGTCATGTGGATCTCTTTGCCTATTCCTCAATGTCACACATGCACCTATTAGTGGATGAAAGTAAAAAATGTATGTGTAGAAATTTTAGGGTCCTTCTCAAACATTCTCATGCTTCAACAAGTTCATTTTTGCAAGAAGGATTTCCCAAAACTAAGCCACTAGGGTTTTGTAAATGTTTAAGTCCATATGGGGGCCTTAATGATTATTCATAAAGCCTAGGGCTTTGATTTATATAATAATTCCACTAATTTAAATCCCACTAGGGAATCCACCTATGTTTAAGATCTTGGGGTTTGACTCCCTCTATACAAACTATACCATCTAACTCAAACTAGTCCTTATGATCTTGCCAAGGGCTTGATGGAGTTCTTGCTACCATTTCTTCCTTCCTATCCACATTTTAGACAAATATTATTTTCCATGATGCTTGAAAGGGATCCCAAATTATATTTATGATCTCTTATGACTCTACATTGATTTTACAAGTCCATACAAGCCTTGGAAACACCTGTAAAACCTCATTTTTCTACATTTTTTTATGTTAGAGACCTTGAAATACCATTGGAAAATGAGAGGAGGGAACTAGTAAGTAAAATATGCTTTTAAATCAGAGATTATAGGTGGAAGTAAGCTGAAGGGTCATTTCTCAAGTGTGTGGGGACTTTTTATGATGAATAAATGATATTTGACTCCTAAAAAGACCTCTTTTTGCATATAAGACCAATTTTTTATGACTTTCAATGGTTATGAGACCTTTGAAAACTCATAATTTCAGTGTAACACCTTCATCAAAGGCTTCTAATATGAATTTTAACCCATATGACATGTTTCTAAGGGCATTTGATGACTTCGAGCGCTAATTGGATCTTGAAACATGCTTGACAAATAGACCATAGAAGACAACCTTGGATACATCATTAGACCTGATGTCAAGACTCAAAAATGACTTAGAGACCTTACACATCTTGCTAACAAGGTCCTTCATTAATAAATGGTTAAAGCAAGTGAAAATATAATTAAAACAAGAAACCTTAACTTCTCTAAATACCTTAATTTTTGCTAAAATACCTTAACTTTGTCAAACAAGGTATTTTAGGATTCAAAAGGCACTTGACACCCTTATATTGACCCAAGGAACACTCATGAATACCTAATACATCACGCAATGAATTAAACATGCTCTCACTTGGTGATCCCTCAAATAAATCCTAGCACATACAATGAAACCTTAAACAATGCTAAAAGGTCTTTAGGAAGACCATGACAAGCTCTAGGTCACCATATACAAGCTTAGAGGGGTCTATGAGAAAGTTTTGAACTATATGGGTTGATATTTGGCTTGGGAGTCCAAATTATTAATAGTTTCCAATAGCTTTTTCAAATGAAACATTTAAATAAAGCTAGTTCTAAGTAAAATTATATGATAGGGGCCAATCTGAAATGTAATACAAAGTTGTGAAATGGATGTTGAAGTCGTTGATGATTTTTTTGATGGCATAGTTTTTTCCTTCAACCTTAGTTGTTCTACTTTTTTATAACAAATGTTTAAGAAGGTTATATTTTTAGGGTCTTCATATACACCACTTTAGGATAAAAGGTATCAAATATAGAGTTCCAAATGATCAACATGAAATAGACTTGGATGAGAGATGGATGTAATGTTACTATCAATGGGTGGATGGATATTGGCCAACACCCATTAATAAATAATAGACTCTTCTATAAGAAGTCATTTATTATTTTGAGCATGTTGACCATAGAGGAAAGCTTTAGAATGTAGTTATTTATTTCAATGATCTTTAGAATGCAATAAAGGAAGTTAGACACTCTAATGTAGTGGAAGTGGTCATAAATGACATGAATGTTTGTCAATCAACTAGATTATTCAGTTTAGTTACAAATATATTCACTTATATATTGTGTGTAGGGTCTCAACAATGCACTAGTAAAGGGAACATGTAAAAATCCTTTGATATCTCAAGTTAATTTAGTTATCTAGCACGTGTAAATGTTTATCCAAAATTTCCATACCTTCCCAACAATTTCCAACTTGGTGGTCTAACCGTGGTATGAGACCTAATTTATGAACAACTAATCATCACTAGAAGGGGTTGTGTGGATAGGGTCATGATAATGGTATTTTTTTATTTTTAATTGAAAAACATGTTTATGTATTAAAATGCAATATGATACATCAACATATAAAAAAATTGAGTGAATAAAATCACACTCTGAGAGTCACATCGGCCTAAGCCGAGCGATATCACACATGCAGCTTAATAATAGAAAAACTTTCAACCAAAAAGGTAAGAAAAATAATTACAAAGAGTCATATAAATTCATCATCAGACCATGAGGCAACCAAAAAGGGTGGTAGAGGTGGTAGAGGATGAAGGTATGTTCTATATTTAATACATGTTTAAAACATGATTTCACAACCTATCTTCATATTTCCTCTTAATTTTAGAATTTAACATTTTATCTCATTTTTAAGACTCCATTGTATGGTATTGCTCATCTTTTTACCAAGTACACTAATATAAAAATTAAAAATATAAAATACCCTCATATATAATTGTATTTAATTCCTACTACGTTGATCTATTTATTGGGTGGATGGACATTATGTCCATGTTAATTATAATATTTACTAAAGCATGGAAGATAAAATTAGTATAAGAAGAGTTGTGATGCAGCTTTAGTACCTACTGCTTAGTGGAATTGTTGACCAATTTTGGTCCTGTAGGCCAAAAATTGAGCTCCCCTCTTTCTTTCCATGCTAGACCTATTAGCCAATCTTTGATGAATTCACTTTACTGTAATTTTGGGTTTTCCCTTTGTGATAGGCCCATTTCTATAAAGAACTAAGTGATTTGAGTCTTGCAAGTATTTTGAGTTGATCTGGGGCTCATTTTGTTTGAAGCAAATTACCTCAGACAAGCCTTTTATTAGCAAAAGGATGGGCCAGTTTCAAAGAAGTACAAGTATTTTACAAAACTCTGAAGGTCAAGTGCCCTTGCAGAGGGTAGGAAAGTAACAAATGGGACCATTCAAGCAAGCTCAGAAGGACAACTTTGGACCCAAAGTGCACTTGTGGAGGGAAGAAGGTGCATTTGTAAGAGATCAAGGTAGAAAGCCTAAAAGGGAAGTTTCCTTCGAAGAAAGTGACAAGTTAAACAATGAATTTCTTTAGACATTTTGTCTAAATAAAATCCATGAAGAAACCAAGGGGCTAATTTCTTTGGACAAAATGTCTGAAGGAATTCCTTCGAACATTTTGTCTGAAATAAATTTACCAAAGGAAATCTGAGACACTGAAGGCATGAATTCCTTTAGACATTTCATCTGAATAAATTTAGAAGATAAAGAAACCAGAAGGGTAAGTGCCTTTGCAGAGGACTCTTGGCCATCAAAAAGGACCTTTTCCTTTTTTTGAAGGGTCACTTTCTGTTCAAAAAAGTTCATCTGCAAAGGTTGAGGAAATTGTTAAAGGATGATGACAGGCCTGAGAATGTTAAATTAAACATGGTGAACTAGCTGTTGAAGGTTCAAACGTCTGGTGATGAGCCTATGATTGTCAAATTTAATGTAATAAAAGAGATGTTGGTTTTCAAATGATGACGGGCCCACAAGCATCAAATTCAAGAAGATGGGTTAATCATCAGAGAAAAGCTAAAGGAAATTTCCTTTGGATAAAATATCTAAAGGAATTCCTTCAGACATTTTGCCTGAAGGAATTCAAAGGCTGAGCGACCCACCAAGAAAGGAGCCAAGAGGAGGCAAAGAATAGCTTGAGATCTCAAATTTCCAAGAAAAGATAAGAAGTAGAAAGGAAAGAGAGAGAGGAATAGTAAATCTAGAACGTGGCTACACACACATAAGACAATGCTTGGAACGTTCTAGAAGACACATCTAGCCAAGTGCAGGCATGAACCAGATCAGCCCAGGTAGTAAAAGAGGTGTCATTAGGAGAAGTAATTACTTATAGATGGATAGTCTCCACCAAATAGCCATCAAAGGGAGTGTGAACATTTAATAGAGTGGCCCATTTTTCTTTTTTTAGCATTAATAAGCAGAGAGTTACAAAAGTTTTCAAGGGAGGTAGCCTTGTCATTCAAAGAATAAAGTGATCCATGCTTTAGCAGGAACATTAAACATAGTTTAAGTAGCAAATTCAATGTCTATGACATATACAATGTGGTTCTTCCAGGCATATTTATGGAAAGATGATAGTAGCATGAGCAGATTCCTCTTACCAAGGTGTTTAATGTAGTATGGGCTACCGGTTCCTTGAAAAGACTAAGGGTCTTTCTCTAAATTCTATATATTGTAACCTCTCAGCTGGAAAAGATATCTCTCACTTGTGTATCGTGAAGCCCTAACAATTTTACCTTTTAATCAAAAGAAGCATGTTTTACCTCCATCTGATTTGTTATACTTCTGAATATGCTTATGTATCATCATTATGTTTAGTCATTTTATCTTAATGCTTTTGTAGGTCGATGCCAACATATCTAGTATATCCAAGACCATCTTCTATAGGTTAACAGGAAGTGCCCAGGTTGGAGCATAGAGGTAGAGGAGCAACCATCTGATAGTGTGCTTTTAGAGCACCTATGGTAGGTTCTTCTTCATTGTATCTCCATTAATCCCCCTTGTTAAACTCATGTAGTTTGGTCTTTTGTTCAAATGAAGTGTCTGTTCACTCTTTTTGATGTAAAGTGCTGATAAAAGATGAGTAGATTGAATCATTTTGGTGCATCACCATTTTAGTTAAGTTCTGATTTTGTAATATCCTTCTCTCTTTTCACCCCCCCCCCATTATTAGCAGTATCAGTTAAGGACCTCAAAGGTGCATCAAGGGGAGCTAGCCCTTAATCTAGAGATTCATTCCTCAAATTTTCCAAGCCCACATCAAGAGGAATGTCTCCATTCTGTCATGTGGAAGAAAGAAGTTGAGCCTTCTTTTAAAGGGTGTAATCCACATCGTCAACATGAATATTTAGAGTGAAAGAGATTTTAAACTTATTGCATATAAAATGTAGTTTTAATTGAAACATATATTAATAAACATACGCCTATCACTTTAATAAAGTTGTCGATAAATACAAGAACACATGGACACATTCTATAGGCCACATATTAATGGAATGATGGAGTGATTTCTCTTTTCAATTTTAGAGTTATGACTTTGTGGAGTCTGTGAGCCACGAGGGAAAAAATTGTCACCATCCCATTGGTGTAAGCTTTATCTCATTTCATATATGATATAAGATGACACACAAAAATTTATCTAAACATGTCAATGTGCATATGACCCTTAAGGTGTGGGTCACAATGACTTGTCTTATATTATTAAAATAATATGCAACTTTAGCTATTCGTTGAGACCACAAGATTGTGTGATAATGCCACCTTATAGATATCCTACTATCCAAAGTGATCACATTCAAATTATATGTTGTGTAAACCTATTTGTGATCATGCCATGCATCAAACATCCTATAACCATGTTATTTGTAATCCATTTTTATATTATAAAGTTATTCTTGTGTTTATTTGGTAGGCTAGGGGTGATTCATGATGAGAACATGTGGTGCCCAAGTTAGCATCATGGTATGAATTTTCAAAGGTGAGTGGATAAAAAACGTGTGAAGGTATGGATATGTTGAATTTATAGTCCTTACTTATATGTGTTTGATATCTGCTAAGGGTTGTAGGCCTTGGCCACGTGTATAAGTGATAATAATTTAATGTACAATGGTCACGTGGAATACCATGATCTCTTTTGGCATCTTGGTAGCTAGGTAGATGTGGTGTATCCACTATCCATTTCACCTTAACTTAACATTAATATCATATGTGAACTCCATAGAATTTTTTGAGACATTGGATGCTTTATAATATATAATTAACCTTCATGTGTTAGAGTCCTCAATTATACATATGGATTAGAACACCATGATAGCACCAAATTTAGATATATGGGTCCACTTAAACTTTTAAAAGACTCATATTGGCAAGATTTTATATCGTTGTACTTTCTTTGTTAGTTTTAGTGACTCGCCCAACAGATAGTGACATAAACTTGAAATATTGGAGAAATCACCATGTAAAGGGTGATTTTCCTCTATATTTGAGAGGGGAAACTCCCTCTTTGGCTATGGGACTTTTTTATTTTTTATGATTTTAACTAAAAAACACAAAAAGTAAATAGAAGGGGGAAAAGAATGGAAGGAGGTAGAAAAATATGGAAAAAGAGAGATGAAGGGGAGAAACCCACAATGGAGTAGTAAATGAAGAGAAACATTTGAGTTATTTAGGAGTAAATAACTTGAATGTACATCCTTATCTTTACTTGAAAATGAATATAGGAGCAACATGGGTTTAGGGGACAAGGAGGAATGCCTAGAAGCCCAAAGTCTTCCTAAAAAATCCAGTTACACACTAGGTATGGAGCTTCCTTGAGATCAAACATGTAAAAACTCATGGACATCAAGTGAGTGCATACAAGAGGGTTTTCAATAATTTTTTTGGAAATCATATATTATGTATAATCAATAAATTATAGAGTTTTAATATAAACTTTATCTACAAATAAAATATTAGAGTTCATAAACAAAGACTATTAAAATCCAAAAAAGCCAAAAAATAACATCGCTTGCTTGTATTCATTTATATAAAATGAAATTACATAGTTGCACACAAAGTTACAACTAATTATATCCAAGTTCATGAGAAAGAGAATATTCTTAAAGAGGGAGAAGGAATGATGAGAGAGGGAAGAAGAATTATTCACTACTTGACCCCTTAAAAAGGCATGCAAGACTTCTACTTATAAGAGGTTATTTTTCCTAGATTTAGGGAGTGAATTTATAAGAATAGAAAGTGGTTGCATATTTTTAGGTGAAAAGTTGACCTATTCAACTACATTCAAAAACTGCTAAGAAACCTGAACCAAAATGTAACCTTGACCTTGTGAAGAAGGTTGTGCTAGAAATCATTGTTGAGATACAAATCGAGGTGTCTTCACCATCACTTGTTCCTCATCATAATATCTTCCAAATACATCAAACTAGAGTAAAAATGGAGTTATGATGTGAAATTTATGAACAAGGGAAATTTTTACCCTGCTTTGTAGTTATAGGAACTTTAGGGCTGTAACACAATCCTCTAATTTTGTTTTCATTTTTTAAATTTGAGATGAAATTTTTATATTATGAGTCTTCAACAAAAAAATTTCCTCATCACAATATATTCCCAATGCATCAAATGAGATTCAAAATAAAATTGGTATGTGAAAGTTATGAACAAGAGGAACTTTGACCCTACTTTGTAGTTGTAGGAACTTTAGGGCTGCAATGCAGTCCTCTAATTTTACTTTCATTTTTGAGGTTCAGGATGAACTTTTCATACCATGAGTATTTAACATAAAATATTCCTCATCACAATATATTACTAATGCATCAAATGAGAGTCAAAATGGAGTTTTTATGTGAAAGTTATGAATAAGGGTAACTTCAACCATGCTTTCTAGTTGTAAGAACTTTAGGGCTACAATGTAGTCCTCTAACTCTCTCTTGATTTTTGAAACTCGAGATGAACATTTTAGACCAAGAGTCTTGAAGATAAAATGTTTATCATCAAAACATATTCCTAATGCATCTAACAAGAGATAAATTGGAGTTCATATGAAAAATTTATCGATAAGGGGAACTTTTACCCTGCTCTATAGTTGTATGAACTTTAGGGCTGCAACACAGTCCAATGACTCCCTCTTGATTTTTGAAGCTTGATATGAGTGCGTTAGACCAAAAGTAGTAAATATAAAAAAATTATCATAATAACATCATCCCAATACATCAAACACAAGACAAAACATATTTCATATGCAAACATTATGAACAAGGGGAGCTTTGAGGTCTAGATGCAGTGCAATGGAAGTCAAGAATTCTCAAAATGTCTAAGATGTTGAGAGTTCCCACAATGTAGAGGAAGCTTAGAGTTCTCATAGTGATGAATATTCTTAGAGGTCTTGTAGTACCGAGGAAGCTGAGAGTTCCCATAGTGTTATGGGTTCAAATAGTTCTCACAATGGTGGGGGTTCAAAGAGTTACCATAGTGTCAAAGATGTTGAGAGTTTTTTAGTGTCAAAGATGCTGAGAGTTCCCACAGTGCTGAGGGTCCAAAGAGTTCCCACAATATTGTGGGTTCAAAGAGTTTGCATAATGCCAAGAAAGTTATGAGTTCTCATAATGTTGTAGAAGTTAGGAATTACCATAATACCAAAGATGTTGAGAATTCCCATAGTGTCGAGAGTTTAAATAGTTGATGTAATGCCAAGAAAGTCAAGATTTCTCATAGTGTTGAGGAAGTCAGGGATTCTCATAAGTGAAAATAAATTATTAACTCCCACCAAGTCCAAAATTTCCAAATTTGTAATGCTTATGAAAAATCCACCAAAGACCTACTAAGGATCTCTAAAAACTCAAAAAAACCCAAAGAATAATTTTATTTTGAATAATTGGATTATGCAAATTTTCATGAAATCATAAAAAAAAGCCTTGAAACCCTCCAAAATGGATAAAACTTGATTGTCATGAAACTAGGTCATGTTTACAATCTAGCTTAGGGTTTTGGAACCTTCTAAATCTGATAGTTCTATCCTTTTTTTGATCTGAGATTCCATCTGAATAGTCTATGCAAATTTTCAATAAATCCCACAAAACCTTGTTCATTAGGCTATGGAGTCAATATTTTTCATTTTCAATTTTTGGAACATCTTTATCTTCGAAAAACCTCCAATCGCTCTACATGAGTGTAATTTGAGGTGTTGTCACGAAACACAAAATTTCACAATAACTCTTATATATAGTATTAAGTGATGTGGTCTTAGTTGGAAGCATTGAGACCTATGTGTAAATTGAGGAAGCACTACAATTTATTAATGTTTGGAATTTGTTAAGTTGGTAGTGAGTCATTTTATATTACAATATGATTAAAATATAGATATGGTGATGTGGCCACTCTATTGGGTATTTAATAAGTAACATAGCCCAAGACCCTTGAGAGTCATTATGGATTTATAATGTGATCAAATGATTATATTTTTGTATATATTTAAAGGTGTAAATTATAATAAATTAAGGATGGAAACAAATAAAAGAAGATTATAACCAAAAGTAATTATGGAACCTAAATCTATTATAAATTGGTCTTAGTGTTTATTAGTGGTGTAAAGATGATCTATGATGAGAACACATGGCACCTAAAATAACATCACAACCTCTCTTTGCAAAGGTGAGTGGATTGCAACTGTGTGAAGGAATAAACATGCTAAATTTATTGGTTACATTAAAATGTGTTTTAGATTTACAAAAGGTCATTCACCTTGTCCACTTTTATAAGAGATAGGAACATAATGTTCAAGGGTCACATGGAATACGATGGTTGGTTTTGGTGACTTGGAAACTAAATGGTTGTGGTGGACCCACTATTTCATTCACTTCGAATATAGTGATAATATCATATGCGAACTCTGTGGCATTTTGTGAGTGGTAAATGTGGTATAATATATGATCAAACTTAACATGTTGGAATCTTAGAATATACATTTCTTAGGCCATCATGATGGCATCAAATTTTATTTCTTGGGGCCACATGAACCTTGAAAATACTCATATATAAAATAACAAGTGATGTGGTCTTAGTCAGAAGCATTGAGACCTATGTGGGAACTGAGGAACCATTACATTTTACTCATGCATGGAAGTTGTTAAATTGGCAACATGTCATATTATGTTATAATTTGATTAAAATATAGAGATGGTGATGTGTCCACTTCATTATGTATTTAATAAGTAACATGCCCTAAGACACTTGAGAGTTTTGGATTTATGTCGTGATCAAGTGAATACATTTTAAAATATATTCAAACATGTGAATTATATTAAATCAATGGGTCTATGTGATAAAAAATAATATTTATTTATTTTTATGGTTTTTATGTCAATAAACATAACCTATAATGGCAACCAAGAATGGTGGTGGATTTTAATAGTGTCATATTTCAGTATAAATGGTCTATCTTAAATTTGATGTTCAGTTGAGTGTAGGCAATTTTTCTTCTTGTTTGGAGAAGGAGATTGAAAGATTGGGATATATTAGGTATCCAGTAGAGTTTGGAGCCCATTTTTCCCTTATAAAGAGTTTTCCAAGGTTGATATAGTGGTGCATCTCAGTGTTTTTCACACACACACAAGTATATCAATAGACATAATTTATGATACCATTTCGTGTGGAGAGAGGAATTATTATATTAAGAGATGTAAATTAGAATGACAAAACTTAAATTTGATGTCCATTTGTTCATCATAGGCTATTTTTAATTCTTGCTTCAAGATGATGATCTAAAAATCAAAATATCTTGGGCATATGTTTGAGTTTCTAGCTTGTTTATTTTTGGAGACATATTTTAGACCCTAACTTTGTGGCATAGGTAGATTGAGGTGATATGTCACTAGCCAACAATAAATTTTCTAGAAAGAGTCATTAATAAATGTGGAACCCTTCAATAGGTAAATCTATGTGACAAATCCAAGATACATCCTAGTGTTTTTTAGATAGATGTATTTAAGATATACTATTATCCTTATGCTAATAGATATGATATTTTAATATAAGTGACCCTTCTAGTAATGAATATGTTAATTAGTTATGGATGTATATGTGCATGTTTACTTGTTTGGTTTACTCTCTTCTCTATCATGTTTAAAAAAATAAAAATGCAAATGTCAAAATAATAATTGTGGAAGGAGAGGAAGGAGCAACAGATATAGAAAAAATTCAAACTTTTTATTTAGATTTTCAATGCCCAAATCGAGAACTAATCATAGGAAACACATACACCCTGCCAAGAGATTATGATAAAGGAGAGAAGGATGGAGTTAGGACGGGTCTGACTAACCATATCCCTAATAGGGTCCCATGAGTTGTAGACAAACACCCCCCTTCAAATCTATCTTAGGTGGACCATGTCATGGGAAAGAGACCCATGGATCAAGAGCTCTTTGAGGCATACATAGATCCTACCATTGAAAAAATGAAGCCTACATCAATGTCCTAGATGTTATCATGTAAAAATATGATACAAATCTAGACAACTCCATCCTTTCCAAAGTCAATAGATTTTGACCAAACATCAACTCATTCTAAAAATGGGTTAACAACAAGTGGAGAGCAAAGGGTCAACTGGAGATAATTTCCATATCAACTAATTTTTTACTTGTCAAATTCTTTCTTCAAGAAGATTATTTCAAATTCCTCATTAAAGGGCCCTAGTTCATGGGAAAATCAAATATGAGCACTAGGAAATTGAAGGTGGGACCAACCTCGATAGTTTTACCCTCAAGAACATCCCCATGTGGGTGTTACTCTTTAAGCGACCCCTTGAATTCTAAGAACAAAAAATATCATGGGTTTAGCTAAATCACTAGGATAACCCATAGCCATTAACTCAATCACCAGATCAAGGATGAAAATAGTGGAAACACACTTTCATGTGTTCATTCCCATAGATAAACCTCTCTTGCATAATCAAAATCAAATCCAAGTATAGTGAGTGGTCACAACCCATCAAGTATGAAAATTCTACTTCAATTTACAAAAAATGTAACATTTTGAGTCATATAACAAAGGATTGTGCTTTGGATCAACCCACCATCCCAAAAGTGGTTTGGACAAAGAAACCCCCCTCTTCTTAACCACCTGATTCTTCAGTGAAAGATCCCATAGATCCTAATTCCCAATCCATCACTAATGCTCCACCAACCTCCAATATCCCCTCTCACCCCTTTTCATCCCCCTTTGAGGTTTTTCCCGATAAACCCCATCAGTTGGCCCACTATTATCCCTTTATTCCCTATTATAAAGGAAGAGGATAACCTTGCTAACCTCGATGACATGGGTGATAACTCAATGGAAAGATTGCTAGTTGAACCTACCCTCCTCTGTGACTCATTATTTTACTACAACTATGATAGACTTGAATTTATTAACGTTATCCCCAATAAAAAAGGTGGTGGTCAAGTTCATAGTGGCTCCCCCATGCTCAATCAGTCCCCCTTATTCAAGATGGATAAGGGCTTCTTATTGGCCAACTTATCCCTTCCCTTGGGGGAAATTTTATATCCCATCCCCAAAGACTTTAAAACCAAGGATAGAACTAAATAATAGGGTCAATTCTCTAATTACTCTATCCCCAAGATGGATACCAAGTCAAAAGAGGACCAGTGGACACTAGTTAAAGTAAAAAAGGTAAGAAAGAAAATTAAGGTGGGTGAATCACCCTTTAAGGAGAGTGTCCGGCCTCTCATCTAGAAAAAAGGAAATTTCCAATAACATAGGAAAAGGGAATAAAAAAACCCTTAAGGGACATTTCATTAAATTCAAAAAAATAAACTCATATCATGGAATATAAGGGGATTGAATAACCCTAGTAAATAAAAACTAGTTAGAAACATGAGAAAGAACACAACCCCCTTGTAGTTATGTTACAAGAAATAAAAATGTTTGAGACTATTCTTAATAAATGTAGTGACAAGTTATGGTTTAAATTTGGTTGCATTAGTGTGATATCTTCTAGGGCCTTGGGAGGATTGATGGTTCTTTAGAACACCTAGTGCCTTGATGGAAAACTATTGACCAATAGAAATAACCACATAGTTTTATTATTTAAAGATACAAATAACAAGGAAGAGTGGATCCTCTATAACATCTACACTTCCAACACAAAACAAGGGTATAAAAGTCTCTGGGAAGAACTATTGATTATTAGGGATCTATATGGAAACTAGAAATGGGTTGTGGTGGGAGACTTCATTTTGCCTTTAAACCCATTGGAAAATAAAGGTGGGATTCAATATTTCATAGAAAGTATGGATGACTTATATGAATTCATCACTAGAGCAGGATTGGTGGATGTTGATCTCAAAGGAAACCCTTTCACTTGGACCAATATAAGGATGGGGGAGGACCTCATTTGTATAAGGTTATACTAAATTATGGTATCCCTCAACTAAGATTTACACTTATCCATCTCCCTCTCATCCTTGCCAAGAATTGGGTTAGATCACAACCTAATAGTCTTTGAAGGAGAAAGGATTTATAGACCCAAAAATCTACCTTTCATATTCTAGAGCATGTGGCTTCACCACTTGCACCTTTAGAACTCGACCAAATAATGGTGGAGGGAACCCATTGAGGGTACAGGCATGTTCATCCTAGATTAAAAAAACTCAAGCACATCAGATCTAAAATTTAATTATGGAATAAAGAAGTAGTTGGGATATTTCATCTAGAAGAATTCCCTATTTGATTAAATTTTTACCCTAAAGGAACAAATAAAAATCCATATATAAAAAAAAAACCTTACCAATTCTTAGAATGAACTTTTAAGCTCATATCATAACATAGAGGCTAAATAGGGATCATTTTAGAAGCAAAAGTTCAGATGCACCTAGTTGAAGGAAGTAGACATGAATACAAAATTCTTCCATGAAATAACATCTAGAAACATAAATTATAATATACGTTTTGCAATAATCCTTAAATATGGTACTAAAATCATAGACAAATAATTCATCAATGAACAAATCATTCTCCACTTCAAAAACTTGCTAAAGGAAATAGGCTCTACTGACTCTCAGAGGGAGGCTAACCTCCTTCAAAACCTTCCCTCAACTATCTCTCAAGTAGACAATAGAGAACTCCATAAACCCCCTTCTCTAGAGGAGGTTAAAAATGTGGTCTTCTCTATAGAGGGAAATAAGGCACCAGGCCCAGATGATTTCCCCCTCTATTATTCCAAAGATTATAATACATCATACACTTGGAGGTAGAGGCCACAGTCTATGAATTCTTTAGGGTCGAAACCATTTTGAAGGAGATCAACAACACATAATTAATCCTCATCCCTGAAAAACTAGGATAAAATTAATTGAAAGAATTCAAACCCATAAGTCTATGCTCCATTATTTACAAGATCTATACAAAAACCTCCATCACTCACCTCTAGCCTATGCTCAAAGGGATCATCACTAAACAATAAGGTACTTTCATAGCGAGTAGGCAGATCATGAATGGCATCATAATTGTACATGAAACCCTTCACTCAGTGGTGAAATATAATAGGGCATGCATGTTTCTTAAACTTAACATGAACAAAGCCTATGATAGAGTGTCTTAGAGATTCTTGGATAAGATGTTCAGCAAGTTTGGTTTTGATGTGGATCTTAGGGAACTAATTCACATTTACATATCCACCCCCATGTAATTAGTCCTAATCAATGGGGTTCCAAAAGGGTTTTTATTTTATATCCAAATTATCATGCAAGGTGACCCCTTGTCATCATATTTATTCATCACAATGGAAGAAACTCTAGGTAAAAGTTTACAAGTGACTAGGGATCAAATCATAATAAAGGGGATAAAGATAACCCAAAACACTATCTTAGTCACTTATGATCAATTCAAAAATGACACTTTACTCCTTATAAAGTCATCTATAGTGGATTTAATAAATCCACTACGGGCAATCCAAGTAGTGTGGGAGGTGGTGGATTTATAAGAGAAAAGTTTGGGGTGGCTATAACAACCTATGCAGGCCTTATGGGGCTTCAAACCAACCATATGGTTGAGGCCAAATCTACCCTTTGGGACATCCAATTCCCAATTCAACTCAACATATCCAAATTAGTGATTGAATGATATCCTCTAAACATACTTAACACCCTTTTGGGAAAATCAAACCCATCCTTGTCTATTAGTCAACTCATTGCTAATGTGAATGGTCTACTTTGGTCTACTATTGATTATTCATTCATCCACATCTATTAGGAGTGCAATGTCATAGCAGATGATATTTCAAATATTGGAATCACTTTCCTCAACTTAATCAAGTGGATTTTCTCCACTAACATCCCCCCATTGTATCTCCCTCATCCAGCCAAGGGTTGAAGGCACACATGCAAATGGAGATCACGCCTAAGCCAAGATCACTTCACACTAAGTTTTATGATAAGGAGAAGAAATATAAAAATAAGGTTCACATAAGTATGTAGTTTCCTTAGGGTATGAAAAAACCTAACTTTAAAATTTATGAGATGAAGCTGACAAAAGTTAGGAAGAGTGGCAAAGGTAGGGAAATGGCATACCTCCCTAAAGGAATTAGGTAGAAGTTGATAGACTTCCATGAAAACCTATAGAGTATCAAATGACTATTGGTCCCACTAATGGAATAGTGGAATACCCTTAAATTAGATTTGGATAGGTTGAGGAAGGTTTGGGTAAATCCTAAGATGGTGGAAGGTAAAAGGCATAGGTTAGAGGACACCCCTAGTAAAAGAGGAAAGGAAATCATAACCATCACCCCAATGAGTTCCCCTACAAGCGTTAAGAAGAAAGATAAGGAAAAACCCAAGAAGCACAAGAGGACTATGGAGGAAAAAATAAACATAGTGGAAGGACATAACATCCTAACTAGAGGAAAGTATAGTAGGATCAAACAAAAATTTGGCAGTAACAATAAGGATTCAACACCTACCAAGAAAAATGTGGGCTCCAACGGACCCTCTGAATAAATTTAGTATGTGTTGTTGTTTCAATTCATGTTATTTTCTGGTCCTATTTCTTATTGAAAGTTTACTTAAGTTTAGTTGTTCATTGACTTGTGTGGCATGTAACTATTTTATTCCTTTTTGCCTGTCTATACTTCTTGTTTAAACTTGTGGTTTTCGGTCCTTGTAAAACTTAACATTCACCTTATCAAAAAAATGTTTAAAAAAAATTAAAAAAATCCATTCATAGTAAATTTATAAAAAATGCATTTATATCCTAAATAAAATATGCCTAAAATCATATATCATGGTTTAATCACTTTCATGGTTATTAAGTAGAAAATTGTCACACAACCAAACAAATTATGAAGCAAATTTAGGAGCCAAAACCTGTGGATGTGCGTACAATCCTTGTGAACTCCATGAAAATTTGAGGATTTATAGATGAATTATACTACCTAGGTTTAGATTTGAAATCAAACACATGTAAGGGGGGCTACAATTGTCTCCTTTGCCAATTTCCTTGCCATCGACACAAATGCAGATTATACAAAGATGACTATTGGTAAAATGTTAAGATTATTGTGAATTAACCATTTAGATATTTATTTTTATATCATGGCTATCCATATTCTCTTATTCCACATTTTCAATAATCCTTGAAGTGAAAGTTTATTTTTCATTGAAGAAATGTCATTTTAAGTTTCTAGATTTAGAATTGCAGTTCTAGTGTTTAAATAAATTTACATGCCCAGGTAAAAGAGTCCATGAGTGAAGGGTTTATGATTATGCCACATTGAATAAATCTCTTGGCTATAATTAATGTAGAGGCTTCTTTTGAAATTATGCTACATGAACTTATTTAAGGTCTATGAGTTTTTGACCTTAGGTTACAAGTATAGTTATGTAACATGGAATAAGACACCCCAAGTCAATGAGAACAAAGGATTTTCACATGTATTATTAATATTAATATATCATTATGTATGACTTTGATAATTCATGATCTTTTCATCTACTTCATGGCTACTATTCACACTGACAATATCTATATGTATTAAACTTAGCTCATATGATATACATGGATCTATTGTATTATATAATTCATAGTAATGCGTTGTGATAAGTTGTATGGCTTAAGTCATTGTGACCATGACAAGTTTTTAATTTGTATGGGGCCACATGAATAATGTGAAAATTATCATAGATATTAAGAATGACATGACCTTGGTCCATAACTTTGTGACCCATGTGGGTATTGTGGACCCATCATATTGTATACATGTGAAAGTATTAAGGCAATTTATTTATATACATATTTATATATATACCTAAATAATTTTATATTAATCAAACTATATCACTATGTGAATAGTGAAATATGGTTTTGACAAGTGTTTCCCATCTCAATGTCATGACCTCAAACTTCCTCATATAACCTTTAAGCAATGTTAGTCTCTGATAAGTACACAAGTGCATTAATTTATATATTGTATTTTATCATGTTAATGGAATTGTATAAGGTTGTGAGGATAATTATGGGTCCTAATAACATTTTTTACATGAGGCCCATGTGGATCGTATAGGGAACCAACATAAGTAAAAATGGAAGGGTATTGAGACCTTATAGCCATGTGAATCTTGGATGCACAATTATTAGGTGAAGCTAAACTTGGTGGCCAAATAATTATATATAATGGTTATATAAATGCTCGAGTGTAGAGATGAGGAAATGAATCAAAATAATTAGGTGCATGTGTTATAAATTTTGAGATGCCTTATTTTGTTTGATAATTAGATTAAAGTGAGATGATATTTTATAGTGGAAATGTCATGTTCTGAAGTTATAATGTTGTGTTTATTCATTTGGATTATTTGGGTGATATAATGCTTTGTAAAGGATTAATTAATGTGCTAATCATTATAATTAATGTTGTAGGACCTATCAAAACCCTCAAAATCAGTTCATAGCTCTAACACAAAAGTATTTTACCCTCAATAATTCAAATATTATAATGTTGGAAGTCATTACGATTATTGTTTGTTTTTGTTTATTTATAAAATGGTCCTTGAGACACTTTTACTACTTGAAATTAAAATGCTACTAATAATACATGCATTTTAAGGAATGGATAATATGCATAATCATAGTAAATTAGATAAAGGTAATAAACAAGACTTATATATTTATGTTGTAGATGAGGCCACTACTAAGGAATTACTTGTGACTAATGAATAAATAGAACTGCTTCATTTAATGGGAAGAACATGGATATAATTCAATAGATCCATGGAGAACATAATTCATAGCATTAAGGGATGAAAAAGATTTGAGATACAATGGATTTTGGGGTTGCATATTCAATTTGAATTAAATATACAATGATTATTGATGGTTAATATAATTCGTAAGTGACCTCAATTTTGGAAAGTTTCATAGTGAAGATTGAAATGAAAAAAAAAAATTATAGTTTGAGTTAATAGAACAAGCAACATTTGCAATCCAAAAGTACAAATTTAATTAAAAAAATGCAAATTTCCACTACTTCATAAGGGAAATAGTGAATTATTAGCTAGAAGTGAGTCGACAGTGATTTTGGATAGTTTCACAATTGCATTCATAGAATAAGTGGCCATTGTAAAAAAATAGAGCGTCAAATTCATATGAGTGTTAAGTCTAAATGAATTGATTTTGAAAGTGAAAAGATACAATTGCCAAAATTCTTATCTACCATTAAATCATAATGTTAAGGGATTAAAAATATTAGACATATAGTGCCATTTTAAATTCAAATGAAAATTGAATTGGTTATTTGGGAATTGATGCAAAGTTATATAGTTACGTGATGACTTCTATTTTCACAAATTTTATACATAGGATTAATATACACATAGTGACCATTTTAGAGTTTGAAGAACATAGTAAATAAAATATGTAAGAAACTTATTTGGATATGAAAAATTAATGAAATTAATATAATTCATTGGTGACCTCTATTTTTGATAATCTTGATACTAAAGATTGGGATAAATACATAGTCAATTTTTTAAGTCTGAGAAAGTAGAGCAAGCAAAATTCATAGGTGGCAATCACAAATTTTATCCGTATTAAATTGATAAATGTATTGAAATTATAGTATTTTCAAATTACTTTAGGGAAAAATATCTCAACGTTATTTCCTATTATAGGAGATAATATTATATTTGTGTGGCATATAATTGAACATAAAACAATCTAAGCAATAGGTAGAACTCGAAATATACAAATTAATATTTATCATTAGTCTAAACCCATGAGAGAGTCAAAATTAATGGACAAGGATATTGATATTCATAAAATTATATATATATATATATATATGTATATATATATATATATGTATATATGTATATATATGTATATATATATATATATATATATGTATATATATTTATATATATATATATGTATATATATATATGTGTATATATATATGTATATATATATGTATATATATATATATATGTATATATATGTATATATATGTATGTATATATATATGTATATATATATATATATATATATATATATATATGTATATATATATATGTATGCATACATATATATATATACATATATATGTATATATATGTATATATATATATATATATATATATATATACACATATATATATATATACGTATATATATATACATATATACATATATACATATATACATATATACATATATATATACATATATATATACACATATATATATACATATATATATACACACACACACACACACACACACACACACACACACATATATATATATATATATATAGGTATATATAGGTAAGTTAGGGTAGGTAGGAGTGAATTTGAAATTCATAAAATAATGGATAAGTGGGATTGGTGACAAGTAAGATGCAATTTAGAAGAATTAATTGAGGCATAGGAGTTATATAGTTGATGTATGGAAATAAAATTGTTATAAATTATATACTATATAGATTAGTGACTAGGATGATTAGACTATGGATGAATTAGAAAAAAATAGTAACAATAAAGGAATGAAAAAATTTAGATGTATATAGTTCTTTTCAAGCTATGTAAACTAATCTATTATGCACCAAAGCTTGTGGCACAATGTGATGGATTAGATGCAAAGCAACAAAACATGTATAGAGAACTTCAAATAAAGTAAGTATGAGTAACACTCTAATACATAGAATATGACGAGTAATATTATTTGATCCAACACTTATGCTACTTCTATCTACTAAAAGTGAGGAGAACAAAGTTAGAATATACTTACTTGAACGTGAACCCATCACAATTCAATCTCTCCCTTGGCCAATGAGGCTTTACAAGAGGTTGTTTTGGTTCGTAGATATCACTTTTTTAGGCCAAAGCTTCCAAGACATGTCCACAAGACTAGATTCTCCAAATAAGAAACCTAAGCTAAGATTCCTCAAGTAGAATGGTGGAAGAGCATATTGTGAATAAAAATGAGTGAATAATAACTCTTGATTACATATTATAAAAATGACCAAAATGATCTTGTATTTATAGGTAGAACTAACCCTAAAATCATCCATAAATGTTGAATGTGCTAGGTCAACTTGATCGACCTAGAACATTTTTGGCCTAATGCCTAAAGTCTATGCTAGGTCAACCACAAGGCTAACAAACCTAAAGAGCTAAAGTGACCCTAAACTGCACTAGGTCGACCAGGTCAACCTAGTTTTCTAAATAGGTCAAAAGGGTGCCAAGCAAGGAGAAGAAGGATACAAAGAGGAAAAGACTAGAGGAATATGCAAGGGAGGAGAAATAACTTAGGAAAAGGTTTTAGGAGATGAATGGATTGGAAATAATGTGGCAATAAGGGATAACAATCCTATGAATCACCAAAGGTCTGCCCACCCCTTTCTCAGTGCACCCCTTAAGGCATACACTCAGAGAGATTGAATCATGATGGGTTCCTACAAGATGTAAAAGCATTAGTATTTGATAAAAGTTAAAAATATTATGTGTATATATATGCCCCACTCGAAGATCATCGTGTGTCACTAAGGTGTAATAGGGGATGGTGCTTCAAGAAATCACATAAGAACACACACAATGTTGATGCTAATTTTTTTTTTTAGTATTTTAAAAATTATAAAATAACTGAAAGTAAATGATAGAAAAGTAAACTAGCTAAAAATTAAATAATGAAAAAGTAAAACTGATGCATACCTTGACTTACCTTTATCACGGGATAATTGTCAACTGTGTTTTTAGTTTTAATTGTGTATGTCACAAAGACTACTTTCGATAAACCCAATAATAAAAAACTAAGGAGAAAAAATAAATAAATGCAAGAAATGCCAAGATAACTGGTGCTAGTAGATATGACATACTTGGGAATTTAGCAAGTTGGGTGACAAGTGTTATGTTAGACCAAATGACCAAGTCAAACAAGAGTAAATCGAGTAACCAAAAATCCAAGGCTACTAAAGACCAAAAAAATCAAACAAGTAAACCTTAAGTAAGAAAAGGCAAACTCACCAATTCAAACCAAGGATACATGTTTAAAATGGAATGATAAGCAAGAAAAATCAATAGTAAAAGGAAAAACAAAATTGTAAAACAACATTGATGAGTGAGCAATAACAATCCACATCTCAATCATAAATGGAAAAAGGGAATGCATAAAATAGAAAACAACATTGATGAGTGAGAAGTACTAATCCACATCTCACTCAACAATGTAAAAAGGGGTATGAACTCAGGTGTCTGTAACAATAGGACAACAAAAACAAGTGGTAAATGGTAAGTGAAACAAGTATAGAAATGGAATTTTTATGGTGTAAAAGAAAAAGGTGATCCATAGTTTCTCATACATGTTGTTTTACATCTAAAGATAGATAAAACTGAAACAAAGTAGTGCTAGCATGTTTTTAGGAAATGAAGAAGAAGGAAGTTAAAGAAGGGGGAAAAAATGGAATCACATTTTGGCTATCAAGGGGAGAGATGAAATAGGTGGAGGGGAAAATTAAGGAAAAACCAAGGTACAGAAACTCTTTATCGAAGTTGAGACACTCAAATTTTCTTTGTCAAAACAAGAGGACTATCAACCTTAGGGACTCTGAAGAACTTCTTTTTGACAAATTTTTAGTCCTGCAGGCTAAAAATCAATCCCCCCTTTTCTTTCCTTGCTGTCCTAGTCTTTGATGCCTTTCACCTTGCTACAACCATGGTTTTTTCCCTTTGTCATAGGCCTATTCCATGAAAAATCTAAGTGATTTGACTCCTGTAGGTTTTGGGTTGATCTGAGGCTTGTTTCACTTCATGAAATTACCTCGGGCATGCCTTTTATTGCAAAGGAATGGGCCAGTTCTAACAAATGCAAGTCTTTTATAAACACTCTGAAGGGCAAGTGCCCTTGCAGAGGGTAGGTAGGGGACAAAATCAAACCATTCAGTAGGATCCAAAGGGCAACTTTGTGCCTAAGATACCCTTGTGAAGGGTAGAAGTACATTCCAAGATACCAAGGTAGATGACCCAAAAGGAAAGTTTCCTTCAAAAAAGTGAGCAAGGCAAAGGATTCCTTCAAACTTTTTGTCCAAAGGAAATCCATGGCAAAAAACCAAAGGTCCTTCAGAAAATACAAGGGACAAAGACATATTCTTTCAGACAAAATATCTAAAGGAATTCCTTCTGACTTTTGTCTGAAAGAATTTGTCAAAGGAAAAGGCTGAAAGAAAAATGATACCCTTGTGAAGGATAGAGAACACCTTTAAAAAAGTGACAAGGCAGAACCAAGGGATTTCTTCAAACTTTTTGTCCACAGAAAATCCAAGGGGGAAACCAAATGTATTCACAAAGAAAAGCCAACACTCTAAAGAAAGATTTCCTTCAGATAAAATGTTTGAAGGAATTCCTTCAGATATTTTGTCTGAAGGAATTAAGAAGACCAAGGCAACCTGAAGGAACCCAAAGGGCAAGTGCCCTTTCAGGGGACTCTCAGCTGCCAAAAAAGGGGACCTTTCCAAGATCTAAAGGGACACCTTCCCTTTAAGAAGGAAGAAATACAAAAAGGCCAAAGGAATACAAAAAGGCCAAAGAAATTGCCAAAGGGGTGATGGGTTTGAAGACGTCAAATTCAGCATAGTGAACTAGCCGTTGGAGTTCAAACATCTAGTGATGGGCATGCGAACATAAAATTCAAGGCAACAAACTAGCGTTCGATTTCAAATGGTGATGGGCCTACAGACATCAAATTTATGGTGATGAAATAGCTGTTTGGTTTTCAAATAGTGACGGGCCCATAGACATTAATTTTTGATAGGATATGTTGGCCGTTGAGGAGAAGCCAAAGGATTAATGCCTTCATGATAAGCGATTGAAGTCTCATGGTATAGACCTGAGTAAACTCAGTGACCCACTAAGAAAGGAGCCTGAGGAGCTAGTAAAAGATGAGAAAAATAGATTGAGAGAGCTCAAATTGCTATAAAGTAATAAAATAGCAAGGAAAAGGGGAACAAAATAGAGAGTCCAAAACACAGCCACACACACATATGAAAACATTTGGAATGTTCCAAAAGATGCACCCAGCCAAGTACATACATGAATTAAGTAGTCTAGGTGGCACATAAAGCATAAAAAAATGGAGTTATTATTGTGGGTGAAATAGTCTCCACCAAGTGGTTATCAAAGAGCACGAGCATTCAATGGCACGGCCTATTTTTCTTCATTTGAGCATGGGTGAGTGGACAGTCACGTAAGTTTCATAAAGAGGGGCAGCCTTGCCATTCAAATGATCAAGCAACCCATGCTTTTAAAATGACATTTAATATGATTTAAATGCCACAGTCAAGACTTGGACTACCGCAGCATGGGCCACTTATTTTGAAAGGTGCCATAGTCTTGTTTTTCATGCTATATATTGTAACCTCTCAAGTGGAGAAAGATATCTCTCATTTTGATAAGGCGAAGCCTTGCAAAAATTTCACCTTAATTAATAAGAATGTGTTTTACCTCTATCTGAATGGTTATGCTCTTGAGTGTGTCTATGTATTAATTCTATGTTCAGTCTTTTTTGCTTGAAGCTTTTCACAAATTGACACCAACACACCTAGTGTAGACAAAGCACCATTTCTGTAGGTTAACAGGAAGTGATGCATCTGAAGCTCAAAGATAGAAAAGGGTTATCAGACAGTGTGTTTTCCATAATGCCTCTGGTAAGTTCATTTTTTGTGTTTGTCTTCATTAAGCCTATTATTAAATCTCCCTACAGTCTGGTATTTTCATTAGATAAAGTGTATGTCTACCCTCTTCTAGTCTGAAGTGTGAATAATTGAGTAGATCAAAATCATTTGGTGTATCATCACTTAGATTAGTTTCTGTTCTAGTTATCCTCCTCCCTTTTCATCCTCCCCAGTATTAGTAGTAGTAGTGAAAATCCTTAGAGATGCATCAAAGGGAGCTAGCCATTATCTAGAGATTATCCCCTCAATTTTGCCAGACCCATAGCAAGAGGGGAGTCTCCATTGTGCAGCATGGAAGAGAGAAGTTGAGCTTTCTCTCAAGGGTGCAATCCACAGCGTCAATAGTTTTTGGCATGCCCTGTGGGACCCAATTTTAATGCTCAAAAACATTCTAGGATTGGTGTTGATCCTATTATAGCAAGAATGAACCACTAATTCATCATCTAGGGACTCCATTTTCAAGAATATCAGTCTTTGGCCAGAGATTAGCTTGACATCCTATGCTTGAGGTCACCACATGATATTCTACCAAGGGTGTCCTTTTTGAATTCATTGAACTACCATTGAACTTAGCAAGGCAACTGAGGTTTGCAAGAACTCATCCCTATACAACAAATCATCTTCCTACACTTGATATAAAATATACTTATGCAAGAATACCCTGATAAAACCTTATTATCACCATGGATTTACCTTTCATAGCCTTTCATGGTCAAAGACCATTAAACCTTCTACATTATGACCCAATCCCAGGGATAGCTCTTAAGAGTGTTCCTCCTTTTAATGGGGAGGGGCCTATTACTGCCATTGAGCACATAAAAAATATTTCCAACCTTTATAATATTCATAATGTTACTGAAGAGAACATTGCTATCAGGCTGCTGGCACTATCCTTCAAGGGTAAGGTTCTGGATTGGTATGGAACTTTGACTATGAATTCAGTCAGCACATGGAACGAACTAGGCACTCTCTTGACAAACAGATTTGGGGAGAAAAGTGAACACCTCTCTCTTGCTGAGAAACTAACTACTATGAAAAGAGATCCACATGAATTCATGTAAGATTTCAATACCAAGTTTCAAAAGACCTAGGACAAAATTCCCATTTTGGTAAGGCTGACCCCAAGCTATGCCTTCATCTATTATTTAAAATATTTGAATAGTGACATTGTTGTCATGATACAATCCATGGGAGGACAAGTGTTGCCAACTGCCTATGAAATAGCCATATCTGCTAAAAATTGCCTGGTGCAAGTGAGAAAGATAGCCCCTAGACTTCACATGCTGCTCTTTCTTGAATTACCACCTCCATTTCATACTATTGCACCCACCTTAGCTCTTTTGCCTGGTATAGAAAAGCTGACTACTACTTTTCCAAATGACCCTCATGAAGTTAAGAACTTGTTGTAAAGCGTGACCAATGAATTAGTGGCTCTTAAAAGGCAACAAGCTCAAAACTATTAGCCAAATTAAGGATATCAGCAGTTCAGACAAGCAAGTAGACCCCCTTTTCAAAATTATAATCAAGGATAGGGTTAGTTTGCACAAGCCAGACCATATCAAGGGTATAATCTAGGCACTCCTTCATTGTTCAAGGCTCTTGTGCTCGCTCAAAATAATCTGGCATAGGAACAACCAAATTTCTCACCCCTTGGATATGGTTAAGATCAGGCATCTTATACAAATGAGACATCCAGTCAATATATGAATGCACAAGACAACCAAGCTACCCAATTCCAAAGCTTTGAGACATCAGTATAACCTAGAATGGGTAGCAATCATACTCAGCTTGATTCCACTCTCATGAATCACATGGAAGGGGAATTTTGTGTAGTCAACTATGTGGGCAGTATGAACAACTAAGGTGACTATGTTGTAGCCAACACAAGGTCCAAAAGAAAAGCTATGGAGGAAGCTCAGGCAGTTGCCCAAACATTTGTAGCATCTTCTTCATCACATATGAACCAAAAATTTCCAAATTTCAAGCCGCTGGTTGCACCCTCAGCTTCTCGGCCTGTGCCTTAGGCTGTAAGTGCCTCCAAAGAAATCTTAAAGGGTAGTAACCCTTAGATCAATGTGGTAGACCAGATGAAGAAGCTACACATGAATATCTCATTGTGGGATTTATTGGAATTGTTGAGACAAAAGGACATACTCTAGAAGGAGTTGCATGAGCTATATGAACCAACTGTCCCAACAAAAGTTGATAATGTTTTGATCATGAATGGGCACCCCTCCATAGTAGGCCAAGTAAAGAAAGAAGAAAAGGTTCCCCCTTTCTATCTATCCTTAGTCATAGGATATTTCTTGATACATAATTGTATCATTGATAATGGGGCAAGCACCTCAGTAATGCCAAAATGTATAGCAGATAAGTTGGGGCTTAAATATGAAGAAATAACCAAGGGAGTCCTGCAGCTAGATGGATCACCAACCAATACACTAGGATTAGTATGAGGCTTGAATCTAATGATGCATGCCTGTCCCACTTTCTCAGTTCCCCATGACATGGTAGTGGCAAATGTTCCTCCCTACTTTTCTATCTACTTATCCAGGTATTTCACATCCAAAATAGGTGGGTACCTAGCAACAAACTGGTCTTACATGGCTTTTAGAACTAAATATGGGACTAAGGTCAAGATTGAGTTAGAGCCAATCCATAGAGATCATCTAGAGCCATACTCCCTCAAAGCGGTGAATGTTAACTACACCATTATTGATGAAGAAGAATTCCAAGTGGATCAATCTCTGCCCTCTGCCCTTAAAGGAGTTGTTGATCTACTCTTAGACAAATGGGGAAGTGACAACTTTGAACATGACCCATACAAGTTCATAGAAGAGGTAGGTCTTGGAATTTATTTCATGCATGAAGAGGGTACTCTCATGCCAAATTTGATGAAGACAAGCCAAGAGATCTTGAGTTTATGGCAACTCTTCTTTGATGGCTCAAGAAGCAAATTGGGAGTTGGTGGTGGAGTGGTGTCAATTTCCCCATCAAAGGAGAAATACTTCTTGAATTTTGGTTCCAATTTTCTTGCACATGCAATGTTGTATAATACGAGTCCCTCATTCATGGTTTGGAGTGGGCAAGGAAAAGAGGAATAAGAGAGCTATAGGTTTCTGGGGATAGTGAGTTGATCGTAAATCAGGGGAGAGGCTAAAATTTGACCAATAATTCCTTGCTTAAGTCTTATAAGCACAGGGTACGGGACTTAGTGGAGAGTTTCCTTGCTTTCAATGTTACTTCCATTCCAAGAGAGAAAAATAAGCAAGCTGATAGACTAGCAACAGTTGGTGCTCAATTTGACATCCCCAAGGAGATAGGCTGAGACAACAGTCCACACCATTTAAAAGTGGTAATTAGACCCTCTGTGCTTGATAACATCACCAACTAGTAGGTGTTTGATAGTGATTAGCAGATAACATTCTTCTTGCAAGAGGAGGTTGAGTTTGCCTCTAGAAACCAAGCCAAGCTACAACAACAGTATGGCAACCAAATTTTTCAGCTAAATAACAACAAACTTCCCAAAGGCTTGGTCACTCTCGAAAGTATTTTCAATGAGGATGACCAATTGAAAAATGACAAAGCAAGCATCAAAATGAAGAAGGAAAATTATGAAAAGGTTGAGATATTTAAGAACAAACTACTTGCACTTGGGAAGGTATGTACAGATCATGAAAGGTAGGCTTTCATCTTGTTGTGTCAGGAATTCGCCGATGTCTTCGCTTGGGAGTATAGTGACTTGAAGGGTTTTGACCCAAGTTTGGCCCAACATACCATTGAGTTGGAGGAAGGTGCTAAGCCCATCAAACAGAAATAAAGGCCTGTCACCCTGAAGATTGAGCCTCTCATGTGGAAGGAACTCACCAAGCTGATTGAGTCCAGAATCATATTTCTGATCAAAGACTCTTCTTGGCTGGCCAACCTTGTCTGTATCCAAAAAAATAATGGGGAGATCAAATTATTTGTAGATTTTAGAGACCTCAATAGAGTCTCGTTGAAAGACCATTATCCTCTCCTAAGTATGGAGCAGATCCTCCAAATGGTGATGGGTAGTGAACATTTTTCCCTCCTGGATGGGTATTTAGGGTACAATCATATCTTAGTGCAAGACTATGATCAATACAAGATAGCCTTCACTATCAAGTGGGGAACATTTGCTTACCAAAAAATGCCATTTGGACTATCCAATGCTGGAGCCACTTTTTAACGAGCCATGGACATGGATTTTCAAGGCCTGATAAATAATGTTGTATTAGTCTATCTTAATGATGTGATGGTGTTTTCAAAGGAAGTAGGCCAACATATAAAACACATTAGGCAAATCTTTGAGAGGTCTCAAGAGTTTGGTATCTCTCTCAACCCAAATAAATGTGTGTTTGTTGTCCATGAAGGTAAACTCCTTGGTCATGTTATTTTGAAAGAGGGCTTGACCATTAATCCAGAAAGAGTTCACGCCATCCTAGTGTTGTCCTTGCCTAAGCATAAGAAGGGTCTGAAAAGATTCTTTGGTAGAATAAATTTCATCAAGATATTTATCCCAAATTTTGTTGAGATAGTCAAGCCACTGACCTCCATGCTGAAGAAAGATGAGAAATTCACATGGACAACACAAAGGAAGGATAGTTTTGAAGGGATCAAGCAGGCTATTGCCCAGGCTCCTACCTTGATTAGTCCTAACTTCACCAAGGATTTCAACCTCTACACCTTCAGAAATGAAGAGGTAATCTCCGCCATGCTTACCCAAGCAAATGATGAGAACTTTGAATAACCACTTGCATTTTTTATCCAAGGTCTAGAAGGCTTTGAGATCAATAGAAGAAAGTCCTTGCGGTCATATGAAGTCTAAATAAATTTAGACATATGTTGTCAATAGTAGGGTTCATCTCATGGTACCACATCCCAGCATCAAATATTTCTTGATCAACCATGATCTAAATGAAAAGAGAGCAGGATGGATCACCAAAGTAATGGAATATGATGTGGACATCAAAACCACCAAACTGGTAAGGGGAAAATGCCTATGTGAACACCTTGTTGTAGAACTTAAATAGTAGAAAAAAGGTATTTTACTAATCCATGATGAACCTATAGTAGAATAACTAGCAGTCATGAATGATTGGGCATTAGACATGAAACATTTTCATCTCACCTGTGAGTGCCCGTAGTGCCTTGATAGGACCAAGAGGAGATATTTCAGACTCCAATCTCTCCCTTATGTCTTTATTGATGGGGTGTTCTTTAAAAGAGATTTATTAGGAGTAATCTTGAGGTGCATAGACCCAGGTCAGGTCGATAAGGTGCTATTCGAGTTCTATGACGGGCCAGTTGGTGGTCACTTTGCAAAGTGCCAAAAGTGTGCACTCTTTGATGGGAAATAATGGCTAGCTATAATGCCTCTATAGCCTATTCAAGTGGAACAACCATTCATGTAATGGGGCCTAGACTTCATAGGGATGATCAACCCTCCCTCCAGTGCTGCCCACAAATGGGTTTTGACCGCTATAGACTACTTCATGAGATGGGTAGAACCTATTACTTTGAATGAGGTTAATGAAAGTGCAATCTTGGATTTTTATGAAGGCCTGGTGATAAGGTTTGGAGTCATAGCTACCATCATCTCAGATAATGCATTAGCTTTCTTGGGAACCAGAATGAGTGAATGGGCATTGGGATGTGGCATTTATCTTAACACTTCTTCCAATTACTACCCACAGGGGAATGGACTGGCTAAGTCCACCAACAAAAATTTGATCAGAATTATCAAAAGGATAATGGAGGAGAATCAGAGAACTTGGCATGCCAAGTTGAAAATAGCCCTATGGGCAGATAAGCTTACTCCAAAGAGGGCAGTTGGCAATTCACCATACACGCTTATGTATGGAAGAGAAGCTAGACTTTCAATTTCACTTGAATTGCTAGCTTTAGATCTTGCTCATCAGCTACAATTAGAAGAAGGAAACAACATGGAGGTTAGGCTGTGTGAATTGATGGAACTTTAGGAGACAAGGGACCAAGCCATGGTTTCTATGACTAGCCATCAATAGCAAATAAAGAAGTACTTTGACAAGAAATCCTTGTCAAAAGGCTTCTCTTAAGGTGACATCTTCTTAAAGTGGGATGAGGACTGAGCTAATACTGGGAAACACACAAAGTTCGATGCCCTATGGAGTGGTCCATATGTCATCACTTAGTGCAAGCAACACAATGCATTCCAACTCTCCAAGTTGGATGGTGAAGAACTACATATCCTAGTTAATGGGATATATCTTAAGCATTGTCACCGAGCCTTCCCTCATTATGTACATATTTTCCTTATTTTTTCCCCTATTTTTTCCTAAGTGCTTTTACACATGTTCATAGTTTTTTTAACCTTGTGTGTGTTTTGTTTACCTTTTGGGGTAAAAGCTTCATGATTAATTCTTGGATATCTCAAGGCTATTATCAACCTTTTGGGCTATGTTTTGACTCTATTCCCAATGAACTTGCAAGTCACTAGTTTCTTAAGCATAGCAGGCATGCTTCCCCTGAGAATCACCAATTTATTGACCATTTTTTGGTATTATAGGCCAAAAATTGAGCCCCCCTTTTCTTTACTTGCTGTCCTGGTCTTTGATACCTTTCACCTTGTTGCAATCATGGTTTTTTCCCTTTGTCATAAGCTTGTTCCATGAAAAAGCTAAGTGATTTGAATCCTGTAGGTTTCAGGTTGATCTAAGGCTTGTTTCACTTCAGAAAATTACCTTGAGCATGTATTTTATTGCAAAGGAATGGGCCAGTTCTAAAAAATGCAAGTCTTTTATAAACACTTTAAAGGGCAAGTGCCCTAATGGAGGGTAGGTAGGGGACAAAATTCAAACCATTCAACAGGCTCTGAAGGGAAACTTTGGGCCCAAGATACCCTTGTGAAGGGCAGAAACACATTCCAAGAGACCAAGGTAGAAGACCTGAAAGGAAAGTTTCCTTCAAAAAAGTGAGCAAGGTAAAGGATTCCTTCAGACTTTTTGTTTGAAGGAAATCCATGGCAAAAAACCAAAGGTCCTTCAAAAAATATAGGTAAGGGACAAAGACATATTCCTTCGGATAAAATGTTTGAAGGAATTCCTTCGAACTTTTGTCCAAAGGAATTTGTCAAAGGAAAAGGTCAAAATAAAAAGGATACCCTTGCGAAGGACAGAGAGCACCTTCAAAAAAGTGACAAGGTGGAACCAAGGGATTTCTTCAGACTTTTTGTCTGAAGAAAATCTAAGGGGGAAACCAAATGTATTCACAAAGAAAAGCCAAGACTCTAAAAAAAGATTTCCTTCAGACAAAATATCCAAAGGAATTAAGAAGACCAAGGTATCATGAAGAAACCCAATGGGCAAGTGCCCTTGCGAGGGACTCTCATCTGCCAAAAAAGGGGACCTTTTCCAAGCTCCGAAGGGACACCTTCCCTTCAAGAAGGAAGAAATACAAAAAGGTTAAAGGAATACAAAAAGGCTGAGGAAATTGCCAAAGGGGTGATGGGCCCAAACACATCAAATTAAACATAGTGAACTAGCCCTTCGAGTTCAAACATCCGATGATGGGTGTATGAATGTCAAATTCAAGGCAGTAAACTAGCCATTGGCTTTCAAATGGTGACGGGCCTGTGGATGTCAAATTTATGGTGATGAAATAGTCATTTGGTTTTTGAATAGCGATGGGTTCGTAGACATTAATTTTTGATGGGATGCATCGACCGTTGAGGAGAAGCCAAAGGACTAATGCCTTCATGATAAGCGACTGAAGACTCATGGTGCAGACCTAAGTAAACTTAGTGACCCATTGAGAAAGGAGCTCGAGGAGCCAGTAAAAGATGAGAAGAATATCTCGAGAGAGCTCAAATTGCCAAAAAGTGACAAAATGGCAAGGAAAAGGGGAACAAAATAGAGAGTCCAAAACATGGCCACACACACATACGACAACATTTGGAATGTTCTAAAAGATGCACCCAGCTAAGCATAGACATGAATTCAATAGTCTAGGTGGCACAAAAAGTGTTGACAAATGGAGTTATTGTTGTGGGTGAAATAGTCTCCACCAAGTGGTTATCAAAGAGCGTGAGTATTCAATGGTGTGGTCTATTTTTCTTCATTTGAGCATGGGTGAGTAGACAGTCGCATAAGTTTCATAAAGAGGGGTGGCCTTGCCATTTAAATGATCAAGAAACCGATGCTTTTACAATGACATTTAATATGATTTCAATGCCAAAGTCAAGACTTGGACTGCCATAACATGGGCCACTTGTTTTGAAAGGTGCCATAGTCTTATTTTTCATGCTATATATTGTAACCTCTCAAGTGGAGAAAGATATCTCTCATTTTGGTAAGGCAAAGCCCTACCAAAATTTCACTTTGATCAATAAGAATGTGTTTTACCTCTATCTAACTGGTTATGCTCTTGAGTGTGTCTGTGTATTAATTTTGTGTTCAGTATTTTTTTCTTGAAGCTTTTCACAAATTGACACCAACACACCTAGTGTAGACAAAGCACCATTTATGTAGGTTAACAGGAAGTGATGCATATGGAGTGCAGAGATAGAAAAGGGTTATCAGATAGTGTGTTTTCCACAACACCTATGGTAAGTTCATTTTCTATGTGTGTCTTCATTAAGCCTATTGTTAAATCTCCCTACGGTCTAGTCTTTTCATTAGATAAAGTGTATGTCTGCCCTCTTCTAGTTTGAAGTGTGAATAATTGAGTAGATCAAAATCATTTGGTGCATCACCACTTAGATTAGTTTCTTTTTGGTTATCCTCCTCCCTTTTCATCCCCCCCCCCAATATTAGCAGTAGTAGTGAAAATCCTCAGAGATGCATCAAAGGGAACTAGCCCTTATCTAGAGATTCTCCCCTCAGTTTTTCTAGACCCACAGCAAGAGGGGAGTCCCCATTGTGCCACGTGGAAGGGAGAAGCTGAGCTTTCTCTCAAGGGTGCAATCCATAGTGTCAACACTTCTCTTAGCTACACAAGTTTTAGGTTAATAAATGGAGTATATAAATCACCCCATGAAGGCTATATGCATGAAAATTAAAATGAACCTACCTCCCCATGATGTGTTCCCCATTATTTAGGACCCTTTACAGAGTCTTTGATCTACTGTGAAGATTGGGTACTTGTGTGAGAAATTAAGTAGCACCATAGATTTTTTTGAATTCTCCTATTCCAATCTACTAGCCTATCACATGCCAAAGGACTTCAGCTCTATGTGAAGCTGACTATGGAGTTTGAGCTTCCATTGGAGATAGGAGATGTGCTTGTAATCATGTCTTTTAGTTTGAATTTGAATTTTGAGATTTGTATATTGCCTTTTGTTTCAAATGATTTATCATTTAACTTTTTTATTTTTTTATATTCCTCCTCCATATAGATTTGGAAGACCAAACATGGGTGCTAAAGATTTATTTCATTTGAAAACTTGGGACAAGGTTTCTAAGAGAGAGAACATCAAAAAGCATGGGATCTAAGAGTCTCATAAACCTAGGTGAAATAAAAGTGCTATCTTGACTTTGACCTTGTTTTATCCAATGTGGAGGTGAAAGAAAAGGGGAAATCAAGAGAAAATCACACATGGAGAAATTTGAATTAATTCAAATTTCAAAAAAAACAATGTGACAAAGGACAAAGAGGGATACAATGATAGTAAAGTGTGATTCCTTATTGTAAGACTGAGGGAAATGGAGGAAAACATGCTAACATAGATTGTTATGTAAATTCCATCTAGCAAATGAAGAAAAAGCTAATGTCTAATAACAAGGATAAAAAAAAACATGAAAACAATGGTAATTTTATGAGGAGGGTCAGGTCTTATCCATGGTCTTATAAAGCAACTCATAAAAGAAAAATCCATGAGGGATGCCAAAACAAAATTAGCATGCAAAAATGAGTGTAAGAAATAATAGATAAAAAGAGAGATGGTAATTTTGTGAGGAGTGTCAGGTCTTATCCACGATCTTACGAAGTAACTCACAAAATAAAAACCCAAGGGGCACCAAATCAAAATCAGTAAACAGAAGGAGAATGAAAAATAAGATAATGAAGACTATGGTACATCAAGAAACCAAAAGTCCAAAAATGGAGGACTAAAGGTTTGTGAATAAGAGGGAACTGCTACAGAGGGAGAGACTCATGCTTAAGTAACCTAAAAAAATTATTATATAGATATAGATATAAATTATGATAAGAAGTAAATGATTAGGCAAAGTATTTTTTAAGGAATTTGAGCATTGGTGGGTTCCTTGAAAATATGGCATTCATTGGTTTGAAGTCATTAAATACTTGGACCAAGAATATTTTTAACTAAGTATGGGTCCCACCATTTTTGGGTGTATTTACTTATTTATCATGGGTGTAATACAATTTAAGGACAATATCACCAACATTAAAAGTGTGGATTTTAACACATTTGTTATGTTCTCAAGCGATATGAGCCTTACATTGGTAGTTAAGTTATAAGGGAAAGAGATGATGTTCATCAAGTACATCAAGATCATGAAGGTGAGCCTCACATAATTCTTCATTAGGAATAATGCCATGAAGATATATACAAAGAGAGGGAAGCTCAAATTCTAATAAAAGTGTTGACCATTTTTGGCCCTGCAGGCCAAAATCAGTCTCCTTCTTTCCATACTGTTCTTAACCATCATTCTTGGATGTATCCACCTTCTAAAAATGCCCATTTTCTCTCTAAAATAAATCCTATTCTTATAAAGGATGGATAGATCTAAAACCTATAGGTTTCGGTTCAGTATGGGGCTTATTTCGCTTTGAGCAGATGCCTTAGACAAGCTTTTGATAAGGGAATGGGCCAGCAGGAATCCAAGTCTCTTACAAAGCTCTGAAGGGTAAGTGCCCTTATGGAGGGTAGGAAAGTGCCAAATGAGGCTATTCAAGCATGTTTTGAAAGGCAGTTTTGAAGACCAAGCAGCTCTTGCGGAGGGTGAAAAGCACTTAACTAGGGACCAAAGTGAACAAGGCTGAAAGGGAAGGTTTTCCTTTGAAAAAGGCTAAGGCAAAAAGAAGGATTTATTTCAGACTTTTGTTTAAAGAATCCTTTTGAAGGAAAAAACTAAGGAAAACCAAGTGTGAATTCCTTCAAACAAAATGCCCGAAGAAATTCCTTCAGACATTTTTCTGAAGAAATTCCTTCAGACATTTTTTTTGAAGAAATTCACAAGGCCAAATTATCATTTTCAAAAGCTCGAATGGTTAAGTAGCCCTTGTGGAGGTCAAGTGATAATCAAAGTGGGCCATTGAAAAAGATCTAAAGGGTAACTTTGGACTTGATTTACCCTTGCAGAGGGTAGTTGGTTAAAAGGCCCAAAAAGTGCAGAGTTTTCCTTTGGAAAAGGCAAAGACAAAAGTTGAATTTCTTTGGTCAAAATGCCTGAAGGAATTCCTTCAGACATTTTGTCTAAATAAATTCATAGGGGCCAAACAAAAGACTATCCTTCGGAAGGAAATCCATGAAAAAATGGCAAAGGCAATTTCCTTCAGACAAAAAGTCTGAAGGAATTCCTTTGGACATTTTGTCTAAAGGAATTTGTCTGAGGGTTCAAAGACAAAAGCCCACCGAAGGAAAGCAAGCAAAAATATACAAAGGAACATTTCCTTCAGACAAAATGTTTGAAGGAATCGAGAAGCTGAGGCAGCCTAAAGGACCCCAAAGGGAAAGTGCCCTTGCAGGAGACTCTCATCTGTCAAAAGGAGAACTTTTTCCAAGCCCTGAAGGGACACCTTCCCTTCGAGAGAGTTAAAAGACAAAGGCCCAAACAAAGGGAAAAATTCAAAGGAATAGTAAGCCCAAATAAAGAAAAGGCTGAAGGAAAGAAAGCTAAAGAAATTGCCAAAGGGGGTGATGGGCCCATAGATGTCAAATTCTAGCATGGTGAAATAGCTGTTGGAATTCAAACGTCTAGCGACGTCCCTGCGGATGTCAAATTCAAGATGGTGGAATAGCCGTTGGATTTCAAATGATGATAGACACGTGGACGTCAACTTTGTGGAAATGAAATAATCGTTGATCTTTGAATGATTGAGCGTGAACCTGAAGGAATTCAAAGGGCTTAAGGCCAAAAGGAAGAGACCACCAAGAATGGAGCCCGAAGAGCCAAAGGATTGACATAAGACAACCCTGAGAGCTGAAAGGGTCAAGAAAAGACAAAAGTTAGGAAAAGACAAAAGTCAAGAATGAACTCAGTGACCTACCAAGAAAGGAGCCCGATGAGCCAAGCACAGAAGCAGACAAAACAATCTAGGTGGTAAAAGAAGGTGTCGACATAAGGATTTATTCCAATAGTTGAAACAGTCTCCACCAAGTGGTCATCAAGGAGCACGAATAGTGAAGACTCAGCCTATTTTTTTCACTTTGCATTGATGAGTAGACAACCACGTGAATGTCTTTAAGAAGTGATCTTGTTTGCAGACAAAGGAGCGTAACCCATGCTTTCATAATAATGTTTGATGCCAAAGTCAAGACTGGCAACTGACACAACATGTTTTCTCAGCATTTTCTTCTTCCCAGGGAATTCAATGCAGCATGGGCCACATGTAAAAAAAAGGGGCACCATTGCTTCCTCTTCCTCTATATATATTTTAATCTCTCATTTGAGAAGGGATCTCTCATTTTTTGTATGGCACAGCCCTACCAAATTTTCACCTTGAATTAATAGAAAGCATTTTTTACCTCTATTTGGTTGGATATATCTCTGAGTGTGTTTGAGTATTAAATTTGTGTTCAGTCATTTTTTCATGATGCTTTCACAAGCTTGATACCAACACACCTGGTATAGACAAAGCACCATTCCTGCAGGTAACAAGAAGAGTTGTATTTGGAGCTCAAAGATAGAAGAAGGTTACCAGACAGTGTGTTTTTTCTATAGTGCCTGTGGTAAGTTCATTTTCTATGTGTCTTCATTAAGCCTTCTTATTAAGCTCCTTACAGTCTAGTCCTTTCAGCAGATAAAGTGTATGTATGTGTTCTTATGGTTCGAAGTGTGAGTAATGAGTAGATCAAACTTGTTTGGTGCATCACCATCTTAGGTTAGTTTCTATTTTTAGCATCCTTCTCTCTTTTCAACCCCCCCCCCCCCCCCCCACCCCCCCCTTTTATATATTAGTAGTAGTAGTGAAATAACCTAGAGATGCATCAAACGGAGCTAGCCCTTATCTAGAGATACTCCCCCTAGTTTTGCCAAACCCACAGGTAAGAGGGGAGTCTCCATTGTGCCACATGGAAGAGAGAAGCCCAGCCTTCTCTCAAGGGTGCAATCCACAATGTCAACAAAAAGGACTGATTTTGAACCATAGACTAACAAAAATGGAGTTGCCCCAATGGTAGTACGAATGCTAGTCCAATAAGCCCAAAGTGTGGGATAAAGATGAAGATGCCAATCTGTGCAGGTTTCATGAATTATTTTTTGAAGAATTTTATTGAGAATCTTTTTAGTGGACTTAGCTTGACCATTGCATTATGCATGATAAGGAATGGAAAACTTGTGATTGATTTTTAATTTGGTGCAAAGTTATTTGATATGTTTATTTTTGAAATTACCACCATTATCAAAAATGATGGTGTGAGGAAAACCAAAATGGAAAATGATTTGCTTAAGAATGAATTTAGATATGTTAGGACTGGTGATATTGACAATGGGCATGGCTTCAACCCACTAAGTAAAGTACTTAGTAGTGGCGATAATAAATATGTGCCCATCTTGAGAGCGATGAAGTTTCCTAATGAGATTGAATCCCCATGTGGAAAATGGTCAAGGAGATTTTATAGTTTGAAGCTGAATTGATGGAGAATGAATGAGATCATTATGAAGCTAACAAGGATTACACTTTTTAGCATATTCAATAACATATTTTCCTAGAGTGGGCTAATAATAATCCATACATAGGCATTTGTAGGCTATATCATGTTTGCTACAGTAACCACTGCAAATGCCCACATGTGCTTGTTCAAGTAGAGGAGGGACCTCATCTTGCATGACATAATGGAGTAAGGTACCTTTGACATTGTGATAATAAAGGATGTTATGTCTAAATACGTACTTGAAATATTTTTTATGAAGACATGTCTTTTCATGAGAATCTAAGTCAGGAAGATAAGTTTGATGTTCTAAGAATTGGATGGTATCTTGATACCATGGGCATTGTCATATGGTGACAACCTTGATGTGGAAAATAAGCGAATCAGGAGGGTGGATAAATGACAGAGATTTGATTATTTGTATGATAAAAAAAGGATCAGAAAGGACTTGATGTGGATGAAAAAGAGAATCTAAAGAGGCAAGATAATTAACAATAGAATTTTGATCTCTAAGAATAGGCTCAATTGAGGCAAAGTCCTTGGCAAGAGTGATGGAAATTTGATGATAGATGATAAGGTTTTCAATTTTACATTGATAGGCACCACTTGACAGAAAATAAGTTGAGAATCACCCAAATCATGAAAATATTGTATGTCTAAATCAAGAGCAACTCTCATACCTAAGATAAGATCTTCATACTTAGCCATATTGTTAGTGACATCAAATGTAAAATGGAAAGCTAAAGGAATTATCTTGCCAAGAGGCCTATTGGGCTCTATATGATAACGTAGAAGAAGAAAATATAGTGGGAGAAAAGATAGCGGGAAAAAACATAGCAAAGACATAACATTGTAGGAGAAAATGTAGTAAGTAAAAAACATAGAGAAATTGAGAATATAGCATAAATGTAACGAGAATCATAATACACAAAATTTATAAAAAATAAATAGATAAAAAAATAATTTCATGAATTTGGATTTGTAATTGAAAGCTATGTGCGATGCCTCGTAAATATTCCAAGTGATTATCTGGTGAATAACTTCTACTATTCTTTATATTTTTATAGTAGTTTACCTATATTTTTTATTTTGTGGGGGTCCTTCAAATCCTACTATGTACTGTTCCATGGTCACGTCGGTAAGAATTTGTTCCTCTTGTAGAGATTTTATGAATTTCTAGAGTGTTGGGTGTTGGCACATGAGCAATTGGTTGAATCCTCTATGCCACCCTTCTATACAATTGTTAATGTAGGGTAGACTAGTGGCAACAACTTCATAATAGTTCCATAGGTCAATTACAAATCTACCTCTTCTTTAGTTTGTACGATGAATTATCTGACCAATCTAAGTGTTCTCATAATACTCTACAACTTCTTGAAGCTCATTTTTTATTTCTCCATCTGACCCATTAGGTTTATAGTATGGAGAGTTGCACACTTTTTGGAATTTTTCAGGCACATGCCTATTGGATCGTATGCTAGTGTAGCTAAATAATGAACTTAGAGTGCAAAATTTGAATCTCTCTCATATATTTTTTGGAGCCCTTTTGCTTGGATTTTTTACCAAAGGTATTGAGTAAGGTGGAAGAAACATCTTCTCTGAATATTGTTAGGGAAGGTAAACTAAAACAATTTAATTGCATCTTTGAAGTCTATCATGAGATTTGATGGCTACAGGGAGTTTTTGATGTCTTTCAATGCTTTTAAAACTCTTTTGTATGTTTTCTTTTTTTGGTTTGGTATTAGAGCATATTACGTAGGTATCAATGTATGATTCTTCAAAATATGGATGGTGTATAGTTGATCGAATAGTGGTGGAGTACATTTGAATGTGCCATCTACAAACCAGTCTAGAGTGGCAGCCATTGCTTCCAACATTTCTTGTGTCCCAAAAATTATGATACGATATTTTTTAGGGCCACTATCAAACAACAAGAATTCTTCAACATCCACAATTTTCTTGAAATGCTCTGGTATTTTTATTGTTTCTAGAGATGATGAATTCACAACTATTTTTTCTCTTATGGTATGACAAATTATTCTTTTAATATTTGTAATTGGTGGGACTTGACCTGCAAATGGATTCGATGCCATGGCCACATTTTTAGAAACAATATGTTTTGGGCTTTTAATACTTGTAGATGCTTGTTCTTTCATATTTCTAATTATTTGTTTGGTTTATACCTTTGCAATGTTTGCAATGTGATTATGTTCTTGGGTGATTGTAATAATATCTAGCTCTATATGGGCACATCCTATACATTTTTTAATCTTGTTGGCATATTTTGTGCATCTCCAGATGCATTTTATCTGAGTTTTGCATTCCAATGTATAAGTGTGGCATTCGTAAAACAATAATTGTTTCCCTTTCTAGCTTTCCACAAATTCCAATGCCATGATTTGTCTACATTGGATTATGAATATTATTCCCTCTACTATGTATATCGTGTAAAGATTGACCTATTGATCCATAGAAAAAATAGACTACATTTTGGTTGTATTGGACTGCATTTTGAATGGTCTCTTCTATGTTTTGAAATTGGATTATATTTTAAGATACTACACTGCATTTTCTATAAAGAAGACTACATTATTAATAAACTAGGCTACATTTTATGATATTACACTATGTTTTATATAAAATAGGACTATGTTATTAATACTAAAGACGAATACATTTTTGAATGGTCTCCACTTTGAAAACTTTGTTACGTATCTTCAATCCAATGTTCAAGAATCTATCTTCAATTTCTCTCACTTTGTTGCATCTACGTATAAACTTTGTTGAATCTTGTATAAACTTTGCTCCATTTTATAAACTATGCTACATTTTGAATGGACTTTACTATTTTTTATAAAGCATCTAGCTATAAAACTTTAAAACACTAAAACTTGATCGCATACTATATTGAATAAACTAGGAAAAAGCGTTATTTCTACGCTTAGACTATGGCGAATGACAATTATTTGTAATACTATGTTATCAACAAACTATGATATATAGCGATGAGCTTATCCCCTACGAGCATATATCGGTGATGTTATCACTTTCTATATTTTTTCATGCTACTATTTCATTGGGTACTGACTATTGAGAATGCAACCTGCCCCAACTCCTTGAAGGCATTTAGCACCATCAAAGTGAAGGGTCCAAGTATCCTTGTGTAAATCAACATTAATTTTAGCCTCTTTGATAATTACATTTGATTTAGTAGTACCAAAGGAAGTGGAAGATTCATAAAGTTGATTAGCTTCAAGATTGACAGTAAAGCTATGAAAATAATCTTTAAGAGAAATTGCTTGATTAAGACCTTCAATGTAAAGGATATCATCTAGAAGGTTATCTTGAAGGGAAGAAGTGGCTAAAATAGGAGCTATGGAAAGTTGGTTAGCTATGACTTGACCTTGAGAAATTTTTTGCATGATAATGTAAAGATCAAATTCCATAAGTAAGACCATCCACGTGCCAATTCTATCTCCTGAAAGAAATGCTTTAGAGAAGAAATGATGAAGGGGGTCAGAATGAACAATGACATAAGTGGTTTGGTAAAGCATGTAGTGATGAATCTTTTTAGCTATGAAATAGATAGTGAGGTAATCATGCTCAACTTTGGTATAACATATTTCATAATTGATGAGGCCTTGGCTAATATAGTATATAGGATACTCCTTGCCTGTATCATCATGTTTGGAAAACATTACCCCTACTGATATGGGTGTGGAAGAAGTATAGAGAATCAAAGGTATATCATTGGAAGGAGGATGAAATGTAGGTGGATGAAGTAATGACTCTTTCATATTTTTAAATGTTTTTTGACATGGATCTATCCATTCCAAGGTTGTACCTTTTTTGAGAAATGAATTAAAGGAGTGAATTTGATAATCCATCTCAAGAATGAATCATCTAATTAACCCAAGTTTTCTTTTATAAGTATGACTATCAGGAATAGAATGAGGAATGGGCATGTTGATAATAACATTAATCTTGGCTGCATCAACATCAATACCACAAAGAGAGAATAATAATCCTAACAATTTTCTAGATGTAATTCTAAAGACACATTTGAAAGGATTAAGTTGAATTTTATATTTGATGAGATGGTCAAAGATGATGGCAAGATCAGAAAAATGATTTGTATGGTGTTTGAATTTGGCGATAAGATCATACATATATGCTTTGACAATTTTATGGATGAGGTCATGAAATATATGAGTCATTTCATGTTGGTAAATGGCCCCAAAATTTTTGATACCAAAGGGAATTTTAACATAACAATACGTGACCCATTCCATGGTGAAAGTAGTCTTATGTTGGTCTTCAGGAGTGATATGAATCTAATTATATCCCAAGAAACCATCCATAAGTGATATGAATATGATTATATCTAGTCATGGAATCAACAATGGTATCTATTGAAGGCAAAGGAAAGTTGTATTTAGGATAAACAAGATTAAGATTATTGAAATCAATGCAAATACGAATGACCATAGTGACCTTTTTTTGAACAGGAACAATATTCAATCCATTCAGAGTAATCCATAGGTTTAATAAATTTAGCATCGAGTAGTTTGATGATTTACTTATGGCATATGTTGGTAACTTCAGGATGAAATTTGCATTGCTTCTGATCCAAAGGTTTGTCATCAGGATAGGTAATGATGTTATGGACCACTATGTTAGGGTCAATGCTAGGCATGTCTTGGTAAGACCAAGCAAATGCCTCTTGATAATTATCAAAAAATAGGCTAAAATTATCATGTTTAGAGGGTGAAAGTTCATTAGAAAATATGTTTAGTCGAGGACACGAGGGAGTACCATATTTAACACAAGTTGTTTCTTCAATAAGCATGCCATTACCATCTTGAAAGTGGTATGGTACATTAGGTAAGGATGAAATGGGATTAGTTTTGGGATCAATGCTAGTGATAAAGTTGTTGAAGTGAGGAGTTTTAGTTTTAAAATTTCCAAGTTTATGATGTTGTCAGGGGAGTTGAGGTTCCCAAGCATAAAGTGACTCAAGAATAGCTTAATCACTAGGAAAAGTAGGAAGAGGACCACAATACTCAACATCTACTCCTAGATCTAAAATTTGGTTACCATGGTGATCATATTCAGAATGTATTTGATGAACATCAGTTGCCTTGGCATCAAGTGTGATTTGAGGAGTAGAAGAAGTAGATGGATTGTTGATGGGTTATTTGATAGGAGAAGGATTAGATTCAGTAGGAAGATCTGAAAGAGGTAAAGAAGATGAAATTACTTTTGGAGGTTTGGAAGGTGTGATTTTCTCTACCACCCAAGGAGAATTGATAAGAGGAGGATTAATAGGAAGCACATAACCCTCAGGTTCTAGGTTATTATCTACAAAAATTGTATGCACATCTTGATTGAAAGCATGAATTTGGGCTAAGGTATTTTGATAATGCAAGACATCCAAGTCTCTAGATTGAGCTTGGGCCATGATATAGTTATCATCATATGTCATAGAATCTGTGCATGCTTGAGATTCAAGAAGATATTTAGAAGGTGAAATCCCAAGATTATTGAATGTTTGAGAAGACATGGTGAGAGGATCTTGAAAATATTTAGCCACTCAAAAATCATTGCAAGTAAAAAAATCTTTAGGTTAAGATGGCTCTCGAGCATTGCATAGAGGGGGGAAATCAGTAATCTCATCCATGAGAGGAATGATATGATCCCTTGGCAAAAGAGAAGGAAGAAGCCACTTTAAAATATATGGAGGTAATTTGGTGATGTTGCAAGTATGTTGTAATTCATTGGGCTCATCATCATTGAAATCCATAAGAGTGACTTGTAAATCAAGATTCATATAGATGATCTCATGTAAAGGAGAAATATTAATTTTAGGGATCATAAGAACACGATATTGTGATTTAGGATTAGGTAATTGGATACTCCATGGGTTGGGATTGACTTCATGCTTATAAAAATTTTCATTATGTATAAATTTAATGCATTGACTGCTAAAAGAAGCAATGGCCCTCTTTTGATGAGTCCATGGATGACCAAGGAGTATGTTATAAGATACAGAAAGATCAAGAACCATGAGTTTGGTCCAAATGGTCTTAGGACCAATGGTTACAAGAAGCCATATAAAACCAAATGGCTTTTGATTAGTCTTGTCAAAAACATGATAAGTAAGATGGGTTTGTTTAAGATGACCTTTTTTATAACCAAGTTGTTGTAGAAGCCATAAAGAGGTCACGTTAATACCATAACCCTCATCAACTATAAATTTTATAATAAGGGTGGTATTATTGGCTATTTTGATGAAGAGAGGCAGATCATCAGCATGAAAGAGGATTTTTTCATTAATCATGTCCTCTTCAAGGAATTCAATGGAAGGCTTGGAAGAGGGACACATAGATTCAATGGTATTACTTCTAGTTGGTTAAGAATCAATAGAAGGTGGTTTTTCATCTAAAGAAGATGGATCATTGATATCTAGGAGTTTTTGCATAAGGATTTATGATGATAAGGTGAAGTGTGAACCAACTCCATAAGAGGAATATTACATGGCATAGAGTTAATTTCTTAAAGAAAATTCTAATGAGATATAGAAGAAGAGACATCAGGTTTAGAAGACAAATTAGACTTTGGAGGAATATATGTGGTTGGAGGATTAGAAGGAGGAAGTTGTTCCTTAGGTGATTTTGTTCAATATTTATGGTGGTAGTATCCTTAAGCAATTGTTCTTCCAAATAATTTTTCTTAGGCTTGGTAACAATTGCTTTGTGAGCTGGTTTCTGACAATAGTTGACCTTAGCCATATTGACATATTGAGAGTTGTTAAAGTATTGGTCATAATCAATGTTAATTGCACAAATATGTTTGAAATTTGATTGATTATGGGAAAAATATTTTTTGTTATTAGATGTACAATCTTTAGAGGATTGTCATTTTTGAGAAGCATTAGTGTATTCTTGATGACAATTTTTTATCATGGTTTCATGGTTGAATGAATCACCAAGCATGTAATAAATAACACAGTTAGAAAGACCTCTACAAGATTTATGAGAATGCCCAATGTTGGCATGAAACCAAAAAAAGAGAATGGGATTGTACCAATTAGGAGAAGCATTAGGATATATGAAAGGTTTAGAGGGTAGTAAAAATTTTCACATTTGATGTACTAAAAGAGGTATGTGAGATGGTAAAGGACTATCATTTTAGGCAACTACTATTTTGGTTTGAGAAGTGTTACTAGTGATGGCATTGGATGTTTGAAAAGATCCTTTAATAAGTTTATAATTAGTTTTGAATTGCCTCATAAGAAAGTCTTCACATTTAGCTTGATCAAGAGCTCCATGAAGAGTTTGAGGAGCAAAGGTTCAAACCTTGTATTGAAGAGTGGAAGTTAAAGTGGTGATAAAGAGTTTGAATAGATTATCATTAAACATATTATGGTCATATAGGTTAGGAAGAGCAAGCACATCAAGGGAGACAAAAAAAATGAAATGAAATGGAGAAAAGAGAAGAAAAATAAAAGGTCGGAGATGGGGGGGTGAGAGATGCACTAAAGAATGATATATTGGATAATTGAAAAGGATGGGGAGAGAAGTGTAATAATCATGAAGAGTAAGGGGAGGATGAGGGATATGGGTAGCCATGAAAAGTTTGAAAACAAGTCTAAAAGAGATGAAAGAGAAAATAGTTTGGTGATAAAAATGAAAAATAAGTAAATAAATAGAAGAAAAGGAAACAAAGAGGATGACAGGAGAGTGAAGAAGTAGGTGGTATCTTGACCAAGTAAGCATGGATGATGATGGATAATAAATCAAACTAGATGGTGGTTTTGGATATGATAATGGGATGGAAAATGGGAAAGGGGTTAAGAAAATAAGGGGAAGTAAAGGTAGGCATAAATCATCTTGTTAGAATATATTGACAAGTTGAAGGAGTAATTAGAAGAGATTATCAAGCCAAAAAGTGGTGAGGTGGTGAAGATATAGGAGGATGCAATGAAAGGGAGTGAGATGAAACTAAGGGATGAAGATCAGGGATGATAAAAACAAAAAGGAAGAATTAAAATAAGGATAAAAAGTATGGATACTCACATAGATGCCAAAGATAAGTGAGTATCAAGAGGGAAAGAGGGAAAGGGGAATGCAAAAGGGAAAAAGGAAAAAAGAGATAAGAAGAAAAGGGAAATTATTGAAGGCTTCACAAAGGATGAAGGTCAAATTGAAGCTAGTTGTGGAAGAAAAAAGGAATATAAAAAAGATGAAAGGATGGAAAAAAACAAACAAGACGAATGGAAAATGGGTATGGTGGGAAGAGTGGGGGAATGGTAGAGAGTGGTGGTACATGTAAATAAAAAGTGCAGTGATAGAAGAAGCATAAATCCTGCAAGATGCATAGTATGAGTTGGAATGGGTGAGCAAAAGAAAGTGATAAGTGGGGCATAACAAATAATCGAGGGCAAGGGGAGATGATGAGGATGGAGAATGAAGTTAAAGGGGATAAAGGGAAAGGTTGGTAATAAGGTGAAAGAGGTTCAGAAAAAGAAAAAGGTGGGTCGGGAAACAAGCTTCGAAGTATACAAAAGGAAAGATGATGGGGAGGCCAACGAAGTAGAGTAGGACATGTCTTTATGGGAGGTAAGAATGGCCAATGGGGAAGGCTATCAACCCTTGTGTTAAAAGAGATTGACAAGCTAAAGGGAGGAAGGTGGTGAAGGGATAGGTAGAGAAGTGGAGGAAGAGATTCTAGGTGTGAAGGAAAAATAAAATTAAAGGATACGACCGATCTGACCTCAGTAACTAAGCATTGCCTACATAGACCAAAAATAACTTAGGTGGATGTAGTTCTCCCAACAATGGGGAAAAAATTAAGAGGAAGTATTAGATGGTGTTAAAACATAAGGATGCTTAAGAAAGAATTCAAAGCTTATTTGATGTAATATGCCCTAAGCAAGAGAGTGTTGTTAGTGGTGGAAATGAGTGGGAAGAAAAAGGGGATGGGAATTATTTGTTAGTGGTTGAGCTACCCTTAAAAGTGGAGCAATGCCTACATAGTTCGTGGACATCAGGCCAATGGAGTTCCACAAGGTTTGGGTGAGTGGTGTTCAAATTGACTACCCTAATTTGATGGACCACATGGGTTGGTGTGAGCTGAGGGAGAAGGTTTTATAAAATAATAGTTTTGGGTTTTTGTGAAGGTGTTAGTGAAAGTAAATGGGGTATGTTGGTAAATAGTTACCATAATGATCCCACATTTAGTAGGATGAGAGATATAGATAGGTAAGGTACAATAAATTAGAAGGGAACACAATTCTAAGTACCACAAATGATCTTCAATGGAGCTAATCTAAAGAAGAGGTGCCTTTGTTAGGAGGTTACATCTTCTAAAATTATGTGAGGGTAAGAGTTTGGAGATACTGTCTAATGCTATAATCTAAGTTTTAGGAGGTGAGGGTCTATCCAGATCTATAGACTCACTTTGGCTAAGGTTCATCACTGCTACAAGCTAATTTTTAAGGGTAGTAGTGAAGTGACAACCTGTACAAAATTTATTTTATGGTTAAGTAGATTCTACAAGTAAGGAAGTTAGCAGTATGGTGAGCAATAGAGGATGGACCTTGCCTGACCCAAGAGTTTCATGGGTAGGCTAGATAAATGGTGGCCATGTTTGCATCCTCTATCCTAGATCTATGGAACTAATGACTTATTGGTTTCACTAATTCAGGCCTAACCAAAAAGAGGCTACATAGTGAGGAGAAGATGGTGGTTCCATTACTATAGATGAACATTCAGCTGGTACAAAAGAAAAGACTACTATGGTCGTGTAGACACTACCAATGGTTGGGGTCTAATGCTCAAAGAATGTGGTAATGGGTTGGTAGGAATAGGAGGTAAAAAGGGGAAAGAAGGTGAATGTATCACTGTGAAAGACCCAAAGTAGATTATGATTCTCACCCTATGGGGATGAATGTGGGAGAGGAGAATAGAGTATATCCTTTAGCGGTTGCTGAGATAAGGAATACTACAAATTTTAGTTTAAGGAGTAATTAAGTATAAGGATGGTTGAACACAAATCTAGAGTCACTAGATAATCGATCTAATGCATTAGGCAATGTGTGTGTAATCAAATGACTATATATGTGTTATGTGACTCCTCGCATCCTAAATAAAATATTGTATAATTTGACATAAACATGTATAAAATGTGTTGGATGTTGTTGGTTGAATGTTATGGTTATGATTATGATTGGTATGGTTATGGTTTTTTTAATATCACTCAATATATAAGGAATGAATACTATTTTTGCAATGTTAGATGGTACACATCATGATGAAAACATCAACTAGGCACATTAGGATAAGAATAGGGATTGATGCTTTATTTTTGACAAGGACTAAAAATAGACCTAAACTAAGATTGAATTAATGATTATAATCCCTTCAAATGTTTCACATGAGTAGTCATTAGTTGATAAAGGTCTCTTAATCATAGGGTGTCAAGTAAGCTCTAAATCCCTTGATTTACAAATAGTCTAGATGGAAGATGGGTGATAGGTGGTGTGATGGGTAACAAGTGATATGTATGATAACCTTATGTGAACTAGTGTACCCCTTCTATAGGTGGCCTAAGAATGGTAATAGACAAGTCCATGTCATATGATAAATGTATACTGATCAATGCGGGAAGTCTACATGTGAAAGCTAATTATGGATTTAGATATTTTTGTGATAGTGAGTCTTTTGCTTTATTGTTGTAAATGGGAAGCTGATCGATGTAGGAAGCTTGCATGAAATTTCTCTACTTTTGAAAAAGATAACTTAGCCATCCTTCAAGGGATCAGTCTAAGCTTATTGGCTTTTTTTAATGTTCTTGATAGTTATCCTTCAAGGGAGCAGTCTACCTTACATGTGGCAATTTTTATTTTGTTTTTAGGTAGCTATCCTTTGAGGGAGTAGTCTATAATGATTAATATATTGACCTAATTAATTGTTGCAAGATAAAATGTGTTTATACATATACTAGTCTAATTAGTTTTAGAGGTTTACCTTTATGAGGGAAAAACTTTACACAAAAAGGTTAATGATATGTGAAAGGGTGTGGTTTTGAGATACAATAACCATGGGATTCTATCTTGTTAGAGATGAAAAGTATCCATGAGAAACATGCTATGGGTAGAGCCATGGTATCCATATTTACATTAGGACATCACATGGTTCTATGTTATAATCAATTGTCCTAAAAAAGGGAGGAGGAAGGTGGGTGAAGGTTAACATCTCATAATCAAGGGATGAGCTAAAGTTAGACAAATAAGTGAGCTTGATCCTTCTTTCATAGAAAAATGGACATAGATGTGAAGCGTTCAGAGGCTTAGGTTTTGGTTTGCCTTTGAGAGAGGACAAATCATAATCTCTTGATCCAGACTTATGGGTGATGATGTAAGGTCCAATCCAATTGAAAGCAAACTTGCCTCGTTTATTCTTCTCCATGTTGGTAACATGTTGGTTTTCTTTTAGGATGAAATATTTGATATTGAATTATCATTGTTTGAGGTTCTTGTTATAAGTGCATGTGATATTTTCTTGATAGATATGAAGGCTAGTGAGAGCTGCTAAATGATGCTCGTCAAGTAGCTCAAGTTGAGTTAAATGAAGCTAATAAAAATATTCCTAAAAAATGAGTTCCTTCAAAGATATATGAAGAGGGGATTTAGACTTCAAGAGGAAAGACTGCCTCTACTCTGAAGACTAGAGAGAAAGGGATAACACTAGTGGAGGTTTGAATGCTAGTGTGATAGGCCCATAAGGTGAATGGGATGTGCAAGTGCCAATCTTGACCTAAAACACTGACAAATTTGGTTAATATTTTGGTGAGGGTTTTATTAGAGGCTTATACCTTTCCATTTTCTTGTGGTTGGTAAGTTGACGAAAAGCTTAAATCAATGTCAAACACATCACATAAACCTTAGACTTGATTATTCTTTAAGGATTTGCCATTATCAGTGATGATCTTATGAGGAACACCAAAGTGGTAGATGATATGGTGGTTGATAAAGTCAAAAATATGTTTTTACTTTGGTAGAGATTAGAGGAATATCTTCCACCCATTTAGTGAAGTATTCAGTGGTTGTGATGATGGATCTATGACACTACAAAGAATGGGGGTTAGTTTCCCATTGAGATCAAGTCTCCATTGAGATAAAGGTAAAAATTCCTTAGATACCTAGAGGCTATTGGATAGCACGTGATGTAAATTATCATGTTGTTGACTTTTAACACACTTTTTTACATAATCATAACAGTCTTAGTTGAGGGTGGGCCAATAGTAGCCAAGGCGAAGAAAACGTTTAGCAACCGTTAGGCTGTTAAAGTGTCCCCCATAGATCCCATCATGTGCTTCCTTGATAGCATGGGAAGATTCATGGTTACATAGGAAATGAAGAAGGAGACCATCAAAACCACATTTGTAAAGGATTCCCCCTAGTATGGTGTAATGATAGGTACATTGAATAAAAGCTCTTTAGGCATTCCTAGAGAGGTTGGGAAGAATAATGCCTAGGTTGAGGTAGTTGAAAGTTTGGTCATACTAAATGTTAGATGGGGATTCATCTACATTAAAAATGGTAGGGAGGTCAGATTGGCCATAAGAGGGTATGGTAAAATGATGAATGGTGACAAATATTTTGGAATTAGAAGGCTGAGAAGGGATCTGAGAATTAAGGTAGGCCATTATATCTACAAATTTATTGGTAGATCAGGGAATGGATTGGACTAGGTAATGTTCAAATGCTTTTAAGAGTTTTTAAACTAAAAGTTTATATTTTAGCAAGACATCATTCTTACATTGATAAGATCCATTGACCTAGTTGAACACAAGCTGGGAATCACCAAAGACATAGATTGTCTTAATTCCCAAGCTTTGAGCAGTTCAGAGACATATCACTAGGGCTTCATACTCGGCCATGTTATTGGTTCATTAAAAGTCAAGTTTGAAGGAGAGAGGAAGGGGTTCACCATGGAGAGGAATGAGAATAACTCTGGCACCCCTTCTTTGTTGTAATTTTGATCTGTCGAAGAACATGGTTATTTGGTAGGCTATGTCATCTTCTTGAAAAAGAGTCATGATAGACTCATCTAGAAAGGCAAGAGGAGGTGGTTGGTTATTTTCTAAAGGATATTCAACCAATTGATTGGTAATGACCTAAACTTTAATTAACTTCTGTTAGAGGAATTCAAGGTCAAATTTAGCTAGGAGCATGAGCCACTTAGCCATACACTAATTTTGGTATGGTTTAGAGTGCACGTATTTAAGTGGGGCAATATTAGTGATGACATAGGTTTTATGGTTAAGAAGGTAGTGGCAGAGTTTTTTGGACACGAAGGTCAATGCTAAGCATAATTTCTTAGTGTGTATTTACCAAGTCTCATATTCTATAAATGTATAGCTAATGTAGTATACGACTTATTCTTTGTGTTGTTTATCTCAATGAGCCAACATTGCCCCTAGGGAATGGTCAGTGGTAAAGATATATAGGTAAAAGGGGTGGTCATCCTTAGGAGGGGTGAGAACAAGTGGTGACAAAAGATACTATTTGAGTGAATCAAAGGCATTTTGACAATAACTACTCTATTTGAAAGAGACATCCTTCTTCAGAAGGTGATGGAAAGGTTGGCACTTGTCTGAAAGTTGGGAAATGAAATGGTGAATGGATTGATGTTTTCCTTGAAGGCTATAGAGTTGCTTAAGGTTGGTTGGAGGGGGCATGTTTAAAATTGATCTGACTTTATTAAGGTCTACTTAAATTCCATGAAGAGAGATGATAAATCCAAGAATATTTCCTAAAAGGACCCCAAAAATGTATTTCTTGGGATTTAGATGAACATGAAAATGGATGAGGCATTCAAATATAATCATAAGAGTAGTCAAGTGATCTTTTTAGAGTTTGTATTTCTTGAGAAGGTCATCTACATAGTCTTCTACAATTTTATGGATGATATCATAGAAAATATAAGTCATGGCACGTTGGTAGGTTGCATTAGCATTCTTTAACATGTAAGGTATGACTCTATAGTAGAAAGTTCCCCAAGGGGTGGTAAAGGTAGTTTTATGTTGATCTTCAAGATCAATCAAGATTTGATTATAACTTGAAAACCCATCCATGAGAGATAACATCTCATGGTCAGATGTAAGATCAACAAGCTAGTTGATGCTAGGTAGAGGGAAGTCATCCTTAGGGCAAGTGAGGTTAAGGTTAAGAAATTCCACACAAATTCATAGACCCCCAATGACTTTGGTGATAGGTACAATGTTCAAGACCCATTATGGGTAGTCAATGGGTTGAATGAAGTTTACGGATAAGAGATGCTGAATATCTTCTTTGATGAGAAGGGATATGTGAGGATGCATGCATCAAATTTTTAATTTAATAGGATTGACATTACAGTGAGTGACTATGTTATGGGTAGCAATGGTGGGGTCAATCTTAGGCATATCATTGTAAGACCAAGTGAATGCTATGCTGTGATCTTGGAGGAAAGAGGAGAAATCCTAAAGTTCCTTGGTATTTAATGATTGGCCCAATTTATCAATGTGAGGCTTATCTAGAGTGCTCAAGTTGATATAAATGATAGATTCATTCAACATAGTTGGGGCCTCGGGAGGAAGGGATTTTTGGATAGAAGAATCTCCCATACCAAGGTAGGTAAGAATGGAACCATCATCTTGATGTTGGATGGTGTTGATGGTGGGAGAGTCAGTCTTTGCCATTTCAGGATGTACGAGTGGAAGGACTTTGGTTTGGTCACTCTTTTGGTAGATGAGAGGGCCCAAACTTAGAATATTAATAAATAAAAAATTTAGGAGGGACAATATTGTGGTCTTCAAGTGGAGAGAGTGGTTGGGTTGGCAAGGATGGGATATCTTCTTCTGTGGTGGTAATGGGTTTGGGTGAATTGGTTGATTCTTGAGGTGGTTCATACCCAAAGCTGACTGACTCATGAGGATGCAAATCTTTTAGATAAGGTAACTCATGAGGCCCTTATTCATAGTGACTGAGGCCAAATCCTTTTCAAGCACATCTATGAAGATACAACTTAGTGAACTCTAGTTTTCTAAGAAGGAAAAGTTAGAGGTAAATGGTTGGATAGATGATGTAGTGTTAGGGTCTGGAAGTGGCTGATCAAGTCCCCCATAAATGAAATTCATTTGATGGTTAAGGAGACCAACGGGGACGATGGCTCTAATGTTAGGGTCATAAGAAGGGTCATGTATGAAATTCCCATATTCTTGGGGGGTAAGGAGGGAATCTAAGGCTAAGAGTCTATATTCCCCAAAATAAAGATGTTGGAATGTGGTTGTCATAGAGTCTTCTACAAGAATCTAGGAAGAGGGGATAGATGAGTTAGTGAAAGCTTAATCAACATTAGGCATGGAAATGCTATGGGTTTTAGCTAGTGAGGTTGTGTTGTTGGTAGATGGTTGTGCAGTGGATAAAGGAGGAAGAAGGATGTCATTGGATTGATATGTCATATTATAAGATGTAAAAGGACTAGGGTCAGATTGGATAGTCACAACTTGCCCTTCATGTTCAAACTTGACACATCGATGTAGGGTGGAAGGGACACAACTCATGGCATGAATCTAAGGGCATATGAGTAAAATGTCATATTGAAACTCTCCTTCTACAATATAAAAGAGTTAAAGAATAGTATGAGGCCCTACATGGATGTGGAGGATAAATGTGTCCAAGGTAGTATCCATAGTATCATTGAAAGAATGAAGGGCCACTGATCTTTCAAACATGATGTTTTTAGGTAATTGTAGTTGGTCATAAGAATGGGAGGAGATAATATTGATGTTAGTTCCCCCATCAATCATCACCCTTTTGATGTGAGTTTGATTGATGTATGTTATAATGAAGAGGGGAGGATTAGGGTCCTATGAATGAATAGAAGGTATTTCTAAATTTTTGAAGGTGACAAGGTTATAAGTCTAAAGGGTACCAAAAAAAGTGGATAAAGACTGAGGATCATCAGGTTGGACCTTGATGGATTGTAGAGCCTCTATGAGTACTTGACAATGATGGGGAGGGGTAGAGATTAACTCATACAAGCTCATATTTATTGGAGTTTGGTGAAGTTGCCTAAGGATAGCTTTTCAGATGGATATCACATATGGGTTAGGGTATGGAGGGTTAGATGAGGAGGCACCTAAGATATACACCTTGGGTTTGTCTAAAGATGGAGAAGGTTGGGTGTTATTTTCTCGGGAGTTTGGAGAGAGGTAAGTCTAAGGAATGGATGCTTTAGTCTTCCCTTTATTTTTTTGTTGGGCTCACAATCAGGTAATCATGTGAATAGTGTGGACAAGGGGGTTCTCTAGATTGAATGGTTGCTTTGGTTCCTCCTCTTCACTTTTGGGTGAGATCAAAGATCGGATGGGTTGAGTTAGTAGTTAGATTAGCAATGGGGATGAAGGAGGTTTATCTGATAACAAATCATCATCTTCATACAAGTTGAGAACAAGTGCTTGGAGAGCTTTATAGTTCTTAGTGTCATGTATTGGTGCCATATGATATGCACATATCAAGTTATCATTAAACCAAGTGGGTTTGGTATGTGAAGGTTCAAAGGGTTTGATGGGTGGTAAGCTAAAGGAAGAAGTTTTCAATAACCATTGGAGGATGGTTAAGTAAGATTTGGCTAACAGTGGTAGATGTTTAGTGGTTTTTGCTTTGGGTGTTGAAGTGTGAGGTTGTGTGGATGTAGGTTTTGTGGTAGGTGTCTTGGATAAAGTGGTATGATTGGTTGATGGTTTTGGTTTAGGAATGATTCTTGATGGGTTGGTGGTAGAGGAGGGAAAGGTAGGTAACTTAGGAATTATTGGTGTAGTCGGAAAAGGTGCTTTAGAAAGCAAGCATGAAGGTGTGACCAATAAAGGTGGTGGGGTTTTGGTAAAAATGATAGACTTTAAGGTAGAGGGATGGGGACCCAGAATGGAGGGTAATGTTGAGGGAGGTAAAATATGGGATTTTGGGCCCTTTGGTGATTTTACCTCTTTGGTTGTTTTAGTTTTTGGTTTTTGAGGGGATTTGGTCATTTTAGTTGTCTTGGTGAGTTTCAGTGTTTGAGGGTCAATCAATTTAGAGGAGGTTTTGGTTGGTTGGGTGGAGGTTTTAGTTGGTTTAGAAGGTATATGTTGGTCTACCAAAGAAGGGGTTAAAAGTTCCAGTTTGGTTACCTTACTTTTATCTTGACCTTTGATAGAAGGTTTTGCAATTATAGGTTGGGTGGATGGAGTTATCTTCTCTTATGAGATAAATTCCAAAGAGGGGGTGGATGGTTTTGTGATAGGGGAGGTAGGTGTGGTATCCTATAATGGAGGTGTGGATATGGTTGCTTACTTTGTTTGGGTGTCCAAAGGAATAAAAAGTAGTATTTTTTCTTCCATTAGTGGAATGGGGAAAGAAGCAGTTGAGTTAACATTTCCTTAGTCAATGGGTTTACTAGTAACCACATTAATAATATGTGCCTCATGAGATGATTCGGGATTATTTTAATGATGAGGGGTAAAAGGAGCATGATTAGGAAAATGATTGAAAAATATGACAAGGGATTGGTTCAATGGTGCAATAGGATTATCCAATGTGAGCTCCCCCTTGTTAATGAGGGATTATACTAGGTGTTTAAAGGTATTACACCTATTGATGTCATGTCCTATTGACTCAGTGAAAATCACAATGGTAATTCTCATTATACTAACCAAGAAAGGGGCAAGAAGTATCAAACTATGGGGGTGGTTTAATTGGTGGAATTTGGATGATATTGGCTTTAAGTAAATTTTTTAAAATAGAAGGATAAGGGTCTGCAAGTGGAGTTAATGGTTTATGGTTATTCCAAGTTTGGTTCCTTTGGTTGCAATTTGGATAGTTAAAGGGGCCATAGGTTTGGTTTCTTGGGTTTTGTTGGTTGGTAGATGGTGGAGGTGCAGCTTTGAGGATAATAACATTGGCAGTGGTTTTGCTCTTGGAATTGGTATTGGTTGGGTTGTTTAGTTTGGAGGAAGAGGGCTCAATGGGTTTGTAAGTTGGGTTTTTCTTCTTCAAATTTAATCTTCCTTCATCAATGGCTCTATTCTCTAGTTTGCGAGCCATGGTAAAAGCTTCATCGAATGTCTGGAAGCTTTGGACATACAATGTGGATGAAATGTGTTTTGCACATGCATGGGTGAAGAGATCTATAATCTTAGGTTAAGGCAATGAAAAGTAAAGTTGGTTGATTAGGCTCCTCCAATGAGCCATGAAATCAACAATAGATTAATCTTTGAATTTCTTAATGGAGTTGAGGTTGGTAATAGAAACTTTCTTGGATATATTAATCGAAAAGTGATCCAAAAAAGTTTTGGATAGTTGGGTGAAGGAGAAGATGGAGTGTTTTGGGATGGCACTATACTAATCTAATGCTGGTCTAGATAAGGACATAGAAAAGGTATGGAGGAGAATATCATCATCATGGGTAATCCAGTAACACATGTGCCTAAATGCTCTTAAATGTTGTTGGGGGTCCTCCTTGCTTTGAAATTTAGAGAATTTTGGCAATTCCCATTATGGAGGATATGGTTAGAGAGGGATAGATAAATGGATGGGTTCATTGCAAATTTGGTCTTAAGAGATAAGGTTATGTGATTCTGAGATGAATGACTCAAGTTTAGTCATTTTATTCATTAGCATATTGACCAAGTATGTTTGGGGTTGTTAGGTTGGATAGGTATATGACACGTTTTATTGGGGTTGGGTGACATGGGAATAACTAGTGGATGGTTGGGATGATGTCATATGTGTGTGTGAGGTCACGTAAGATTGGGTAGAAGGTGAAGGTATGTATACTTGTGTGTTAGGAATGTATTGATAAGATGCCATGGGTATGTGTTGGAGGGTTGAGGTTGGGGGGTTTATGTGTGGCATTGAAGTGATTAGTGGGTTAGTTGGTTGAAGGTGGGTAGTGACCAAAGTGCTTATAGGGGGAAGTTTTTATGGTATGGAGAGTACCAAGTGTTGAAAGGGGGTTGAGGTTGGTTTATTGGTTAAGCAGGAGTGGTAGAAATAGGCGTGGAAGACACTGTGTTGACAAAAGGGGTAGAAGTGACAAGGGGTAAAGTTAAACCAATGTTAGAGGTATCGGTTGGGGTAAAAGGTGTTTGGGTGGTGGTTGTAGATGGACCAATGGTAGAGTATGAAGCTTGGCTAACAAAAGGGTGGGATGATGCAAAAATAACTGTAAGGTGGTGTGGCATACCATGAGGATGGATCTGTGGGAAGAACTAAAGCCATTGATGTATGGTAGGCTAAGGTATTTAGATAGTGTTGTAAAACAACTAGATTGTTGTCCAAAAAGGTGGTAAAATATGTATTTCCTTTAGGTATTTTTGTAAGCACCATAGGTGAGGGAGAATGCTATGGTGAAGCATGGGGTGATTTATCAAAGTCCAAGGTATAATCCATGGATGAGGACGAAGAAGAAGATGGTGGTGGGTTGTTTTGGTTTTTCACTTGTCTGGTTAAGACCATATGAGAAATTTAGAAATGGATAACGAACCTCTTTCCTCACACAATGAGTAAACAAATAAAAACCCAAAGCTAAAAAAGCACACACTAAAAGCACAATTAATCCTAGGATTTATTTTAAATCACTTTTGGCTTATGCCTTAAAGAATGTGAAAGGGGAAATCAAATTGAATAGGTCCTAAACAAGGTAATCTATGTTTGATTTTGGGTTATGTTTAGGCATTCAAGAAGAAGTCTATATTAGATCAAGTACATGTCTTGGTGTTTGGGGCTTGCTCCCCTCATTTCATGATCCCACAACTAGTGTGGGCACTTAGCCAATATATATTGATTACCAAAGTTTATACTCAACCAGAGAGTTGAATTGGTTATCCCCTTGGTGATTAAATCCAAGTATGATAATCGAGAAAGGGTAAGGTGATCTGATAGGGGATGAAATCCTATTCGGGCCATGTATCAAGTGAGTTTTATGTTTTTTTTATGAAATTGGTTTGGTTGTGTAACATTTTTTCACTATAGTTAATTTTATTTGACTTTAATTAATCTAGGTGAATTAATTAAGCAAGCAAACAATGTATGTAGTTAATTTTAACCCAAAGGAAATTTTCTTTGATTTGTTTAATGAAAGTAAGAACAACTAAAATGCACCTAAATGAAACATGAATATGCATTCCTAATCCTAGGATGAATGCTCTTTTGATTTTTATAAATGCAAGAAAATAAAAATTTCTTTTTTTTTTTTTTTTTTATGATTTTTAAAATAAAAGAAGCTAAAACTTATGTTTTGAAAGAGACGAATGATTAATTTTCAAAAATGAAATTACATCTAAATGTAATTTTACTAATGAAACTAAATGTCCTAAAATAAATAATTAACTCAATAAAACTCAAGGGTCCCATCGGGCATGCCAAAATGTTTCTATCTAATTTTTGCTTTTTACTAAGTGTGAAAAGTAGAAACTAGTTATGAAGGGTGTCGAAGAAGAATCTGTTGGATGTGTGCACATTATATCCAAGTGATTGTGGATAGATCCTCTTTGACTTGGTAGGATGAACTTAAAATAATAAAACATGAAAATAAACTTTTTTATTAGACAAGTAGATGGGTGGATTGCCTAGTGTGAGCTAGATCCTAGAAGTAAAATCTTTCTAGGAGGCTGTCAATCCACCATATTTTAAACACTTAAGTGGTAATGATAAAAGAAATATATTTTACTTATATGACTATAAAACTGAAATTAAATATATAAAATAACAGAAAATTAATTAATAAAATTAAATTATTTGCTTAGATGGCTAAAATAAAGCAACTAGTTTAAATAATGCTAATGCTGGAAATTGGCTAAAATAAAGTTATGATTTTTGGTTTAGATTGGTTTGATAAAGTCAAAAGAGTGATTTTTTTGGGGTTGGAAAGGGGTTGATATGGTTAATGGTAATGTTTTCAATAAAACAAGAGGGTTAAATGGTTAAAATAGGGGCAAGAATGCAAAGGGGCAAATGGTCCAAAATGAGGCCAAGAAGGCAAAGGGGCAAATGGCCAAAATGAAGCCAAGAAGGCAAAGGGGGAAATGGTGATCAAGAAGACAAAGGGGACATGGATAAGAGGATAAAATTACAAGAGGGTGATGATGGAAGAAGATGAAAGAAGAAGGCCAAAGGGAAAAGAATACATAAATTAAGATAACTAAACAACAATATTACCTCAATGCTTGAAGATGCTTGTTGATGAAGATTGGCTTGTTGATAGTTGATGAAGACTTGAAGTAATTTTGGCATATTTTTATTTCTTTATCTCCTTCTCTTCAATATGATGACCTCATTGATTATACCTCCAAACCTGAAGCACAAATGTTAATAAAAAAATACTAACTTCCAACTTAACCTTGGGTGAAGGAGAGGGGGGGTATTTATAGCATTTGATGTGAAGAAACATGCCAAAATAGAGAAATAGTGAAGCAATTAGAATTTTTACATGTGAGATCATGAATGAGTCAAGGATTACGTTGGTGGGGATTCCCACTTTCATCATAAGTCTCCCATTTGGGGTTGGTGTGTCTCCCACCTTACACATGAGTCCAATTTTGAATGGGAATCATGCACATGGGTTTAAATGAGACCAAAGACTTCTCCCCACATTTTATTACTTTCACACAAGCACTTAAATGGGTGGCATACCAAATGTGGCACCATTTTCCATGTGGGGAATGAAAAGTCTAAGGTGAGGTTGTGAAAGATTCCCATTTGGGTTAAGAAGTCTCCCATTTCAGCTAAGAAGTCAAAAATGGGTGCCCTTTGTCTTTCCCAAAATCTTAAAGAGGTAGGTATCTATTTTAAAGTCTAATTTCATGTGGGAAGACAAAATATATTTTTTAATGATGATCCCTTAAGGGAAAATTCACCACATTTCAAGGGGCAAACTTTGTGTTGCTGAAATGAGGTCATTAGGCACTTTAGGAAAGGGTCCCAACTGGGGTCGGGTGTCCCACATCAAGCCACATCACTCTTGAGCCATGTCACTTACCATTCACCTTCCATGTCACTTTCCATGTCACTTGTCATGTCACATGCCATGTCACTTTCCATGTCACATTTCATGTCATTTGCCATGTCACATGTCATGTCATCATGAATAGTGATAGTGGGTCCCACAGTGAATAGTGATGGTGAATAGTACTTTTGAATAGTACTTTTAAATAGTGATATTGAATGATATTATACGACTAGGAGAATAATGATTTAGTTGGGTTAAGGGGTGTTTTGGGAAGGTTTAAGAAGTTTTAGGGGATCCTAAGGCATTTGGTCATAAAAAACTATAAGTGTGCAGTTTTATAGTGTCTACAATAGCCTCAATGCTAACATGTGCGGCTATGACATAAATAATATGGATATTGTGTTATATGTTTATAAACTACAAATGAGAGTTTTATAGTTAATGCCCAATACAAATGAGTTTACAATTGTGGTTGTTGGACATTATATATAAAACCTTCATTTGGATTGGGGTTAGTGATTAATATAATAATATTTGTTTCCTCCACTAGTTGGGCATACTATAATTGCTTGTTGAAACCTAATTTATTGAATCTAATTTAATATTATTTTAATCTCGTTTCACTTTAATCGTATACTACATGCAATATTTTTGTTTAATCATGACCTCTTTAATCCAAATCCAAAGGATAATCAAAATACAAACAATATAAGGATGTGGAAGGATTTATACTCCATACAAAATAGATGCAAAAATGAAGAATTGTGGGATTAGAAAAAAAAAAAAAAAAGAACCTTGTTTGGCCTGCTTGTCACGCCAATGGTTCCTATATGGATGTGATATTTGGGATAAAAATGTGTTTGGCTTAAAATGGAGACAAATAGAGAGAATACAAAAAATAAAATCACAAGCAACCTCAAAATCAAAGCATAAATTTCATATGATATTCTATTAGTTAAAACATGTGCTTTCCCATTGGAGGAATCAATAATGACTCGGATGCTAAGTTATTTAAAAAATACATAACATATGGAGACTCATCGATGGCCTAGAATGGTGATAATGGGAAAACATATCAAAAGGAAGAATACATGGATTAAACAAAAAACAAATGGATGAGTAAATAGGGAATTGATATGCAAGAGTGTCCAAAAACTAATGAGGTAATAAAAAAGTATTTGAGAGATAAATTCAAGATATCCATGTGGAATGAGGAAATAATATTTATTCAAAGAGTTTAATATCACATGTGACCATGATGAAAAGGCCTACATAGAATCATAAAGAAAGTAGAAGGTAAAATGTTGATGGCTCATTTAATAACTATATCTTATCATATTAGGTGTGAGACCAATAGGTGTACAATGCCTAAGGAGGACTGGGAAATGAAAATATGCATATTTCATGATAAGCAGGTGGTGGAGATAGAATAACACTTCATCATGAATTGTGAAGTCTATATTGGCATTTATATCAAGTACAACAACATAATAAGGATAGACAACTTGACTGACTTATTTGAAGGGGTGAGGTTAGACAAAACAAGTTTTTTTTATCAAGATCCATAGTAGAATATCCCACATCAAAAAATGATTCAAAATTTTGCAAGATTAATAAAGCATCCCTTGTGTCAAGTGGCGTCTTAGTGCAGAACAAAGTTTTTATAGCTCTTTGTCCTATAGAATGCTTGGTCTTGTGGATATTATTAGAATCATACATTCATTCATTTAAAATTTGCATATATACTTTTTCAAGATAATATAAGACTGAGTGGCAGGGATTAACATTTATGCGAAGTTTATGATTTCATGCCACGTGTAATTATCCTTATAAACTATGGACACCATCCCACATTGAAATACATTATATAAATTAACATGTCTACAAAGGCCTATGCACCTTAAAACTCAATTTTTGATGTTTGTTACTCCATGACTCTATTGGAGGGACATGTGTTCATTTAAAAGCCACATGATTTAAAGTATTGTTAACTCTATCATCATTATTTACTCTAGGATCAAATTAAGCCATGACCATTAAGACAAGGCCATGTATTAAAATATGACTGGTCACAATAAAACAACTGAGATGCATGGTAGAGGGTATTAACATCCACCCATCAAAAATAATAAAGGGATCACAAGTAAATAAAAGGGTCTGAGTTTTGTGATCTCTATCACCCTATGACTAAATCCACAAAGTTGAGTTTTAGAAATTTTGTGACTCTGTGACCATGAACCAATTATGGGCAGACATGTGTCTCACTATGAGTGGATGCTAGTAATTAAAATGAAGACTCTATTGTCATGTGACCTTTTGATGAGTAAAAATCTTGCCCTATGGAAGATCAGATACTCAATTATGACTCCACAAAATTTGATAAATAAATCCACATCACTAGTCCATAAAAATTGATGAAAAATGAAAAAATATATTGTGATCCTGAGGCTTCATGATTTTTCCACGTGGATAATGGAGATATCCCATTTACATAAAATTAAATTTGATGTTGGTCATTGTCCACCACCAAAAAATCCTCTTATGATGTGTAGTGACCAAATCCAAACACATGAAGTGTATAAAGTTAAGATTTAAGATTCTACAGTCCACATAATTGAACAAAGAATCACTATGATCTTTGACACCCCACGCTATGGTGATGAATGGAGAGACACCACATGTCTCAATAGAAGTGTCCATAGAGAATTAAATCCATGGATATGAGTTTTTAGATTTATGCAAGCCTGTGACTATGAACCAATTAAGGGTGGCCACATGTCTCACTATGAGTGTACAAAATTAAGGACAAGAAAATCTTATTTGCTTTTGAATTATGATGGTCAAGAAGCCTGCCACATGGAAGATTAGACAATCCATTCTAAGTCAAAAAAATTTCATGGGTAAATCCACATCACTAATATAAAAAAATCCACAACAAAATAAAATATATCCCATGATGTTGAGGCCTAGTGATGCTACCACGTGGACAATAGACATCTCTTATTCACACATTTAAATTTGATGACTATCACTACCCATCACAAAAAACCATAGAGTTAATACCATGGAGCATAAATGAATGAGCAAAATTAAAATTCACATAGGGATCTTACATATTTTAATTCTAATTCAATTCAACACACAATGACTATGCAAATTCAAATAAAATTTGAATTGAGATCACATATATCATTAATGAAATAATACATGACTTAGTGGTCAGACTTAATATTTATGCTAAATCTATGTTTGATCATTATATTTTAAATTGTCTCAGGACTGTTGTTTGAATAATCTATTTATGATTATGTCACTGTGGATTGGTAGATGGGTTACTATAAAAAAATACTATGTGTGTAAATGTTATTGGTGATCACAATGGCAATGGATGTATGAAATTTTGTTGTGGCCTCATCTATGAATAAATCATTATACATTTAAATAGTCTTAGGACTGCTCATTTATATTCCTTGTGTAATGGATAATGCATTAGATTCATTGAATCCAACCCTAGACCTTTTTTATGTTACAACTCATGTTGTCTTTGATTTCACCATGATTTATCAAGGAATGGTCCACGCAACAAGTCAAGATTGTTTTACAATCACAAAGTCCAATACAGACTCAGGTTTTGTTTTTCACTTTGAAATTTGTAGACCCATGATTTTATTTAATTGGATTTATTTTTTCTTTCTTATGTATTTCTCTGGTTACTCGAGACTAAGAAGTGACATGTGGATGCACATGATTTTCTCATAGTTACAAAGTGCCCTGAGATCACCGTCAATTCTAAATCACTTTCCATGAGGCTGTGGATCCATGATTTCATAAAATCTAACATAGTATTTTCATGGCTCTGCATATGCCCTACATAATAAACCAAGTGGCTTTGATTGATAAAGCATATATAAATTTTAAATGAATATTACAATCGAAATAAGAGAATATGTGGTAGATAATTATATGATATAGATTATGAAATCAAAAGTAATATTACAAATTATGTAGACACATTATATTTTCAAATCTAATTTATTATATCCATATGTTTACCTTTGAAAGGTCTCAGTGTGATCTGTATGTAACATGCAACACATAATAATTACATATTTGTTCACAGTTACCCAAAACCAATATTATTAAATATTAATTCAATAAAGCATTACTAAAAATTGTAGTCATAAAAAATTGTAACAAATATATAAATTCAAATATTTATGAAGTTTCCACCATTAAACAATAAAGCGAAAATAATAACTTGGCAGATATGGTTCAGGGAGTTCTACGAAACAAAAAAAATACTTTTATTGAAGATAGTACGAATACAATAACCAATATTTCAATCGAAGAGCTGCCATAAAACATGGCCATTTTGGAAGCTAACATGGAACGAGAAGGTACTGAAAAGGGCCCCGAAAATTTTTCAAAAAAATCTAAGCAACCTATTGAGAAATATTACCATAATTTTGTTTTGTCGTTATGTTGCACAAATTTATAATATTCACATATCATATTCCTTTTTTTTTAATTTTATTTTAAGGTGAGCGTCGAAACCTAATTGATGGGTTAGAAAAAGAAATTGTAATACTCCACATGACATCCCCTGACATAATTATGATGTCAAAATGAATACAAAATTAGAATTTTTTAAAAACAATTAATAGATAATATTTCAATATCAAAACATGTCTTTTATATACCTCAGAACGTGTAATGCAACAATCAATATTTTTAATAAAAGATTAAAAATATATTAAACTTTAAAATCAAGATACCTTATAACATTTTAATTAATTGGCTCTAATTATTTATCACAAACGAAAAATACCAATCTCAAAGCTTCTATGCATGGTATATAATCTTTAATCTACATTTTTATCTTTTCAAGGACATTATTATTATTATAATTTTTATATTTGATCACTATCCACATATTTTAAAATTAGTATAGTAGTGTAGTTGTTTCAAATGTGTAAGTTATATTAAAAGGGATGTAATTTTATTTTTAGTAAAATAAAATTTTGTAAATTAAAATAGTGTAAATCGACAATCGTACCTCACTCAAAATTCATGATCAATGACCCTATCTCATCTTTTATGTACAAAAAGTCAAGCAAAATTAATCTTATATTAGTGGAGGTAATGGTGAAAAATGAGATTGTGTGTTTCATCATACGATGTGGCAATGTGTTATGTAGAGAGGAGAAATTTTATTTTACAAAAAACTTGAGCTATGGCAAAGTGGTGGGAAAAGGAAAGGTCATAAAAAATATGCATGTGATGGAAGATTTTACAATAAGTTAGATAGTGATAGTAAGGGGCAATGATAGGTTATTTTCAATGATGGACTTGAAGAACCCGAGCATATACACTAACATATCATATTTGTAAATTCCATTTGTATCTTATACCAAACTATTTAAGGTACCCAATACATAATTCAAACAAGGGTCATCTCAATAAAAATAGATGTTACATATCAAATGGCTACTATAAAACATAGAGAATATACTACATGTCAATTGAGACAAGTCTAAAATTAATTAGATAAAAATTCTAATTGCTTTAACTATATAAAACCTAGTTAGATGAATCTTAAATCAATTAGATAAAATATGGAAATAATTTATTCAATGAAAGATGCCTCGTTTATAATCTAATCGATCGATGTAGAATGCCATATGAAAATAGACACAGATATATATTTTTTCATTCTTATTCTCAATAATACTAACAAAAAATATTGTATTTGTAACAATAGTGCACATTTATCTTTATTTGGTGATTGGAAGAAAGGTAAAATAGTTGTTAGGTCCACAAGTGCTACCAAATTTTGGGTAATTTTTTAGACGTGAGTTCAAATCCCCACCAATCGATGCATACTCTCTCCAAGTGCTATCCTGACTTGATGCTTCCTCTATAGAAATTTTAATTGTCATATTAAAGAGTGTAAGTTAAGCGGGAAGAGATGTAATTTTATGTTTTGGTAAAGTGGGTTTTGTAAAGTGTAAGAGTGTAAATTGGTAGTTGTTCCTCATTGGAAATCCATGACTATCGACCCCATCTCACCTTTGTGTATGATGTGTTGAGAAAAAATAATATGATATTCATTTTAATAATCTTATAATATATAAGATATTAAATAATAATATTATTATGATATATTATATTATTATTATCTAATATTTATTACAATATATAATATTATATTGTTAACTACAATATTATATTATATTAATATAATATGATATATAAATCTATCAATATACTATTAATATATAATAAATTACTATCATTATATATTAATATATAATTATAGTATATATTACATGATACTAATATAACATAATGTTATTAATTACCTAATACATGATCAAAATAGGGGTCATCTCAATGAAAATAGGGGTCATATAATTAAAAGCTACTTTAAAAAGGACTACTCATCAATTTTGGTGATTAAATAGAAGGAAGTATGAAAAGGAGTGGATGGCATGAAAGATATGAATGTAGACAATGAGAGTGGTTTTATTTCAAACTTTTCAAATAGTTCGGTTAGCTACCTTCAATATGCTTCCACATTTTGCATAGATGTCTATTAGGGCATTTAAAACTATGATGTCTGACAAATATCCCATCTCAATTATCATTTGATAGATGTCCATATCATGTTCCAAAGATCCCAATGTAGCATTGCCTTAGAGGATATTGGCAAAGGTTTTGTAGTTTGGATTCAAACCTTCCAATTTCAGTTTTTTAAATTCCTTTTAAGGCCTTTTGTATAAACCCAATTTGTGTATATATTGTTATAATGGAATTTCATGAGATGACATCTTTGATTTTTAACTTAATCATTTACATTCATTTTCTATGACCTTTAACTAATTTTTATAAATGTTTTAAAGAGTCAAAATCTTGATATTTTATTTGATCGTGGAGAATAATGATTGTATGATGCATGGATTTTGTAAAAGGAGAACAACAGTATGAGGAGAAAGATATGTGTTCTCTATGTGCTGACAACAACTTAGAAAAATGCCTCAACAATGTTGTGAAGGTAGACTCGGGCACATATTTGATTGTTAAAGGCCCAAATTTTATTTTGAAAAACTGGTGATATCTATGACAACCCTATCAGTGTAGGATTTTTTACACTATGTGGTTTTACCTACATGGTCTATTTAGCTTGCTTAGGTTAATAATAGGTCATTAGGTAAAATGTAGTTGAAGTCATTTTCTAATTGTGAGTTAAGTTAATTATCTTTTTGAGTGACCTAATTCCTCACTATATAATGTACCTTCCTATATAATTTTTGTATAATGATGTTAATACAATTTTTTGGTTGTGAAGACAACCTTATTCCATTTTTTAGTTGTTCTTCAGATTTCACTACTCCATACAAGTATAGTTTTGTGTATTCATTCCTATCTAGGCCAATCCTTGATTGTGGCCCACTCCAACATGGTATCAAATATTGTTTGGTAGTTGAATGCCATGACCTCTTTTGTGGGATATAGAATTATATCTCATTCAATATCTTTTCATTGATTTTGATTTTCTAAGGTTTAGTGGGGTTTCTAAAAAATCCATGTAAAACTGCATGTCCAGAGTCTCAAAGTTAAAATTGGACAACATCATTATATTTATAAGGTGGAAAATCCATAATAATGACTGTAAATATTACATCATCTTGTGATAGTCATTTTTTTACTATTTTTTAGGGTTTCAAGGCCATTTTTTTAATTACACAAAAAATTGTACATTTAGTGGCTTTGAGGGAAAATTATTTCTGGGTTTGGAAAGAAATCAAGAGGGTTTTTTCTATTTTTTTGGAAGTCACATAATTTTTTTTGAAGGTTTGCACAACTTCATAGAATTTTTAACCCTTGTAATTAATTTTGGGTGGTTGCATGCACACTCATCAGATCTCAATAACCCTATTATAAACACCATCAGAGCCCTATAACCCTACCAACAACACCATTATATCTTGATAACCCTATCAATAACACCATTAGAACCTAAAAAACCTACCAAAAATACCACTAGAACCTAATATTATTACCAATAACACTATTGAACTCTAATAGTCATGCGCATAAATTCTCAATACCTTTTCAGGGTTATTTATAACCTTTGCAGACTTTGATGACCTTGCTAAAAATAGCAATAGACTTTGACCCCCTTATACACACCACTATTGGACTCCAACAATTGTGTGTGCATAGTCAATGGAGTTTGACGCCTGTACATGTAGATTATGTGAAATTCAAACCCTATATGAGCATGTTTCCATCTATTTTGACCATTTTAAACGTTGTGATGGATATGAGGAATTAAACTTTAAACCAGTGTAGTGTGATAATATTCATTTGAAAAGTAGAGGTGTTTTTTTTGGCTAATATCACTCCCACATCAATCAAAAAGGGAAGGGAGATGACTCACAAAAGGTCTTACATCCTTGGTAATATGGTATGGTCACATGAAGGAGGATTTAATTTAGATTCTTACTAGTGGGGAATTACCCTTAACACCCAACACAAACTTTTTCACACCCAATTTTTTTCAAAATTTTAGAAGTGGATATTTCCTTTGCCATCCAAAATATCAAACACACATTAATTTTAGCTTGTTGCTCCTTTTATGGTGTGATTTTCAAAAAAAGTGTGATTTTTTTTAGATCTATGCATTAGTACTATTTTCATACCTTATAAATTTAAACCTATGCATATTCAAGTGGGTTACACATCCTATTATTTCATCACACATAATTCAACACATATTTACTTACTATAAGTGACTAATCTCTAGTTCTGGTTCTTAAAACATTTAACTATCACAAGTAGAAATTCAAAATTCAAATCCTCTTGAGGAGTAAAGGATTACAACATATCAATATGGGTAAAAAATATAATTGACACTTGAAGTAGAGAAGATGAAGCACTACAATAGAAGTGATAAAGCATATGGTCTTTTATGCTTATCTATGTCTCCCTATTTGTTCTTTCATATTATATTTTCTACTACTCTAAATAAAGAGTGGACCATATTGGCAACACTCTTTGGGAAGCATAACATCATGAGATGTCATGAGTTGGAACATGAGCTCATCATTTTGAGCCCAAATAAATTTGATAATATATAGGACTTCTTCATAAATTTCAAATCACTTAGGTTATAGTTGAAAATGTGAAACATTGACAAAAGTATGATCAATTTAATCTTTCCATCCTTGACGAATTGAGTTTCAACTATTATGTCTTTGTTTATACTTTTCACGCCACCAAGTGTGCTCTTAGAGATACATGGAATATGTCATCCTTGGATGACTTTGTTACTGACTTAAATTGGGAGCAATAATTGAGCTTATTTAGATGGGTACACAAAAGTAATATAAATTGAATGCCTAAGTTATGAGTCACAACAAACAAAAGGCTTATGATATTAAGGAGAAGAATCAAAATAAGGATGCAGATTAAAGAGAGGGTAAAAAATTTGATGCTAAGTCCAAATCATCAACAGAGTCCTCCTCTTCAAATGGGAAACCTAAAAGGGAGCCATTTACATGTGCCTACTATAATAAATCTAGGTAAGATGAACCCAGATGCATGAAGAAGCAGATTGACCAACTGACTAAGATGCTCAAGAAGCAAAATATCAATGTTCTTGATTCTTCCAATCAAATTTCATCAGCACAAGAGTCTTCTAAGGCCAAAGATATTAAAAAAGGAAAATATAAGGTCAAATCACTTGTTTTAGTTTCATATCAGTCTTCCACATGGGTTATTGATTTTTGTGTTTTGCACCACATGGATTCATCACATGTTATGATATCATCCTTGGAACCTTGTTATATCCCTTCCATATTGTTGGGTGACTATACTTTTATAGAAGTTAGTGGTAGAGGATTTGTTGAAGTGAATGATGGGACATTTCATGAAGTTCTTTATCTTCTCTCTTTATCTACAAATACCTAATATGTTTATTATATCACTCACATCAATTCAATCAAGAGAGTTGAGTTCACACCCAATTCCATGGTTATTAAGGAATTAGATAGTGACTATATATTTGCATTTGGGAAAGAAGATCTCTATATAGATTGTATACTTTATCATATTTTTCTCATCATCAACCCTCTACTTCATTACTCACTCACTCATATGGAGTGAATAAATTATGGCATGAATGATTTAATGATCTCAACTATTTCTACCTAGAGAAACTTAGTTGTCAATACATGTTTTCAAGGTTTCCATGAGTTAAGTTTTTTGATGGATTTTTTGAGGGTTGCATACTTGGTAACCATCTTGAAGATAAGTATGATAAGGACAAATCACAAAGATCTAAACAAATAATGAATCTTTTCTATAATGACATTATTGGTCCATTTATAAAACATTCATTCAACAAGACTAAATACATGCTTACTTTCATCGATGAATTTTTGAGGTATACTTAGTTGTATTTTCTTAAGAATAAATCATAGGTCTTTGACCATTTTTAGGACTTGAAGGTTCTTTTATAAAAATATTTAGGTAAAGTCATCAAAATTTTATGCATCAATAATGGTGGTGAGTATATCAATAATCATTTTGAGCAATTTTGTACTTCAAAGAGGATTGAAATATAACATATAGTTCCACATATTAATTATAAAAATGGTGTTTCAAAGCACATGAACAAGTCCTTGAAGGAAATGGCACCAACTGTATTCTACATTCTAAGACTCTTGCACCTCAATATTGGGTTGCGGCCATCAACTATGCTTGTTATATCTATAACTGAGTTCCTCATAAAGCATTGAATAAAGTCACTCCTTTTGAATATTTGAGTGGTCAAAAGCCCATAGTAAAGTAATTTAAAGTGTTTGGATCTCTTACTATGTTCCAGATTCTAAAGAATAAATACAAGGTAATAAAAACCTCAGAGTTAACCTTACATATTCATTAGATATATTGAGGGTGTTAATGGATATAATCTTATCCATCCAACCACTCATGATTTATTCATTGTGAGAAGTGTTCATTTTTAAGAGAGTCCTTCAAACTCCACACTTGACACCTTTCCTTATTACTTACATGCACTAGATTTGATGATAGTTTTGATTATTTAGATATGCTTGAAAAACTTCCTAATGATACATATTCTTATTATAGTTTTTATGATGAGATTAGTGATGATTATTCACCTCCTTCTCTTATAATATATTCAAAAGATGAGGAATATCCTCCTAACTCTATTAGCATTGGTACTCTTTGGGATAGATTGACAATGCAAAGTGCTAGCCAATGGGTTGGGGATCCATCAAATAATAGATAAACCCATTCACAATTCTAGAATGCCCCACATGATTTAATTACTTATGTTTATGATCCACAATAATTTTTAGAGGCATCAATCATTCTTGAGTGGGATATTGCTTTGGAAGAGGAGTATGGTTCCTTGCAAAGGAACAACACCTAGGATTTAGTCCCACTTCTTAAAGGAATAAAAATTGTTCAATATAGGTGGATCTACTGAACAAATTTTTTATCAAATGGGTTTGTAGACAAGTTTAAATCATGTTAGAAAATGGTTTATACATGGAGAAACTATATTGAGATGTTTTCCCCAATTTCCAATATGAACTCAATTCGACTCACTCTCACCATTGACAAAACACATCATTGGGATGTTCATCATATGGATGTGAAGAGTGTCTTTATTCATGGTGACCTCAAAAAAGAATTAAACATTATGCAACCAAAAGGATTTATGAAAGATTCATCCTTATTTTTTAAACTTTGAAAATCTATATAAGGCCTCAAACAAGCTCCTCAAGCTTGGTATGCTAAGATATAATCCTTTATTATTTTGGTTTGGTTTACTAAATGACATTTTTATCTAAAAGTATACATTTTATGATAGGATGATTCACTTTTGATGCTAGTTATCTATGTGGATGACCTATTGATCACAAGGAGATATTCATCCACCATCATAGAAGTGAAAACTATTTTGTCTGATAGGTTTTCAATTATTGACTTTGGATTATTGAATTACTTCCTTGGGGTTCAAATTTTTCAGTCTGACTCTAAGATCACTATTGCACAATCTTAGTATGCTCTTAATTTATTTGCACAGTTTAACATAGCTGACTGTAAGCCAACTCTGAATTCCTTTCTATCTAGTGTGAAGCTTGAGGTTGATTTTCCATCTCCTTTGGTTTATTCTACCATATATCAACAATTTTTGGTAGTTTCATCTACCTTATGCACAATAAAATTGATATTTCATATACAATGGGCATGGTATCTATATTTATGAATGAACCACTTGAGCTGCACTAAAAAGTAGATAATAAGATTTTCCACTACATTTAGGGTACTCATAATTTCTAGATTCATTATGGATCATGCACTGACATTGACTTGATTGGTCATATAGATTTAGATTGGGATGGCAATATTCAAAATTAGAAGTTTACATTAATATACATTTTCATCTTAGTTTAGGCCTGATTAATTGTTCAATCAAGAAGAATATTATTATCTATTTATCTTGTACTAGGAAAAAATATAGAGTTGTTAATGTTGCCACTAAGCCTATTTTGCTTTAGGGGATTCTCATTGAGTTCGACATCTAGTTTTGATGACCAAAAATCATCTTCTATGACAACCAATACACAATCTAGATTTGTAGGAATCCATTCCTTCATCAATGGACCAAACATATCAAGATTCACATGTATTTCATTTAAGATTTCTTCCATGATCAAGTCATTGATCTCTACTACATACAAATAATGGAATAAATTATTGATATATTCACCAAACCCTTCACTAAGAGCATCTTAATTTGTGGGTTCTTCTCATGGTTTAGGCATCTTTGACTTCTTCTCCTCTAGGGGATCATCTCTATGTACTTGCGTTCCTCATTAGTCCTTTGTGTCAGAACCTAAGTCTTCTACCCACCTAATCTATGCTTAAGGGGGGTGTTATTGTAGTTTTTTCCCACTATGTGTTTTTGCCTACACGGTCTAAATAGATTCCTTAGGTTAATAATAGGTTATTAATGGAAACATAATTTAAGTCATTTTCTAATTGTGAGTTGAGTTAATTACCTTTTTGGGTGACCTAATTACTCACTATATAATGTACCTTGTTATGTATGTTTTAGATAATGAATCTAATAAAAAAAATGTTGTGAAGGCAAACTTATTTTATTTTTGAGTTGTTCTTTAGATTTCACTACCACATATCAGTACAACTTCATGCATTCAATCATATCTATAATGATCCCCAATTATGTCCCACTCTAATAAAATATACAAGTAGCAGGAATATAATGAGATGTTAGATGAATCTTTGGTGAGTTCCTCACCATGAAAATTACTCTGACATAATAAATTAGTTTCTTGTTATACTTGATCAAAGGATAACATGTCTATATTGATCTTAAGTTTATCCATTTCATACATATGCCTCAATATGTTTGATCAATATACATGCCTTTCACCTAAAACTTAGTTTCCCTTATGGGATCAAACTAACCTATAATAACTAAGGCGTTGGAAAACCACCACCACTATATTGGTGAATCAAACAAACTATGCCAATTTTTTCTTTCTTTCTTATAAAAAAATCTAAGACACAATCATATGGTGGATCGACTACTATCCCCCTTGGGAATACCCTAAAAATAAGGGCATGTACACTACTAACTTAAGGGTCAATGAGAAATCTTATACCACAAAGAGTTATAGGCCATTAACCTATAGTATTTCTAGGGATATGTGTGGCTAATATGTGTCCTACATTACCTTTTATCTTATATTGTCACATTTCTCTATGTTCTCATATTATTATTAGGGTCAACCTATGGAGTAACTTGTTTAACTCTAAAATGATCACTAGTCTTGTGGAGGACCTATATTTAAATTAAAGAGGTATATAAAAATTAAATTTCACAAGGGTGATAATACGATAAATAGTAGGCTAATTAGATATTAAACTCAGATATAGACATATGATTAACTCATACAACTGAGATAGTCTAAATATGGAAAGTACAACTAAGTTGTGTATATAGATGACATAAAAAAATAAATTACTTAGTTGATTATAATGTTATAAGAGTTTTAGATATATAATAAGCATAAATTAGACTAGAAGATGATTTTGGAACATTCTTTTTGTTATGGAAATTCAACTTCTGGAGTCTAAGACACTAATGTCAACCTAGGATGATTGAATAAATGTTATTGTTTATGTTTGACACAAATATCCTATATAGATTACTTATTAAAACCAAATTTGACCACATAGATGCTTCTAGGATTATCTTCACCTTCATTTTGGTGCATTCATATTTGATTCATGGACTATCACTCCTTGTGAAATGGCAAAACCCTAGTTCTCTATCTCCATAGTGAAATTGGGGGAAAATGTGTTAGTGAGAACACAATGTCAAGCTATCCCAAAGACCCCATAATTAATGGGCACTACCTACATAACTAATACTATATAAGAGGGCCTTAGAATTAGGTAGTTATCCCCCATGTGTTGGGTTATGTGTGAATCATGTAATGTGTGTAAAGTAAGTACAATAATGACCTAGCTTGTAAGTTGGAAAAATGAGATCTTGGGTTACTCCTTTAGTAATTTAGACTTGTAGATGTGCTTGTACCTATGACTAGTTTAGAAATAAGGAATATTTGATCAATTTAATGATTTATAGAGTTATTTTGATAAGTTTCCTTGCTCTCTTTGGTCTCTTATAAGTGAATAATGATTGAGGGTTGATATTGTATTTATATCAATCCTATTAGGAGATAACTAACATTAAATCACTTCAACCAACCATTAGAATATGATTAATCTAAAAAATACATGACTTTAAGTAATTTAACACTTTCATCAAGAAATTAAAATAATGTCGATACTACTATATATCTCAAACGTTAGTGTTTAGAGAGCAAAGAAGTATGAACATGCTCAAAACTTACATATGTGGAAGATAAGTACATTTTAAGCATTTAGGTCAAGATAGAATGTTTATGTCATCAACACAAGACTCTTTAGACTAAGAGATAGGAAAATGGGCATAATAACAATATTTATCCATAGTAATGTGCTATATAATCATAAAATTGTGTGTACATTTCCCCCCTTAATATAGTAATGAAATTACTAGTTTAAAGGAAATGAATGTGTACTTGGGTGTGTGTTCACACCTTGTCTTTTTATGTGCCAAACATGAGTAATTTACTAGTGATTGACATCCAACCAAGATCATTATATAATTCAAAATCAATACATATAATTTTTAATTGAAAGTACTTGAAAAGATTGAAATTGAAAGAGTACGTTTTAGTAGTACACATGTATGTCAATGTAACTGTCATGCCTATTGGTGAGTTAATTTGAAAATATGTATCATTGTAAGGCTTTGAAACTAAGATTAGGAAAAATATATTTAAATATTTAAATTTCACATATTCAAGGAGATAAATAAATAAAGAGAGAGAGCTTGGAAGTCCCATGCCCCTAATCTTGGATAAACTTTGAGTTGCCACCTAGTAGTTGAGATTAGCTCAACTGTGAAACCCAATGCTACTTATAACTTGGTGAGTTGGGATGATATAATTAATTTAACATTAAAAATTTTAAATATTTAGTTATTTAATCACTACAACCATGCAAAAAATCAAACCAAATACTACAGTAGATTGTCCCAATAAAATTCCATAAAAGTGATATCAATATCAGTACATGAAAGAGTTTTGAAATTTGAAACTAATTTTGATTTTTCAATATTAGGCACATGTTTCATAACATATGTACCTTATATATGTATCATGGTGAAACTATGTACATAAATATTACCAATGTAAATAATGTTTCCATGACTATGAATCTAAATCATATAACTATGTAGTTTGGCCAATTCATAAAACTATGTAAGTGTGGATAACATGCTTCCAAATCATGTCACCACTATACATGGATAAATATGAAACTAGTATAAGTATCAATATGGATAACATGTTTTAAAAGAATGCCCCCACTATAAACTAGAGATATTGGATACTGAATAAGTGTGGAGAACATGCTTCCAAAGCATGCCACTAATGAATCTAAAAGTTGTGAATGTTTGTAGAAGTATGCCCATATGACATGTCCCAAATGAATCTTAAACTCTACTGAGTGTGGATAACATGATTCCTAATCATTCCCCTACTGATATTCTCCCCATTAACATGAGGGAAATATAGGAATTGGTAGTTACCTCACCTCAAAATGGTAAGACAATAGTATAATCTATGAATGTAACCATGTAGTATGTGTGTCTAGGTAGATATAGAATTAAAATGTGTAGAACTAATGTGATCACATGAATTCCTAAGATGCATGATAAAGATCATATAAATGTCAAAGTAGCAATAGTACAATCTCAACAAGTAAACAAGAACACATATAAGAGCACTCAAAAGCAAGTCAAAACACAATGGTACAAGGAGACCATAAAAAAGGGGAATGTTCAAATGATATTTAATAAAAGGGATGTGACTTAGTCAAATATACATAAAATTAAGTATGACATATTAAAATTTCCATACAACAAACAATGACATGATGCAAATGTCAAATAAAATATACATATGAATGGGGGTCTCAAACAAAGGAGCATATTCAAATGTTCTTGCAAGAAAGATAATATAAAGGCAAGATACTCAAGGAAGTGCATAAAGGAAAGAATAAGCAATAAACATAAACATCTCATAATAACCCATGGATCAAATGTGTTAGAAAACAATGTCAAGTACATAGCATATCGAGTACCTTGTGTAAGATATAATCATGGATGAAGGCATGTGTAAGTACAAATCTAAGCACAAACAGAAAATGAAATGTGATCATGGAATGGTAGAACCTATACATTTTTTGATCATATAAGGTGGATTCCCCCAATGTCCTAGTGGCATGAGTAGAGGAAAAGCCAAACAATTGAAATAGAAAAGTATCATTTATATGTATATGCCAAATCACACTTCAAGTAGAAAGTATGAAAAATGTGTGTATGTATAAGTACCTAAATATGACATCCATCAATATGAAACTAGCACACAGATGCCAAGGGTTCATTATAACATGTAGGTGCCAAATATGTTTTTGTATTTTTGAATGTTTTTATTTTTTTGGTATTCTCAAAAGTGACAGATCATCCTATGATGCCATCCAATGGATGGTCATAAATATCTCCCCACTATGAGTATGCTATAATAATTAATTTTAGTCACCAATGAGCTTGTGTGGATGTAATATCTATCATTGTAGTATCTATAATGCTCTGTGTATGTAAAATATGATTCTTTTTTTGGGTCTGTAATCAAATTAACTTCTTTGAGATCAACTATGAATCTTCATCACTCCATGTGACTAGTTATTAACAAATCACCAAGGTTTGTTATGATTCTACCTTTATTTTTCAAGATTCCACCTCCCTCAACATGAAGTTTCATGCATCAAAATATATTGATATATAATCTATAAATAAATATAGACCTAAAAATTATAATAGAATCTAGCTTAATCATGAATCCTTTTTAAGAGACCAATTATTATTGGTGCTATGGTATTAGGTGTATCAAATTTCCATTATCAATATGCTCTAGTTTTTATTCTTTAGAAATATATTATACTATTTTATTTCTTTATATATCTCAAATGGGTTACTTTAAAATAATTGAACCCATATAATTATTGATTCTAACATAGATAAATTTAATAATAATATTTCCTTCCTTCAGTAATTTTCATTCAAAGGACAACCATTCACAATTACAAAATCAAGGAGGTAAGGAGTATCTCTTATTATATCAAGATACACAACTTAAAAGGAGTTATTATTTTTAAATCTAATAAGAGAGAAAATTACCATCGGTATTTAATAGGTATGAACTACCACCAAATGTGACATGATTTATAAATACCACATGTATCTATTGAATATACATACACTTCGATCCATGAATGAATAACACATAGATTTTTTAATTAACCCTATTATAATATATGATATCTATAATAGAGCATGCACATTCATGAGATCAAACTATGAATATGTTTCAATTGTATCAATACCCCTTGATATTATAAAATGGAAATAGGTTTTCTTTGTCACATTGAAACAAATTCCACTATCATTTATAGTCATGGAAATAAAACATACACAGTGGTCTTCTTGATTTCAAGGGAGGTATTCAAATGTTTTCATAAAATTTTCCTAATACATTTTTCAATTCTCTTAAATTTAAGCATGGCTTCCAATGAAGCTACATTGGATCTAAATGGTTACCCAATGTTGCTTAGTAAATTTATATATCAATATTGTTTCATAAACACCTCTTACCTTTATTTTTAGTGTAGTGAGACAAAAATATTTCATTTCAATATGCCATTGTAGATTTATTTCCATTCAAAAACACTACATCATAGTCATAATTATGCATAGTATTGGTTTTTATGGCTTGGTTGAGTTTTAATAGGGTTTTACCATTTTTTAAGCCAATATATTATCATAAATATGAAATTATAATGTCATATGAAATTAATAAAATAAAATAATTTAAGTTATTGTTTATATGATCAATATTATGATAGGGGAATCATAGTTGCATGTTCATACCCAATTATTAGTCATTGTAACAGTCTTCAAACATCAAATAGATAAGCAAGGTGGTTATAACATGAGCCCAATTTCCCATTATTTAGATTACATTAGAGTCTCTAAATGTTTTGTTTTATCTCCATACATACATAAGTAGTTTTTTTATTATCCAAAATGACTTTTTTAATCAAGACACATAATGTGATGTAATTTTACTTCTATCCTTAGCTAGAATGGGTGAAATATCGTAAAGTGCATTCTAAGAAAACTTAACCATTCTGTGGGTGAACTAAATAGAGAAAAATCAATTTACTTAAAAATTCATCAAGTATAAAAACTTGTAACAACCAATATTTATACAATCATGAAGCTATCTATCCATAGAAAGTGTAACTATAGGACTTATGTCTTTTGACCCAAACCATTATTACACTTCTCATTATTTTCCCAAAGGAAAACACATTTTACTAATAAATTTTGTAGTATGTCACAATATGTATTAGATTAAAATGATTAACACCTCAAGCTTTATATATTGGGGATATTCCATTAAACAACAATATAATTTCCAAATTTCCCAAGATAAATGATATGTAACCTTATACCCATATTATCAATGCAGTACTCAAATTAAGAGGTAAGTATACTCAAAGGAGTTTTCAGACCTCCATATAGTCCATGGATCTTATCCTCAAGGTAAAACTAAACATATAATCAAATTTTACAAGTTTGCATGAAGTGCTTCCATACCAAGGTATATCTGCTAATTAGGTGCCTCTATATGCAAATTACTAGGGTATCTAAAGTTTTTAATTAAATCCATCAATGTACCTTTAATTTTAGCTAACATGGATTATAATAATACCAAAACAAATATTTCTAGGCACTTTGTTGCATCCATCATTAATTTAGATCATCAATTTCATATGATGCAACATTTCATATTTATTCTAATTCATGCATTACTAAAATAATAATTACCACTCCTAATTATTTATTTTATGCATATGTTACTTGTTAGGCATAACTGTTTAGGGTTTAAGTTCAAGTAATGCAGCTTTTAATTAGGGATAGAAGATATCAACTCCAATTAATTCATATTTGAATGATGTTTTACTACCCCCATGTATGGTGTATAAGCCAGTCCTTATTGAATCACAAGATGTAAGTATATAATTGAAATCTTAGTCTTATTTTGTTCCCTTGTTTACAGTTTTAATAATTCATCCAAAGGCCTGTCAGAGGTTTTTAATATTTTTTTATCCTCATTATCTTGTATCTGAAAACATATTTTCTCAAAAATACATAACTAATAAGCATGAATAAGCACATTAGGCTTAGAATTGAACCTAAGATCTGATACCATAATGTAATGACCCCTCTAGTTGGATACCAAGAAAATATCCCATTTTTTATATTCACTTCCAACTATCCTTTGGAATGTTCCTTAACTAATCACAATTCATCATGTTTATAAATAAACTATTGAAACTAATTTAAATGAAAACACAAAATTGAAAATTAGTTTTATTGTTCCTAAATATCCATAATGTCAGATAAAATTCAACAATTCTTCCAAATTAATTCATTGTAATATCATAGTACATAGTTCCCTAAACATTCATTCTTCTCTCAATTCCACATAAATATCCAACTATGATAAAGAGATAAATCCTTCAAAATAAATATTCTTATTCAGTTATTTTCAAAAGTACAAATCTAAAATCAATTTTCATTCTATACCAACCTCCTAGTTACATAAAAAATCATAAATATCATAATTACATCATTTTAAAGTAATAAATTTGAGAATACATATTTTCCATAAAATATAAAAATAAAATGCAATTTTATGTTCACAACATGTATACATAATCAACATGTTTTTCTCAATATGAACATTGAGAATGTAGGATATATAAGAAGCAAAAGGGGGAGAGTATCATAGATGGATTTATTTCCAACCACATAGTATTTTAGATCCCACCCACACCTCTCAACCACTAAAAGTGGCCCTACCCTTTACAAGAATGATAAATACAAATATAATGAAAATAAATATGATAATGTGTATATAGGTCAATACTATAGCTAACTCCATGCCAAACAAAGCAAGTATAATAGTGAACTGGAAGAGGAATTTATGCTTTCTTAATGTATGCAAAAAATAGAGAATAAATCATTCCTACTAGATAAACTAGGTATACATTTACTATGGCCATAGAAATAGAATTAATGAGTCCATTTATCATATCTAAAATAAATAATTCACTATGAGTTAATGTGAGACTAAAGATTTCCACAATCACTTATTAATCACACCCATAAGTCCACAACTTAGTACCTAGGTTTCCCTAACCTACCATTCCTAATAATAACTTAGAACCAGTGAAGTTAATAAAAATAAATAAAAACGGTCTCTAAAACATGTGTGAGGGATAACATATCATGTAAGTGCCCCATACCACTTGTGTGAGATGATATCTAACTCACACTTTTTTAAAGATCACATGAGAAATTAATAGTCTCAAGAATTTTTGGTATAAAAATTGTCCAAAATTTATTTAATCATTTAAAAAATAACTGTATAAATGCCACACATAATATCTTTAAGTCAACAAGCTACTTAGCCTTGTTTTTTATATAGATGTAAATTAAAACAAAATTTAATAGAATTTTTTCTAAGGAAAATTACGTGATTTTTAGTTTTTGTTTCAATTTCATAGTTGTAAGGATTAGTAATGTTACACAAGATTTTAGCTACCAAGAATATATTTTATGATGATTATGGTTTGGTAAAAATATTTAGAGGGTGAAGTAATACCATCTCTCCTGATTTTAATTTTTACAATATCTCTATCTTCACATATTATCATATTCATATTTATAGCCATACTCCCACTTTATATTTAATTCATTTACATAATTCAAGACATTACAAGTTTCATATTATTCCTAGAAGTCTAAGGTCACATTTACTCCTTTAAATCATTTGATGCATATTACAAAATTGTCACACTATTTAATTATCTCACTAAGACTTTAAAATTTCACCAAATTTTCACATTTTATGCTTTTTATACCATATATTATTTATTTTCATATCTCTAAATTACAACATCATGATTATAATGCTTAATTTTATTTCACAACTAATGTATGAATATTACTACTCACCATGGCACTACATTTAAACTAACAATTGTCACAAAATTAACATTTCTCAAACTAGTGCAGTCTAAGAAATGTTAAGTAGTTGTAGCCAACACTTAACATGTGAGCTCTAAACTATCCACATATTCATAAGATGAAAAACTAGACTCACAACTTGATTTCCATCTTCATGGTTGATAACTAGGCATGGATTTCCTAGAAAGCCTACAACCTTGAATTGTATCCTACTAATGTATGTTTTATAATTTAAATTTGTGTAAAGCAAGTGAGAGGTGACAAAATGTGGGAAGATATTTTGACATATTTAGAGGGTTTGAATAAAATATTTTCCATATTTTGAAGAAAGTAATTAAGGAGAGATTAGTTTGGGGAATAGGATTAATTAATAACATGAGTCATCTTAATTAGGATTTTGTTCAAATATAAAACATTGGTCAGTAGGTCTCGAATAATGAAATGAGCCATACGAAGCATTAAATGTCTTTAGGATTTTAGGGTTTCTTCCCCATATGTCACATCATAGATATATCACAGATATAGGTGGGATTAATTTTATTTTGTCAACACATTTATTGTGTTGAGTTAGGTTGACATTCCACCCTTTAGGTGACACTTATATTAATTTATTAAATGGATTACACCACCATTTATATATCTTTTAATTTAGGAATAAGTGGTGGGATCCTAAGAAGCAATAACTTTAAAACAAGCTTAAAATTTTGTCCTAAAGGTCTACCACAAGGTATTAATTCTGACCCTTACACTACTTTACCAGATGTGGTTTTGTATTTACTTGAGTTTGATAAGGATTGAAATTATTTTAAAAATTTTACCATGGTTGCTTATTTTGTGGGTCAATTCCACCTGGAGAGCATGTTAAATTAGTGGGTTCATAACCATTTTCAAGGTCATGGCATGAAACTAGAAGGAGTCCAAAACCACACCAAGGGTTTCTTCCTATTTCAATTTACTGACCTTAAACACATAAAATATATCATAAACCATGGCCCTTGGTTTATTCATAACACATTCGTTATTTTCTCCCATTGGACTTGATATTTTCATGGTTCAGAACTAGATAAACTTAAAATTCCAATGTGGATATAATTTATGAGCTTGCCTCTTCCTCTATGATTTTTTTTTTAAATATCTTATTAAGCCTATGAGATGATTCATTTTCCATGAACAACCAAGGTTTTGTGCAGCCTTCCCCTAGACAAGTGTTTGTGTGGAAATAAACCTAGCTAAAGATATTAAGGACTCCATCGAGATTCAAGTTGGCAATAATCAGTTTACACAATGAGTGATCTATATTAACCTCAAGAATACTTATTTTTGGTGCCAGGATTAGGACCATAAGATTAGTGAATCCCATATGATGTTCCCAACTCCTCTTATTCATCAATAAAAGAATGGATCTGACTCAAAAACCCATAATGGGAAATCTAATGGGTGGAAATAAATCTCTCATAGGAAAAATAATGTGTCCTAAAATAATGCCAAAACCAAGCCTATTGTTGATAGACCCATATGAGGCTTGAATTCATTGATTTATGTTGGAAATATTCCCATTCGTATGTAAGTTAAATCCCCACCTCATATTTATGTATCACCTTAAGCAGTTGACCACTTTGTCTCCTCTTTGGCACCTAATCCTATGGCTCTATCTTCACAACCCCCTTTAGGGGCAACACAATAAAACTTTGAGTTGAGTCTCATGTCTCTCAACCATAAGAATATTTTGAATCTCTCTCGTATCCCATCATCTTAATCAAATGATAATTATGTGCCAAATAAAAGGTAACCTTTTAATCTTTGAGACTTTTCCATACCTATCTCCACTTTCAACCAATTTTCAACTGTCTCGGGCCTTATAGAGGAAAATGATATGAACCTATATGTTTCACAATGATATTTTATTCTTGGAATATAATAGGTCTCATAGATCTGACACATAAGTATATGGTCTAGAACAATTGTCTAAATTTCTCAAAAATGAAAACTTTTTCCATGCAAGAAGTCAAAATGTTTTATTTTCTCCTTTAGACTATTGATTACTCTATTTATCATATGGCCCTATTTCAAGATACCTTTCATGAGCTCAGCCATGGAGGGGTGGTCACTATTTTTGTTCTTGAATTGTCCCAAAATATTATTTCTTAGGTGTCTAACCCCACCCACCAGGTGTTTTGGATTGTATTTGACATTGATAGTCACATCATTATCCTATTAAACATATATGACTCCTATGATGTTATGGAATACACCTCACTTTGGAGATGGTTAGCAAATTCACTTCTAGATGCACACTAGATATTTGTGATGACTTCAACATTGTTGATTCAACTGAATATAAATAAGGATGTTTCCCCATGCGGTGGTGTTCACGGGAGTAAGAGGCATGGTTTTACATGTGTAACAAAATTGATGTTTTAGGCCCCAACCAACACAGGGGGTAATAGTCAAATTCTTCTTGGTTTACATGGTCTGATTTTTGCCAAGAATAAGATTGAGTGCTTAAGTGTCTCTATCATGCTTTAATAGCAAAATAAAAATTTATTCTTTGCTCTTGTTCATGATCAGACTATTTTTTTGATCCCAGACACTTCCTTGTCTGATTATCACCTTATTTAATTATGCTTTGAGTGGACTACTCCCTAGATTAAATCCCATAATTTTCAATCTTACCTCAATACTATCCATCTCAGACATGAGTGGACTATTGGATATATCATTTGAATTTGTAACCTAGCTCCATAATTGACAGGGGATATTTGATGGATTAAGTGGTGGGATGATGCAATAACTTGTACCAACTCTTTTTTAATTATTTATGACAAATAGGCTGCTATATTTAGGCATTATATACATCATGCTACAAACTATGAATACCTTAGGTTTTCATAGGAGCTAGAAACCTCACCTTTAATTCCTCATCTACAGGTTTAGGCTACCATGTGGAGACTTTAGTTGTAGTTGGTCAATTCTTACAAATATAGAGGAGAACAACTTAGAGTGAGGATGTATTAGTTTAAAGTTAGAGATAAAGTGATGAAAGAATTATTCTTTGTCCTTCAGTCAAGAAAAGATGTAGATAAAATCAAATCCATTAGAAGGGATTCAACTAAATTCATCGTATTACCTAACATATTTTAATATTTTTCACATCACTACCATGGTGTGTTTGTTGTGCAACCCTCCTCCCCTTCTCATGAAGTTTTTCTCTCTCAATGCCTTGGTTTTGTCCCGTATAAGCTATCTAAAGCCCATAGAGTTACTTGTGATTAACTTCTCAACCTATGTAACCTTAAGTAGTCCATTATAAATATGGCCTATGATAAGGCCCCAAGAGTTAATGGGTTTCCCTGTGAATTTAGTCAAACCCTTTGGGATACTATTGGACCCGATCTTCCTAAATTTTACTCTAAAGTTGTTTTATCCAATTCTTTGGGATCTCTCATTGATCAAGGTAACATCAAGTTAATTATTAAGGATAGAGACCTTGAGGTCATTACCAATTGGAGACCTATCACCTTACTTAATGTATCTTACAAAATCATAGCTAAATATTCATCCCTCATAATCAAACACTCGCTCTCCTTAATTATGAGAAGTGATCAAATTGGGTTCATTCAACATATATACATTTTATATAATGTTATTACTAGCTAAGAAGGTATGGAATGGGACAAGATATCTAATTATAATTCATTATTCATCAAGATTGATTTTCAGAAAGCCTATGATCGAATTGAGTGGCTTTTTAATCTAGCTATGCTTCAGGCTCTTGTATGTGGTATCAAGTTTAATCACATGTTAATATGCTTTTTTAGCATGTTGGTGCTTGTATTATTCTAAATGGTTCTCAATATCATCACTTTGAGCTTCATAGATTTATCAGACAAGGGTTCCCTCTTGTGCCTTCTCTTTATGTTCTGGCTATTGAGGGTTTCAGATATATTTTCTATAGCTATGCTTTAAGGGGTTTGGTGAAGGGTATTTTACTCCCTAATTTAGAACACCTATTGATTAATGAGCACTTTTTTATGACTCTTTCCTCAATCATTAGGAATATGAAGACACTACTTAATATACTATGGATTTACATGACATTTTCTATCTTTCTTGGTCTTCCATCCAATGGAAAAAGACTCAATGTTATCACCAGTCCCTTTCTCCCAAACCTCCTTCATTAGAGAGATAAAAATGGAAATGGATTTTCACTAGGGAGTGGTCTAAATTATTAGGCATTCCATTTTATTTTTAAGCCTTACCTATTGAGTTATGGTCTTATATAATTCAAAGAGTTGAGAATAAAATCTCCTTTTAGATTACCAAATTCTTGACTATGGATAGGAAAGTTCATATTTGTTCTAAGGTTCTCACTTCTACTCATGTTTACTGATCATCTTGTTTGTTCCTTCTAATTCCTCTTATGCTAAACTGGAGAAGCTCCTGAGATAATTTATATGGGCCAATTCTGAGGGGCACCATGGTTTTTATAGAGTCTATTGGGCCATTTGTTATGGTCTTAAAGAATTTAGTGGACTTGGGATCATTGATATTAAGCTCCAAGGTTTATCTCTCTATGCTAAATGGATTATCAAAATCCTAGAATGGGATGAAGCCTATAAACTTTTATTGAGGCATTGCTTCTCTCAACGTTGCCCTCTTGGTAGAAAGGGTTGGCAAGGGATTAGTTTTCACAACACTCTCATCACTCTTGTGTTTTTTAAGATGGGGGCACATTTGTCATTAAAATTATCTGGAAGGATTGGGAAAAATGTCAAACCTCACCTCATTTAGGTGGGGGAAGGGTTTATAAATTGTCTTTCTCTCAATACTTGGTTTCTATGGTGGTTTCTTACATTAAATATTTATAACGTTCCCTTTGCCATGATACCTTGTATTAAGATCTTATGGCTATTTTAAAAAGGTATTCACATGATTGGAGATATTTTCTTCAAGTCCACTTGGGACTATCTTTCTTGAAATCTTATGAAGGCTAAGTTTAAACTAAATAAGGAAGATGCAAAATCCATTTATGAATTACAGAGTTCCATACCTTAAGATTACTTACACAAAATTGGTGTCTCCTATCTTACACCATGGTGGAAAGACTGGTCTTGTCTTATAGCTATGTTATTTTTTCATTATTCCCCTCCATTGGGTTATAATATTTTTTCCACTTAGCATATTGATAAGGAAACCCTCAATCATTAGTGGAATCTTAAATCCTTTCATTATATTTGGTCTAGAAGGTTTGATAACATTTGGTCAACTTGTATTGAGCCTAAAATATCCCATTTCCTTTGGTGGATTATTTATCAAGGTCTAACTATATGGTATCAACTCAAGCATATGGGGGTATCAAATATCACTTGCCCAACCTATCACCACCCAAAATCCATTAAACACCTCTTTTTTCCCTCATGCATAGTCTACCTAGAGATGGATTCATACCCTCTTCAAACCTTTCAAACATAAAATTTTCACTTGAAATATGGATCTCCTAGGGGATTATACCCTAGTTTATACAAGATATAACATACTATGGTATAGTTTTTGTACTTATATTTTTTTTCAGATTTGGAAAACTAGAAATGAAACATGTTTTAATCATAAAGATATGGAAATAATATTTTTTTTACCTAATAAAGTTGTTGTGATTTCTAATGTTACCCTTTAGATCCAAATTCAAATGGATAAGGTTTGGCTCAAACTCCACCATCTATAAATCCTCTTAGACCATTGGGGGAATGCTCCTTGTGTGGTTATTCATGTACCTTCAGATCCCCACCACCATCCCCCCAGGGATGTGGGTGCGGGGAGAGGTGTCACTAATCTTGTAGTTGGTGGTCTCAAATTTAGAGGAGATCCTTTCCTTTCTCTCACTATAAATCTCCCCTCTGAGGATCTGATAGGATTAATGGTGCCTACAGTGGGGGGGAAGGGTTTGAAACCCCCTATATAGGATAAGTTGTCATGGCTAGTGTTGGACATTTCTCATTCTAGATAGGATTCTAAGTAGTGAGATGATACTAAAAATAACCAATAGACTAATGGATGGGATCCATTAATATTTGATGATGACCCCCCTGCTTAAGGGGGTGGGGAGGGAACCCTCAAGATCCTCTTCCTCCTCTACCTTTGCTAGTCACCACATTCACTACTATTATTTAATGGATTCCTTATTGTTTTTTATTTTGTTTATCCTTTTTTGTTGATGTTCACTTGAGTTAGTTTAACATTAGTTTGTTTTGGCTATGTGGTGGCCCTTTGTGGACTATGCTTTCTTCCTGAAGCTTGTTTTATTTTGGTGTGGTGATGATTCTAGGCTGTGACTTTTCCACCCATATTTTTATATGATTAGTGATGTATTATATCTTATTTTATTAATGCAAGTGTGTTTTTTAATTAAAAAAACATGAGTCCATGTAATCAACAATAATATGGAGTTTAATAATAATGTTCTATTGTGCCCTTTTATATTTACACTTAGTATATTTATATTTTTTATTAGTCAACTATCATTAGCAAGTATGACCTTGTATATAGTTTTTTAACATGCATGATCAATTCTTACCCATAAGAACTTAAATTTGATAACCATATGGTTGTATTTACATTTTTATTCATAATTTAAAATCATATTTTGATCTAATAAGGCTTTTGGAAAATTTGAGGTAGGCCATTATACAAAATTTAAATGAATATACATATTTTATTTAATATCATATTCTTCCACTATTAAATTTAGTATAATTTGAATGGAAATGTTGAAGAGATAGATTTATTAAAAATTTCATAACATGCACAACCAACTTTCTAAATATAAATGCCTATGCCAGGAAGATGGGTCATTAGGATTGAAAGGTGAAAATAGTTTTTAATAAAATATTTTCCATGGCTACTAGATTGAGTTTAACAAAGATTTACATCCAAAATAAAAAAAGGCATAAAATAGGAAATTGCACCCCTATAATCCCAAGTGTCTAGGTAAAATGTCAAAGAACCTCTATGGAGGTGGGGAAAAAATCTTAAATTAGAGAGATGTTTAATCCTCACATAAATTTCAAAAATATATCATTTTCATTTGACAGGTTTATAAAAAAAATCAACAAATTTTTAATTGATAGATAGTGTTCATCTAAAATTTCAAGCCATAATCTAATGAGGAAGTGATTGTGCATAGTCTTTATCTATGCTTCTACCTATTCGATCTTCCAATAAATCTCTTTCTCTAACCTACTCAACTAGCTATGTGTTCTTCAGACCTGGCTGGCTCTGATACCAATTTGAAAGCACAAATAAAAGAAAAACACAAATGGAATGCTACAACATTAACAAAAATAGATATACTTCTCCTTTGTTTCTCTTCAATTGATTAATATTTCTTGATGAAAATAACTTGAAAGTGCCTCATTATAAATAGGTCTTATTTGTTATTATTAGTAAGCCACTAACAAACAACAAACTATAAATAGAAACCCACTAACAAATATTAAATGTTGCCCTGTAATAATTTTTAAATGAAGCATAATAGGTGAAGAAATTACAATTTTCAACACTCCCTCTTAATTTATTTCACTAACCATTAAAACATCCATAATTTTTAAACTTTGTCTAAAGTGATTAAAGTCTTCCTTAGCTAGTTCATTCATGAAAATATCAGTTAATTGGTCTTCACATTTGCAAAATGCTAAACTAATTTCACCATCTTCAACCAATTCTCTTATGAAATGATAACATATATGAATATGCTTACTTTGACCATGGACATTGGATTATTTGACAAGGATATTGAAGATATGTTATCAAAATATATTATTTTACCATCTCCTTATTCCTTATTCAAATCATCTAGAATTTTCCTTCACTAAATAGCCTAACATGTTGCTACATTTGCTGCAATATGCTCAGTTTCTACTATAGAAAGAGAAACAATGGGTTGTTTCTTGGATACCCATGAAATGGCTCCTAAACCCATCTAGAAAACATATCCTGATGTGTTTTTCCTGTCATCTATACTACCTACCCGAATGCTATTTTTATATCCAACTAAATAAAAATGTCTTAATGCAGTATATAAGATGTCATAGTTCTTATTCCATTGAAATACCTCAAAATTATCTTACCTATTGCCAATGTGTATCCTTAGGTGTCTTCATGAATCTGGAAATCAAGATTATTGCATACATTATATAAAGCCTAGATGTTTTCAAGTACATTATACTTCCAACCATGCTCTTTTAGAAGGTTGGATTTACCTCATTACTATAATATTCCTTACTTAATTGTAGACCCACCATTGTTGGTGTTGGTGTTGGTGTTGGTGCAAGCTTACTTTTCAATAGTTTGAACTTCTTCAAGATTTTTATAGCATATTTGGATTGAGAGATGAATATGCCATGATCCATATATTGTACTTCTATACCAAGGAAGTACCTTAACAGTCCCAAAATTACCATTTCAAATTCTATTTTCATTGCTTCTTTAAACTCAATAATGAAAGGATCATCATTCCATGTAAAAATTAGACCATATATATATAACACAATATCAAAATATTACCATAGTTTGCCTTGATGTAAAATGTGGGCTTTTTATTACTTTTGCTTAAGCCCATAGAGTGGTCTTTTGAGCTCCTATACACCTTATTTTATTATATGGGAACTTCATATCCAGGTGTTTGACAAACATGGACTTCTTCTTTAACTACTCCATTCAAGAAGGTAGGCTTCATATCCATTTTATGTACCTTCCACTTGTGTTAGGTAGTTATTGCTAAGACAACCCTCATGATTTCCCTTCTTTCAGGAAGAGCATATGTCTCATCATAATATCTTCTATATTGTTGTTTGTATTTCTTAAGAACCACACTTTATTTATGCCTATCAACATTCCCTTCTATTAAGTTCTTGGTCTTCTATACCCATTTAAGTCTGATTACTTGTTTATCCTTGTGTGAGTCAGTTAACTCACATGTTTTATTTCTTTCAATTGCATCCATTTCCTCATCCATGGTCTTACATCATTTCTATTCTTTCACTACTTTATCAGCATGTAGGATATTCATAAGAAAATAAATAAAATTTGATATTTTCATAAAGATCATCATACCTTGTATTATCATAAATCTCTCTCAAGGTCCTTGTATTTCTAGGCATTTGAGAAGCGAGAATTGAATCTAAACTACCATTGGAGTTGTTTGACTGAAGATTATTCTATGAAGTTGATGTAGATGGAAATTCAACATGTTGATCTATGATCATTGTCTTCATTCCCATCTTCTATATCATCCATAGGTATCATTTCCAAGATACATGAGGTAGTGTTAATAGTGTCATCTCATGATTCATTCTCAATGAATTCAACATCCCTTATAATTATAATATTATTTGTAAAAAGTGTGTATAGTTTATATGATTTATTGTCTTCACCATATCTAATAAATATACACTTTTCTACTTTATCATCAAATTTACACCTCTTTTCCTTTAGCACATGTGCATATGCCACACACCAAAATATTTTTAGGTGATCGACACTATACTTTATATTTATCCATGCTTCTTATGGAGTCATGTTTCAAATAACCTTTTTGGGACACCTATTTAACAATTATATTGGTGTTGCTATAGTTTCACCCCAAACTTATTTTGAAATAACTTTGGCCTTCAACATGTTTGCATCCATCTCCTAGATGGTCCTTTTCTATCTTTATACCACTCCATTTTTTTTAATACTATATCTAGATATGAACTACTTTTCAATGTCTTCACTAGTGAAAATATTTATAAATTATTTAGAGACATACTTTCCCCCTCTATTTGATCTTCAGATCTTAATGTGGTATCCACTCTATTTCTCAACTAATGTCTTGAACCACTTTAATTTATTTCTCAAGGTCAAAAAATATGCATTCTTATAGTGGGTGATATTTTTCATTGGGCCACACAAATCTGAGTGCACCAATTCCAATGGTGTTTTTTCCCTCCTAGACATCCTTGATTGAAATGGGTGCCTATGTTATTTTTATAAGATACATGAATCACATTTTCTTTCAGGTTCTACTATTCTTGGTAGACCTATAACCGTATTATTCTTACATAAAAGATAAAATCTAGAATAATTTAAATGCTAATACCTTAAATGCAAAAGTCTAGATGTGTCTTTGATGACATTCTTGAATGTGTTTTATCGTAGTACTGATGTACTTTGAGAAGATCAATTTGCATCTTCAAAAGAAAGATGTAATTTCTTATCATTTGAATTTTATCTATCTTGTTCTTACTTCCTTCTTTATCAAAGATTTTTCACTCTCCATTCTCCATCACTATATCCTTTTTTGACCAATTATCCAATACTCAATAGATTGTGTTTTAGATTTGGGGCATAATAGACCTCCTGGATTGCTCCTCTTTCACCTTTCTTGGTGTAGATGATGATAGTCCCTCTGCCAACAACAAGAAATTTTTCATTGTTCCCTATATTAATCTTAGGGAGGAAAAAAATCTCATTTACCACTCACGTAGTTACTACAAGCACTATCCAAATACTAAACCTCGATGTTGTTATAATAAACAACATTACATATAATGAACATGTTTGGCAAATGTACAGGTTCACCTACATTATCATTAGCTACATTTTCACTTTGCTTAGATTTATCAATGTGCCTCTTTATACATTCAATAGATAAATGACCATACTTGTGACAATAATAACACTGAACATTAATTTTATCATACCTTTGGTTTGAGGTATTATTTCTCTTCTTGTCTTGGAAGTCTAATTATGAACTGCTTACTCCTTCCTAATTGTTTAAGCTTATTCTTCCATAGTAGTTTACTCCTTTTCCTCTACCTCTAAAGTTTATGTCTCTATTTCCTCTTCCTCTCCCCCTACCTCTCATACCACGCTGAGCCTTGAAGGCTTACTCTATAGAAGAAGGACCAGATCTATTCAACCATTGCTTGTGGGTTTGTAGAGAACCCATCAACTCATCTACTATCATCCTTGAAAGGTCTTTAGCCTCCTCAATTTCAATGGCAATTAGATCACATATCAATGGAAAACTCCTAAGTATTTCATCAATTATCCTTTGATATTATATATATTCATCATCAATTCTTAATGAATTGGTTAAATTAGAAACTCTTACATGAAAATCAAAAATGAACTCACCATCATTCATTTGTAATGTTTCAAATTGTCTCCTACGTAATTGAAGTTTGATTAATTGTACCTTGTCAATGCTTCTATAGTAGTTTTTGAAGGATATCTCATTCCTCCTTTGAATAATTGGATACTAGTACTCTAAGGTATATGGATTTTGCCTTTGTTGTCTTGATTAGATTTAAAGTTTTTTCATCATTTCTCCTACTTTCCTTTAGCTAGGTCTTATTTGCATTTTTCAATGCATTATAGGTAGCTTGGTTAGTCACATCTATGAATATGATGACTAGACACTCCAACAAATCATTTTCTACCATTATCATCTTCATCTTCTTTGCCTAGACATCATAGTTTTATTTGTCAAATGTTAGTAGATGTTGCCAACTTTTACCATCTGTTCTAGCCATGTTATGTTTTTTTGGTAATAAGATTTTCCAAATGATGTAAGTTGTGGCTTCCACTAACTCTTCACTCACCAGTGGTCCCTTTTCTAGATTGTGATCTACTTGGCAATGTTAATTTTTTTGTGTGGTAGTAGTTGACCATATTATGCATTTCCTTTGTTGATTTACTATATTATTTACTTAAGTGACTGTGAAGTCCTTTTCTTAATTGCACTTTATTTTTTCCATGAAATGAATATTTAGCATACATGACCCTTGATCAATCTATTCTTTTCACACAATCTAAATACATTTTGAGGCTTCACTTGGCTGCACCTATCTTCTTTGATATCCTTTCTTTCAAATACACTCTCTTCTTTGTTGGAATGTAATCCCAACTACCTATAATGAATGCAACAGGTAGAATATTGTTTCCTCTTAAATATTGAATTCCTTCTAAAGGATTGATCTATCTTTCTTCCATGCCTCTATTCTACTCTCCCATACCTTATATTTTTGTCTTCTTTATTTTGTATTGTTGGCCATACTTTTATAGTACCTTATTTGTTCTATCTTATTAATTTCTTCTGCAAGGAAGTCTCTCAGGGGTATGGTATCTTCTCTTGTGTATGAAAAAGAGTAGACCTTTTTTTGTCTAGTTTTAATTTGTTGTCAAGTCTAGCATAGACTAGTTTTCATTTCTTACATGTGTGCTAGGTACATTCATTAAAAAATAGAAGTGTAGTGGTTGTTGTTTAATGATGGATGTTGGGTGTAGCAGAAGTAGCTTTGTAATGCTCTATTTTTTGGATGTATGAGCAATAGATCTAATTTATGCTGATTATATATATATATATATATATATATATATATATATATTGTGTGTGTGTGAGATAAAATTTCCTACAAAAAACATTTATATAACTTTTTTCTTTGTTTTTGTTAAAAAGACTTATGCAAAAGAGTAAAGAGTTGTAGCTCTCCATTTTTCTCTTTATCCTCTGCCTTTTCCTTCACCTAGTATCAGAACTAAAGGTATTTCAAGCAATGATTTTAGAGCAGGTTATCACTATCAACAATGGAAACAAGCACCAACTTAACTAACCCTCAAATTCCATAGTTTAATGAGAAGAACTATCATTATTGGGAAATCACCATGAAGGCATTATTTTGTTCTCAGGATATATGGTATCTTATTGAGAATGGATTTCTAGAACTAGTAGATGCAACAACATACAATGCTTTAACCCAAGCAGAGAAAGATTTGTTGAGGGATAATAGAAAGGACTCCAAAGTTCTTTTTTACATCTTCAAATAAGTGCTTGAAAACATATTTACTAGGATTACAGTAGAAACAAAGTCAAAACAAGTGTGGGATATTCTTCAAACTACCTACCAAGGAATCGCTAAGGTGAAGACAGCCAAATTACAAATGATAAGAAGGGATTTTGAGACCATATATATGAAATAATAAGATAAAATAGACTCATCCTTCACTCAAATTATTGGACTAGTAAACCCAATCAGATCACATGGTGAAACACCTAAAGAAAGGAGAGTGGTTGAAAAGATTCTAAGAAGTTTAACTACAAGATTTGAATCAATTATGGTGGTCATAAAAGAAACAAATAAACTTTCATAATTTTAAGTTGATGAGCTCCATGCATCTCTCATATCACATGAACATAGGCTAAGCAATTCAACAAACACATTATTGGAGCATGCTTTTAAATCACAAGTTTCAATCAGCCATGGTAGAGGTAAAGGTAGATCTAATTTCAGAGGTAGAGGAAGAAATTCATTTAGAGGTGGAAGAAACATCCCATCAAACTCAAGTGGAATAGGTAGTAGCTAATACACAAGTCACAATGCAACTCAAAATAAGCCATAAGGTTAAAGGTATGACAAATTTGAATTCCAATGTCACTATTGAAAAAGTTATGGGTATTATTCAAATGAATGTAGGAAGAAGCAATATGATTTTAAAAAACAAAATGAAAATTTCACAAAATAAAATCAAAACCAAAAATTAGATCAAAGCAATATGTTTTTGGCATCTAATGTAGTACAAGCAAATGAAAAAGATATATGATTTTTAGACTTGGGTTGTATTAGTCACATACAGGGAACCCATAAATGTTCTCAAGTTTAGATGAAAGTGTAAAATATGATGTCACATTGGGTAATGGAAACAAAGTTTAAGTTATGGGTAAAGGAAACATCAACATTATAACTAAACAGGGGGAGAAGAAGTATAGTTTTGATGTATATTTTGTGCCTGGTCTAAAACACAATTTGATGAGCATAGGGCAACTCATTCAAAAGGGGTATAGAGTGTTTTAAAAAATAAAGAGTGCACAATTTTAGATAAATTTCCAAGAAATCAACTCATTAAAAAGGTCCAAATGATAAACAATAGGATGTTTTTGACATGAGAAATGAAACTTTGATATATTATTCTAAAGCCTAGAAGTAAATATATACAGGAATAAATGGCTACAACCTACAACTACCAAATGACACCTATGCACAAATAAAAATACCTAACTAGCTTAGCTAAGCGTAACTGTTAATTATGCTAACAATGTAATATTTGATGCTAACATTCCCCCCTTTGTTACATTGTTTCTAAAAATGTACCCCCAAAATAAATTAAATTTCACCTTGCAAAAAGACTTGGTGAGTATATTTTCTATCTGTGAATCCATCAGGTAGTATTAGAACTTAATATGGTGGTTCAAAACTTGTTCTCTAATGTAATGAAACTGAGCCTCAATGTGTTTGGTTCAGTCATGGAATACTAGATTCTTCACAAGATTTAACACACCTTGATTTTTGTAAAATAGAATTAGTGGCTAATCTTCAAGAATCTCCATATCAGAAAAAATGTGATGTGTTCATATAGCTTCACACATAGCTCCTCACATGGTGTGATACTCTACTTTCATGCTGAGAGAGCAACTATTGATTTCTTTTTGCTAATCCACAAAATGGGTCTAGATCCAAGATGAAAAATGTATCCTAAAGTATATTTTTTATCATCAACAAATCCAACATAGTCTGATTCAGTGTACCCTTACAATAAAAATTGACTATTCTTATTGTATTCTAGACCATACTCAAGTGTACCTTAGACATATCTCAAAACATGTTTTGCTACAATCCAATGACATTTCTTCAGTTCCTGCATAAATTTGGAAAGATAGCTCACAAATAAACATATATTTGGTCTGGTGTAGGTCAAGTAGATGAGACTCCCAATGAGTTGTTTGTAGAGAGTTACATCTACTTGAGGGGAATCCTGGAATCAAGATAGTTTTAAACCTTTCCCCATAGGTGTTGAAAGAGATTTACAATCTAACATGTTGTACTTTTCCAAGAGTGTCTTGGTGTATTTCATCTAGGAGATAAAGATGTGATTCTATTTCTACCATATCTCTAAGCCAAGATAGTAATGTAGTAGCCCCAAATTATTCATGTTAAAGGATTTCTTTAGATCATTCTTTACTACATCAACAAGATCATCTAAGATACCAATGATCACAAGATCATCCACATATAAGACAAAAATGACAATATATGTACCAACCTTCTTGATATACAAATTAGAATTAGAGGGGATACGAATGAAACCATGATGTAATAGGTGATCATAAATTTTTATGTACCATGCCCTAGGTGTTTGTTTAAGTCCATAAAGTGACTTAACTAGATGACATACCTTTTATGGATGTTTGTAATCGATGAAACCTTATGGATGGGTCATGTATACTTCTTCTTTTAGGTCACCATTTAGGAAAGCACTTTTGACATCCATCTTCTAAAGTTTCCATCCATATTTTGCTTCCAATGCATAAACAAATATGATGGTCTTGATCTTCACAGTGGGTGCAAAGGTCTCCCCATAATAAATTCCTTATTGCTAGGTATAGCCTTTTGATATAAGTCATGCTTTGTGTTTGTTAATGGATCCATCTACCTTGTATTTTATTTTGAATATCCATTCATATCCATGGATTTAATCCCTATAGGTAGATTAACAAGTTCCCACATCCCATTTTTGATGAGGGCATCATATTCAACATCCATAGCTTTCTTCTACTAAGGTTGACTTAAGGCCTCTCAAACTATCTCTAGTTTGGTGCTATCAACAATTGAACTCATGAGTGCAAGATTGACTTCATCTCTCACCTCTCTTCTTGTTCAAACTCATGAAGTTTTTATAGGAGAGCTTAGGTATGAGTCATTGATTATGGAATCTAACCATTTAGGATGTCGATGTGACTACTAATCTGATGAAGAACTACCTTGTAGATTACCAAGATCAATGAATAATTCTCCTTCTTATAACTCACTTTATTTATGCTCATCATCTAATTATGGGAAAATTTTGTGAGAGTTGGTATGGTTTGTCTCCTTCTGTGCTAATGAGTCAAATGATGATTCATCATAGACCACACCATGAATTTCATAAATCTTCTTCATCTCAGAATCCATGAGATGGTATGCTTTGGAGGTAGTGTTATACCTCAAGAAAATACATTGGAGGGTCTTTGGCTCGATCTTCTTCCTCTTTTTATCTATAACATGCATATAATAAGTACAACCAAATAATCAAAGATGGGAAATTGATGGTTTAGGACCACTCCATACCTCTTCTAGTGCCTTGTCTATCAAGTTCTTTATTAGTGCTCTATTGAGAAGATAGACAACCATTTATACTACTTCTACCTAAAATTGTACCATCAACTTTGAATTAGATAGCATGCAACGAGCCATCTCCATGACTAAGTGATTACATCAATTTATAATTCCATTATGCTAAGGCGTATAGGGAGTATTCAGGTGTTGCTTGATGTGATGTTACTTTAGGAATGCTAAGAAATCTTTTGATGTGAATTCCCCCCTCGATTTGAGTGGAGGAGTTGAAGTCACTTCCCAGACTATGTAACAACATGCTGATGGAAGGATTTAAAATGTGAAAGGGATTCATTCTTATTTTTGAGAAAGAACACCCAAGTCTTGTGATAAAAATCATCAATAAATAACCAAAAGTACCTAAATCCTCGAAGGGATGCTGGTAGGGGTCTGCATAGATCAGTATGCACCACAACAAGACATTCCTTAGAATGAGAGGAACTTGGCTCAAATGAAACTCGATGTTGTTTTCCCACAAGACAACTAGAACATATTAGAAAATAATGGGAAATCTAAAGATTTCCATGTACCATTGATTTAGAATTGAGCTGGAAGAGGGAACTAGTAGATAGATGCCCATATCGATTGTGCCAAAGTGCAGTGGATTCTGTAGTAGAGGTAGCGAGTACAACTTCACTGGTTGAAACTGCATCTAAGGAAAATAATTGATCCTTCAAGAAGGCTTTAGCAATAACTTGACCTTCTCAAGAAATGAGACATGATTTGATGCCTTCCTAGACTAGAAACTCTATATTTATCTGGTGATTCAAAAATTGATTGACAGATACGAGATTTGTTGTCAAACTAGGGACATAGAGTATCTTTATGAGAATAAAACATCTTATCTTGAGAGGAATGGTGACACATCCAATTCTTTCTAAAATGTATTCTTTATCATTATCAATTCAAACTTAATCTCTAGTTGGGTGAGTTGTTAGTGAATCAAAGAGTTCTTTATAGCTAGTCATGTGCTTGCTGACACCAGAGTCTATTAACCAAACTTTGTTCACTTATATTGAGGTTTAGGAGACTATTACAAGGTCATCATGGGCTCCATATGATACTTCTTCTACTGATTCATCATCAGATGCATTCTCCTCTTGCTTCTATGTTGGTACATGCCCTTTCTACTTCCATTATCAAGGATCTCTGTTAAATTTATGTGAATCTTCTTTACTAGAAGAGCCTTCTCGACTAGATTAGCCTTGAGCCAAGGAATTATACCAATAATGATCAGTATAGTGCATGTGAGTTTTGAAATGTAACACCACCACTTCAGCTTCTCAGTCTTCTATTGTTGTTGATGTTTTTGTGGCTACTTCGGAGGCCCATTCTTGAATTTTGGACCCCATTTCTTGGAGATCAGGGTTTTGTCCTCAAATTCTTCATGCATGGAATGAATTACTTCCTCTTGTTGAAGCAAATTAACAAATTATTTGAAATACACTACTTTCTTGTTAATTTTTAGTGTCATGACAAATGTGCAAAACTGAGATGGGAGAGCTCTTAGCGTGATCAGAACCAACATCTTGTCCTCGATCTTTTCTCCAAGCACAACAAGTTCTACTCATAGTTCCACAACTTGAAATAATAACTCCTCAACCTTTTCACCAAAATTCATACTAAGTGTATGAAGAAGTGATTTTAGATGCAAGATTATGGTTTAGTTCTTCACCTCATAAATTATAGACAAAATGTCCCATGCCTCTTTTGATGTCTGTGCATCCTGAACATGTGATTGAGCTTCATCAGTAATACTGAGAGTTATCAGCATGAGTGCTTTTGCATCTAACTTATCAAACTTATTTTTCTCATCAAGTCTGGGAGGATGAGTCACTATTCCAGTGACAATGCCCCATAATTCTTCAAATTAAAGAATCATCCACATCTTCATCTTCCAAGTGACAAAATTTGGCCCTTTCAAGAGTTGGGTCTCTGACAGTAACAACTTGGGTGCAGACATATTTAAAATATTTCCTTACTTTACTTTTGTAGAGTAATTACAATCAAGAACATTATTTATTGTTTCAAAGCTTCAAAATTCAGTATAACATCATGCATGTACCTTGCAAGAATCCTACCTTCTTCACAGGATTCTACCTTTAGCTATGTGTGAGCTAGTTTTGATGCTCAAGACTTCTACTCTTTCTGTGAATCTCCTCTCAGATCTTCATGTTGTCTTCACTTTATCTAAGTGATTTAAACTTATGGGTGGCTCTTTCAACTTTGCTTTAGGTCACTTATCTCTAGGATGAAGACAATGGTCTTCCTTTGCCACTATCTCCTTGTTATCCATTTCTATGTCATACTTGCACATGATCCACTATAAGCTAACTCATTTCTCCCAGATGATAGCTTCACACTCTACATCATGATTTTTATGCATGTGCTCCTCTCCCAAGCTTCAATTTTTTTTAGACTTCACCGCTCAGGGTTATCTTCTCTACTACATTGGACTTTTGCTTCTACTGCGAATGTCTCAAGCTTCCACCATACTACTGCATCCCAAAATTATGTCGATACTTGATCGATAGGCTTTAATACTAGAGTGAAATGAGTAATGAAACTTTGATACATTATTTTTAATCATATAATCAAATATATATATAGGAATAAATGGTTACAACCTACAACTACCAAATGATACCTATGCACAAACTGAAATACCCAACTAGCTTAGCTAAGCATAACTATTAATTACACTAATAATGTAATATTTTATGCTAACAATTTCCCCTAAAGATTAATCCAAATTAAAATGTGGAATATGCTCAAGCACAACCCACAATGAACACACAAGTGGATAAAGAAGAACTTGCAACAGTCATACAAATAATCATTCAAACAGAAATAAAAGATGAAAATTGGTTATGGCACCTAAGATTTGGGCATATCAAATTTGGAGGTTTGAACCTACTAAATAGGAAAAGTATGGTAAAGGGTTTACCATTAATAAAGAATTTGAAAAGAGTATGTGAAGGATGTATCTTGGGAAAGCAACATAGAGAGACATTTCCAATAGGGAAGTCAACTATATCAAAGACACCTCTAGAAATTGTGCATTCAGATTTGTGTGGACCTATGCAAACACTTTCAATTGGTAGAATACATTAATTTTTGATTTTTATTGATGAATACTCAAGGAAAACATGGGCAAAAGAATGAAGTTTTTTATTACTTCCATCAATTTAAGGCACTTGTTGAGAAGTAAAGTGGGCACTACATCAAAGCATTGAGAACAGATAGAGGTGGTGAATACATCTCAAATGAATTTATAATTTTTTGCAAATACCATGGGATTCATAATAAATTTACAACTAGATACACACCTCAACAAAATGGGGTAGCTAAAAGGAAAAATATAACAATCATGGAAATGGCAAGAAGCATGTTGAAAGCAAAAAAATTGTCAAATGAATATTGGGCTGAAGTTGTAACTTGTGCAACATATATTATGAATAGATGTCCAACTAAAAGCTTAAAAAATATTATTCCCGAAGAAGCATGGACTGGAATAAAACATAGTGGTGCTCACATGAGAGTATATGGATATGTGGCATACGCACATGTGCTGGATGAGTTGAGAATAAAATTAGACAACAAAGGAGAAAAGTGTATATTTTTTGGTTATAGTAATGAATCCAAGGTATACAAACTATACAATCCAATAACCAAGAAAGTTATAATAAGCAGAGATGTGCAATTCATAGAAGAGGAAGCATGGGATATAAGTTTGGAGAAAAAAATCAATATTGTAGCCAACTTACCACAAGAAGATAGAGAATTTTTTATACGAGAAGGTACTCCATCAAATGTGACTCCTTCCACACCCATTCAAGGTCAACAAATTGGTCAACAAATGACACCATCATCAAGTGTAAGGACAGCCCCATGCATTCAAGCAACTACTCCTTCAAATGGACAACAAACACCATCTACAAGTGGAAATCAAGGTGTAAGACCATCAAGTCTACATTCCACAAGTTCAAGTTCAAGTGACATGTCAAATCCTACATTGGAAAGCTTGAGGAGACAAAAAATCAGAAGTTTGAGAGACATTTATGATCAAAATGAAGGTGAGAAAAATGTTGGTCTGACTTCTCTTTTTGCATTTTATTCACAAGTAGAAGATCCAATTCATTATGAGGATGCAATTAAGGATGAAAAATGGGTAAATGCAATGGATGATGAAATTGATGCAATAGAAAAGAATCAAACGTGGGAGTTAGCGAGTCTTCCAAAATGCAAGGATGTTATAGGAGTGAAGTGGGTTTACAAGACTAAGTTGAATGCAAATGGTGATATGTAAAAGCATAAAGCAAGACTAGTGGAAAAAGGATATTCACGATAGCCCAGGTTGATTACAATGAGACATTTGCTCCAGTAGCTCATTTAGACACCATGAGAACAATACTTGCAATAACAACTCAAAACAAATGGCCAATTTACCAAATAGAGGTGAAATTAGCTTTTTTGAATGGTTATCTTGAAGAAGAAGTTTATGTGGATCAACCACCTGGGTATGAGATTTTGGGTCAAGAAGACAAAGTCTACAAATTGAAAAATGCACTCTATGGACTCAAGCAAGCCCCAAGAGCTTGGTATAGCAAAATTGAGTCTTATCTTTTGAAAAATGGCAATGGAAGTTAGTTAAGTTGTTTAAGCACCACAACTCATCATTGAAATGTGTTTAGTTATGAATGGCAACTCTACCCAATTCTGTAAAACTAGAAGGTTGTGTGAATCAATTTATCAATGATAATATAAGTTGTTAGTCTTTATATGATCTGTGTGTTTGTGAAGTTGTCTTTGATATGATCTCTATGTGTTTGACTACTGCTACTGTGTTTAAATATTTCTTTAATCTGTCTGCATATTTCAATACTGCAAGTGGTTGTTTAGTTCTTACATTTGGTATCATGTCTGCAAGTTCCAACATTCTTGTATTGGCTAAAATTTGTTCTTGATAGAAGCATCTTCCCACGATATCTTCTACAATTTGCATAGTCTTTCTCCACACTTATACCTAGTCTATCTTCCAACAAAGCTCTTTCTCCAACTTGCTCAGCTAGCTGCATGTTCTTTGGACCTAGCTGGCTTTCATACCAATCTAAAACCACAAATAAAAAATCAATACAAATGGAATGCTACAACATTCACAAAAAAATAGAGATACTTCTCTTTTATTTCACTATGATTGATTAATCTTATTTGATGAAAATAACTTACAAGCACTTTAATATAAAAAGGTCTTATTTGCTATTATTAATAAGTCATTAACAAACAACAAATGGGTTTAGAAGGTTCCCCTATCAGAGTTGTTTCCAGAATCTAGATAATGCAAATGCAATAGAGATGTGATCACATGAGATGAAGAAAGTGCACACCATATAGATGCTAAAGTCAATTTGAAATTATACAAGAAGATAAATTGCACAAGACAAAATGGAGAAAACCTAAAATCTGATTAACATGAGATGGCCAAAGTGAAGAATACATATAAGAGAGCATGTAAGTAACTCCTCCATAAAAGGTGGCCAAGGTACCCCAAGAATAAACTGTAACTCCTCCATGAAAGGTGGTGACAAGGTGCTAAGAATAGAGAAGTAACTCCCATCAAGGGAGTTACTTATGGCATTCTTATGACACCTATGACACATCTATGACACACATCTCCACATAAGCTAGCATATCCCACAAATGTAGGAAAACTCCATGTATGCACAAAAATACAATTTCCCTAATTAAAAAATAGAGAAAAATAAAAACTTACACTAATACCCCCCATAAGCACAGCTTAGGTGGGTAGTGTGGAAATATAAAATGGGTCCTGGCAAGTAGGCTTGATGAGGTACCCATGTACAAATGCAATCTCCTATAAGATAGATAAAAAGAGAAAACTCGTAGGAAAAAACTCCCCCCCCCCAAAAGAGAGACATAAAAGAAAGAAGAGGCTAGTGCCCCCCCTCCCCCGAAGATGATGTTGCTGTAAATGTGGACTGCACTCCAAGAAGAGCTCATAGATGAATGAACTTGCTCTCAATGAAAGGTTTGGTGAAGATGTCTGCAACCTGCTCTGAAGACTGACAAAATATCAAGTCAATGACCTGACTATGAATAAGCTCTTGAATGAAATGCATGTGAATCTCTATGTGATTGGTCCACTGGTGCTGAACTGGATTCCTACAAATCTGAATGGTACTCTGGTTATCACAATAAATGATGGTGGGTTGCCTGATAAGAATGCCAAACTCAAAAAGGATCCCCTGAAGCCAAATAACCTCAGTAGTTGAATTAACAGCTCCCCTGTACTCTGCCTCTATGGATGATATAGCAATAACATTCTGCTTCTTGCTAGACCAACTGATAGGACCAAAACCTAGAGAGAAACACTATAACCAAAAGTGTTCTTGCGAGTCTGTGAATTGCCAGCCCAATCTGAATCTGTATATCCAACCAAGTCAATCTCTATGCCAAATTTGTAATGAATCCCATATCTATGTGAACCCTATATTTAATGAAAGATACTCTTAGCTGCTTTCCAATGCAGCTCATGAGGATCCTACATGAATCTAGAGACAAGTCCCACTGTATATGATATGTAGGGCCTGGTGTGAGTCAAGTAGATGAGACTACCAACAAGTTGTCGATACTAAGTGGCATCAACCAATGGTGAAGAATAGTCAGCCTCAAGCTTGACTCCTAATAGAAAGGGAGTCAGAAATGGCTTGTAATCAGCCATGTGAAACTGAGCCAATAAGTCAAGAGCATACTTAGGCTGTGCAAGAGAAATCTCTGAATTTGATTGTGAGATCTCGATGCCAAGGAATTAGTGCAACAAACCCAAGTCTGTCATGTCAAATCTATCCTATAGAGATGCCTTCACCACTGCAATAGCTGATAAAAAACTCCTGATGATCAAAAGGTCATCAACATATAAAACCAAAATCAGGAGTGAATCATCCTGCCGCAAGAAGTAGACATTGGGGTCAGAATGGCACCTAGTGAAACCTGTTGTGAGAAGGAAGGAATCCATCTTGGCATACCAAGCTTGAGGGGCCTGTTTGAGGCCATAGATAGATTTCCTAAGTCTGCATACTAAGGAAGAATCCTGAACAAATCCTGGCCGCTGCTCCATGTAGATCTCCTCCTCTAGGTCTTCGTGAAGAAAGGCACTCTCCACATCCATCTAGTGCACATCCCAACCATGTGCTGCGGTAATAGCCAAGGTGAGTCAAATAGAAGTCATCTTTGAAATGGGTGCAAAGGTCCTTGAGTAGTCAATGCCTGCCACCTATGAGAAACCCTTGGCGACCAATCGCGCCTTGTACTTATCAACTGACCCATCTACTACAAACTTGGTCAGATATATCCACCTGCATTGAACCATCTTTCTTCCATTAGGAAGTGAAGTCAAATCTCAAGTATGATTTTTGATTAAGGAAGAATATTCTTCCTCCATAGCACTATCCCACTCAGGTACCCCCGATGCCTCTCAAAAAGTCTGTGGATCTGAAACTGAAGCAAAGAAGGCATGTGGATCTCTCTGAAAATCCCCCTAGTACGTCTATCATCTGCGGGATCTCCTGACCAAGTGCCAGCACTCTCAAGTGTATGTCTGGCCTAAAGTGGCTCAGAAGTGGGTGAGTCAGGTGCTAACTCCTCATCCTCTAACTGACTAGAGGTGGATGGCTCTACACCACTGTCCTCGCTGTCTGAACTTGAAGAAGAAGAAGATGTCTCTGGCTCGAGAACCTGCTGTGGCTGATTTGAATCTGATGAGGAATCATCATGAAGAAATAGATCCGATGAGGGAGAAGAAGTGTCAAGTGTTGTGTCTCTAGGACTCTCCTGAAAATGGACACTTCTCTCGATGAAAAACTCATGAGTGACTGGATCTAGAAGGCGATACCCCTTAATACCATCCTGATGTCCTACAAAGATGCAAGGCTTGGACTGACATCCCATAGCTTTGCGTTTCTTCTTCGGTATGCGGGCCATGGCTGGGAATCTGAAAACCCTAAGGTGCTCCCTTGGGAAGCATCCCGAAGCAAAATTTGACAAAGGCAAAGCTTGAAGGGCTTCACAACTTTTGGAGTTAGTCCATAGTGATGTATCGAGACCCTTTCCAAAACCATCTTTCACAAGGGCCAAGTACATCCTCACTTTCATCCAGGATCACAACTTGGCTCTAATACCATATTGGAGTTGTTGCCAGAATCCAGATAATGTGAATGCAATGGAGACGTGATAACATGAGATGAAGCAAGTGCACACCACATAGATGCTAGAATAATTTGAAATTATACAAAAGATAAATTGCATAAGACAAAATGGAGAAAATCCAAAATCTGATTAACATGAGATAGCCAAAGTGAAGAATACATATAGGAGAGCACGCAACTCCTCCACAAAAGGTGGCCAAGGCACCCCAAGAATAGACTGTAACTCCTCCATGAAAGGTGGTGACAAGGTGCTAAGAATAGAGAAGTAACTCCCATCAAGGGAGTTACTTATGACATTCTTATGACACCTATGACACACATCTCCACATAAGCTAGCATATCCCACAAATATAGGAAAACTCTATGTATGCACAAAAATACAATTTTCCTAATTAAAAAATAGGGAAAAATAAAAACCTACACTAATACCCTCAAGTCAAAAAAAACCAGATACCAATTTAAAAAAAATAAAAACCCCCCAACAAATATTAAATATTACCCTACAACAATTAATAAATGAAGCATATAAAATTAAATTTATAAAAAAAAATCGATAAACTTATCATAACCCAACACCTAAAATCAGGGGCACCCAAATCTTAATAAATTCAATGTTCCCAAAGAAATAATATACAATCTTTGACCAAAAAAAAAATTCTTTGCCTTAGCTATTTTAAAATACAGACCTAAATATAGCAATGCAAACGGTCTGTAGTCCAAAAAAAAAAATATTCATGCTAAAAGACCACACCTAGAGACTTGAGAGGGACATCTTGACAAGGTTTATACAAGTCGAGACATATTGAATACCATAGATCCTATAGACATGTTATATCTTAACATTTAGACATAAATACAATCAATTAATTATTTTAGACTAAAGCATCTTATTAAACACATGAATTAGCATTCCAAGTTGGAACTGATGCTCAAACCACTTACCTTCCAAGCCATCCGCTCTGCACCAGAATTTCCCAGCAACAAAAGTTGTCCTCCTGATTTTCCCTAGCTTGGCATGCTCTCTAAAAAAAAAATTTATTAATAAGAGCTATTTTTGTACAAGTTCATTTTGTCATTCATTCCTTCCGAGCCATCTAAACATCAGGAATAAACGGCAGTCTGATTTTCCCTAGCTGTATGCTCTCTAAGAAAAATATATATTAGGTATCATAGACATTTAGTGTTTAGATGGCTCGGTTGGGCGGCAGTCTTAAATTCCTTTACAAAAAAATTGATTTTATCATTTAATGAGACATATAGCCCGTGTGGTTTCCAATTATATCCACATCACTTTTTCTGAGTTCATGTCTAAAGGTAGTCTCATTTCCTTAGTATATCTAAAGGTAGTCTCATTTCCACATTCAGGGGCACTCAACATTCTTTCATAATCACTATCACTCCATGTTTTATTAAATCTTAAAAGAAAATTTTTCATCTTTTATTGCCTAATAAATGATTTTTTATTTTTTAATGGATAAAATAAAATAAAAGGTGAGATCTAAGTGCATGCATAACATTATTATTTATTTGTAAAGTATTAAATTTGTCTTGCAGATTAATTATAATTAAGACTTCACTTCTAAATGTTACAAGTTTTTGTAATAGTTTATATAATTATAAAGATTCATTATTAAAAATATTAAAATACGTGTTTTTATATATAGAAATTTAGTTTCAAAATTTGTCACAAAATTATAGAATGAACCATCATATATTGCATTGCAGAAGGGTTCTAAACATATCATATTGCATGAAAAAAGAGATTTGAAAAAAAATAAAAAATGGAAAGGTTTATATTGCTTAACGGTTGATGTTTGACGTTTAATATTCAATGAAATTTAACATGGAAAAAAAAAAGTAATTAAAAATGATGAAGTCTTAACATAATTATATGTTAAGAAAATTAGTGTTTACATATAATTAGTGAGTTTAGTGTATAATAAAATTATACTTACAATATAATAAATTAGTTAGTAATATTATTGATATATAATAATAATGTATATTTGGTTAGTTATATTGTTGAATGTTACACCAATACTATATCAATTGATATATTATGGTTACTGAAGTTTGTTAAGGATATAAGGAGATATTATTAGAAGATATTATGGGTAGAAGGATCTTCATGAATATAAGAAAATCTTTCCTATATATAATTAACCAGATGATTTTCATATAATATGTAATAAAGAAAAGAATAATATATTGTGTATTTAAATATTTTCCTGTGTACTCTCTGTTCAGCTCCATTAAAATTTTGCATGAATTAAATCTTTGTATAAGCTCGTCCAAAAGCTAACAATGGTATCAGAGTAGTTTATTTATCAAGTTTGTCATGGAGAATTAAGATTGGCAATGAAGCAATATATAGACGGTATTATTGTCCCCTATTAATGATTTTAATTCTTTGTTGTAGAGATCATAGATTAGTATAGGAAATTAGTTTTGCTAGCAATATTGTTTTAGAGGAGGAAGTTAGTAGTGTTCCATTACAAATTACAGAAGAAGAGATCCGAGAAGACAAAAGATAGAGCTACTGTCTGTGAAGGTGCTGTGAGAAAAATTAAGGAAAGCATAAAGAAGGATATCCGTGATGAGCAAGTGATTCAAAGTCATTGTGTGGACAGTCCATGTGGCTGTACTCCAACTCTGATAGTTTTTAAAACTCATTCGTGTCTGACTGTTCAGAAAATCACGCAGTCATCTTCACTCAGCCATGCTTTGTTGACATCATTGTCAATACAGTTATGTTGGCAGAGTGGTGAAGCAGGTATGTCGATGTCATTTAACATTTACCAAGTACTCACAAATCTCTACGTAGCAGATCACAATATAGTGTTGAGTGCACAGCGAAATCAAAGGTCCGTGTGCATCATCTAGGAGGTGAGAATTTTGAAATTTTGTATTCAGTTCTAATTCCCATTTAATCGCAACATTGCCAAGTTTTGCCGTTGATACAAATCTGTTAGGAAGAAAATATTTTATTTGTGCCAGTGCTTACATAGCAAAAATATAGATTCACTCCTTCAGCAATGTCTTGGTTCTAAGAATCAACATTCTAAGGAATAGGTCATACTCTTTTTCATATCTTTTATCTCCTTTTGGAATTATCAGAACGAATTTAGTGTGAATGGACAGTTGTTTAGTATTAAAATATGCATAATTGTGAATGGTTGGTTCAATTAGTGAAGTTGCATAGTTTATAAAAAGCTCATCAGGAATTAATTTTTGCTGTTAGCAAAATTTGATATGTGAAAAAGAATGAAGTTAAAATTGTACACCAAATAACTTTAACAAAATAAATACCTTTAATCTTTAACTTTTAATTCAAAATCATTACATAAAATGTAATTCATTAAAAAAATAAAAATAAAAAAATTACACAATTAACATGATTTAACATCCCTTTGTCATATATAAAGTCAATCTTAGGTGATATATCTCTTGCCATGTCTATTTTAAATTTTGGAGTCATATAGTCTTTAGTTTTAGTCTCTCGATGTTAAATTATTTTGTAATGTTTAAAGCCTTTAGTCTAGGTTTTATAAACATATGGTTTTATAATTCAAATGTCTATTTTTTATAAATGTACAAAAACTTTAAAATGTTATTTGGTTTGTCAAATCTAATATTTAATTAGATTTTTATTATTTATTATTTGATCATCAAAAGAATAATGAATCATTATTAAAATATTTCATTATATGTCGATTTTGTATCATCAAAGTCAATAACAATATCATCAATGTTAAATTTAATCATTATAATAGATATATTTTTGGTAAAAACCAACATTTAACAAGTTTCACATTATGTGTAGGGAGGAGTTATGAAAATAAATATAATGTGGAAACATTTGAGCCTCAAAGTCAAATCGACTGAGTAAGCAGTGAGATGAAGGAGGTCAAAGGAAATGGAGGAAAGATGATTTCTATGCCTCTCATTATCCACTAACAATAAGGTCACTTCTGCTTTCGTGGCATTTTATTTCGGTTGTGTGGTGTGGTAGACGCATTCCATTTTTCAATATGTTTTGTAATAAAAACAAAGGTTCATTCTTGTTCACTTGTATATGTGACTATTCTTAATGCAATCCCCTAATATAAACATATATTGAAAAAATGAAAACCCAAAAAGAAAAGCTCCATCATTATACTTATAGAGGTTGAACAATAATATATGTTCTTTTTCATACCTAGGTTGGTGGTTAACCTTTGTGAAACCATTTGTAAGTGTTATTGGTGATCTTGTAAAATCATTTGTAAGGTTGTTGGTCGAAGTTGGTTAAAACCATCGGTACACAGATATGAAGGATGAATAGAAGTGTGGGTACCTATTCATACATGGTGGTCTCTATATCCATCCATTAAAATCATCTATGAGAATACAATGTGATCAGTGTTTTGTGCAAGTCTAATGCTTCACATTTGTATGTGAAAGCTTAATGCATTGCATCTATGTGCCAAGATTGTGAGTGAACAGAGGTGAGCAAGATGTAGAATAAGTGTGAATTTTTTTCTACCATGTAAACACTAAGGGGGGAATGTTAATAAAATTAGTGATTACATGTAATTAGTGAGTTTACGATATGGTAAAATTATACTTATGGTATGGTAAATTATTTAGTAACATTATTATTATATAACAATAATGCATTTGTTTAGTTGTTAGTTATATTGTTGAGTGTCACAACAATACTACATAAATTGATATATAATGGTTAGTGATGTTTGTTAGGGATACAAGGAGATATTATTAGGAGATATTACAGGTAGAAAGATCTCCATGAATATAGAAAAATATTTCATATATATAATTGTATTACTCAGATGATTTTCATATAGTATGTAATAGAGAAGATAATAATATATTATATATTCAAATATTTTCCTGTGTGCTCTATGTGTTCAGATCCATTAAATCCTTGCATTAGTTAAACCTTGGTATAATCTCATCCAAAATCTAACACTAACTACTCATTCTTAAGGGTACTATAAGGTCCTATAACAACATTCATTATCAATGATAGTTTTTAAACATGTACAAAAAAAACATTCTCTTTGTTGTCCTAAAAAATCACACCTATTAATCTCTCCTTGATGACACCCTCCTACTTTTAAGAGGATGAAAACTATTTTTTAAACATGTTTCAAACACACTAAAAAAACCCCATCAATTGGTTAAACTAGCTTACTGATGTCCAATAATGATGTCAAATTAATTTGCAAAATATAAAAAATGAAAGTGTGTCTAATCCATTTGACGCTAAATGCTATAAGCATATTATCACCATTTGATGTTATTATAATTAATCAAATAAAATTCAATTTGGTGCTACTTAATGTAAGAAAATTAATTATCAGCATGATCCAATATAAATAGTTTCATCTCATTTAGTGTTAGTGTTCATTTATATGTCGAATTTTATTGATGCTTAACCAATGAAATAAATCAACTATGATTTGATGTTAAACCATGTAAATTCCATTTGACATTTAGGTAAACATGTAAATAATATGATGTTAGATCATTTAAATATGTCAATTTTATTTGATATTAGATCAAATAATTAAATTAATTCTATTTACTAGTCATAATTAGTCCAACAAATCATATTAGATAATATAATCAAGCCAGATCATTTTGACATTCAATTATAATCCAATTTCATATATATAAAAGAAAATGATTAATCTTAACAATCCACATGTTAGTCCATAGCTATAAATTTATGTCTAATTAACTAATCGTAGGTTATTTTGACACCAGTTATTCCTTTTTCTGATACTAGGGAAAATGAGATGTGATGGCCCTATGTCAATTTGGATACATTTTATATCTTCCTTGTGCCTCCTTGAGGTAATTCTGAATTGTAAAAACCTTCTCTTCCATCTCCTTCACCATATCTAGACCAAAAATGATATGGTGATCAATTTTATTCTGACTCAAGGGAGTTCTACAACATCACCCATACAAAGCTACATTAGGGGCCATGTCAATGGAGTTTTGGTAACTATTATTGTATGCAAATTATACCAATGATAGATAGTTCTCTGAATAATTATATTGGTCCATGAAATATGTTTGAAACATGTCCTCTAGGACTTGGTTGACCTTATATATCTTCCCATATGTCTCAAGATGTTATGTTGTACTAAATTTCATATTTTTACCCAAAGCTACCTAAAATGTCTTACAAAATCAGGTCCAAAATCAGGTCATAAAAAAAGAATTATGATCTGAAATGATTTTCAACTGAACAACATGTAATGGCATAATTTTATCCATATAAAGTTGGGAAATTCCATCTACCTCATAGGTCTCCTTGGTCAAAAGAAAATATGCAACCTTGGTTAAGCTATCAACAACCCCCAAAATGTAGTTACATCTCCATTGAGTAAGAATAAAACAAAAAATGAAATATATTGACACTTTGTCCCATTTCCATGAAAGTAATTCATGAGTGTACTAAAAGTTGACTGGATATTGATGTTCAGCCTTCACCCGCTAACAATCTAAGCATTGTGCAACATACTTGACCACTTCTTGCTTCATACCAAGCCAATAATACAAGGTTTGTAAACTTTCATACATTTTATTTTCATGTAGATGAGTAAAATAGAAGGCCTTATGCACTTCATAAAAAATATCATCCCTTAATTCATTTCCACTTGGTACATAGGTGTGGTGTTGATATAAGAAAAGTGCATCATCTAACATTGAATAGTAACTATACTTTGGTTGAGATTTGCACTCATTGTTCTAAAATTCTACCATGACCTCGTTATACCAGGTGTCTTTCCTTTGTATTTATAAAATGTGTCTTATCATGTTGTCTGGAACAACCATCATGGATTATGTGGTCTTCTATTGAGTGAATCTACCACTCTATTCTCCTTTCCTTTGATGTATGAAATAACAAAATCATACTAAGCCAATAACTTCATCCAATGCCTCTATCTAGCATTTAAATTTGGCTAATTGAATATGTCGGTCAAGCTCAAATGATCAATTATGAGTATAAACTTTTAAACAATGAGATAGTTCCTCCACATTTTCAATACATGTACAATCATGGTTGACTCTAAGTCATGAGTCCTATAATTAATCTCATTATCCTTGATATTTATTACTTCATATGCATTGACTTTTCCCTCACAAATCAAGACTACACTGAGACTTTTTATATAATCATCCATGCACACAAGAAAATATTTGCTTATGTTAATCACTGCTAAGATAGGTGTTTTTTCAGTAGCTCTTTAAGATTTTAAAACTCTGCCTCACACTATTTAGTCCATATGGAATTATTTAATTTTATTTATAGGGCCATGAGTGGGGTTCCAATTAGTGAGAAATTATCCACAAATATCATATAAATTACCTTTCTAAACCCATATTTATGTGCACTTATGTCACATTCCTTGATGCTAGCCATTCCATTATCATGCTAATATTTATTGGATCAAATACGATACCATTTATATAAATAGTGTGGCCTTAATGTTTCACTTCTTCTTGGAAGAATGAGGATTTCAAAATTTTCCAATAGAGAGGGTTTTCTCTCAAACATTGCAAAACCTCCTTCAAGTGTACTGTTAGAGGTTGTTATCATGTTTGATACTTGTTATAGGTAGTTTTTATCTATTTTCTAGTTTGTCCTTTTGTGAATCTATCCCACATTGATTAGTTTGACTTACTTCTTGTTTATCCTTACCTATATATGCAAGGCTTCTCCTTTGTAACATATAGAAGTTATATTATGGATAATATATGATATCACCTTTATATTTACATATCATCTTTACAACTCTTAAAACTCTTCTTGTGATGCTTTTGTTGTTAATGCTTCAGATCATGGGCTTAAAATGATATTGTTGGCATTATTTTCATAGTATTAGAGTTAGATGTGTTGCAATCATCCATTTACAAGTTTGTTCCAATAAGGGTTTATCAATTTATCAAAAAAAAACCTTCATGTAGTGGAGGTGTTTTGTATGGATCTTTAAGCTTTTTGTGGCCATTGACATTTTTTTTGGAGGCATTGCAAATTGTTTCTTGCATAAAATTGCTAATCTCTTGAGGGTCAATTTTATCATCACACAAGTATCTGATTAAGAAACAAAATCACTATTGGAAAGAGGGCTTCAAGAGGTTTCTAGAAAGTGGTCATAATAAAGATTCCAATTAGTATTGAAGGAGATATGGGGATCTTAATTTGACTCTACAAATCTTATTTTCTATGATTTTTTTATGCGCGATCAAAAAAAAAAAAAAAGATCTTATATTTAAAGTGATGGAAGATTGATTTATGTGGAAGATTGTTATTTTCCTTTTCTATAAATTTTCTTCAAATTCACTTTTTCTAGATCTGGTATAAATTATTTATTTTTTATCCAAGCATTTAATTTTTATGCAATGTTTACTTATTTGACCCATTTTAATGATGGAAAACTTGTAAAAACTATAACTTTTGAACCATGACTCAAAATTGAGTACTATTTTTTTCATAAGTATATATATTTTAAATTATCTATACATTAGGTTCTTTTATCTTGTAAAACATACTAAATTATAAAGTGCCAAATTTGGGGGGCCTTAAAAAAATTTTGGGTGTTAATTATTTTCATCGAGAGACTTTAAATTATCATGGAGGGATTTGTATTTTTGAGAGGGTTCTTTTTTTCTTCTTGACTTTCTCCTTATTTTTTGGCAATGGATTCTTGCTTATTTGAGCCCCTCAACACCTCAAAATAAATTAATTGGAAGATCAAAATATGGATACACTTACAGTGGAAAGGCATGTGAAGTGTTATGCTTAGTGACATTCCCCACTTTATATATGAAGATCTTGTTTGGATTTTATCCATGTAATATGATTCTCTTTATTTGATTCGCCTCCATGTTTTAGATAGGTTATAGTGCTATGTCACATGTGCCACATTAATAAAAGAATATTAGGATGCTATTGTAACCTTATTTGAGAAGGATACTGAGTCTTTTAGGTCTTCTGCAACCTCTTTTACTACACCTCCTTCTATTCCAATTCTTTCTTCTCTTGTTAGCAAGGATTTATCTTTTGATTGTGACATTGATGTTGTTCAATATCTGAGTCTTGACAATGACATGGGTGAGGCACTATTGACAATTATTTCTTTATCTCTTAGTGAGGATTCACTCTTTACTAGTGACATGAATCAAGATTTCTCTCTATTTTGTGAGGACATAATTCTTAATGGTGATCTAGATGAGGCATTCTTACCTCCTACACCTCTCATTATTCAACCTTCTTCAATTGTTAGTGATGACTTGTCTTTTGATGATTGTTTGCTTGAGGTACATATTACTCCTCATATAGTTTGTACTCCTCCTATTAATTTCATTGAATGAGAGGACATTATTCTTGAGGATGTGTCACCTTCACCATCACTTTTGGAGATCATGGATGAGACACTACCATGACTTTTTGAGGATGACTTTTAATGTGCCACAATTGTTGTTCCTTCATCACCTACGCCTCTTTTTTGTGAGGATATGTGTTTTGATGGTGATTTTCACAAGAAACCTATTATTCTTTCACATTATGATTTGGAGATATTTGATACTTCTCTTACTACATTTATTACTTTCCCCACTTTGGATCCACCTTCTTATGTGTTTGGTTTCTTTTAGAAACACACTCTTGGATTTGGATCTTGCATACTTCACTCTATGGGATACACTCATGGAGGTCTTGGCAGACTCTTATAGGGTATTTTATCTCCTATTGGAATTGATATTTCTACAGGTGATGTGTCTTTGGGGCATATTGTTTGTATCACTTAAGAGGAAGGTACATTAATGAGATGAACATTTTGTTTTTGGGACTATCTCACCACCTATGTAGATGGTTCCTTAGATTTTTTCCATCCACACAAGATATATAGTACTAATATTCATGTGGGGTGAAGAAAGTTGTCCTTAAGGGGGATTTTGCATGAAGTCCTTGCTTCCTTTCCTTCTATTATCTCATTTACATCATTTGGTGGGGGAGTTTTGTTCCTATGGTTTTTATTTCTTTTTCAATTTCATGGATATATGTTGTACATGAGTACCTCATTAGGTATTGTTGTCGGGACTCATATTTTGGATATGCCACTTTGTTTTTTTGTCTATTTTATCTCCTAGATTCACTTTGTGGGTGATGTTAGAGTTGGTTCACATGTTTTCTAGGTTCTATATATAGTTCTATCTATTTCCTAGTTTGTCCTTGTATGGATTTATCCCACATTGGTTAGTTTGTCTTACTTCTTATTTGTCCTTGTATATATATGCAATATTTTTTATTTTTAACATATACAAGTTATTTTATGGATAATATATGATATTGCCTTTGTCTTTTCATATCATTTTTTCAGCTCTTATAACTCTTGTTGTCATGTTTTTTCTCTTAATGCTTCATATCTTGGGATTAGAACGGTCTTGTTGATGTTGCTTTCATGTGCTTCATGTTCTTTGTTTGTCCATGAAAATATCAAAATATCTTAAAGGAAAAAAATTAAAATTTGGTATATATACCTATGGAAAATATTGTTCATGAGGTTCATGAACACATTCGATGAATTTTTAAGATAAAATGGCACCATAATGAACTCATAGTGACCATATTGAATGCATAACATTGTATTCAATGTTTCACCCTCCTTGATCCTTAGCTTTTTGTATCTCAATCATAAATATATTTTTTGATAATATTAAATATTCCATCATATAATAAAAAAATGCAATCATTGACAAGGGATATTTGTTCTTAACGATTATTTTTTCAATTATTTAAAGTTAATACATAGCCTTAATGATCGATATTTTTGTTCATAAAAATGATTGGTGTTCCCCATGGGGACATGCTAGGTCTCACTAATCCATTTTAATTAATTATTCCATGTACACTCTGTAGATACTATTTATGTATTATATAGCACCTTAGTCTTTTACACTTTCCAAACTCAAACCTTTGCTATTTTTCTCAAGCCCTGAACCTTCTTACTTTTTGAAGCCTCACATCTACTCTATATTGTTCCAATTTAGACCATATCTTAGTTAGACCCATATTATGTTGATGAAATAGACATTTTATCTTACCCATTATGCTTAAAACATGATTCTCTTCCACCTCTACAAGTTTTGAGCCTGTACATACTCTCCTACTCCCTAGACACTGGCATCCAAGATAGACACATGTGTCAAACTAGTGTCGTGACTCGATGCTAGTGTCTAGTGCCCTAAAGTCATCTGATTTGTAAATGAAATGTATCTTAATGGTCGATGTAAGTGATTTAATGTGAATTAAAGCTCTAAATGGATTGATATAAATACAAGATCAACCCTCACTCATTCTTCACCTAGAAACTTCTTATCTACTCACTAGACTACTTATCAAAGGCATTCAATCAAGCATTCAATTAATAAAATTTTCCCTATTTTCTTATATTTCTATATCAATCATAAGGATAACACATACACAAGTTCTAAAGTACTGAAGGAGCAACCCAAGAGCTATATTCTTCCAAGTTACAAGCTAGGTCATTATTATACTTGCTTTACACATATTGCATGATTCACACACAAGCCTACATGTAGGAGAGAACTACATTATTCATAGGCCCTCTTCTATAGTATTAGTTATATAGGTAGTGCCTACTGATAGTGGGATCTTTGGGGTAGATCAAAAGTATGTGCCCGCTAATCCATTTTTTCCTACATCCACTATGAGAGTGAAGAACTAAGGTTTTTCCATTTCATGAGGAGCAACAATCCATGACCTAGATCTAAATTCACTAAATTGAAGGTGAATCCAAAACCAAAAACATCAAGGTGGTCATATCTTTTTCCAATATGTATTTTGAATAGGACACCTATGTCCAGGTAGGATATTAGTGTCGATGCAATCATCCCAAGTTGATGCTAGTTTTTGTAACTCTAGAAGCACTAAAACCAAAATTTGGTAACTATTTTAGGATCACTTCCTAGTCAAATTTATGCATGTTCTAGATATAGAACTATGTCAACATCAAAACCAACTAATTACTTTATTTCTTTTCATTTCCATATCTAACATAGTTGTACTTTTCATATTTAGACTATATCAATTTGATATGTTCAACATATGCTATTTTTGAGTTTAGAATCTAGTTGGCATATTGTAGATTTTATTATCACCCTTATGCATTGTCATTTTTATATTCTTAACCCTGTACACTAAGTAGGACCCAAATAAAATTTAGGGTAAAATATTTGGTGAACCCGACATATGTTATTGAGGCAAAGCCCTAGGTCACATGTAGGGTTTTATGTATTTTATCTTTAGATATGAAATTATAATCTCATCATATCTTCCCTTAAAATCATGTTTGCTATGGATATTTCAATTAATTATTTCATGTTACAATACCTTATGGTGTCTATCAATTGTTATATCTCATACCTTATTAAACTAATAAGATATATAAGGGGTTACAAAGTTGCATTATTGTATATTCCTTCTTATGCTAATGTTTACAATGAGCTTTTACCTGTCACTACAAAGTATCAAAGGGAGTTCATGAAACAATCATACTCACTATGTCATGTTAACACCCAATCTAAGGATATTACTACCAAAACTTCACTATTGGACCTACTACACAAGCCACCCCATTACAAGGATGTCCTTATGAATGCATTGCTTATGACCACACTCCTTTGTAATGTTTAACCATCATATATGGCATCAATTTTAAATTTAGTCAAATGGACCAAGCATAATAAATCATTTAAAAAGGAGTTACCACCTGAACATATAAGAAATAGTTGTCTGCCACTATACATCTAGGTGTGTATTGGTCACAACGTGGTAAAATGAGTGGACTTGTGGACAATGGTTCAGGGCTCAATATTTTCAACATATCCTTTATCTCCTTAATTGCCATTGTACCTTCAGATTTGGAATAATCTAATATGAGAATCAAGGGTTTTGATAATAATTCATGACAAGTTTTGGGATAAATAACACCAAAAGTGACTATGGGGCATTGTTTATTACCTATTTTGTGCCAAGTTATGCTAAATGATTTGAATATAACATTATATTGGGATAACTTTGGAGACACGAGATGTATGGATTTCCCTCCATGTTGAATCCATGCTTAAAATTTGGTCATCATGGATTCATTTATACTTTCCCAATGGATACTAATCCCTTCAAACATTGTTCAATGGTCCAACCAAATAATAACACGACACTAATATCCTATAATACTAATTTTAGTTCTTGATATTTGCTCAAATATGGGTACAAAGGATAAGGATTGGGTAAAAATGAGAAAGGAATTATTAATCTCATTTCTCCTACACATAATACAAACTAGCAAGGTTTGGTTTTTTCAAAAAAATTACAGGAAACAAGCACATCTCTCACAGTACCACTTGTTTTATGAAGGCTGAATAAGAATGTATGAACACTTCTACAACTAAACTCAGAGAGGTCAACTCTTATCTAATCAATGAGAGTACTTCCTCAAACATTTTGACACTAGATGAGTTCTCCAATGATGAATCATTACTAAAGTACTTGGCGGCCTATGAGGATCTCCCTTCCTTATATTGTAAGAATAGGTTTTCTCATGCCACCTTTGTTCATGCTTACTTTGGTGAGAGAGATGATACCAATATAAAATATTATGCATGAAACACTATTCCTAATGCACCATTTATCACATAAAAATATACTATATTAAATGAATAAATAATCAAATATAACTTTGGAATGGATAAGGACCCTCAACCAGTTTCAAGTGTTGTAATGATGCATGATGATGAATGAAAAATCTATTGACAAATCTTTCATGATTTTACTAAACTCTTTAATTAGGCTTATTTGGAAATGCTTGGAATTGATCGATTGGTGGAAATGCATAACATATTATTATACCTAGATGCATAATAGGTCAAACAAAAAAATTTAAAATGCATCCTAAAGTGGCATTATTGTTAAAAAAATGAAATTTAAAAGATCCATTGCAAATTCTGATTGAATGTCAAACATTGACCCTATTACAAAAAAAAAGGTGACATCCATTATTACACTGATTACCATGATTAAATCAAAGATTTTCCAAAAGATTATTTCCATAACCTAATACAGACATGATTGTAGATTCTACAATTGAATATGTGACGTTTTCATTTATGGATGGATTCGCAAGATATAACTAAATAAAAATTAACCCTAAAAATCTAGGAAATACTATATTTACTACCCCTTAGGATATATTTTTCTATATAGTCATACCTTTTGGATTAAAAAATGTAGGGGCCACATATCAAATGGCCATGACTCATATTTTTCATTATTTTATGTACAAAACTATTGATGATTATTTTTATGATTTAATATAAAAATTAGAACATTACTAGGACCATTTTAATGATCTAAAAAAAGTATTTGAGGACATGTAAAAGTTTAATGTTCAATTAAATCTCCTAGAAAATTATTTATGTGGTATCTTTGAGAAAGATCCTAGGATACATTATTTCTCAGTGACGCATCCAGGTTGATCCAAAAAAGGTAAAATCCATTATATAAATGCCAACACCAACCAATCTAAAATAATTGTTATGTTTACAAGACTAAATTTAGGTTATTCGATAATTCATTTCTTAGTTGGTTAATAAAACAATTTCTTTTATGTGTTTGATAAAAAAAAAGACACAAAATTTAAATAGGATGAGATGTGTCAACAAAGTTTGACAAAATCAAAGCATATTTATCAAACCTACAAGTACTTATGCCTCCTATTCTAGATAGGCCACTACTTCTTTACATATCATCCACCCAGGAGGCCATTGGAGCCCTACTAGCACAATTTGATGATAATCACAAAGAACACATAATTTACCACATTAGTCACCAACTAGTTGATTACGAATGCAAATATACAATAATGGAAAAAATATGTTTAGCCTTGGTTTTTACTACTCAAAATCCATAATGACATTATTTTCTCAACAATGAGGTTCATTTCATAATTAAATATCCTTTAAGATTCCTTATGAATAAAACACACTTAACTAGCCACATATAAAAATGGGAAATGTAATTTCCATAATTTGATCTAAAATTTATAGCCCAAAGTCAATAAAAGGTCAAGTCATATCCAACCAATTGGTTACGGATCCTTTACCCCATTTTTTTCCACTTATCAAAGATTTTAAAGATGAGTTTGAGGCATATAATATATCTTATAATCCATGGACAATGTTCTTTGATAGATCAAAATGTAGAACAGGAGTGGGTGCTAGTATTGTATTTTGTACTCTTGATGTCGACTACATGCCTTTCTCTTACAAATTAGCCTTTTCTTTCAGCAACAATATAGATGAATATGTGATTTTTATCATTGAATTACCTATAGCACATAAGCTTCATGCAAGGGACATCCAAGTTTTTGGTTATTCTAGATTGATTGTTAATCAAGTTAGTAATCATTACTAAACCAAATAAAAGCACCTTTTACCATATAATGAAATGGTAGATAAACTAATAGAGACATTTGGTATATTTTCTACTGATAGTATCACACATAAAGATAACTTCCATGAAGATGCAATGGCATGTGTGGCATCCTTGATAAATTTTGATGATCATCATATAAACTTTACCATATGACAATCACAACATCCTTCTATTACTTCGGATAAATTTAATACCTTGGTTGTCCTTAATGTTACTTGCAACACTATAAACACATAATGGTATAGTGAAATTATAATTTTCTCTATCAATCCTATATACCATAATATTTTACATGAAATGATAATCAAATATTACAATGTAAAGCATTTCATTATGTTATTATTGGCGATGATTTGTTCAAACAAAGATGAGGATCACACTGCACTCTTGGAAATGCATGACAATGAATGTGGTGGGAATTTTAGGGGATGTGCCATGTCTCAAAATCTATTATTCTAAGGCTACTATTATCCTAATTGGAACAAGAATGTATCGAACATGCAAAATTATGTTTACAATGTCAAAAATACAATAGTTTGAATAATGCATCATTGCATGAGTTACAACCAATTATTTCACTCTAGCCTTTTTGCTTATGGGGTTCTAACTTAATTAGAAAGGTCAATCCTATATTTTCTAGTGGACACAAATTCATAATCACAGCTAAAGAATATTTTACAAAATGGGTGGGTGTAATTCCCCTTGAATTTACCATAAGGGATGTCATATGCAAGTTTTTGATGACCAATATTGTTTCTCATTTGGCATACCATCAACTATTATTTCTAATAATGGATCATCATTTAAAATTAAGATGGTAAAATGTTATTACAATAAATATAAAATTAATCATACCTTTTCTACAACTTATTACCATAAAAGCAATGGTCAAGAAGATGAAACCAATAAGACAATTGTTAAAATACTTGGGAAAATAGTTGAATGATACAACACTAATTAGCACCATCATATGGTATATGTTTTATAGGCATACCTAAATCGTGTCCACATACCCACTCTAGCTACACCTTATTATTTGGTCTAGAGCACAAAGTCTATTTTACAAATTGAACTTGAGATACCTTCTTTGTGTGTTTCTCTTAAATAAATTATCAAAGATGATGAATATCATGAAAAGATATTTCATAAGCTAGAGTAGTTGGGTAAAAAATTCTCATAGGATGTTGAGCAATTACATGTTTATCAGTATTATGTGAAATGAGCATATAACAATGAGGTTCAGCAATGTGACTATGATGTGGGTGACCTGGTACTATAATAAAATCAAAAGAGTAGAAATGCATAAAAATAAAAGAAAGGAAAGTTCAAACTAAATTGGATGGGACCATTTATAGTTATAGAAAATTTAGGAAAAGGCATATACCACTGTGTAACACTTGAAGTAAATTCTTTAAAAATCCCTATGAATATTATGCACTTGTGTAAATACATCACATGAGAACTCTTCAAAATACCAAAAAAAAAAAAAACATTAAAAAATTTGAAAACATTTTTGGCACCTACATATTCTATTTGCTCCTTAGAATTTATGTGTTACTTCCATGTTCATGGATGGCATATCAATTACTTATACATATACATGTGTGTCACACATTTATTTGAGTGTTATAGAGGCATACATAGATGCATTATATATGCACTTATGGATGTTGGGATTTCTCCATACTCATGTCACCAAGACGTTGGGGACATCCACTCTCTATGATCATGATCCTTTTAGGCTATATCATTTTATATTCACTTTAAATTATCATGTTTGATCTCATATATTTACTTACGCATGCCTTTCTCCATCATTATATATTTCATAGGGTACTTGATATTCTATACACTTGACATTTTTTTGTTAACACATTCGATCCATGGGCCACTATGATATGTTTATGTTGATTACTTATGTTTTCATTTATGCACTCTTTTTATTGTCTTTCCTTGTTATTTCTTTGATTGTTTGAGAATTTAAATATGCTCCATTGTTTACAGCCCCCATGCCTTTGATGCATTTCGTTGACATTTGCATAATGCCATTATTTGTGGTCTAGACATTTGAATCTATCATTCCTAATTTTGTGGACATTTGACTAAGTCATATCCCTTTGATTTGTTAGGGTGTGGAGCTAAAAGCTTCAACTATTTGCAGACACAAAGAAGAGGATGCTAAAGAACCATAAGCACCGGCGTCGGCAGCATGATTGATGTCAGTCAGATTCAGTGCAGAAGGAAACCGGCGATGGCAGGAGGTCGGCCGACGTCGACAGCACCAGGCAAGTAGGGACCGACGTCGGTCACCTGTGTATTTCCAAAATTGTTGTTGACGAACAGTCAGTTAAGTGAAGTGAGTGTTTGCATGTCAAATGACTAATTATAGTCACGAGCTGCGTGTCTAATTATTGTAGTTGGAGTTCTATTTTTGTAAGCATGGGATCCTATTTAAAGACCCATAAGGCATGCATTATAATTATCAAGAAGGCAAGTAAAAGCATTGAAGCAAGCAAGGTCAAGGAGATCTATATGTGTAAGGTCAAGGAGATCAGTTGAAGCATTCAAGGAGGGATAGCAACTCAGGTTGTAGAGTTGGTTTTGTGTTGAGCAAGAGAGAGAGGGAAGAAGGTCTTGAGGTGTGGCAAGCCTTTGAGGTGGAGGAAGAAGTGGCATCTTTCTTATTGTATTTTCTTCTAGTAATATTTAATACAAAGAGTGTGTATTGTCTCTCAAATTCTTTGGTGTCTCAAGTTTCTAGTTACTTTATCATTCTGGTATAATTTTGTGTTTAATTGCTTATAAGAAAGTAATCAATTGTGCTTCCGTTGGATAAGGGGTCACCCAATAGTTGGTATCAGAGCATATTAATTGTTGTAGGTTCCCTGACAAGTGGTATCAGAGCTACGATTTGCAGGAAGTAGGGTACTGTTTTTGATTACAGGTCATTCACAGGGTTTTCTGATTGAGTGGGAGTTCAGCAATGGCAGAAAAAAGTAAGCTACGAATGGAGAAGTTTAACGGCAAGAATTATCAACATTGGAGGATGCAGATTGAGGACTATCTGTATCAGAAGGATTTATACTTACCGTTGGGTGGGGTTGCATGCAAGCCCACAGATATGAAGGATGAAGAATGGAGTGTTCTTGATCAGAAGGCTCTCGGTTCCATAAGGTTGAGCCTTGCATCGTCTGTGATTTCCAGCTTATCACAGTGCAAGACAATGGAAGAGTTGATAAAGCCCTTGACGAATTTATACGAAAAGCCCTCGGCTTCTAATAAGGTATATCTTATGAAGCAGCTATTTACTTTGCAAATGCAGGAAGGTGGATCGGTACATACTCATCTCAGTGATTTCCATGGTTTGGTAAACCAACTAGCTTCAGTCAATATTGTTTTTGATGATGAGGTAAAGGCTCTCTTGATTTTATGTTCTTGGCCTAAAAGTTGGGACGGTTTGGTTATGGTAGTAAGTAATTCTGCATCTACTTCTAAAATCTTAAAAGTTGATGATGTTGTGAGTGTGATCTTGAATGAGGAAATACGTAGGAGAAGCACAAGTGAATCATCAGGGAATGCTCTAAGTGCAAAAAGCAGGGGAAGGCAAAGGGAGAAGATTGAGCAAGGGAAATCAAGGTCGGGAAGGAGATTCGAGTCCAAAGGTATTACCTGCTGGTTTTGTGGAAAGAAAGGACATACAAAGAAGGAGTGTTGGTTGAGAGATAAAGAGAATCAACATGCAGGTATTGAGGAAGCAAAGGATGCAAATATTGTGATACAGGATGCTCTCATACTTTCTTTGGATAGTCAGGTAGGATCATGGATTTTAGATTCTGGTTCATCTTTTCATGCATCCCCAAATAGAGATTTGTTCTATGAGTATGAACAGGGAGACTTTGGAGTGCTCTATTTAGGGGATGGTACGCCTTGTCAGATAGTTGGCAAAGGGAAAGTGCAGCTGAGATTGCAGATTGACAACACATGGGTGTTGAAAGAGGTCGTGCATGTTCCAATTCTGAAGCACAGTTTGATTTCTATAAGAAGGTTGGGTGATGAGGGATGCACAATAACCCTCACAGCGGATTCTTGAAAGGTTACCAAGGGAGCACTTGTTTTAGCGAGAGGTAAGAAAGTAGATACTCTTTATCTGTCTACTTGTATTACTGATTCTACTTCTGGTGTAGATTCGAAGATGTGGTCTAATAGGCTTGGTCACATGAATAAGAAGGGAATGGAAGTTCTTGATTCAAAAGGTATGTGTTCAAATTCGGAAAGCATAGAGTTCATTGCAGGAAAAGGAAATTTTATGCTTTTGACAAGAACAAAGAAGCCTTGGTGTTTATGGAGGAGATGAAGGACAGAGATCAGTCACAGGGGCTGAATAAATCTAAGCAGGGCAACATGGACAGAGGTTTGATCTAAGAAGAGCTCGTGGATGAAAATTTCATCACTTATAAGAACACACAGACGCTGATGTTGGTCACATGGGACCGACGTTGGTCATCCAGATACCGACATCGGTCATGTGCAGACCAGCAGGGTCGGTAGGTTGGGAAGGAGAAGTCCGACGTCGTTCATAAGGACCGACGTCGGCAGGGGGGACGTCGGCGTCGGCTAGGGAAATGACGTCAGCAGTCAGGGTCAGTGCAGGGAACCGACATCGGTCGGGATCAGATTGGGAGATGGTCGAGATCGGTCACTGGAACGGATGTTGGGTGGATCCATAAGTCTCAAACACCCATATGGAGGTCAGAAAAGGTAGAATCCAGAAATAGTGGGAGCTTGGCATGGATGAGGAGTGTGAGTCCTTGGAGAAGAACCAAACAGGTATTTGTTGGTAGAGTTGTCAGCTGGAAGAAAGCACTGGTTAGAGGGATGGATTCCCGTTCTTAGAGAAGAGAGTGGATGGACACATGAGACAGAAGGCTATGGTATATGGTCTTGATTATGCTGCAGAAAAATGGAGGTTTGACCATTGTATTTTATCTTTACCAGGTTGGATAATATTAGCTACATTATCCTGTTACTGTATTGTGTTACTTGTTGCAGGGTTTCATATACAGAGAGTTTTCTGAGTTAAGGGTAGAGTTGGTTCAGAAGTATGTCATGGAGAATTTGGGAGCAACAAAATTCTTATGGCATAAGTGACAGGTATAGCATCACAGGTTTGCATGGTGGTTGGTCTTCAAGAGTGACTTTGAAGAGGGATACAGAGCCAAGGGAACAAAATAGATGGTGTAAAGGTATAGGTACAGTAGCAGCTATTTATCTCCAAGTGGGAGATTGTTAGGGTGTGGAGCTAAAAGCTTCAACTGATTGTAGACACAAAGAAGAGGATGCTGAAGAACCATAAGCACCGGCGTCGATAGCATGATCAACGTCAGTCAGATTCAGTGCAGAAGGAAACCGGCGACGGCAGGAGGTCGGCCGACGTCGACAGCACCAGGCAAGCAGGGACCGACGTCGGTCACCTGTGTATTTCTAGAACTGCTATTGGCAAACAGTCAGTTAAGTGAAGCGAGTGTTTGCATGTCAAATGACTAATTATAGTCACGAGCTGCATGTCTAATTATTGTAGTTAGAGTTCTATTTTTGTAAGCATGGGATCCTATTTAAAGACCCATAAGGCATGTATTGTAATTATCAAGAAGGCAAGTAAAAGCATTGAAGCAAGCAAGGTCAAGGAGATCTACAGGTGTAAGGTCAAGGAGATCCGCTGAAGCATTCAAGGAGGGATAGCAACTCCGGTTGTAGAGTTGGTTTTGTGTTGAGCAAGAGAAAGAGGGAAGAAGGTCTTGAGGTGTGGCAAGCCTTTGAGGTGGAGGAAGAAGTGGCATCTTCCTTATTGTATTTTCTTTTAGTAATATTTAATACAAAGAGTGTGTATTGTCTCTCAAATTCTTTGCTGTCTCAAGTTTCTAGTTACTTTATCATTCTGGTATAATTCCGTGTTTAATTGCTTATAAGAAAGTAATCAATTGTGCTTCCATTGGATAAGGGGTCATCTAACAGTTGGTATCAGAGCATATTGATTGTTGTAGGTTCCCTGACATGATTATGTGGCATTTAAACATGCCCCTTATTTATGGTCTCCTTGGACCATTGTCTTTTGACTTGATTTTGGGTGCTCTTGTATGTGTGTTTTTTATTGTTGAGCTTGTACCATTAGTATATAGATGTTTCCATAATATTTATCATGCATCTTAGGACTTCATGTGATCACATTATTCTATGCACTTCAATGATCCATTTACCTACACATTTATTCTATATGCTACATGATTACATTCATAGATTATTCAATTATCTTCTCCTTTTGAGGTGAGGAAACTCCCAATTCCTACCTTTCCCTCACCTCAAAGGGGAGGGGCGGGGGGAGCATATTAGTTGGGTCATGTCATAGAGGCATGTTATCCACATTTGACACAATTTTTATATTCAGTGGGGCCATGATTTGTAAGCATGTTATCCATACTTATTCAGTATTTGGCACACTCAAATTATAGTGGGGGCATGTTTTGGAAACATTTTATCCATATTAACACTTATATTAGTTTTCATATTTTCTCCACATATCATGCAGGAATGTTTTAAAATCATCTTCTGCATATTTAATTTTTAAATTGGCCAAAACACATAGTTATATGATTCATATACATATTTGTGGAAGAATTATATACATTGGTACCATTTTTATACTCAATTTTAACATGATGTATATGCTATGCAATGTGTGCCTAATATTACAAAATGAAAATCCATTTCAGATTTTTTTATAATTTTTAGGGAGTATCACTACTGATCAGATTGTACTTTTACAGACTTTATTAATCCAATATACTATAGTAGTTGGTTCACCTTTTGGTATGGATTAGGTGATCAAATCACTCAATCTTGCCAAAATTTCAAGTTGGATTTGATGGTATCATATAGCCTCACCAATTTGATAGTGTGAGATGACTAAGTTCACTAGCACTCATCAAGTTATAAGTATGATTGGGTTGCATGTTTGAGCTATTCTCAACTATTAAGTGAAAATGCACCTTTTTTTCCAAGGTTAGGGGCATGAACATTCCTCTCTCTCTCTCTCTCTCTCTCTCTCTCTCTCTCTCTCTCTCTCTCTCTCTCCTTATATATATGTAGTTTCCATATTATAGATTTTTCCTAATCTTAGTTTTAGATCCTTACAATGATATATATTTTTAAATAAAATTGATAATAGGCAAGGAGGTTACATCAACACAAATGTGTACTCCTAAACCGTGCTCTTTCAATTTCAATCTTTTCAATACTTTGGGTAAGTGCACAGAGTTAGAGGACAATTCTATGGACATTTTACATAATATGATCACATTAATAAATAACATGATATCATTATTTAATTAATGTGATCACATTATTTACATTATGGCTTGGTAATTACCAAGCCATAATATGATCGCTTTAATGTATAACATGATCGTGTAAATAAATAATGTGATTATGTTATTATAAAACAAAAACATGATCACATTACTATTATTTTGTTCATTTGAACAAACTAAGTGAATATTGATTAATAGGTAATGTGATTGTGTTATTGATAACATGATCACATTCCTATTATTTTACACATAAAATCATGTGGGAGTTGCACATTAAGGTAACTTTGGCTAGAAGCTTATTTTTACTACTCTAAATGTTAAGTATAAGTTTACTCTAAATGTAAATTTATACTTTAAATTTATTTTAGTAAATATAATAAATTAGGGTCACCCAACATATAATAGATTTGGTCTCATAGCTACATGCCTTACAATATGGAAAACTATTTTTCAAAATCCAATCAGGTCAGTACTTAGGCATTTTTAGGGTCTAAGTATTAAACCTAGGGATTTCACGACATAATTTTTATAATTGATGCTCATTTTTGGTAAACATATAGTCATTTTTAAGGTTTTTATGCCTTCCAAATTGAGTCCTAGCATTTATAAGAGTCTTATATTTGTCAAAATTAAAGTTTTAAAACCACTCACTTTGAAATTGATGCAAAGTGGTGTGGTTTGGGTAGCATAGGTCACATTGATGACCTGCACACATAAAATGACCATATTGTGTTAAGTTCACTTGTTCATCACCCCTCCCTCATCCCTGATCACTTCTTATGCATGCCTCATCACCTCTAATCACTCTCATCATTCTTCATTATCCCTAATCACTCTCTCATTAAAACTCACTATCCCTAGTCATCTCTAATCACTCCATCATCCCTGATTACTCCCTCATTGACCCTCACTATCCCTCATCATTCCTAATCACTCCCTCCTCATCCCTCATCATCCCTCATCATCCATAATAAATTATGGTCACTTACCATCTAATAGAGTTGGTCTCATAGCTACATTCCCTACAATATGGAAAATAGTTTTTCAAAATCTAATTTGGTTAGTACTTAGACATGTTTAGGGTCTAGGTATTAAACCTAGGGATTTTAGTACATAACTTTTACAATTGATGTCCATTTTTGGTAGACATATAGTTAATTTTTAGGTTTTTGTGCCTTCCATATTGATTCTTGGAATTTATAGGAGTTTTAGGTTTGTCAAAATTGAAGTTTGAAAACTACTCACTTTGAACTTGATCCAAAGTGGTGTGATTTGGGTAGTGTAGGTCATATGCATGACCTGCACACATCAAATGACACTTTTGTGTTAATATGACTGAAGTAATATAAGATGTTATAGAATATGAAATGAACATAAGGAGTTTGACCATATGTCATTTTTATACATTTTATTTAGTTTGAAATTTTGTGATGAAATAATGGAGTGATTCATAATGGATTGGTCTCATGATTATACACTACAACTTGTGCACTTGAGGTATATTGGTCTCATAATAATTATATGTCCATTTAGATATGAAATATATTTATATTACTAGGAGCATTTTATTTCTAAGTCTAGTATAGATTTAACTATTATTCTTATTACATAAGGCAGAAGCAAATCCATTCAATTAGTAATGAAAATTCAAAGGACTTTAGTCATATGCAACATTTGTTTTTTTAAATTCACCAATAGAAAATTTTAAGACTTTATCTATTCCTTAATCATGCCATAAATCCTCCCTAGTATACCCCAATATCTAAAACACCTCAAACTTGTAGGTTTTTATCTTCACACACTCAGGTCTGTAGGTGATGTTCTGGACCTTTTAAATGTTGGGCATCATTGGAATAGGATTATTTAGAAAACCCTAATATCTCGATGATGTTAATATTTTTGAAAACCCTATTATAATGAATATACCTCACATGCATGGTCTTCTTCATATTCTATAAATCATGCAATAGGCCTGATTAACCCATCCTTTGTTCATTATAACCATATTTCTATCAGAAAATCCTAAGGAGACCATCTTCAACTTGAAAATAGGTTCAAACCCACTCTCATGTATCTTTGTGATGAACCAATATGATTTGTACCTGATGTATATTATCCTCATGTTTTTTAAGAGTTTAATTCCCAGTAAGAGAACACACTTGAGTGATTGTTAGCTTCTCCATAGTCTCTCTACCCTATGTGCACTTGCTTACATGATTATCCCTCCTCATTAAAGGTATATTACCCTGAATGGTTTCAAAGACCACCTAAAGTGATAGCTACCAACTAAGAAATAACTTGAGGAGGTTAGTAGGAAGAATGAATAATTTATTGAATCTAATTGAAGATCACTTGGGATGAGAAAACCCTAAAAATGATCAAACCTTGCATGCGACCTATCATCTAGGCTTGTAACTCATTCACAATGAAGGTCTCTCTCTCTCTCTCTCTCCTCTCTCTCTCTCTCTCTCTCTCTCTCCTCTCTCTCTCCTCTCTCTCTCTCATCTCTCTCTCTCTCTCTCTCTCTCTCTCTCTCTCTCTCCTCTTGGAATGTGCAAAGTAGTGATTTAAAGTAATGTGTAAAGAATGTGAATATTCATAGTAAACCCTTCCATTCACCATTTATATCATTCAAACTCAAATATGTAATGAAACCATCCAAAATTGACCCTATGTGGATGGAGACAAAAATTATGACTACCTAAGATCTTAATGATCACTTATAAAATAGGGGACATCAATATAATAACTATGGCCATGGGATTGAAGGGCATAAGTACCCATATCAACCCCTAATAGCATTCCTTCTATCTCTCTCTTTCCTCCACATACTAAATGAAAATTGTTGACTACTTTGGAGTTGCTAAGGAAGTCGATAAGAGAGATAAGTAGGTTTTGACTTTTTTCGGTCCTAAAACTCATTCCAATGCATGAATTTTTACTTGAATAATATTTAGGGAGATTTTTATGTGTTTGTAAATGTTATTCAATACTAAAAACCTACAACCCCCTTTGAGAAACCTCTCTTTTGCCATGAAAACTACCATATTCTTTCTTGAAAACCTTGAGGAATAAAACTAATGGATTTTTAAATGCATGTACATATGTATAACAACATTTAATATAATCATCAAGTCTTTACCTACAAATCTTACATATACTCTCATTTTGACATTACACAATGAGCCAAAACACTTGAAAAGGCTTGTAATGTTAGAAAAGGGAGATCAACACTTTTTAGGTACTTGTATAGACCATGAGAGGACATTAAGTGACTTGAAACATGTTAAATTACATTAAAAAATACCTTTAAAACCTTTAACACTCTTTGGACCCACTTAACTAAGACAAACATGACTAGACAAGCATAATGTTAAAAAAACCATTACCTTAAACTTGTCAAACTTACCTTAATATATGTTAAATATGAATTAAAATAATATTTTCAAGGTAATTGATCAAGGTAGAGGTTTTATTTACAATTTTTTTTTAAGAACCTTTCTAATCATAGCCAAAATTTGGCTAACAATTAATACAAGATGTTATAGAATATAAAATGAATGTAATGAGTTTGACCATATGTCAGTTTTATACATTTTATTTAGTGTGAAAATTTGTGATGAAATCATGGAGGAGTGATTCCTAATGGATTGGTCTCATGATGATACACTACAACTTGTGCTCTTGAGGGATATTGGTCTCATAATAAGTAGATATCCATTTAGATATGATATATATTTAGATTTTTTGGAGCATTTTATTTCTAAATCTAGTACATATTCTACTCTTGTTTTTATTAAATAAGGCAAAAGCAAATCCATTCAAGTAGTAATGAAAATTCAAAAGACTTCTTATTGTCATTGCTAATTGAATGAAAATTAACACAAAGTGGTCGTTTAATATGTGTAGGTCATCAATATGACTTACACAACCCTAATGACACCACTTTGGATCAAGTTCAAAGTGATTAATTGTAAAAATTCAATTTTGAAAAACCTAAGACTCCTATAAATGGTATGAATCAATCCAAAAGGCATGAAAACCTTAAAAAATGACTATATGTTTACCAAAAATGGACATCAATTGCAAAAGTTATGTACTTAAATCCCTAGGTTTAATACCTAAAACTTGAAAATGTCTAAGTACTAACCAGATTAGATTTTGAAAAACTATTTTATGCATTTTAAGGCATGTAACTATGAGACCAACTCTATCAAATGCTAAGTGACCCTAAATTATTAGGGACAATGAGGGATGATGAGGGAGTGATTAGGAATGATGAGGGATAGTGAGGATCAATGAGGGAGTAATCAGGGATGATGAAGGAGTGATTAGAGATGACTAGGGATAGTGCTTCAATGATGGAGTGATTATGGAAAATTAATAATGATGATAGAGTGATTAGGGGTGATGAGGCATGATTAGGAAGTGATCAGAGATGAGGGAGGGATGATGAACAAGTGAAATTAGCACAAAGTGGTCATTTGATGTGTGAAAGTCATCAATTTGACCTATGTTACCCCAATCACACCAATTTGCATCAATTTCAAAGTGAGTGGTTTCCAAACATTAATTTTTACAAACCTAAGACACCTAGAATTGCCAAGAATGAATCTATAAGGCACAAAAACATAAAAAATGACTATATGTTTACCAAAAATGGACATTAATTACAAAAATTATATCATAAATCCATAAGTTTAATACTTAAACCCTTAAAATGCCTAAGTACTGACTTGATTAGATTTTGAAAAACTGTTTTCCACATCAAGAGGCATGCAACTATGAGACCAACTCTATCAGATGTTGAGTGACCCTAATTTCTTATATTTACTAAAATAAATTTAAAGTATAAGAAAATAAATGTAATAATATAAAGGATAAGAAAATAAATGTAATAATATAAATGTAAACTTATATAAGCTTTTGGCCAAAGTTTCCCTCATGTGCAACTCTTACATGTTTTAAGGTGATGATAATATATAACACGGTCACATTATTAAGTAATGTGATTGCACTATCAACACGACCACATTATTAAGTAACATGATCATGGTATTTTAATTTGAATTTAATTCCCACACCTTTTGAATTGGTAATGGTTTGGATTCTTGAGCCAAAGGCTTGGATTATCAATGTATAGTCGATTTTTGAAAGGTAAGAAAATAAACAACAAAGTTCAACTTTGATTGCTAAATACACTAAGAATTTCAACATGAAAATTCAAAAACTTGATACCATCATGACGAACATGCTCTCCTCTTTCCAAAAATATGATTATTATATTTTTGTAATAATTTAAGGTTTCAAACTATATTTATTTTTAACTATGCCTTTTTAGGGCATTACATGTCACAAACATATATGCCTATACATGTTCATGTAATTTGTGTTTCATTGATCCAAGTGAAAAAAAAACTATATGGTGATGTAGTAAGCTTAATTCTACACACATTCAAAAGAAAAATTGATTTTCATTTTTTTGAGGTGGTTAGGCCTGACTCATGGACACCTATCCATTTATTTGTCAATTTTTAGGATCTATTTACTTGTAAAATTCATAAAAAAAGTGTTCATTGAAAAAATACAAAAAAATATAGGTGATGTGATACAATATTTTATCTAAATTGTCCCCAAAAGGTTTCAAATAATATTAAATTCTACTCAAAAAATGGTGTGCATCATGGCCATCTATCTATTATGTTTTCTGGAAAAAAATAGAGTTCCTTTTCAAATTTTATATGTTTGACCTAGTTATACTTAACCATTGTTTTAAAAAAAAATAAAATTGGAAACTAGACTCGAAATACTACATTTCATGTTTTTACACCATCTTTAAATTTGGAGTGTAGATATCTCAAATTATCTACAAAAGTTCAAATTTCTGAAATTTCATAAAAATCATGTCCACGGGTAGGCCACTTTTTGTCCTCCAACTTTGTGCACTTACCCCTTTCAATTTTAAATTATATGTATTGATTATACATTGTAACATGCTCATGGTTGAAGGTCAATCACTAGTAAATCATTCAATCCAAACTCAAGAAAAGATAAGGTGTGTTATACACATCTATGTACATATTTAGTTCCTTTAAACTAGAAATTTTACTACTAGATTAAGTGGGGGTAAATGTAGGCACTATTTATGAGTTATGTATGACCCCAATCTTGTAAACTTGGCAAACTCAATCCTTGGTTGTTCTTATAATCATTAAACCCTTCCCACTTTTTAAATCCTTGCATATGCTCTATATGGTACCCCTTTAGTCTATCTCTTAGTTTGACTAGTTTTATGTTAATGATACAGACATGATATCTTGTCTAGAATGCTTAAAAACTTATTATCTTCCACCTATGCAAGTTTTTATCCTATACCTACTCTCTTTCTCACTGGACACTAGCATCTAGGATAGACACCTACTTTGATGTTATTGCCCTAACCTGACACAAGTTTTCAGTGCCCTAAATTCATCTAATTTGTAAATAAAACATATATTAATTGTCAACCTAAATGATTTAATTTAATTTATAGCTCCAAAGGGATTTAATAAATACAATATCAACCCTCACTCATTCCTCACCTATAAACTTCTTACTTGCTCACCAAGATACTTTATCAAAGGCATTCAATTGAGCAAAGCTTCCCTATTTTCTCATATTTATATATCAATCATAGGGACAACACATACATAGGTCTAACATACTAAAGGATTAGGATAAGAGAATTTTTTTCTAATTTATAAGCTAGGTCATTGTTGTACTTTACACATATTTCATGATTCACACACAAGCCAACACATAGTAGAGAACTACATGAGTCTGGGGCCTTCTTTTAGAGTATTGGCTATGTAGGTAACACACACTGATAATGGGATCTTTAGTGTAGCTTGATGTTATCTGACCACTAACCCATTTTTACCTATAACCACTATGAGGATGAAGAACTAGGGTATTTCCATTTCATGAGGAGCAATAATCCATGACCCAAATTTAACTACATGAGAGTGAAGTGGAAGTTAGATCCAAAAACATCCAAGTGGTTACATATTTTTATACTAGGTATTTTGTATAGGATGCATGTGTCCAGGTAGGACAATAGCATCAACACAAACATCCCAAGCTAATTCTAGTGTCTACATCTCTAGAGGCACTAAAACTAGAATTTGGTGATTATTCTAGGATCATCTCCATGTCTACTTTCTGTTTATTCTAGATCTAGAACCATGTTACTATCAAAACTAGATAATTACTTTGTTTCTTTTTACTTTACATATTTAACGTAGTTTTACTTTTCATATTTAGATATTCTCAGATTAATAAATTTAGCATATGTTATATATGAGTTTAGCATCTAAATGACATATTATAGATCTGATTATCACTCTTGTGCATTTTTATTTCTATATTACTAACCCTATACACCAATTAGGATCCAAATCAAATTTAGGGAACTAGACACACACCTAATTCATATAACTCAAGTGTGGTTATTCTATATGGAGATTTTAAAATAAGCTCAGTTCTTGACACTAATTTAATGTAGAAATAAATCTCTTTTTGGTGACAACCCCAACAATTCTTTGGGAAATACATTATCAAACTCTTGAAATTTTGGAAAATAAATTGAATATAGTACATCACCATACTCTAATATGTTCATGGCTTACAATTGATAGTTGTTTCTCATTGATCACTTAAGATGCATAGATGTGATGAATATGAAATAAGTGGGTCTTTTGATTCCTTGAATCTTTGTGACCTAACCATCATCATCAAATAATTTTAGATGTTTCCAAAATAAATTCATCGCTACCTTATGTTTTTTAACCATTCCATCCTAATTACTATATGATAATACCATGTAGTCATGTAAGTAAGTTTCACTTTCATCATAAATTTTCAAAAATGTAAGTGACAATTACTTACCACAAAGGAAATGGATTGTTTTTTCCCTGAGGACATCTTCATGTTGCCCAAGCATTTTTTTTTCATGCTTGGCAATACACACTCTTCAATAATTAATAACTAGTGGCACCTAGGCCTATCAACGTGGACATAATAATGGAACCAATCTTACCCACAATTAAAACTATAGTGTTTTTGTGTTTGTCATAGTTCATATCTATTGTTGTATGGATTTAGTGAGTATGACCGTCATTGCCTGAATCACTATACTAATTCTAAGTTGGTGGTGAATAAGGATGCTCTATACATTATTGAACATAGTGAAACCTACCAAAAATAAAACACTCTAGACTAGCTTAATTATATTTCCCCTTCTTAGTAAGCACATTTTAAGTCTCACAATGTTTCTATTTCCCTAAAAACCGATAATCTCATGGTGGTTCATCACCCATGGTTCTAGGGGGTTGAATGTCAAACTATATCCCTTGATGTCTATCCTATGTTTGATCATTATTTATAATCTACAATTGTTGTTGTGCATTGTGGCATTTAAAACCATCACAATGATAGAGAGTGA